>OY728119.1:852850204-854074132 GCA_963277665.1 Viscum album
AAATTTCAAAATGATTCTTTTAAGGTACCCTTTAACTAAAACATCATTTTAAATGTTTTAAATATTTATTTTTCTAAATCTTTCTTATTAATGTCCATGTTTTAAAAATGATTTTAAGGATTTATTTATATGGACATGATTATTTTAAAATATTAAATTCTTTAAAAAGTTTCAAATTATTATGGGACACTTTGATTCAAAAATCTCTTTTAAATGACTTCCATTATAAAAGTGCGACTTTTAAAAGATTTCACAAAAAGAGATATTTCCCTCAAAGAGTTTTAGTGATCATTTTTAACTTTGTCAACATACTTTACTGGATATTATTCTTGATTGAGGTTGATTTATTATAATTCAATCTTCAATATTATATTGAATGATAAATGATATTTTTGATTGTGGATGTGCTATTTTTATACCATTCAAGGTTTATTGTTAAAGTATTGACATTTCTTATGCTAATTTTAATACAAATGTTTATGTTATGTTCAACCTTTTCATATGAGGAATGCATTGGACTTAGTAAGTGACAGGTGGAGCCCGCTATAGCTAATCAACACATTGGTAGGTCTCATGAGACAAACTAGTGTCTTGGCACAAGGCCTTGACAAAATTTTCATTTGTAGTCTTGGCACGAGGCCCTGACTATGCGGTCATGATGTCCGAAATTATGCATTCTCTCATTATGAAATTATTTATTACTTATGATTATTAGACTAGTATAATGTCCATGTGAATTTTTATATGGTAATGTTTGATTTATTTTTTCCATATTTTGTTCATGTTTATATATAAAAGAGCTATTTTTTTATTTCCCATCTTGCCGTAAAAGTTTATAGATTCCGCTAAATTATTTACCCTTACTAAGCATCTGAGCTCACCCCTTTCTTATGTTTTATTTTCCCAGGATGTGAGAAAGTGTGTTATGATTGATATGCATGGTTAAGCTATGGGAATAATGGCGTTCTCAAAGGATTATTTAGTTTTTGTTTTATTTTATAAATTATAATGTAATGTTCATATATTTAATCTATTTTTCAATACTGCTAAACTGATTGGTCCTTCGGGACTTGATTCCTTGTAATCATGCCAATGTATTAAAATATTGCACCGAATTTGGGTAACTGGGGTTGGGGCATTATAGTTGGTATTAAAGGAAGTTTAGTACAAACCTTGGAAACTAGATTAAGAAAAAATCTAATTAGAGAACATTACCCTAAGATTGGTTTTAAGGATTAGTGTAAAAGAATTCCTAGAATTTTGGTAATGTGGATATTTTGTGTATTTTTCTATGAATACATCCCTGTCTAGATACGGGCAGGTAGAGAAAGCTCTGGCACAGAAGTACCTTGGAGTAAAAACTCCCACACAGAGTTTAGGGCTTGACCGGGGGTATCCTGGTACATGACAACAGGCCTTGCTGCACTCTTAGTTATAACACTCAAGGGGGATATGCTTAGTAAAATTCACATTTTCTTTACAAACCATTATGATGGATTTATGAGTAAATACCTCCTCAAAGAAAACATTTTTTTATGATTATGGATTATATTCATAAACTGTTCAATTTATGTTAGGTATTCTACAAGCATGGAATTATGCATTATGATTCATAAACTAACCTATTGTATGACATTGTTTAGAAATGGTACCCAATAGAAGGAATGAGAACTCTACCAATACGCACGATCCAAAGAGTAAGAAGGATCATATCTATCATGGTCTTAAGCCAACATTATAAGGGAAACAGTCTCCCACGTATTCTCATAATATGAAGAAATAATATCATGTGTTAATAACATAAGTAAAGAATTCTCTGAGTCCTGTGTCTTTGAAGGGAAGCCAGAGAAGAAAATAATTGTAGAGATTAAGATGGATAAAGGGAAGAAGAGAATGAAATATTTTCCCATATGTGATAACTTTGGAAAGAGTGACCTTGGTAAATGCTTGAGGGGAATGGTATTTTGTTATAAGTGTGAAGAAAAAGGACACCAAGTACGTGATTTCAAGGGTAAGAAAAAGGTTTCAAATTTACAACGCTCCATCTGCAAGGAGTTGGGACACTACTCAAATCAATTTCCCAATCATCAGAGTATACAGAAAATGATGTTGTTGGATATTAATCAAGTTAAGATACTATCACAGACGATCAGGAATGACTAGTGTTATTGTGTTGATATTAAATAATTACATCACGTGAGTGTTTTATCAATGATGTATTGTTTATAATAATAATGGGGTATATAAGGATTGTACTTCAGTACTATTTAATTAAGGATTTGAGATTCTGTGGAACCAAGAAAAGTGACTCAATATCAAGTTAAATATTTTGGAAAATACATGGTTGAATGAAAGATAAACATTAATATAGTCTTGATACTGAGGTATTGATTTTGTAATAAGAGATGATTGGTTTTGATAAATTATATTGAATATTATTGGCTACCTTGTAACTAATTAATGGTTTTTTTATTCCATCAATGTTGGAGATTACAAAATTTATGTATTTAAAGAGTATATCCAGTATTATATGTATTAAAGAAAGAATAAGGAAGTACATAAATATAAAAATATGGTTTTATGGTAATTCATTTTGTTGGACAGGAAAAGGGATGAGCCTCTGAGTGGCGACATCCCCCCTTCTCCCGCTTCTAGGGTTTCACCATGTTTTCAACCCCTTCCCTACTTCGGTCGGGCTCATTCATCGGCGCTGCTCTCATCTCAGTCTCGGCGGCCTTGTCCTGGGCTCGACATCAACTTGGAACGGCGTGTTTCAGGCACGGTGGCACGACGTGGCATTGGGTGTCTCGATCTCGGATCGTCTTTAGATCTGATGTGGTTCTGGTGTGGTGGGTTCCTCCATTCTCGAATCGGCATTGAATCCAGTGAGCATTGGTTTCATGGCGGTGGCTTTGGATTCTTGTTCTGGTTCCTGAAATGGTCCGGCATCGGTTCCGGTTTCTGGTTCTAGGTTTCTCTGTTCTAGTTTCCAGTTGCTGGTCTCTCGGTTCTGGACTCCATTCGAGTTCTGGATTCATGCTCCAGTTGCTAGTTTCCGGTTGTAGTGTTGGTGCGGACGGACGTCGGTTCTGGTGCAGACCGTCTTCCGTGGGTGGCGTGGCGTTGTTGGTTTCGAAGCAGCATGGAGGGGGAGGACCTGGTTCTTGGTTTCTTATCTGGTTTTAATTTGTTGTTGTGTGGTTTTCTTGGATGTTTGATGGTGATCTTACGGCTTCCTTTTCATCAGAGCTCTACTCCTCATTGACCCTTTTCTTCCCGTGGTTTGGCCTTTGTGGAACTCAGGGAGGGTTCTTCCGCAAATTCGATCTGATCAACATCATGCCCAGGGTGGTGTTGTTGGTTCAGTTTGACTCGGATCCCCTCATCGACGATGCTCCATCGACATGCGGTATGGTCTTCTCGTCCTGGGTGACGAAGACCCAGATTCATGTTTCATGGCTTGTCCTCCTCTTCGGTTATCTACGGTTTGGTGGTGAAGGTACCTTTCGACTGTGGTGGGTTTTGGTGAATTTGATTCTAGCATTGATTTTCTTATGTTCGTGGTTGAATATTCTCCATTTTCTGGAATGCCTTCAGGCCTCTGGATCAGTGATTCAGTCAGACGCAACCACAAGGTTCAGGCCCTAGGAGGTTTCAGAGCAAGCATTTCTCCTATGCATGCTTTATGGATTTGTATGTTTGAGAGGGTATGGCGACAGCTAGCGGATCGGGCATGTGCTTCATCACAAGACAATTATTTTTTGTATAGTCCTGCATCGGGTGAGACCTTCTTCACGATTCAATTGCTGTGGAGGGGTAGTTCTATGTTGTCTGTCTGGTTTGTTTTCTATGATCTTTTGGTTGAGTAATGCTTTATGTCATGAAGTCTGTTTGGTTTCCCCCTTCTTCCATTAAAAGGGGATTATTTTTAAAATAATAAAAATCTAAGGCCTTAGGTCCATTGGAGGTAATTCATTTTGTTACAACATTTTAAGGAAATACACGATGAAGGTATTCACAAGTTTATTATGTGACGTTCCTTATAAATTTTGGACTGTGAGTTCGGATAGAAGTATTGTGGATAAGTCTAAAGTTTGGAATGGATTAAGTTTGACATTGGATACTATTGTTAAATTTAAATCATTTCTTTAGATTATTTTTTGGATTGTTATAAAAAGAACAACCCGGATGTCAGGTGACAACCTATCGCGTCTGGAAAGGCTATGATACTGGAACCCACAACTGAAGGGCAACAAGGGTGCATCACCTACCATTATCCTACTTAATATCCTGGATTGTATAATGTATTTTTTTTAAAGGTCTAATAGATGAATTATAAATTCATTTTTTTGAACTCTATACGATTGGGATAAATATAATATTTTTTTAGTTCTATTATCTTTTGGCAGTGAAAGATGAGTTTATTGTGAAAAATAATTAAAGGATAGAACTCTACTTTTCAATTTTTTTTATTCTATGAATAAATTAATACTTAAACTTTAGGGAAAGAATATTAAACATGAAAATTTATTATCCTAATACCTTATGATTTGATGAACCAATAATATTTTTATTCATCATAGATTTATGGCTTTAAGGTTCTCAATTTTCTAATTATTGTTCACTTGTTTCTGATTGATGACCTCAATCACTCCCTATAAATATTTAAATTTTCCCTCTAATTATGTGTCAAAAAATTCCACCAATTTTCTCCTATTCCAAATCCTAATTTGGTGGTGACATTTTCATTTCCTTTTACCTCTTATTAAGAATAAATTTTATTAACCCTATTTATGATGTGGGTTTTCCACAAAGGTATTTTCTATTTTTAACATTTTATTTTCGAAAAAAATTCAAATTGTGCAGACTCAATTTATTGAAGGAGGGGTGAATGTGACACCCCATGATTTCATAGTATGTTATCTCTTTAAAGTATTTCAATAGCTTGCGTTATACGCTACACCGAGTTCAAGCGCACCATGACTTACTAAACAAGCCATTAAAAAAGAAGTTATGAATAGTATTAACTAAATTTTTGATTTTTATATAATCCATATAATTTTAGAATCTATATTATGTATTTCTTAGACTTAATATAAGAAAAAAATTATTTTTTCAGATAAAAGAAGTATTTTTGAAAAAATAAAATTTTTCCGCCTTTTAATGTTGAACCCTTTTTAAATCCAATATTTGACACTCTTATATATTCAATTTAATGAAATTAAGTTCTTATTTAGAATAAGGACATAAAAATTTTATTTTGGATAAATTTTTGTAATTTTTATGATAACTTTAATATTTTGAGGAATAGAGGAAAATGCTAAATTTTAATTGAAAACAACCTTTTTAATAGAAATAATTTATAGTGTTAAATTTAGAATTTGAGTGGTTTTAAAGTATAATTAGATTATATTTTTATCATTTAATATAATATAGGTCATTGTATGTAAATTCACATTTAAAGTTAATATAAACACGTGTCAATCTTTTTATAGTTTTTACTTCTTAAAAACATGATTTCTTGTTTTGACAACGGGAATTATTTTAAATGAATTAATACAACTCATATGTTTTTAATTTGGTAAAATAGACATTATTTTTGGATTTGGAATATCAATATTATTTTAGTGTGAAGTTTTGGTATTTTTCTAAAAACTTTCAATTTTTGATAAACAGTGAAAAACACTGCGTTATTGTTTAAAACTGACTTCTATTTAAATAATTATTACTTTGATTTAAATTTATTTTAAAGTAAAAAAAATCATAATACCTATATTAGTTCAATTTAATTCATTGGAGTCATTTTATAATAAGATTATATGAATAAAATTTTATTGAATTTTTTAATGTCTTTTAACCACCATCTAGGCACATTTGCAAATTTGAAAAAAATGTAATTTTTCCTCTTTTGTGAATTGAATTTATAAACTCTAATATACACGGTTGATATTAGTATGTAAAATTTGGTTCAATAGGATAAAAATAATTTTAGGTGAATAATAACTTTTGAATTTTATTTACGAGAGTTAAAAGTAAATAGGGTAATTAAAGGTAAAAATGATATTATACTTACCCTAACACATGTCCTAATTCTATTATATAAGTTTATTTAGACCAAAATAAACCATGGGAATAAAATATGATCCTTTCGTCTACTTGTATTAGATTAGGACATTTATTATTATTTTATTAAAAGAAGAGTTAAAAGTGTTAAATTCAAAGTTTAATAAAAAAACCATTTTTAATATTGGGTTATAGATAATATAAATAAGACTATAAATATTAATTTTAAATCTAAAAAGATTTTATATATAATGGTATTTTATATATAATTTTTAGACATTAAATAATTAAATTTATTTATGACACAATGATGATGCAGTAATTACCTTATTATTGAAAGATTAAAATAATTGATATTATAAATATCAAAATAAATGTAAATTGAGAATTTTTATGAATTAATCAAATTTTATAGGTTAATATTACATGTTAGGGTTTATTTAATGTATTTTTTCAAAGTAATCAAGTTTTTTTGACTTTCACAAAAACCAAATACTAAATAGTGTCAAAATTGACATAAATAAGTTTTTAAAAAAATACTTTATTATTAAATGATATAATATTATTAAAAATATAAGGTTCATACAAAGGACTTATATAAGGTTAGATATGTCAATAATGAACCACTTTTAGTTCTTTTTAATGTTTATAGAAACTTTAATAACCATTTATTATAATAATAAAAGATGACATGGTTAAAGTTAAACTATTTAACTAAGAGTTAAATCTAAAAGATATGGTTAATATGGAGACATAAACTTATCTAAAACCAATTTTTTGAGACTATCTCGACCCATCATCACCTTATTTTTTAAATAAATCAATTTTTAGCCATTATAAAATGAGGATGATTTTATAATAAAATAATATTTCAAACTTTTCCTAAAGTGACCCTCACCTCTCTTATAAAAGGGTACTTCCCCTTCTCTCAAAATCACACCACCAAATCCATTTGTCTCAGCCGCACCCTACCCAAATATCCTCCCAAATTCCCTCAATTCAACCTAGAGTCCTTACATTGGGAATAAATCCTTCCTATCGAGCCCTTCTGTTGAAATAAAAAGGAATCACCCAAAGAAGATGTAATTATGTTATCACCTCATTCAAAGTTCTTTTCTTCTTTCAATTTATTTTTCTTTGTTATTTCCATACCAAAATAATAAATCCAGTACCTTATTAATAATTTGATGTTATTATAAATATGTTACAACCATACTCATTATTCTATTAATCCTGTGAATGATAATGTCCCTATGCGTGTGTACGTACGACTTTTGTCTCCACGATGTGGGGTAATTTTTTACTCAACACTAAGTAATTTGAATGGATATAATAATGAGTAATATGTGTATAAATAATGAAAATAACTTCATAATTTCTCTTTACAATTAAAATACCATCTAATTACACACCTATTAATCATTAAGGAAATGATTGTGTTTCTCGTGTGTACGTACGGCTTACGTCTCCACGACGCGATGACATTCATTTCCAGGTTCACCATTCAACGATGATTATAAAAATATATATTATTAATAAGTATGTAATATACGATATAATAATTCTACTGGAGATATATATATATATATATATATATATATATATATATCTTTGTGTGTGTGTGTGTGTAGGTACTTACATATATCTTATTCACATACTTCTACTAAGTACAATATGAAAACGGAAATAGCGTTTATGTGTACGTACGGCCTACCATCTCCATAAACAGTGTTTTCCATTTCATATATATATCTATTATACATATTTATATTCTAAATATATATTATATATAAATCATGTTTTATATTATGGAAGTATTTAAAACCTGATCTAAATGATACGATCAAAAATAACAAGTTAAAACACGTACGATAAAGAAAGAAATTATTACGGAAAATGTTAATTTAACATGGAAATCATTATTAAATGGGTAGTATAAATTCATAAATTAATCATGTATGATATAATAAATATGAATATGGTTCGAGTTTAATTTAATAACATACAATGGTCATTATACATGAGTTTAAACATACCCTCGACCAAAGGAAAGTGCAAGGTAAGGGTTAATTCCTCAATCTCATTATTATATGAGATTATTTGTATGTTAGTATTTTCTGGGACATATTTATTATCCATGTGCATGTTTTATAAAAGAAATTTCAAAATGATTCTTTTAAGGTTCTCTTTAACTAAAAAATCATTTTAAATGTTATAAATATTTATCCTTCTAAATCTTTCTCATTAATATCCTTGTTTTAAAAATGATTTTATGGATTTATTTATATGGACATCATTGTTTTAAAATGTTAATTCCTTTAAAAAGTTTTAAAGTGGTATGGGACACTTTGATTAAAAAATACCTTTTAAATGACTTCCTTTATGAATTTGTCACTTTTAAATGATTTCACAAAAAGGGATATTTCCCTCAAAGAGTTTTAGTGATACTTTTTAACAATGTCGTCATACTTTACTGGATAGTATTCTTGATTGAGGTTGATTTATTATAATTCAATCTTATATATTATATTGAATGATAAATGATATGTTTGACTGTGGGTGTTCTATTTTTATACCATTCGTGTTTTTGGTTATAGTATTGACATTTCGTATGCTACTTTAAATATGAATGTTTATGTTATGTTTAAACCTTTTCATATGAGGAATGAATTGGACTTAGTAAGTGATGGTTGGAGGCTACTATAGCTCCTCGATGCATCGGTATGTATCATAAGAAAAACTATTGTCTTGGCACAAGGCCTTGACAAAATTTTTATTTGTAGTCTTGGCACGAGGCCCTGACTATGTTGTTATGATTTCCAGCATTATGCATTCCCTCATTGTGAAATTAGTTATTTAATGTGATTATTAGACTAGTAGAATATCCATGTACATGTTTATATGGTAATTTTTGATTTATTTTTTTCATATTATATTCAATTCTATGTTTAAAAGGGTTGTTTTTTTATTACACATATTTCCTTATAAGTTTATAGCTTCCGCTAAATTATTTTCCCTTACTCAGCATCTGAGCTCACCCCTTTCTTATGTTTTATTTTCCCAGGATGGAAAGAAGTGTGTTGTGATTGATATGTTGGGTTAAGCTAGGGGAATAATGACATTCTCAAAGGATTATTTATGTAGTGTTTTATTTTAGAAATTGTAATGTAACGTTCATATATGTAATCTATTTTCCAAGACTGTTAAATTGATCGGTCCTTCAGGACTTGATTCCCTATAATCTTGTCAATGTATTAAAATAATGCACCGACTCTGGGTAACTGGGGTCGAGGCGTTAAAGCATCGCTCCCCCAACCAATAGATTCTCTAAAATGAATAATAATTATTAATTATAAAAATTTAAGAAAATAAAAACTGAATATATGTTAAAATGAAAATGATTACATATATTAATTGTGTAAATTGAAATCGTATTAAAAAATAAAAGTTAATGAAAAAATATGTATCAATAAATATTCAAAATTAATAAAATTAAAAAAAATATTAAACAAATAAAAATTAATAAGTGAATAAATTACAAAAATATTAACAAATTTATTAATTAAAAAATAGTAAAAACATTATTAAATTAAAAATATAATAATAAAAAGTTATAAATTTTATATAATAAATCAAAATATAAAAATAAAATTTACTAATAAAAGATATTTTATATTAAATATTAAATTTTAATAAGTAAAAAATTGAAAATGATAATATTAAATATTTACGTGTTATTTATGTGTGTTTCTATAAAATGGAATTAATTTTGTATATATACATATCAAATTATTATATTACATATTAATTGTAAATGCATATTTAGTCAATATTTTTAATTGATAATTAAATATTTATTATTAGATATATTATATAAATTGAAAAAACAATATACATTGATCTAAGATGATGTTGTTAACTATCTATTAATATAAATTAGTCAATATTTTTGATTAACTTATAAACCATCTTCCACTATTATATGACATATTAAGTTTAAATACTTATTTTTTATTATATAAATCTTATTTAAAAAATTTATATATATGTTTGTATATATATATATATTTATATATTGGATATAAATTTATTTAATATTTTTTCTATGAAAACCACATTTTATCATTTATAAAACACACACTGATAAAGTTCACTATTATCAGTGCTAGATAAAAGCACTTATAAAAACCTTGAGCAGTGCTAACAAAAGTTTTGACAAAGGTTGGAATTTTATCAATTCTTTTTAAGCACTAATAAAGATACCCTTTATTAGTGATTTTATCTAGCACTGATAATCCCACCCCTTTATGAGTTCTTTTATCTAGTACTGATTAAGGGAACCACTCAATATTCATGATTATGTAGTAGTGGTATTAATTTATTTGTTTTTCATTTTAAAACATGGAATTTCTATCACGAACTTCTTTTATTTCACAATAGAGGTTAGATGAGTTTCTAAATTAGGTTAAATGCATATTGTATATATAAATTCATACGCAATATGAAAGGATTATATGGAATTTCATACACCTATATTTGGATATGTCAATTAATAAGTGAGTTTTGCATATGCAATATATAAGTCTTGAATATGAAATGTACAAGTCTTGTATAGAATATATATGTTTTATATATATAAAAATAATATATAATTCAAAATTGGTAAGAGTAATTTCATATAACTCAATTAAAATCATGTTGTATACACATGAAATAAGTATGTTTAAATAGAATAAAATGAATTTCATGTGTACATTCTATTTTTTGTCAACTAGATGTTGTTTTGCATAAATAATATGAATCGAAGACCGGCTGGAATTAACGAGTTCCACTTCAATCACAAATGCATACCACTAAAAAAGGTGGACTTATAGGTGGTTTTTTTACTACTGTTGGTGATTTAATACATTGCTATTTTTCAGTGGTGGTTATTCACACTGTTGTGTATGTGACGGTTAACAATCATTTACAGGTAAATTTTACATCTTAGTGAAAATTTTTAAATGAGTTTTTTTTATTTATGTAATGGTGATTTTCAATTCACTTGTCCAAAGTTATAATAAAAATTAAAATAAATTACGAGAAATTAACTTAATTAAAACTAATTCAGTTTTCTTTGGTTTACCTTTAAGGACACAAAATTAACTAAAATTAACTTAATCACCACTAAATAAATTAGTGGTAGTGTGGTTTAGTGGTACTTATCAAAACCCTCCAATAAACATATTAAATAAAATATTTTCTTAAAATATTATTTTTTTAAAATAATATGTGTACAAAAAACACATTCATATAATAAATACAACCTTAAATTCAGAATAAACTCATTTATACATCTACAATCCTATATACACATCCATTATTCAACCTTAAGCTCATTGATCATATATATATATAATATGTCTAATATCCATTATCAACCCATTACCAATACACCCATCTCACCACCTCCACTATATCCAACAATCTACATAGATAAATTCATCACACATGTAACCGGACACATCATGTCATTATATAGAAGAAAAATAAATAATAAATGAGAATAAAAAAATAAATAAGAATTATAGTATAATAACTGATAATAATTAACCACCCCATAAAAATTATAAGCCATAAAAATTGCCTTTTTAAGAGTGTAGTGGATAAGAACAATCAACCTTCTACCTACTTCAAGTATCATTCACATATAATAAATACTAGAAAATTTAAGAAAATAAATAAAAACATAATAGGAATAGAATATATTCATAATTTTTTAAATAATATTTTTTATTTTCTAAATAAAATGATTAAATTTCAATAAAGACAAATAATATATCTTGTAGAACACTTGTAAAACCTTTACATTCCTATTTTAGACTTGATTAAACACTTGGGACTCTAAAAGGATCTATATATAAAAATATGATGAAATTTCAAATTGATGTGCGGTATGATTGAAATTACACGTCAAACAAATATTAAAGATTTTGATTTGGAAACATTTCCATTGCAACAAAAAACAATAAAACCGTTAGTTTCCCTTGATTTCATAATAAAATGAGATTTTTGTTCTATGGTTTTGACCCTTACACACATGTTTTAGTGTTTTGAAACACTTAAAATGAATTTACAGACATGCCGAGTAAACCAAAACATGGATTAATTTTTTTTCAATTCCTAAATTTCACAATTCTATATAAAGTATTTCCCTATGATTTCAAGGACCTCCAGCATCATTTTTTTGGGTTTTGACCCCCTGATGCATGTTTTTGAAGAAATTGATATCTTTTAAAACATATTATTGAGTCATTCTAAGAACACCACATATTGAATCGATGTGTTTTCTACTTTTACATGTCACAAATAATTCAACCACATTTTCACATGATTTCACGTCACTATGTGGTTTCTTTATGGTTTTGACTATTACACTCGTGTTTTTCTGTTTAAAAACATTAAAATGTGTTTATGGGAATCTTAGGAAAACTGAAAAAAGGGTTGACATGGATTCTATTCCTATATTGGAAAAATAAATTCACTATTATTTCCTTATGATTTCATAGCCCTGTAATGTTGTTTGTTTGGTTTTGACCCCCATATGTATAATTTTAAAGCATTGATATCTTTCAAAATTTCTTATTGAGTCATTTCAAGCACACCACATGTTGGATTGACATGTTTTGTAGTCTCACTTGTCAAAAATAATTCAATGGTGGCAGTCTCATAATTTCACAATAATCCAAGGTAATTTTCAATGGTTTTGACCATTATATACCTGTTTTAGGGTTTTAAAATTCTAAAAACACTTTTTTGGACATCTTGGGAAAACTAAAAATTATATTGATGTGGATTCAGTTCATAAATTTAAAAAAAAATCAATCTACGGTCATTGTCCTATGATTTTGCACAGCCATCTAACATCATTTTTCTGATTATGACCATGTGATGAACATTTTCAATGACTTTGATATCTTTTAAAACTTTTTATTGGGTCATTTTAGGAACACTATATGTCTGATGGATGTTTTTTCTACTAATACATGTCACAAATATCTGTATGCACACACACACACAACTACAACTCAAAAATATTGAAAGAAGACATGCATGCCACTAAAACAACCATTGAGTAAAGGTACAAGCAGTATGTCAAAGGAAACAGAACACAAACCCTACAAGGTACAAACTAAAAATTGGAAAGTACAAAAGATCCATGAAAAGGGTCATCTATAAGATATCCCCACCTGAAAGGTAGGCAAGGAGTGGCTACCAGAAGTTGTATAAGTATGTCATATTTGTCATATCTCACTAGGCACTGCCTGGACTGAGGCCACTAAGGTCTCTATTGATTCTCCCATTATCTACACTAGACACAATACGTATGGGAGGAGCCCGTGTAGGGGTGAGTTACACAATAATCAGTGAGGACCCTAAAACACAAGGGAAAGACTAGAAAAGAAGGTATGCACAAGGTACTGACAGCTCACATAGGTAAAATCTAAAGTATAGAAAGCAAGACTAGCAGTCGTAATGTCACGAACCGCCTTCACCAAAAGGAGGGAAGGGTCACCAGATTGTCAGGCCCTTCCTTCTTTAAGTTGAAGGAGAGATAATGACCCCCGAGACCCGCCTTCAATAGGTCCCGGAGTGGCGACTAGCACCAAGGGTATAGAAATTTCTCATAAATGGAAGGCATTACCCCTTTTTGTTTTATAAGATCGAGAGATGAGATGATGAAACTCAACAACACCAAGGTAAAAGAAAAGTAAAACTAGAAGAAATAAACCATTCCCACATGCATGTTCTAAAAGTAAAGCCACAAAGTACAAAGGGTGACTACAAAGGTAAGTACCAATGAAGAAAAACAGCAACTGCAACTGCCCCAAAGGTCCAAGCTAGTATGGTCCTGGTCGATCCCCGAAGTCCTCCTGGAAACCTGAAAGCAGTTTTATATACGTAGGGTGAGCATACAAGTACACTTAGTAGGGAAAACCAAAGACTCTTGTGCACAAGTGGGGGAACGTACTAAAGTACCGTGACAAAAGGAGTAAACCAAACACCTATCAACGTAAACTATCCACCCCAGGCCTCACCAAGGCACAATCCCCAAATAACACAAGTCAAGTAATATATATATTAAGAGAACATCGGTGTTTGGGTACCCCGTGCCACATTCCCACTAGTTATTGAGACATCCTACGCATCGGACCAATCCCGCCATTCTCACCGCAGTCCCACTACCACACCCGCCTGCACACACCTGGGACACAACCACATGCAGTCCCACTGCCGAATCCTGCCCACACACACCTGGGCCACAACTATCACATATAACCATGTCTGCAAACACCTAGGCCAAAACAACCACCACCACTCCCGAAGACACCTTGGCTAAAGGATCCACTGCCATGCCCGAAGACACCTGGGCCTCATCCTGAAGACACTTGGGAAACCACCTTCCGCACACACCTGACCAACCACCACACTACCCCGCCCTAAGGTTCTTGGGCTAATAATGGACCTCAGGCCATCACAGCCTGCTCGAAGATACTTGGGCTATCCGGGAAAGGGAGCAGAAAAGGAGCTAATAACCAGCCACTAAGAATAGTGTTGGGAAATACACCCTCCCCCATGAAATGGGGGTGTTTGTCACTAAGTGCTCAACTTGGGTTGGGCGCAAATAAGAAACACAAATCTACAAGTATATATATATAGGTAACAAGCACTCACCCAAGCAAGGTTTTTCTTTAGACAGCCTACAGATCACAACAGCACTCAAGTCTGAGTTACGACTCACGCTAACAACCCAATTGTCCCCTTTTCTTATTTCACGTTCAGTAATAATGTTTATGTTTAAGCACTACTGGGCAACTAGTAGGCATAGGCATAAGTCCAGGAAGGTAAACAATCAAGCAACAACCATAACGCCCATACCCGGTTCTCAACAACAGAGGATTCCACCCCAATTCGTGATATAACAAGTATCCACCCGGTCTTAAAACTCACAACCACCAAATCCATACCAACAGGGGATCCCATCCCCCAATTTCACACAACCACTGAGGGTATAAAAGAACAGGGGATCCCATCCCCTCCCACATCTCCAGCAATCGACTCGTAAGAGAAAACCACCAAAACACTTCCACCAACACTAAGCAAGGCCTAGCCTGTAGCTTCAGATTTAAAAGATTTTTCACGTTACATGATTTCAATTCCATTTGACCAGGGTTAGCACAGAAGGGATTGATCCTGGTGCTTTCAATTTATTCATCCGGGTATACGTGATTAACCAATTTCACAGCAGGAGTTCACATTTACAAACAATCCATTTAAAACATACAATGGTTTCATTACTGCACAGGGAAAGACCACCAACGGCCATGAATTTTTAGAAGGCATAAGCTAGCACAACTCAATAAGATGGTCATAAAAGAAACAACATCAAAATATAAGACAGTATCAACGATCACAGCCCCCCTCCTTTATTTAAAGAATTCGTTCATTATCTTTAATTAGGTCTGGTTTATTCAATTCTACAGAATCAAAAGCACGCCCACCCCACATGATACACAAAAGAGAGAGGCAAAGGAGAAATTCCCTACTTGTTGATAGATGATCAACACTTAGGCTAGGCGCATAACATTACGGATAACGATGTGCCCGATGCACCACAAGCTGTTTGTGAAAAGCCGCGATCGAGGAAAGGAGAAACCACAACTAACCCTTAGCTTATAAGAGCCGTAGACGGTTGAGGTGAGAATGCGTAACCACGTAAGGCGCGAGGGTTGTGGGTTGACCATGCGGCTGGGCAGTTACACACGGAGGTCCCTCGGGATTTTTAGGAATTAATTATGGGCTTTAAATGGTTTTAAAAAGAGTAAAAGAATTAATTTACGTTGAAACTTACGTTGCGGGAGCGGAAAATTCAGGTACTGGAAGAAGAACGAAAGGCTTGGCGAGGGGACATGGTGCCACCGTAACGGTGCCACCCTCACGGTGCCACCGTCACCGTGCCACCGTCATGGTGTAACCTTCACGGTGCCACTGTTTTGGTAGAACCTCACTTTGGAAAAGTAATGGGCCAGGAGGTTCTGGGCCATTACATTAGATACCTGTTAAACGATTCTCGTCCTCGAGAATCAAAACAAACCAAGAAGGAAAGAGAGGGTCCGAACAACCACCTCGAAAGATACCTCTTAGAAGTGAACCCATGCTAACCAAAAACACTTCTCTGTCAAGAACCAAGCAACATACCATGCCAAACTTCCCAGGCATGTGGGTTAGGGAGTCTCCTCCCCCCATGTCAAGATATTATCTGCTTTGGGTGGCACTGACTCGCCCACACGGGTTTAATCGCATCCACCTTAATGCGTCTTGATCTGGGGTCGGGTTCTCTCCTCCCCCATAGCCAGGGCTTTTCAGACACATCCAGAGGAATAAAAACCAGTACATTTCATATCCAAAAGACAAAACATTCTATCACAATAGGTACAACTTGGAACAAAACTTAAAACAACTATTGGTACTGGGTACACATCTGTGCTTCCCTCTCCCACGTACTCTCCTCAAGCCCACCATGTCTCCACAACACGCGAACCAAGGGAATGGTTCTCCCACGAAGCACCTTCTCCTTGCGATCATCGATCATCACTGGTCTCTCCACAAAGGTCATGTCGTCCTCGATGTCCAGCTCACCCCAATCGAGGATGTGTGGATCGTCATGCAGATACCGACGGAGCTGGGACACATGGAAGACACCATGTATCCTCAGTAGCGGTGGTGGCAACGCTAGCTGGTAAGCCACCTCGCCGACCCGCCGCAATACTTTGAAGGGTCCGATGAACCTAGGGGAAAGCTTACTCCCCTTGCCGAACCTCCACTGCCCACGCCGAGGGGAGACCTTCAAGAACACGTGGTCCCCAACCTCAAACTCCAAGGGCCTCCTCCTAGTATCAGCATACGACTCCTGTCAGTCCTGGGCCGCCTGCATCCTTTCCTATATGAGCTGAACCTTCTCTGTTTTGTTCTGTACCACCTCTGGGCCAAGGATTCCTGCCTCTCTTACTTCGGCCCAACACACAGGTGAACGGCATGGCCTCCCGTACAAGGCTTAAAACGGGGCCATACCAATGGTAGAGTGATAGATATTATTGTAAGTGAACTCTACCAGGGGCAAGTGTCGCACCCATGATCCTCCTAAGTCTAGAACACATGCCCGTAGCATATCCTCTAAGGTTTGGATGGTGCGCTCTGTTTGTCCATCTGTCTGGGGATAGAAAGAAGAGTTAAGGCATAATTGGGTGCCAAACACACGCTGAAATCCTCTCCAGACTCGCGAGGTAAACCGTGCATCCCTATCCAAGACTATAGACCTCGGAACTCCATGAAACCTCACCACCTCATCCACGTACTTTCATTCCAAAGCATCCACAGTACTAAACACCTTGATTGCCAGAAAGTGAGCTGATTTCGTCAACCTGTCCACTACCACCCAGATGGCATCGTACCCTCCTTGGACCTTGGGTAGTCCCATGACAAAATCCTTCGAGATGTCATCCCACTTTTACTAGGGGACATCTAGAGGCTGCAGTAGGCCACCTGGAACTCGGTGTTCAGCCTTCACTTGCTGACACACTAAGCACTTGGCAACAAACCATGCCACCGCTCGCTTAACTCCGGGCCACCAAAACTGCCTCTTCAAACCCTGGTACATCTTGGAAACTCCTAGGTGTACCGCCAGGGGTGAGTTGTGGAACTCACTGAGAACCTTGCCGCGCATCGCCTCCGGGACAAACAACCTTTCCTGGAAAAAACATCCGGTTCTGAACATCCTCTGTCCATCCTTCCGGAGCATTGCCCTGGTCAACCCGGTCACACATCACTTCGCACTCCGGGTCTCCCCACTGAGACTCCTCCACCTATCGAAACAGAGATGACTGCACTATCATCTGATATAGGCAGCATTTGCCGCTATCCATCTTCGCATCCAGGTGTATGGCAGCCAACTCTTCCATTGCCTTCCAGGCGTCCGCCGACTCTCAGACCGCATCCTTCTGCGCCCTCCTGCTCAAGGCATCGGCCACCACATTACCCTTGCCTTCAGTATAAGAGATCTCAAAGTCGTAATCCTGGAGGAACTCCACCCATCTCCATTGTCGCAAGTTTAATTCCCGCTGGGAGAAGATATACCTCAAGGTTTTGTGATCCGTGAAGACCACAAAGTGTTCCCCGATGAGGTAGTGCCGCCATAACTTTAGCGCAAAAACGACCGCTGCAAGCTCCAGGTCGTGGGTGGCGTAATTACTCTCATGGGAACGCAGCTGCCTGGACCCATAAGAGATCACCCCTTGTCGCTGCATCAACACGCATCCCAGGCCCTGTCCTGAAGCATCATAGAATACCTCATAGGCCACCCCTTGTTCTGGTAATCTCAGCACTGGGGCACTGACCAACTTCTCCTTAATATAGTTGAAGGATGACTGGCACTTCTCACTCCATACGAAAGCCTGGTCCTTCTTGGTCAGAGCCGTCAAAGGGGCCGCAACTCAGGAGAAGTTGGGTACGAATCTCCGGTAGTAACCCGCCATCCCGAGAAAACTTCGGACTTCCGCCACATTCTTGGGTGCTTCCCAAGAAACAACTACCTCAACTTTTGATGGGTCCACCACTACCCCCTTCTTGGAAACCACGTGCCCGAGGAAGTGCACTTCTTGTGTCCAGAACTTTCATTTTGATAACTTCCCATAGAGCTGGTGCTATCGGAGGACCTCTAAACCTGTCCTCAGGTGCTCTGCGTGGTCCTCCTCTGATCTAGAGTAGACCAGGATGTCGTCGATGAACACAACCACAAACCGATCCAGGTACTCCCGGAATATGGAGTTCATAAGCCCCATGAACACAGCTAGGGCGTTCGTAACACCGAAGGGCATGACTACGAACTCGAAGTGTCCATACCTGCACCTGAACTTTGTCTTCGGGATGTCGCTCTCTTTCACCCTCAGCTGGTGGTACCCAGACCACAGGTCAATCTTCAAGAACCATCCTTCCCCTTTCATCTGGTCGAAAAGATCATCTATCCTCGGAAGAGGATAACGATTCTTGATTGTCACCTGATTCAGCCTCCTTTAGTCTATGCACAACCTGAGACCACCATCTGCCTTCTTTGAAAACAAGACCAGAGCACTCCACTGTGACGCACTCGGTCGAACATAACCTCTGTTCATCAGATCATCAATCTGTATCTGCAACTCCCGTAGATCCGAAGGTGCCATCCGATAAGGAGCCATCGATATTGGACGAGCGTCGGGCTGCAGGTCTATCCCAAACTCGATATCACATCGAGGGGGTAGAGTCGTCACCTCCTCAGGAAAGATGTCCATAAACTCGCGGATGATCTCTAGCACTTCCACCGTTTTAGCATCTACTGATTCCACTGTCAGCTCGGTCAACACGGAGAGGAGTGGTTCCTCTCTCCTGTTTCCCTTCGGACTGCTCCGCTCGCTGGTGAAGGTAACACGCCGGCTGTCCATGTCTTAGAACACCACCCTTCTTCGAAAATAGTCGATGACGGAGCACACATAAAATAACCAGTCGATGCATAGGATGATATCGTATGGCTGAATTTGTAGCAGAAGAAGATCCCTAACCGACTGATGTGGCCCTAACATCAGTCTACATCCTTGACAAACAAACATCAAGTCGTTATGACCTATGACTGGTGTGCTCAACACCAGGGGAACTGGAAGTCTCTCGGCATCTAGACCCAAGGTACGGGCTATACTGGGTGCAACAAAGGAGTGTGAAGCTCCGGTATCGAACAAAGCATAAGAAAGAGTGAAAAACAGACTGATCGTACCTCAAACAACCTCTGGCCCTGCTGGAACTGCTGCCTCTGTGGCGTGCAACTGTCCACGCCCAGCTCCCCTGCCCCTCGGCTGTCGGACACCTCCCCAACCACGCCCTGGTTGAGGTCCCTGTGGAGTGCCCTGAGGTCGTCCTCCTCCTCCTACGTCTGCCCTCAGAGGAGCGGGAGCTCGTTGTCCCTGCTGCTGCTGCTGGAAAGGTCTGGCTGGAAGCTACTGCTGGGCTGGGTGTTGGGGATGACTGCCACTGCTGTACTGCACCCGATCGGGGCACTGACTTCAAAGATTCCCTAGGCTCCCACAGATGAAGCACCACGGTCCCGGGCCCGTAGGAAAAGGGCGAGGGCCGGGGGATCAAAACTGAAACTGTTGCGGCCTGCTCCCTGCGGGTCGGAACCTAGAGGGTCCTGACACTTGAGGCCTGGTGCTGACGGCCTTCCCCTTTGACGGTCCCAGCTGGATCCCCTCTCGCGACACTCCTCCTAGATCATGCATCCTCTCCACCACTTCGGCCTTCTTCTGGACCTCCAAGTACATCGGCAGGGTAAAGGGGGTAACGACATACTGGAGGGAGGGTCGGAGTGCCTCCTCTAAACATCTTGCCCGAGACTCTTCATCAGGAAAGTGGTCCGGAGAAAAACATAGGAGGTCCTTGAACTTGATCCCTAGCTCCCTCATGGACATACTCCCCTGCTTGAGGGAGATTAGTTCCTGCCTCTTTTCTGCCTTCATCGTCGAGGAGAGGAATTCCGCCCGGAACTCCCTCTCAAAATCCACCCAAGCCACCTCAGACTCTCTCCTCTCCCCTAGGTAAAGCATCCACCACTGACGTGCCACTCCCCGCATCTGGATAACGGGTAGAGGAACCCAGTACTCGGTCGGGGCCCGAATCAGGCCGAAGGCTATAACTAGCTCCTCTAGCCATCCTTTCATCTCCATATCGGAGGTGATACCCTCATACATATCGAGGGCATGTCGCAGGAAGGCTCGAAGAGTCTTCTACCACTGGTCATCCTCTTCCTCTCGATCATCTCTCTGCCGATCTTCCAAAGTAGTCTCTGGGGCCTCGATCGCCTGTACCACACGTGGTCGCCTTCCAGGTGCCATAGCTGTAAGGTAAACAAGGAATGCCTAAGCCCAAGTAGTGAAGAATATTGTTCTTAAAACTTCTTAAAATTTAATTTATTCTTAATACCCAAGACATCCCAGAAACACAAGAACACAAGTCATTTATGATGCATGTACCTTTCCTAGGGTCTCTACCCTGTAATCAGTGTGGCCTCACTTGGTCATTCGGTAGGTCCAGAGTCCTTGCATCGGATCACGGGGGGCCCTAAAATCCCGTGTCCTAGCCGGTCTTCCCGGGCCTAATTCATGTGCCAAGGTCACCCAAAACTATTGCCTTACCATCCCATGCAATCCTCACTGTGCCTAACTCTAGACTCAATCCTATCTCTCAACCATCCCTCTGATACCATTCTGTCACGACTCGCCTTCACAAAAAGGAGGTAAGGGTCAGCAGATTGCCAGGCCCTTCCTTATTTAAGTTGAAGGAGAGATAATGACCCCTGAGACCCGCCTTCAATAGGTCCCGGAGTGGCGAATAGCACCAAGGGTATAGAAATTTCTCACAAATGGAAGGCATTACCCCTTTTTTTATAATATCGATAGATGAGATGATGAAACTCAACAACACCAAGTTAAAAGAAAAGTAAAACCATAAGAAATAAACCATTCCCACATGCATGTTCTAAAAGTAAAGCCACAAAGTAAAAAGGGCGACTACAAAGGTAAGTACCAAAGAAGAAAAACAACAACTGCAACTTCCCCAAAGGTCCGATCTAGTACGGTCCTGCTCGATCCCCGAAGTCCTCCTAGAAACCTGAAATCAGTTTTATATACGTAGGGTGAGCATACAAGTACACTCAGTAGGGAAAACCAAATACTCTCGTGCACAAATGGGGGAACGTACTAAAGTCCCGTGAGAAAAGGAGTAAACCAAACACCTTCAAGGTAAACTATCCACCCCGGGCCTCACCAAGGAACACTCACCAAATAATTCAAGTCAAGTAGTATATATATTAAGATCACATCGATGTTTGGGTACCCCGCGCCACTTTCCCACTGGTTATTGAGACATCCTACGCATCGGACCAATCCCACCATTCTCACCGCAGTCCCACTGCCACACCCGCCCGCACACACCTGGGCCACAGCCACACGCAGTCCCATTGTCGAATCCCTCCCGCACACACCTGGGCCACAACTATCACATGTAACCACACCTACAAACACCTGGGCCAGAACAACCACCACCACACCCAAAGACACCTGGGCTAAAGGATCCACTGCCACGCCCGAAGACACCTGGGCCTCATCCCGAAGACACTTGGGAAACCACTTGCTGCACACACCTGGCCAACCACCACACTACCCTGCCCGAAGGTTCTTGGGATAACAATAGACCTCAGGCCATCACAGCCTACCCGAAGATACTTGGGATATCCGGGAAAGGGAGCAGAAAAGGAGCTAATAACCAGCCACTAAGAATAGTGTTGGGAAACCCCCCCCCCCATGAAATGGGGGTGTTTGGCACTAAGTGCTCAACTTGGGTGGGGCACGAATAATAAACACAAAGCTACAAGTATATATATATAGGTAACAAGAACTCACCCAAGCTAGGTTTTTCTTCATACAACCTACAGATCACAACAGCACTCAAGTCCGCGTCACGACTCACGCTAATAACCCAATTGTCCCCTTTTCTTATTTCACGTTCTGTAATAATTTTTATGTTTAAGCACTACTGGGAAACTAGAAGGCATAGGCATAAGTCCAGAAAGGTAAACAATCAAGCAACAACCATAACGCCCATACCCGGTTCTCAACAACAGAGGATTCCACCCCAATTCGTGATATAACAAGTATCCACCATGTCTTAAAAAGCACAACCACCGAATCCATACCAACAGGGGATCCCATCCCCCAATTTTACACAACAACTGAGGGTATAAAAGAATAGGGGATCCCATCCCCTCCCACATCTCCAGCAATCGACTCGTAAGAGAAAACCACCAAAACACTGCCACCAACACTAAGCAAGGCCAAGCCTGTAGCTTCAGATTTAAAAGATTTTTCACGTTCCATGATTTCAATTCCATTTTACCGAGGTTAGCACAGAAGGGATTGATCATGGTGCTTTCAATTTATTCAGCCGGGAATACATGATTAACCAATTTCACAGTAGGAGTTCACATTTACAAACAAGCCATTTAAAACATACGAAGGTTTCATTACTGCATAGGGAAAGACCACCAACGGCCATGAATTTTCAGAAGGCATAAGCCAGCACAACTCAACAAGATGGTCATAAAAGAAATAGCATCAAAATATAAGATAGTATCAACGATCACATCCCCCCTCCTTTATTTAAAGAATTTGTTCATTATCTTTAATTAGGTCTGGTTTATTCAATTTGACAAAATCAAAAGCACGCCCACCCCGCATGATACACAAAAGAGAGAGGGAAAGGAGAAATTCCCTACTTATTGATAGATGATCGACGCTTAGGCCAGGCATGGAACTTTACGGATAACGATGCGCCCGATGCACCACAAGATGTTTGTGAAAAGCCGCGATCGAGGAAAGGAGAAAACACGGCTAACCCTTAGTTTATAAGAGCCGCGAACGGTTGAGGTGAGAATGCGTAACCGCGTAAGGCGCGGGGGTCATGGGTTGACCACGCGGCTGGGCAGTTACACACGGAGGTCCCTCGGGATTTTTAGGAATTAATTATGGGATTTAAATGTTTTTAAAAGGAGTAAAAGAATTAATTTACGTCGAAACTTACATTGCGGGAGCGGAAAAGTCAGGTACTGGAAGAAGAACGAAAGGTTCAGCGAGGTGACACGGTGTCACCCTCACGGAGCCACTGTTTTGGTGGAACCTCACTTTGGCAAAGTAATGGGTCAGGAGGGTATGGGCCTTTACACGTAACACTGAACACCTCGGACTGATGAGGTACTCATTCCTGATGAGTATTGTGGGTCTGATGGGTTACTAAGAGACTCTCCCCATCAAGGCTCCGTAAGGCCACTAAGAGCAGCTCCCCACTTAGGCCATTGTATTTGGGCCACACAGAGCCGCTTATAGATGGTCCACATAGGGCCACTTATAGTTGGTCTACATAGGGAAGTTTATAGTTGGTTTACATAGAGCCACTTGTAGCTGGTCTACATAGGGTTTCTTATCATCTATAGAAGCAGGGTTACTTAGACCTGCTTGTCAGCAGTCTTCATGTCTCGTCCAGCCATAGGATTCCTGCTTATATCATGCTTACTTCCAGAAGAATCTAATCCTCAAACCATCGGTCGCATTTTAAATTCCATGAAAACTCAAAAAGAGTATTTCCAAAGTAACATCTCATCTCAAAGGTCACAACACCGCATATGGCGCGTCAATCGGACACCCGGTCTGAAAGATATTGACCATTTAGTAAACAGTGGCTGGTTATGTCCAAGCCTGATCTGGCCTGGTCTAACTGAACTGACTAACCCGACCCAGGGATCCCGCATGACCCAACACAGTTCGGCCAAACAAACCTGACCCAGTGTGGTCTAGGAAATCCCAGTTCGTCATGTACACTATTCAAGGACCATTGGGCCTTACTAGATATGGTTGAGTTCAGTCGTGGGTCCATCCCGCCAACTCGCCCAGTGACCCCGTTTCATCTGGCCCGACCCACAACTTGCAGGCCGGTTCTTTCCCTGCCTAGGCAGTCTAGAATCATGGTTTTCCCCTTCAGACCAGTCCACATCGGCAGGCCAATTCTTCTCCACCTCAGGCCTCCCAGTGGCCCAGCTTCCCCACTAGCATGCCCCGCATGGCGGGTCGGTTCTCCCCATGCCCGGATGTCGCGTTGGCATCCTATTTGAGCGGCCACATGATTGGATGAGGTCATCCGCCACCGCTCTGCATGCGGTCCAGTAAGGACTACATGCTAGCTTCGCACTATGGATTTCATCTGCGAGCTGCTCCTCCAATACCTCACCCGAGCAGCACCACCACACTTCACCGTTGCGACCTCTACCACCTCGGTGCGCTGGCAGTGTCTTCTACAGGCCACCAGGTCTGCTCCGATGTTCGGATTCTGGAACCCTCCACACCCTTGAACTTCTTAGGTTGTCGCCATCCTTGCTACAACCTCAATGTGTCATTACCATCGATTCGAGGGTTGGATCTAGAAGAACACACAAACTCCAAAATGGAATAAACTGACCTTTGATCGTGTCGGCTCGGATTTTTTCTAGTTAGCGGAAACAAAAAGAATATAAATAAATCACTTAGATTTTAATCCCATTATCATCCCCCAACATTTTTCCCCATCCTCAAAAGGAAAATCTATCTACGGATCAAATTTTTAGAGAGTTGATCCCTATTCTTTGTTTAGAGGTGAGGACAGGGGAAAAACAACCACATAGATTGAAACCCCTACCTGGGAAAAGATATTTCTCGAGGATGGTTGTTCATCATCATCCATCAATCTCTGATCCGAAATTACCTCTCTAAGGGTGTTGTCATCATCATCTAATTCCCTAGCATTCGTCATTTGAGAGGTTTTCCTTTTTCATTCATCGTCTCCACCCACCAAATCCTAAGAGCAATTCCAAGGTTGTGCCAACAATATTGCATTGCTTGCTAGGATATTAATTAGCGAAACACAAATCAGATTATCTTTTATTCTACGTTGAAGCATACTTATACTGACTCATTAATGAGATTCCTTAAAAATAATTATTGTCACCTCATCTCTGCAACATAGCATTGATGTGCCACTACTCAACGATGAAAAAAACAATTAAAATAACTTTTTTAGTTATTTTATTTTTCTTCAGAAAAGTCTGAAAAATGACTCTTTCCCTCGACCCGGGTCGGTCGAGGTTAAGTCCTTCTTATGGAGAACATCTCACTACAAACTCAATGTTGGTCTTGGATTTATAAATCTACGTTAGCATTTGTGATTTATGAAGATTAAAAAATAAAATAACTGTTATTTAAATTGTTTTATTTATGGTTACTTACAAAAACCAACATTTACAGTCGGCCCACGCCTACCTATGTTAGGATCCGCCTAAGGGAAGAATACCCTAAAAAACTCAATGGTACTTTTGGATTTCAATCTGAGTTATCATCTATGATTTATAAGGATTGGAAAATAAAATAACTTTATTTAATTATTTTATTTATGACCAAAAACTACATTCCACTATTGACTCGCACCCACAAATTTTAGGCTCTAACTAAAGAAAGAATACCCTCACGAGATCAATAGTGGTCTCATATTTTCAATCTGAGTCACAGTTCGTGAGTTATAAAATTTGAAAAATAAAATAATTTTATTTAATTATTTTATTTACTATTATTCCAATTACATGTTTTCTCACTAGAGGCCCATTCCGACTAAACTTAAGTTGCTCCTAGGGTAAACCCACCATCATGAACGCAACAGTTCCCTTGGATTTCTAATTTGGGCTCATGTTTAATAGTTATTCCCCTTCTTCAGGAAAATCACTCCCGCACTCTATTTTAAATTTAATATTTTTCAACAGATCATTTCGGGAACTCCGGGCCTCAGAATCGCACGCCATCTCAGGTCTGGGTCTCGAAATAATCCCATTTAATTTTCAAAAAAAATCATGAAATTATGGGGTATTAAATTAATCCCCCCTTTAGGGATTTATGTCCTTGTAAGCCAAAACAAAGGCTAATCAAAAAAATGGGGGTACTAAGAACAAACATGAGCCTGTTACTCCCATGTGGTCTTCTGGAGGTTCTCATATTGTCAATGAACATGAAGTAGAGGAATCGACCATCCACGAAGGATCTTATCCTATAAATCCTCTATCCCTATGGGGTACTCCACAAATTTCATCCCGTCGTCAATCTATAGATCTCTATGGTCAATTGCATGAGAAGGTTTGTGCACATATCTCCTCAGCTAGGATACGTGAAAGACGTCATGCACCCTCTCTATCTGTGTTGGTAGAGACAAGCGGTACACTGCCTCACCTACTCTAAGCAATATCCAAAAAAGGTATGATTAACCTTGGAGATAACTTCAAACCCTGGCCAAACCATTTTATTCCCAGTAAAGGAGATACCCATAGGAATACATGGTTCCCCTCTTTAAACTCCAAGGGTCTTCATCACCTATAAGCATAGGACTTCTATTGGATTTGTGTAATCTTCATCCACTCTCGGAAGAACTGCAAGTTCTCAGTGGTAGCATTTACTTTCTCTAGATCCATGGATAGTGACACCCCTGAGTCTGTCCAGTATAATGGTGACCTGCATGGTCGTCCATTTAGTTTCTCGAATGGTTCCCTATTGATGTTGGAGTGGTATCCTTTTTTGTAGAAAAACTCCATCAATGTTAGGTTGCCCTCCCTACCATAACCAAAATAAAAAACACAAGCACAAATCATATCCTCCAAGGTCTATATGGTTCACTCCATCTGACCATCCGTCTATGGGTGAAAGTATATCCTAAAGTGTAGCTGAGTCCCAAACACATTCTATAATCCATTCCATAGCCGGGATGTAAAGTTTTCATCATGATCTGAGAATATCGTAGATGGGACTCCATGGAGTCGGACTATATCATCCACGTAGGTGCATCCCAAGCCCTCTACTGAACCCTGCTCTCGAATGGGTAGGGAGTGGGATAACATGGTGAGTTGGTATATTTTCACTCAGATGGTATCATTCCCCCTAAACGTACATGGTAAGCCTATCACAAATTTGATTTATATTCCATCCTACTTTTACTCTGGTACCTCAAGGTGTTGTGTCAAACCTATTGCAACCTGGTGCATAGCTTTCACTTGCTAACAAGTGAGGCATATCAAGACAAACTATTCTATTGAATTCTTCATCCCTGGCCACTAGTACATTCGTTGAAGGGCTTGGTACATCTTGTCCACACCTGGATATACCGCTAAATGGGATGTATGGAACTCCCTCAACACCTCCTCCCACAGCACAACTGGTACTGATGTTCATCCTCTGAAAAGGTTGACGAGCTCCCCACCTTTTGAATATCCCACTAGGGTATGCCCTGTAGACATCTGGGCATGTGTAGTCTCATTTTTGTCATCTCTTAGATGCACCTCCATGACTCATTGTAGTATTTGAGGGTAAACTACCATCAATTGACGATAATCTTCTTCAACTCTATCCACAAAGGATATCTAAAGTGAGGCCAACTACTTTGAGGCTTCGTTTAGTAGCTATGAACTGGATCTCTTGTTGATAGCATCTTCTACCATGTTCCCCTTCCCAGGTGTATAGGATATCTTGAAGTCGTAGTCCTATAGGAACTCTAGCCAATGTCGTTGTATCATATTCATATCCTTCTGAGAAAAGATATATTTCGGACTCTTTTGGTCAGAGTAGATAATGAATCATTCTCCCATAAAGTATTGTCACCACATATTCAGTGTAAAGACTACCACTGCTAACTCAAGGTCATGAGTCAGATAGTTCCCCTCATGCGGTCTCAACTATCATGAGTCATAAGCAATCATTGCCTACCCCTGCATCTGGACACAACCAAGCCCAGTACTGGAGGTGTCACAGTACACCATATAGTCGGAGCCCTCCTCTGGAAGTCTCAAGATATAACCACACTTTAGGATCTTCCTCAGTTGTTAAAAGCTATTCTGGAATATTTTTATCCAAACGAAGGGTTTTCCCTTCTTTCTCAATGTCGTTGTGGGAGCTTCTACTCTGGATAAGTTAGGAACAAACCTCTGATAGTACCTAGCCAACCCAATGAAACTTCACACATCAGTAACGCTCTTGTGTGGCTCCTAAGCAAGCACTGCCTCTATCATTGTTGGATCCTTCATTACTCTAGATTCTGATATGAAATGTCCATAGAAGTGTACCTTTTGTATCCAGAACTTACACTTCAAGAGATTACCATAAATCTTGTGCTTTTGGAGTGTGTCCAGAACCATCCTCATGTGTATCGAATGCTCCTCCTCTGACGCCGAGTACACCAAGATGTGATCAATAATGACCATGAAGAACTGGTCAAGATAAGGGTGTAAGATTCTTTTCTTGAGTCCTGGGAACATTTTTGGGCATTGGTAAAGCTGAATTGAATAACCAGGAAATCATAGTGTCCATACCAACATCAAAAGGTTGTCTTCAGTACAACCTCATCCTATACCCAAAGCTGATGATTGACAAACCTTAGGCATATCTTTAAGTACCACCTCGTTCCCTTCACCTGATTAAAGAGGTCATCAATTCTTGACAGAGGATACATGTTCATCATGGTCACTTGGATTAGGCACTGTAATTCTATGAATGACCTCAAGGTTTCATCTTCCTCTTTGGAAACAACATTGGGGATGCCCATGGTGAAACGCAAGTCCTTACAAATCCCTTCCTCTGAAATCCATCCAACTGTACCCTCAACTCATGGAGCTCCTAGGGAGTCATCCGATATGTTGGTGTAGATATCAGTGTCGTCTTGGGGTAAAGATAAATTCGTACGTCTACCTCTCTATGAGAAGGTAGTCCTGGAACATCCTTTATAAAGATATCCTTGTACTTGTCCACCACTGTAGGGAAATGAAAACAAAAAACATAAACTGCTACGTGGCTAAGGATAACCACATGAAGCTAACCCTTTCTGTGTCATCTAGATCCCTGGGCCTGGTGTGGACCACATTGGGGTTGAGTTTGTAACATTATGAAAAGTATACCACATTATGCTGCTCTCCTAGCTCTTCTTCCAGATATGTTACCCTGGAGATTAATTTGTTCCTGCACTATCTCTGCCCCAGTGGCCCATCCAAAATTTAACATTCTTGAACCCAAGAATTTGTGGGAATTCACAGAGGAATAGTGATGGCTCAGATGTCCCTAAAACATCTCTCTCGGAGGTTTGATCCCTGAAGCACTGGTCGTGTCATATTTATCATGTACTAGGAAATGTTGGTGATCCTTGAGTAATCTCATATATTGACATGTCATCCTTATGAAGCTATAGAAACTCTTGGGCAGATATATCCCATAGACTTTATGGAAATATCCCCTTCTCTGAGAAAGTTTCTCAAGCTCTGGCAATGAAAAGGTCACCTCATCATAAGATTGGGTAATCTAAACCCCGTTATCGCCCTGTTGATCCACGTAAGAGGCTTACTGCGAGGACCGCCATATTATCTAATGGTGACATGACTAGATGGTAAATTTGGTCACCACCTAAATTCAGTCCTTAGCCGCCTGTGAGTTAGGCTCACCTCGGATCATGAAGGGTCTCTTTTGATAACACTCATGTAAGACACTAAGCCTATGTGCATTCCTTACCGGTAGAGTCAGTAGTCACTGCAGACCAATGGGCAGTGGTAAAGTTGGGACACTGCCTTACGGTTCCATATTGAGCAACATTTCATGGAGGTATCCTGAAAGAGGCCAAGATGAATCCTGAATAATCGATTATACCTGGTGAGATGACTCTGACTTAGAAATATCATGAGAAAACATTCAAAGGTTAATGAAACCAATGTTTTCATGTACCGAGTCGAAAAGAAGAATTTAGGGTCTTGGTGTATGGATACTTAGACCGCTGCCCCAACACTGGACTCTCGGTCCTAAAATTTAATCTTGACACAGTTAACATTGTTTCCCCCAAACCAAACTCATAGACTCTAGGTTCTTAAAGTAGAACTGACCTCCTTTTATACCACATTGTCACGACCCGTCCCCGGGGGTCCATGTCAGGACTACCCCAAGTCCGCCTCCCAAAGGCCAGGGGCTAGAGACTAGCACCAAAGGAATTATGCCATGAGTGGGAAACATTTTCCTGAATATCTGTACGCACGTACGCACACACAACCATTTCCCAAAAATTTAGAAAGGAAAACATCCATGACACTAAAACACCCATTGAGTAAAGGTACAAGGTGTATGTCAAATGGTTCAAAATACAAACCCAAAAAAACAAACTGAAAATAGGAATGTATAAAAGTTCTCTAAAAAAGGTTGTCTGTAGGAGCACCCCACCTGAAGGGTAGGCAAGGAGTGGCTGCCAAAAGCAGAATAAGCACATACTTCATGTCGTATCTCACTGGCCACCACCTGGTCCCAGGCTACCATGGTCTCTTTCGAAGCACCTTTCTTCTGCACTAGAAATGATACATGTAGGTGAAGCACGTGCATGGATGAGTAACACAATACTCAGTAAATACCCTAAAACACAAGGTAAAGACTACAACAGATGTTATGAACAAGGTAATATCATCTCACACAGGTAAAATCTAAAGTATGGAAATCAATATTATCATTCATAACACTAAACACCTTGGACTACAGAGGTAATCATCCCTGATGAGTATCGTGGGTCTACTGGGTAACTAAGAGTCACTCCCCACCATGGGTCTATCGGGTCACTAAGATTCGCTCCCCACTTAGGCCATTATAGTTGGGTCACACAGAGCCTCTTATAGATGGTCCACATAGGGCCTCTTATATCTGGTCCACATAGGGCCTCTTATAATCTAGGCCTACAGGGTCACTTAGACCCACTCATCCAGAGTATTTGGGTCTCATCCATCCATAGGATTCCACCTCGTTGCATGCTAGCTTCTGAAAGAATCTAGTCCTCAAACCATTGGTTGCATCTCAACTACCATGAAAACTCACTTAGAGTATTCCCAAATTACCATCTCATCCCATGTCTCCCAACGTTGTAGATGGAACTTCAATTGCATGCCTGGTCTGAAAGATTTTGGCATTTTAGTAAATAGGGGACGGATTTGGCTGAACCCGGTCAGACCTTGTCGGACTGACCTGACCAACCCAACCCAGGGGGTCCAGCTTGACCCAACCTGGTTCGACTAACTCAACCCGACCCAGTGGGGCCATGTCCAGTCTGGTCCATCATAGCCACTGGGCCAGGCCCATTGGGTCTTCCTAGACCCAGCCCGGTTCATTCGTGGGTCTAGCCCGTCGAGTCGCCCAATGACTCGATTTCATCCGGCCCGACACCCAACTGGAAGGTCGGTTCGTTCCCAGCCTAGGCTTCCCAGCGGTCTGGTTTTTCCCATTGCCCTAGCCCACATCGGTAGATTAGTTCTTCTCCAGACTGGGCCGCCCGGCATCCCGGTTCTCTCCACCGACCTGACCCGCGTGGCGGGCCAATTCTCCCCCTACCCCAACATTGTGCTGACGTTCGGTTTGAGCGGTCACACAGCCAGCTGAGGTTGACCACCACTGCTCTATAAGCGGTCATGTAGGGACCACGTTCCAACTGTATGATACAGCCTACGTCCACAGGCCACTCCTCGGATGTGGCGCCCGAGCAGCACCGCCACATTGCACTACTGCGGCCAGCAGGGGCCATAGCCTCCTTCTCCTCGGCACACCATCAGGGCGCACCTCCTCCTACTTGTAGCCACCACCATGTGCCACCATCATTTGTCATCGGCGATAGCAGTGTCCTTCCCTGGACATCGGGTCCGCTCTGGTGGTCCCATTCCTAAACCATTTAAGCCCTCAAACTTCTAAGGTCACCACAATCCCTGCAACGGCTTCGTGGTTTCCTTTTCATCGATTCGGGGGTTCGGTCACGAAGAACACATGAACGCCGAATTGAAAAAATTGACCTTTGTTTGTGTCAGATTTGATTTTTTCTCATTATCATAAAAACGAAGTATATAAATAAATCACTAAGATTTTAATCCTATTATCATCCCATGACAATTTTTTCCCAGCCCCGTGAGGAAAATCTATTCGCAGATCAACTTGTTAGAGAGTTGATATGTGTTCTTCATTTAGAGGGGAGGACAGGGGAAAACAACCACACAAATTCAAACCCCAACCTAGGAAAGGATATTTCTCGAGGATGATCATTCGTCTTCGTCTGTCGATCTCTAATCCCAAATCCACTCTCCAGGGATGTCATCGTCATCGTCCGTTTCTTCGGTGTTCTTCTTTGGAGAGGTTATACTTTGTCATTCGTCATCACCACCCACCAAAGCCTAAGATAAATTTCAGGATTGTGCCAACAATCCTAAATTTTGTGTTATGATCTTAATTGATGAAATACAAATCAGTGTTTCTATTATGCTGCATTGCAGCATCATTATGCTGAATCATTAATGAGGTTCATTAATGTGATTTGTCGTTGCCTTGTCGTTACACTGCTGCGCTGACGTTCCACTTCTCAATGATGAAAAAAATAATAATTTTTTCAGTTTATTTATTTTTCTTCTGAAGAGTTTGAAAAATAAATTTTTTAGTCGACTCGATTTGGTTAAGGATATGTCCAACATACGGAGAACATCTCATTACGAACTCAATGGTGGTCTCAGATTTTTAATTTGAGTTACCTTTTGTGAGTTAAGATAATTTTAAAATAAAATAACTTTTATTTAAATTATTTTATTAACAGTTACGTCCCAAAAAAAAAATTTCACAGTCGGCCCATGCTGGATGATTTTAGACTCCTCCTAAGGGAAGCATACCCTCATGAACTCAATAGTACTCTCCAATTTCCAACCTGAGTTACCATTTATGACTTATAAGGATTTGAAAATAAAATAAATTTAATTAATTATTTTATTTACAACCAAAAACTACTTTCCACTATTGACCAGTGTCAGCCAATGTTAGGCACAACCTAAGGAAATCATACCATCTCGAGCTCAATGGAGGTCTCAAATTTTCAATCTGAGTCACCGTTCGCGGGTTATTAGGATTTGAAAAAAAAATAATTTTATTTAATTATTTAATTTAAGATTATTCCATTTTCGGGTTTTCTCACTAGAGTCCTACGCCGACTAAACTTAAGTCCCACTTAGGGTAAACCTGCCATTGTGAATGAAACGATTCCATCATATTTCTTATTTGAATACCCGTTTAAGAGTTTTTCCACTTTTTTAGGAAAACCGCTCACACGTGCTATTTAAAACATAACATTTTTTGACAGATCATTTCAGGTACTCCGGACCTTGTAATCGCACGTCGTCTCAGCGACTAGTCTCGTAATAATCCCATTTAATTTTCTTAAAAAAATCATGGAATTCCAGGGTGTTACAAAAATTCCCCTTTTATTTTTTATCAATATTAATTAAAATTGAAGTGAAATTTATCACAGCGATAACAGGTAAATTGGGTTAGTCTAGGTTGAAAACAGGTTATAGGGCCATAATTATTTATCTTAATTTTTATTGGATGAATTAAATTTTACCCTTATCATCTTAGTCTCAAATTTTATTTATTTGATGCTAACTATTCCATAAAAATGATCTATATCATATTTAAATGAAAGAAAGTTATAAAATGTCACTCTCTTAGTTTTAAATATCTATTATGTGTCTACATAAGAATATGTGTGTACTTTGACTTTTATATGTTCATATAATATATTATTGTTTTTTATAATATTCTATTACAATTAAAACTTTTTATTTATGCATTTTGTGTAAAATTAAGTGAGTATTTTATAAATGACAATGATTATATTTTATGAAAATAATAATTTATTAAATCATATAAAAACAAATATAATTTTAAAATAAGAAAATGGAAGATATATGGATTGAAATTCCATACCTTTTACATTTATTGTACATTTGGAACCATTTTATGGATATTTATTTAATTATTTATAATATTTTAAGAAATTACAAGAGTGCCCCTTCCCTCTCTTATAAAATGGAACCTCTCCTTTCCCTTGTACATGTCAAACTAAGAATTATATATTGACCATACTATACAAAGTTATATTCTACACTCAAACAGTCACATAATAGAGATTTTATTCTTCCCAAAAGAACAACCCTAGAACCCTTTAGAGAAGATCTAAAGGAATCATTTCAAAGAAGATGTAATATCCTTAACCGATCAATTTCTTTTTTTATCTTCTTTACCTGATATAAATATATGGAATTTATCATAAATTACTAAATTTAGTTTTCTAAATATACTAATATATTACAATGATTCTTAAAATATCATTATAGAAACTATTTCCCACCGAACAAGAAGTGAAAATATTGCTTGTGCATTCATACGATTTACCTTCATCGTATAGTGATACAATTAATTTTTCATCATAATATTTGATAGATATGTATTATGATTGTTTAAATGTTTATATATAAAATTTATAACATAAATATACTCTTTAATGTTAATATCATGTCTAACGTATTACCATTCAATCTTTGGGGAAACAATTATGACATCTATGCGTACATGTGGACTACCACCTCCACGAACTGATGTGATTTATTTTTCATTTATATTCATAATGGATGGTAATGAGGATGAATTTTATGAATAAATATGACATATATGATGTAATAAATATTATATAAAGTTTATTTATTATTTTCCTTTATTTCATTCCATCATTCAAAAAATAGAAATTGTGTTCATTCGTACATGCGGCCTAACGTCTCCATGAATGATGTAATTCATTTATCTATATGTACTTTATATAAATTATTAAAAATATGTATATAATTAATATATATTATTTTATAAACATTATTAAAATTGTATAAATTATGGAACCATGATATAATTATAAGGATTGAGACTGCTGAAAAGAAACAAGTTTGGAAAACAAAGATGTTATCACCCAGAATAGTGATTTTAATAAAAATTATTAATAAATGAGTGATAATATGTCATAAATAAATCATAAATTTTATAATATATATTAATATAATTATGTAATAAATGTATAATAAATCCATAATTATTATATAACAGTTTTGAATAAGAACAAGGAAATGTGAGGCATGAGGTAAGAGATTTATGTTTTAATCCTATTTTAATTGGGATTGTTTATACTTGAATTTACATTGAGAAAATTACATGATCCATATCTGATGAATCCAATATAATTTTATTCTACTATAGTTATTTATTTATATTATATTTTATTCCTTTAATTTCCCTCATTTAAATTATTTAACAGAACAAAAAAAGTGTTTTTTATGAAAAAAAATGACTTTATTTTTCTAATCTGTCTAAAAACTTTTTTCTTCCATATTCATATTTTCTCCAAATATTTTCAAGTATGATTTTTATATTACCCTATTGTTTTTTAAGGATTTTTTTACCCTTTTTTTAATTTTTACAAAAAAATTACAGGGAATCTTCTTACCATTTTCTGAACGTGTTACTTTTTTCACTTTTGTGAAAGGAATGTTTTTTAACTTGTACGACATCAAAATAATTTCCTACTATCATAATGATTATATTATTTGAATATTACATTAAAAATTTTAAAGTTTAATTTCAAATAAAATTTTATCTTTATCATGTGAATAGTTTTTAGAGTTTGAAAAGTGATTTTCATTTGAATAGTATATTTTCATCCGGGGTTTTTTAGATCTTTTAAAAGTATTTCTTTTCATCAATGACAACAACCTTTAGTGTTTCTTGTATTTTACTTGGTATATAATATAATGATAAAAATAGTGTTATTTATCTTCTTGGTTTATATTTATAATGATGATATGATTATAAAACCTAATTTCATGGGTTATTCTATGATTTAATGAAATGTGGAACCTGTTTTCTTTGAATGGGTTATAATATGATGATATGTTGGATGTTTTGTGATCTTGTGGGACACATATGTATGGTTTTCATTATTTTATTATTGGGTAATATATATAAATCCAATTTATTGGTTACATTTTTATATATCATGAGATAATTAGGGGAAAATGTTGATGTTCTTGATTTGTTATGGGAAACAAGTTGAAGTGTTTGATCTGATATGGGAAACATGTCAAAGAGCTTGATCCGTTGTGGGAAAAATATTATGAAGCCTGGTCCATTGCTCTTGGTAGTTATCCATGACATATGAAATGGTTTATATACTTATGATAGTGAAACCCACACTTATTACATGAACTTATATTTCACGATTGGGTTATGATGAGTTATCATTCTTATGATTCATGTATTTTTAGATGATAATGTTTCATATCTTAATTCGTGTGTATGATCTTTGTAAAATTGAATATTAACTTTCTAATTTATTATCATGACCCCATACCCTTATTCTTATCAAATGTTTTCATATTATCATAGATTAATACCTTCCATATTTACCCCCACAAATAATATAATCTTACCCTCATATTATTCTTTTTCTCCCCTAGTTGTGAAGAAAGATTTTTGTAGGGTAGGCCTGTGAAGATTTCTATGAGGGAAGATATTTATGGAGGATGTTGAAGGTCTTTCATATAATAATAATATTTTATATCTTGTCACCAAAGACCCTAATGAATTATGGTTCTAGTGTGGACAATATTTTTATATACTGAATATTCATCTAAATAGAGGTAATATTTATGTATGAAAAGTATGTATCACTATAAATTTTTTAAAAATGAATTTTGGATCATTTTCATAATGTATTAAGGAAATAAAATATTTTTTATTCATAATTGGCTATATCAATCATGTTCTAGACTAAAATGGAACTTTTATATTGAAAATAACCACTTTGAGCCATGTTGGACACATCATATATCAAATTGGTGTCAATTTGACTCCTACACATCAAAAATGAATTCGGTATTTTTTTCTAAAGTATCAAGATAATATGATTTTTTTTTCTCATTTTTAGCTATGTGGTATTTTTTTTAAAGTAAAATGAAACTTTTCATATAAAAACATGTATATTGAGTCACACACTTCCACATCATGTCTAAATGATCCATAAATCATTTTATAATCCCAGTCAATATCTTTGTGTTTTCCCTATTTTTTTATCATTTATAACTTTAATCTATATAGTGAGAAATCAAATATTCTTCCAACTCTTTTGGGTGAATTAAACATTATTAATATAAACATTGAAGTTGTAAAAAGAAAATTTTTATCTTGAAAATTAAATAATACATATATATAACTTGTATATATATATCATACTCCTATGAAAGTACTTTCACAAATTTTGATGTCATTAAACATAGCGTATAAAAAATAAAAAATAAATATGTTTATCAAGCACAAAAATAAAATTTATAATATATATAAACCATATATTTATATTCTAAATAAAATAACTTGAATTTTTCACATAATACTCACTTATATATATATATAATATATTCTATAATATACATAATTGCAGAAATAATTCTCGTTTAAAAAAACTTCAAAAAATAAATATATCCTTTTAAATATAATCATGAATTAAAATTAATATTTAAATTGGATAATTACATATCCCTTATATAACCATAAATTATATTTTGATTAAAAAAATTATTATTATGGTATATTTAATCAAAAAATCTAAAATAAAATATAATTTTGATAAATAAAGTTAACTTAAAAACTATACATTCCAAAATAAAATATTTAGAAAAAAAATCAACACAATTCCACATTTAAACATAATTTGTAATGAAAATAAATATACTCCCTTCCTAATTTGAAAATCCAAAACCATAACATGAAAATAAGTAAATCTAAAATCAGCCTTATATGATTTTTCTAGAAAAATATAAGACTCTTGTTTCTTCAGACCATCTTCTTTCTCTCTAGACTGTAAAATTGGTTTTCCAATTTACAATTTTATATTGGTGTAAAGTTTTTATATAGCCTTTCCTGTCACTTCTTATACATCAATATAATATATATATGTAAATATTTGGATAAATTATTATCTATAGACTAGAAACAAGCTTTCCAATAAATATAATTAAGGATGCCAACAGAAAAAGAGAATATATATATATATATTATCCATATATTTTTTGTAATAGATTTATCTAAAGAAGGATAAACAACACAAATAGTTGAAATATTCAATATAAAATGGGGTTAACAGGGACAATCAAACCGATAAAACCTAACAACTTTTTTTCATAGCCTAAAAAACCAACATTCAATAAAGGACCATAGTAGGATCAATAGGTAAACAATACACAGTCGAGATGACCCTGATCGAGGTAGAAAAACAAATAGACCAGTAGATGATGATAAAGATCGATAAGAATCAATAAAAAAATGACTAGTATACCTAGAATGTTAATAAGACCTACATCACTTAGATTTGATAAAGAATAATAGGTATACCTTCCTTTCCAACAACTGAAACCCTAACTGCTTGGATCTTCAACACTATTGTTCGGAAATAGAACCCCAACCTCAATGGTGGTCAAACTCCTTCACGACCAGGCTTTGCATAAACTCCCCTGACAAAAACCAATCGCTCACTGGTGGAAAATCACCATGGTCATGCTCACCCTACCTCTCGTCTAAGATGAACCTCCACTCCCTCATGGATCGGTTTCTCCCAAAATGGAAACCTCAATACCGACTTCAAGATATTCTATCCTTATTTATTATTATTTTTAATTGACAATATCATACATATTTATACGTTTCTTATTTATATTATTATCATTTATATTTTGGTTAAAATAATAATAATAATAATAACAAATAATAATTCTTTTTGTTAATAATTTTAAAGAAAATATAATCCCATTTTTAAATAGTTATTAGAAAAATATATTTCTTAATAAAGATGATTATTATTGAAAGAAAATTACCTTCAAAATTTAATTTATTTAATATATTCTTATTTTCATAATTTAAATTTTATAATATTTTCATAATTTAGTATATTATTAACTTTATATAACTTCATAAATCAAGATTAAAATTTTTAATCATATTCATAATTAAAAAGTATACTTCCAATTATGTTATTATTTTCAAATATCATTTTTATTTAATATCATAATTTTATTTACAAAAATAATAAAATAAGTATACATATATATATATATATTAAATTTTATATTAATTTATTAATATTTGAAAAGCCTATTTCATGAAACATAAAGTAATAATTTATATATTGAATTAAAACATATTTTTATTATACAAAATATTTATAAAAGTTGTTTTATTAAATCATTTCATAGTTTCAATATATAAAAAAAATTATTAAATTATTATTTAATTATTATTTTTATTTTCTTATGATGTTAAATTCTTCCCACCTTAAAAGAATAGTGTCCTCACAATTTGTTCGTCAGACTAAAAAAATTGTGAATTTCCATCTTTATAATTTATAAAATCTAGGACTGCTAAAATTCCAACCCTACTACTTAGACAAAAACATCTAATCTTTAAATTTTTCTAGACCATTGCTTTGATTCCAAGTGTGAAGTCCTGAACCCACACTTCTAGATTCAGCTCATATAAATTTTTTGTATATTTTTTTATAAAATAAAAAGATCAAATACAAAAAAAAAATATTACATACTAGGAACTTTTACCGGTCTAGGTTCTGGATAATTAGATATATGTCTTACAACTTAACAAAACTGTTCAAAAATAAATAAATTAAACAAAAAGTCTTTATGTTTGCTACCTCCACATAGAAATTCTACTCAACCTGTCAAAATAAAATTAAAAAAATGGTGAGAATTAATTTCCCTAGTAAGGGGTTTTTATACATGCCAGTGAAAAATATCTTTGTAAAATAATATTATAATACTTTGAAATTAATAATACATTAAAAATGCCTTAAAAATAATCCAATTATTTTCAGAAAACATTAATAAACATTTTGAAAAAAACACTCAGGACAATAGAAACATTGAAGGTTGTCTTGGTCTCACCCACTTATCGAGGGATGGGTTCACTCCCCAATTCTCTATAATATTTAAAATGTTCATGTGTCAGATTTTATTAAAAACTTTTCATCTTTCATTACATATGTATATACATATCCCACTAGATTTTTTTAAATAAATATATAAAATCATAAATTATATACACACTTATATTTATATATAAATGTATAAAAATAAACCTTCAGTGGAAAATCACTTGTTAGACTTGGCACAACCCAGTCTCTTGATACTTAGACTTTTCATATTCACATTGAAGGTTAATTAACATCCACGTTGTTAAAATTTCATTTGTAATCTCTTAAACATCCATTGTTGTAGGTAATTAAAATAAATGAAAATTTTATTCAAAGATCATTGTAACATGCATATAGATTAATGTATGAATTGTCATGGAAAAAAGGATTAATGGTAATAATAATGATTTATGAATAAAAATAATATGACATGATTTCATTTAATAAAAATTTAGAATACTTAAATTTGATTTAAATAAATAATAATCATTAATGATTTATTTATGAATAGTTATAAACATGAGCTTGAACATTGAATAAAACATATAAATAACTTGTACATGAAAATAATACTCCTATGAGAAAACTTTCAAATTTTTTGATGTAAATAAACATAGTGTATGAAAAATAAAACATAAATATGTTCATCAAACAAAAACATAAAATTACTAATATATATAAACCATAAATTGAAATTCTAAATAAAATAACTTTAAGTTTCTCATAATATTTACTTAGGTATATATATAACAAAGAGTCTATAATACTGATAATTGCATAAAGAATTAATGTTTAAAAAAATCTATAAATAAAAGTATCCCTTGTAGCATAATCATGAATTAAAATTCATGCATAAATATGATAATTATATTTCCCTTATAAAACCATACATTATAATTTGAATAATAAAAATATATGTTGCAACATATTTAATCATGAATTCTAAAATGAAACAAAATTTTGATTAATGAAATTCACTTAAGAAATATAAATTCCAAAATAAAATCATTAGAATAAAATTTTGCAAACAAAATTAAAATTTAAAATAAATTTTTTATCAAAATAAATATACTACCTTCCTAATTTGGAAATCTATAACCATAACTTGAAAATAAGTAATTATAAAATCACACAAATCGTATTTTTATAGAAAAATGGAAGACTCTTGTTTCTTTGATCCTTCTTCTTTCTCTATGGACTATAAATTAGTTTTCCAATTTATACTTACACATTTGTGTAAGGTTTTTTATAGCCACTCCCTTCACTGCATATACAACAATATAATATATGTGGATATTTAGATAAATTCTTATATGTAGACCAAAGACAAGCTTTATAAGAAAGATGTTTGATGATGCCAATATCAATATATATATATATATATATATATTATGTCAATACATTCACTGTAATAGAGTTATCCAAATAAGAAAAAATAGCACAAACTATTGAAAGATTCGATATAAAATGGGGTTAACGTGGACAATTGAACCTAGAACCCATACATCTTCTGTTTATAGCGCAAAATAAAACTAGTATTCAATAAAAAACCATACTAGGATCAATAGGTAAATGATAAATAGTTTGCATGATAGCGATTGAGGTAGAAAAACTAACAGACCAACAGATGATGATGGAGATCAATGCGCATCAATCCAAAAAGGATTTGGATACCTAAAAAATAAACAAGGCCTAACTGGAATAAATATAATGATGAATAACATGTTTTCCTTCTTTTTCAGCAACCAAAACCCTAACCACTTGGATATCAACTACTAGTGTTCAAAAACGGAACCCTAACCCCAACGGCGGTTAAACACTTTTGCGGCTGGGCTTCATACGAACTCCCCTCATGAAAATCGAACTATTACTAGTGGTCGATCTCCATGGTCACACTAACCCTACCTCTATCTGAACATAAACCCTCTTCTCCATCAAAACTCAGTTTCCCCTAAAAGAAAACCTCAATCTCTATTTCAAGATATTTTATCCTAATTTATTTTTTTTAATTCTCTTTAAGATACTTTTTTATATGTTTATTATTAATATTATTAACATTTATATTTTGGTTAAATAATGATAATAATAAATATAATAAAAATTCAATTTATTTAAAATTTTTAAAAAATTAAAATCCATATTCTAAATAATGATTAGAAAAATAAATTGCTTAATAAAAATGAATATTATTGATAAAAATTTATCTAGAAAATTAATTTATTCACAATATTCTTATTTTCTTAATTTAAATTTTATTATATTTCCATTATTCAGTATATTATTAAGTTTATATAATTTTAAAAATCCATATTAAAAATATTAATCATATTCATAATTTAAAAGTATATTTCCTTTTATGTCATTATTTCCAAATATCCTTTTTATTTAAAATCATATTTTTTTTAAAAATATTATCAAATAAGAATATATATATATATATATTAAATTATATATTAGTTTATCAAGATATAAAATTACTATTTCATGAAAAATAAATTAATATTTTATATTTTGAATTAAAACATATTTTTATTATACAAACTATTTATAAAAGTTTTTTTATTAAATTATTTCTCAGTCTTAATTTATAAACAAATTATTAAGTATTTAATTAATTATTATTTAAATTTTATGGAGATGTTACACAAACCCTTTGGAAATCATGTTCGAATAAAGAACCAAGAAAGAATTTGCTACATCAAACCAGGATAATCACCAATATTTCGTAGAACACCCAATATAACGACCCATACTTTACAAACATGGTTATTACTTCAAAATTGAAGCATAATTATTATAAAATATAACAAAACCATGAAAAGACCGTATTGGTATAGTGTCTTTAGAAACTGGGAAACATAAACAACTGGTTCATAAATCATCTACATTGCCTACCATTTATTTCATCATATCTAGAGTCCCTTTTTGGCATATCCTACTTAATATCCTTCTTCCTGACCTGGGGAAAAGAAAACATAAAAAAGGGTGAGCTCAAATGCTCAGTAAGGGTAAATAAAAGAAATATAAAACATATCATATTTATAAGAACATAACATTTTGAAAATATTATCCTGCAAAAGAGATCATAACATGGGATAAATCATAGAAGTGAAATGTAATTCCAATATCATAACATAAAACATGAAGCTTTTTGTCATACACACATAATCATAGAAAATGATTTCTTAGTAGTCAAGACTCATTTCCAAGACTATCTTAGCGGACAAAGTCCTTTTCTAAACCGAGTTCACTCCTCGTTTCAGTCCTTTTTAACTGAACCGATTTAATCTTCCGTTCCATCCATGTCTATCTCATGAGATATAAATCTTTACCCAATTCATTGGAGGGAGATATAGGTCCCACCCATCTCATAATGATACCATTTTTATGTTTGCCACAAAATCATAAACCATACATCATAGCCTAACCCATGTAATAAAAATGGGATTCTTAAACATCACGTCATCATAACATAATCCATAAAATGATATCGTAAAAATAATTCCATCATAACATAATAAAATCAACGTAAAAATAGGGATATAAACAGAACACAATATTATCTCAGACGGAAAATAATTTTGATAAAACACTTGAACTCCATTCTTGAGGAAAATATCCTTTCTACTACAAAAACATTTTCCTTTCTTAACATGTCATATAATTTTTAACTAAAATAAGTTGATTAAAAATAATCTTGAAAACATGTAATGGAATATTCATGGAAATAATTTTCTAAAAATCCATTCATGTCATATAAGTTAAAGAAACATTCTTCGCGTACTTTGGCCGGAAAAGTCAAAAAGTGCCTCGTACAAAAAACGACAAAATATTCCTTTCATATCTTTTACTAAAAACTCCCCGAAGCGTAAAAATGGATTTAAAAAATTGTATGTGGATGGAAATAATATTACATATTTATGAAACATGTATGTGGATGATAAATATTCCCCAGTAAATTCTGAAGTATAAACAATCTCGAATAGAAATGTGATTTTGAGATTTTCCCTTACCTTAGGTCTGGTTTGCTTCGTAAGTATCGGAACCTCCTGTATAATGATTTAAATAATGTCATTGACTTATTCCAAAATCATAATTATTTTTATGATATCATATATGGTCATATTCTTAGCTTCATATTAGTAATATTTCATTGCTACTTGTTATTCGGGTGTTTATTGCTTTATGTTCGTATGTGTGTTTTGTCGAATAAATTCTTATTCCTCCTTTTAGGTTATAGACACTTCATTTCCATAATGGTATTAGTGTAATATATATCATATTTATTCATTAAATTCATTTATATAATCATTATGCAATGAAGATCATGTAGAACAAGTCGCATCACATCATGGAGACGGTATTCCGTACGTACGCACGAGCGATGATATCATTCCCATGATTGTGGAATTGTATTGGAGTGTATGTATACTATTTCAGAATCAATATAACTTTAAAATAATCATATATAGTCATTATTTACACCATTATACCCATCCAAGTAAGGTGGGGGTGGAAAATAGATTACACCACGGCGTGGAGACGGTATTCCGTACGTACGCACGCACGGTGATTTCATTTCCTGTAGGATGGATAAATGGTGAAATAGGGTTGTTTCATACTTATAATAACATATAAGTATATGAGTTATACTGATGTTATTACTTCATAATGAAAAATCTAAAGAAGAAGAATTAGAAGAAGAAATAAAGTTGAAAGAATCGGTAACGGACATTACCTCTTCTTTAAAGTGCCTCTTTGAGACCTCCTCTTAGGGCATTAAAATTGGTCTTTGAAGAAGACCAGGACCTCTAGGATGTTTCTAGGGAAGTTTGGAAGTGAAATGGGTAGGGTTTAGCCGAGCTTGAAGGCTTAAATTGGTGTGAGGAGGAGAGGGAGGAGGTTCCCTTTTATAAGGGAGGAGAGGGGCACCTTTGGAAATATAAGAAGTATTTGTTTATATTAAATCCAAACCCCACTTAAAAACATCCAAAATGAATCATATCCGAATATTATATGAGATAGGGTTTTAATCCCATCATCAAATAAAATTTAGACATGTTAGAAATTTATTTTAAACATTATCAACTTGATTTATCCTTATTTATCAATTTAATTTTATTTGTGGTAATAATATTCTAGATTTTAAATTATTATAAATAATTACATATGTGTTGTAAATTTTCCATAATTTGCCACTTTATGACAATTTAGACCATATAAATTTTAATTTATAATTTTTAAATATTTTTGTGATTTTTAAACAATTTTATAATATGTTGTTTTTATAAAATAGCAATAGTGTCTATTTTGACACTATTCATTTATTTGAATTTCAATAGACTATATACAGAAGATATGTTAGAAATAAAATCTTTAATAGATTTTTAAGATGTCATATGTATCTAGAAAATTAGTGGAGAACATTAAATAGTTCATATAAAATTTATTTTAATATTTGTAAAACCAATTGTTTGATATTTTAATTAATAAAATAATTTCACCATCACTATTGTGTCATAATTAATGATAATTATTTAATCCTTAAAAATTATAAATAAATTCATATGATGTAGATAATTGTATTATATTTCTTTAGACTATTCATTTTCTAAGTTTCATTGAGTTTATCACTAAATTAAAATTATTATACTTATAAGATTTAAGAAAGTGACATGTTGTCAATTTCTTTGGTTTTAATAATAATTAAATTATTTTCATGGAAAAAAGTCCATTAAATGAATCTAATCCGACCCTTAGTGATATGGGTCGACTATGAGTCATCCAATAGGATTTGGGAAGGTGTTAGGGTAATTTTATAATCTTATATTTACCCTTAATTACCCGATTTACCTTTAACTATGGTAAATAAAATTTACCGTAGTTACTATTCATAATGCCCAAAAATAAAAAGTAGTCTACTAACATAATTTGGACCCACTGACTCCAAATATGGAATCCATTTTTCAAAATTCAAAACACATAAGTTTTAGTTATTAATTTAAAATTAATCCCGTTATTAAGAAAACGGGTTTTAGAAGTTAAAACATTGCCAAAGATTGAAATGTTTTTAACTATGAATTCAATGTGAAATTAATTCTAATGACATATATTATATTAAATGGTAAAAATATATTCTATTTATACATTAAAACCATTCAATATTATCATTTAACCATATAAATTATTTCAATGAAAAAAGATGTTTTTAATTAAAAATTAGCGTATTTTTACTATTCATCAAAATATGAAAGTTATCAGAAAAATATCAAAAATTTATCCAAAGTAAATTTTTATATCCTGATTCCAAAGAAGAATTTCATTTTTTCAAATTGAACTTATAAACATGTCAAAAACTAGATTTAATGTGGGTGCGCCATCAAAAGGCGGCAAAACTGCATTTTTTTGAAAAATACTTATTTTACCCGAAAAGTTTATTTTGTTCTCTTACCATGTTCTAGAAAATATGTAAGATGAATAATAATGTTATAAAATTCAAAATTTAGTCAATACTATTCATAATGGATATTCCATGATAATATATCGTTGTTTAGTGAAACCCGGTATTGTGTACTACACACGCTATCGAGGAAGGTCACGATTGCGTGTAATGCAAGCCAAGTCAGTATTGTGTGTTGTGAAAGATTCTTTTGGTGTTGCATATAACATAATACATAAAAAAATATTTCTCATAAAATCATAGGGTGTTACATTCTACCCCCCATAAAATGAATTTCTCCCTCGAAATTTTTCACTTCATTACAAACAGATGAGGATACCTCTCCCTCATCATATCCTCAAGTTCCCATGTAGCTTCTTATAATTGTTGGTTCCTCCATAAAAATTTCACCAAGCGAGTGGTCTTGTTCCATAATAATTTTTCGCTACGATCCAGAATCACTATCGGCTGTTCTTCATAAGAAAGATCTTTCTCTAGCGGTACAACTTCTGAGCTTAGTACATGTGAAGGATCAGGTATGTACTTTCTCAGGAGAGATACATGGAACACATCGTGAACTTGAGATAGATTCGATGGTAGCGCCAATCGGTAAGCTACCTTCCCAACACGATCTAGAATTTCAAAAGGACCGATATATCTAGGGCTCAACTTTCCCTTCTTTCCAAATCTCATGACCCTCTTCCAGGGAGATATTCATAAGAACACTTTATCACCCACTACATACTCTAGGTCTTTTATTCTGTTATCGGCATAGCTTTTTGTCAACTTTGAACTGCTCTTATGTGTTGTTGAATAGATCAGACCTTTTCTTCCATTTCATCAACAAGATCAGGTCCTAATAGCTTTCTTCCCCCTACTTCATCCCAGCAAGTTGGAGTTCTGCATTTCTTTCCATAGAGGGCTACATAAGAAGCCATCTGAATACTGGAGTGAAAGATATTATTATAATAAAATTCCACCAAAGATAGGTGTTAATCCCAACCACCTTTGAAATCCATAGAGAAAGCTCTCAACATGTATTCTAGAGTTTGAATTGTCCTCTCAGACTGAACGTCTATCTGAGGATGGTAAGCAGTGCTAAAACTCAACTCTGTATCTAGAGTATGCTGAAGACTTCGCCAGATTTTCAAGGTAAACCTCGGATCCCGATCAGATATAATGGAAAGTGGTACTCCATGAAATCTTACCAATTCCTTTACATATATCCTGGCAAGCTGATCAAGAGAAAAATCTCCTCTAATAGCAATGAAGTGTTCACACTTCGTAAGTCAATCAACTATAACCCAGATAGAATTATTGTCTTTGGATGTTTTAGGAAGTCTGGTGACAAATTCCATAGTGATGTTTTCTCATTTCCATTCTGGTATGGGTAATGGTTGTAACATCCCCTTAGACTTTTGTATCTCAACTTTAACTTACTGACAAACCAAGCATTGAGAGACATATTTAGCAACACCTCTTTTCATATCATCCCACCAGAAGTACTCTTTCAGGTCCTTGTACATCTTTGTACTTCCAGGATGAATATAAAATGAATAACTATGAGCCTCATCTAGTATCTCCTTCTTTAATTCTTGTATGGGAGGAATAGAGACAATGTTCCTGAACCTTATTATCCCATCACAATCAAGGTTGAATTCAGGAACATTTCTCACCCTCTTTTGTAACTCTACATCTTCTTTCTGTGCCTCTTTAATCTTCACGTGTATAGATGGTTGAAAATTCATTTGATAAAGATAAGATTTCTCCCCTTCCATTATAATTCCAAGATCCATCCTTTGTAAATCCATAAATATTGGATATTTTTTGATCCTCATCATGGATAATCTAGCATGGTCTTATCGACTTAATGCGTCTGATACCTTGTTTGCTTTCCCAGGGTGGTAATGAATTGAGAAATCGTAATCCTTAATCAGCTCCAACCATATTCTTTGATGCATATTCAGCTCATTTTGGGTGAAAATATACTTTAAACATTTATGATCAGTATAAATATCACACCTTTCACCATAAAGGTAATGCCTCTAAATCTTTAATGCAAAGATTATCGCAGCTAACTCCAAATCATGAGTTGGGTAATTTTGCTCATGGATTTTCAACTGTCGTGAGGCATAAGCTATCACCATATCATTTTTCATGAGAACACACCCTATTCCATTTTTGGATGAATCACTGTAGATCATAAAACTTTATCCACTGCAAGGTAGTGTGAGCACAGGTGCACTAGCTAATATTCTTTTTAGCTCTTTGAAATTCTCTGCACATTCCCCCATCTAAACAAACTTAACTCCTTTCCGAGTCAACTTAGTGAGTGGGTTAGATAACCTTGAAAAATATTTCACAAAACGTCAGTAATATCTAGCCAAACCAAGAAAACTTTGGATCTCAGTTACTTTTGTTGGTCTCGACCATCTTTCGATAACCTCTGTTTTTTATGGATCCACAGATATCCCTTCTTTTGAGATTATGTGACCCAAAAATGAAACTTTTTGAAGCCAAAATTAACACTTGGTAAATTTGGCATAAATCTTCTCCTTTCTTAGGGTCTTTAATACAATTCTCAAGTTATCTTCATGTTCTTCCTTTCTCATTGAATAGACAAGAATATCGTCTATAAAGACTACCACAAACTGATCAAGATAGTCTCTAAAGACTCTATTCATCAGATCCATGAAGATAGCAGAGGAATTAGTAAGACCAAGTGGCATCACTATAAATTGATAGTGTCCATACCTTGTACAGAAAGCCGTCTCTGGTATATCCTCCCTTTTGACCCTTAATTGATGATACCCTGAATGAAGATCAATCTTGGAAAAGTATTGAGCTCCGCGTAGTTGGTCAAATAAGTCATCAATGCGTGGGAGAGGATATTTGTTCTTGATAGTGATCTTGTTAAGTTCTCGATAATCATTACAGAGTCTCATTGATCCTTCTTTATTTTTAACAAACAGAACAGGTGCTCCCTAAGGTGATGCACTAGGGTATATGAATCCTTTATCAATATTATCTTGGAGTTGCTTCTTCAATTCCTACAACTCAATTGGGGCCATTCTATAAGGTGTCTTTGAAATAGGCAAAGCACCTGGTACGAGTTCTATTGAAAAGTCAACTTCACGATTTGGTGGAAGACCTGGCAATTCCTCCAGGAATACATCATCAAATTCCCATACAATGGGCATATTATTAATCATGAGTTTATCTCCAACCATTTGAGATAAATAACCTTCATTTAGTGGAATCAAGACCCATAAGATGGAATAAATTTCCACTAAAAGGTTATGTTCATCCTTGCATCGAGAGACGATCATAGATTGATCTGGAATATGAAATGTGACTTCCCTTATTTGGAAATTGATATGAGATCCATATAAAGAAAGCCAATACATGCCAAGAATCACATCAAATTCCACTATAGGAAGGATCACAAGATTTGCAGGAAGCACTTTCCCACAAACTTCAATCAGAGAAGAATTGTAAAATTTTGATGCAACCATTGTGTCATTAGGGGTTGTCACATCTAACTTAACATATAATTGGTGAGGTAATATGGAGATACCCTTAGAAAATTCTTCAGAAATAAAAGAGTGGGTGGATCTATAATCAAATAAAACATTTGCTACTTTAGAGTGGATGGTAAGTGTACCTCTCACCACTTCGTTGTCATACTCCACATCGCCGATAGTAATTTCATGTGGCTTCCCTTTGTCTTTGGCCTTAAGGTTTTGTTGACGTCGATCATCATCATCAACCCTTGGATTTAGCCATTGATTGGCATAATGACCCATCTCCTTGCACTTGAAACATTGAAGTGTAGTAGGTTCATTTTGTGTATCCCTTCCTTTATTTTCATCATTAGACATCTTCTTCCCATTATTTCGACATTCAATTGCTCGATGACCTTCTTTTCTACACTTATAACATTTTCTTGTCCCCTTAAGACAATTTCCTCCACGTTTCTTTCCACACATTGAGCATAAAGGAAAACTCATCTTCTTTTCAGTGTGGTCTTTAGATTTTCCTTTGAATTCCATTTTCCTATTCTTATCAAACCCATGTGACTGATGGGTTACACCAATATCCATCTCAACCTTGAGAGCACATCAAAAAATTTCCTCGTAGCTATTGATATCCCTTATGGCTAACACCCTTCGAAGACCTGGTTTTAAGCCACTAAATAATTGATTGATCTTACTCTCAGGTTGGATAATAATTCTGGAAGCATTCCTTGAAAGTCTTGTAAAATTTTCTTCATAGGTACCAACGGATTCATCATCATTTTGCTTCAGTTCAAGAAACTCCTTCTCTATCTTTGTTCAAATAATACGAGGGAAATACTTATTGAAAAATTAGTTCTTTAACCCGTCCCATTCTATGGAATCAATTTCATCCCTTTGCCTCGTATTCTTAATAAGATTCCACTATTGACCAGCATCACCTTCCAAACGATACACTGCTAAGATGAATTTATCATGTTCAGAACATTGAAGAACTGAAAATATATTTTCAGTGGTACTGATCCATTGTTCAGCCACTAATGGATCTAGAGACCCATTGAATGAAGGTGGAGGATGCCTCATGAAGGATTCAATGGAATTTTGCTCCTTAATTTGCTCGTTTGGAAGTCCTGCATGATTCATAGCTTGAGAAATTTGTGTGAGCATGGATACAAGATTCTGCATTCCAGCTCCCATAACATTTGGTTGCTCAGGGGGACAATCATTGCATTTCTCGTCGCATTCTGCATTAACAAGGTTCCTTCGGGTTCCATCCATTGACTAAAACCAAGAAGAATAGTGTGAGAAACACTAATTATAATATTAAAACCACATAATCAAGAATAAAATTTCACACTTAAGGTCTTATCATAGGTTTCTTACTAAGGATTTCACATCCTAGTATCCAAAGTTTGACTATATCTTTCATCTAATACAAACTATAACGACCCATACTTTACATACATGGTTATTAGTACAAAATTGAAGCATAATTATTACAACATATAAAAAAACCATGAAACGACCGTATAGGTATAGTGTCTTTAGAAACTGGGAAACATAAACAACTGGTTCATAAATCATCTACATTGTCTCCCATTTATTTCATCATATCTAGATTCCCTTTTTATCATATCCTACTTAATATCCTTCTTCCTGACCTAGGGAAAAGAAAACATACAAAAGGGTGAGCTCAAATGCTCAGTAAGGGTAAACAAAATGAACATCAAACATATCATATTTGTAAGAACATAACATTTTGAAAATCTTATCCTGCAAAAGAGATCATAACATGGGATAAATCATAGAAGTGAAATTTAATTCCAATAATCATAACTTAAAACATGAAGCTTTGTGGAACACACACACATAATCATAGAAAATCATTTCTTATTAGTCAAGACTCATTGCCAAGACTATCTTAGCGGACAAAGTCCTTTTCTGAACCGAGTTCACTCCTCGTTTCAGTCCTGTTTCACTGAACCGGTTTAACCTGTCGTTCCAGCCATGTCTATATCATGAGATATAAATCTTTACCCAATGCTTTAGAGGGAGATATAGTTCCCACCCATCTCATAATGATACCATTCTTATGTGTGCCACAAAATCATAAACAATATATCATAGCATAACCCATGTAACAAAAATGGGATTCTTAAACATCATGTCATCATAACATAATCCATAAAAGGATATCGTAATTATAATTCCATCATAACATAATCAAATAAATGAAAAAAAATAGGTATATAAACATAACCCTATATTACCTTATATGTAAAATAATTTTGATAAAACACTTGAACTCCATTCTTGTGGAAAATATCCTTTATACTTCAAAAACATTTTCCTTTATTAACATGTAATATAATATTGAACTAAAAGAGGTTGATTAAAAATAAACTTTAAAACTTGTAAAGGAAGCCTCATATAAATAATTTTCTAAAAATACATTCATTCCATATAAGTTAAAAAACATTCTTCTTGTACTTTGGCCGGAAAAGTCAAAAAGTACCTTGTACGAAAAACGACAAAAGATTCATTTAATATCTTTTACTAAAAACTCACTGGAGCATAAAATTGTATTTAAACAATTGTAGGTGGATGGAAATAATATTACATATTGATGAAACAAGGATTTGGATGATAAATATTACCCAGTAAATTGTGAAGTATAAACAATCTCGGATCGAAATGAGATTGTGAGATTTTCCCTTACCTTAGGTCCAATTTGCTTCGTAAGTGTCCAAACCTCCTGTATAATGATTTAAATAATATCATTGACTTATTCCATAATCATACTTATTTTTATGATATAATATATGGTCATATTATTAGCTTCTTATTAGTAATATTTCATTGCTACTTGTTATTCGGGTGTTTATTGCTTTATGTTCGTATGTGTGTTTGTTGGAATAAATTCTTATTCCTCTTTTTAGGTAATAAACACCTTATTTACATAATGGTATTAGTGTAATATATATCATATATATTCATTAAATTAATTTATATAATCATTATGCAATTAAGATCATGTAGAACGAGTCGCATCACATCGTGGATACGGTATTCTGTACGTACGCACGAGCGATGATATCGTTCCCATGATTGTGGAATTGTATTGGAGTGTATGTATACTCTTTCAGAATCAATATCACTTTAAAATAATCAAATATAGTCATTATTTACACCATTATACCCATTCATTTAAATTGGTGGTGGAAAATATATTACACCACAGCGTGGAGACGGTATTCTGTATGTACGCACGCGCGGTGATTTCGTCTTCCGTAGGATGGATAAATGGTGAAATAGGGTTGTTTCATACTTATAATAACATATCAGTATATGAGTTATACTGATATTATTACTTCATAATGAAACAACTAAATAAGAAGAAGTAGAAGAAGAAATAATGTTGAAAGAATCGGTAACGGACATTACCTCTTCTTTGAAGCACCTCTTTGAGACCTCCTCTTAGGGAACTAAAATTGGTCTTTGAAGAAGACCAGGACCTCTAGGATGTTTCTAGGGAAGTGGAAAAGTGAAATGGTCAGGGTTTGGCCGAGCTTGAAGGCACAAATTGGTGTGAGGAGGAGATGGAGGAGGTGCCCTTTTATAAGGGAGGAGAGGGGCACCTTTGGAAATATAAGAAATATTAGTTTATATTAAATACCAACCCCACATAAAAACATCTAAAATGACTCATATCCAAATATTAGATTATATAGGGTTTTAATCTCATCAAAAAATAAAATTTAGACATGTTAGGAATTTATTTTAAACATTATCAACTTGATTTATCATTATTTATCAATTTAATTTTATTTGTGGTGATAATATTATAAATTTTAAATTATTATAAATATTTACATATGTGTTGTGAATTTTCCATAATTTGACACTTTATGACATTGTCGACCATATAAATTTTAATTTATAATTTTTAAATATTTTTGTGATTTTTAAACAATTTTATAATATGTTATTTTTATAAAATAGCTAGTGTCTATTTTTACACTATTCATTTATTTTAATTTAAATAAAATATATACATAAGATATATTCAAACTAAAAGCCTTAATAGATTCATAAAATGTCATATGTATCTAGAAAATTATTTTAGAACATTAAATAGTTCATATAATATTTATTTTAATATTTTTAAAACCATTTATTTGATATTTTAATTAATAAAATAATTTCAACATCACTATTGTGTCATAATTAATGATAATTATTTAATCCCTAAAAATTATAAATAAATTCATATGATGTAGATACTTGTATTAGCTTTCTATATACAATTCCTGTTCTAAGTTTCATTAAGTGTATCACTAAATTAAAATTATTATACTTATAAGATTTAAGAAAGTGACATGTTGTCACTTTCTTTGGTTTTAAAAATAATTAAATTATTTTCATGGACAAAAGTGAATTAAATGAATCTAATCCGACCTTTAGGTGAAATGGGTCGTCTTTTAGTCATCCAATAGAATTTTTTCAGGTGTTAGGGCAACTTTATAATCTTATATTTACCCTTAATTACCCGATTTACCTTTAATTAAGGTAAATAAAATTTACCGTAATTACTATTCATAATGCCCAAAAATAAAAAGTAGCCTATTAACATAATTTAAAACCACTGATTCCAAATATGGAATCCATTTTTCAAAATTAAAAACACCTAAGTTTCAGTAATTAATTTAAAATTAATCCCGTTGTTAAGAAAACAGGTTTTAGAAGTTAAAACATTGTCAAAGATTGATATGTTTTTACCTATGAATTCAATGTGAAATTAATGCTAATGACATATATTATATTAAATGTTAAAAATATATTATATTTATACTTTAAAACAATTCAATATTATAATTTATCCTTATAAATTATATCAATGAAAAAAGTTGTTTTTAATTAAAAATTAGCGTATTTTTACTATTCATCAAAATATGAAAGTTATCAGAAAAATATCAAAAATTAATCCAAAGTAAATTTTTATATCCTGATTCATAAGAAGAATTTTATTTTGTCAAATTGAACTTATAAACGTGTCAAAAACTAGATTTAATGTGGGTGCGCCATCAAAAGGCAGAAAACTGCATTTTTTTAAAAAATACTTATTTTACCCGAAAAAATTATTCTGTTCTATTATCATGTTCTAGAAAATGTGTAAGATGAATAATAATGTTATAAAATTTAAAATGTATTTAATACTATTCATAACAGCTAGTCCATAATAATATACCATTGTTTAGTGAAACCCGGTATTGCGTACTACACACGCTATCGAGGAAGGTCGTGATTGCATGTAATGCAAGCCAAGTCAGTATTGTGTGTTGTGAGAGATTTATTTGGTGTTGTGTATAACATAAGACATAAAAAAATATTTCTCATAAAATCTCAGGGTGTTACACCCAAGATATAAGGAACCAGGCTTTTCATACATAAATATAATTTCATTTTAGAAGAATATTTAATACATTTCAAAAACACATGCCCAAGGAATATAATAGTTTACAGTATTTGGATACTAGAAACACAATATTCATATTTCATGAATAATATTAAAAATCTCCCACAGATATCTTCTCACATAGTACTCCTCTTGGGTATGCCCTATTTAATCCTTTCTTCATAATCTAGGGAAGGAAACATAAGAATGGGTGATCTTAGATGCTCAGTAAGGGTAAACATTAAGGATAACAATATGTGATAATATGAATGAATAAATTAATAATAATGGTATGTGATCAAAAGAATAACTTATGACGTTCATACCCAATATTTCATAGATCATAAACATGATTCATGACATAAAACATTATCATTTCATAAAATAATATCCATAGGAGTGAGATATCATAAAAATCAATCATTAACCATAATCTCATTTCATAAAAGTGTGTCAGAATAATAAATATAGAAAAAAATTCATATATGAAGGTTAACTACTGAGACCATCAACATAGTGAATCAGGAAAAATCATATGTTTCCCATTGTGGATCAAGATGGAAATATTTCTTATAGTTGATCCAAACTCGTCTATTTCCCATAGTATATCATGCTCATCAACTTGTTTACCATTTATATTTCATGAGATACAAAGTTTTACCCACTAAATTAGAGGGATATATATTTTTCCATCCCATATACTATTTAAAACCATACTTATGTGTACCCAAATATGATAAAAAATTCATCACATCATAACATCATAACTTGTGTAAATAAAAAAGGTTTCATAAATATTTAATCAATTCACCATAGAATAACCCATGAAAATTAAATGGGTTTAATAAAAAAATTATCAACATAATCATTAACCATCAAGAGAAATAATAAATCTGGTATCATTAAATCATATCCTTAGTAAATAATAATCACCCCAAAGGTTGTTCTCATTGATAAATAGGAATACGATAAAATATTATTGAAAAAAATATCCATTCCATTTTAAAACTACTTAAAAAAATTCAAATATCTCAAAAATAAAATGGAAAAAAATATTTGATTTTTTTTAATTTAAATAAATATTCAATATAATTAATGGTCATTATGGTGATAAATTTTGTTAAATTCGTACAAGTTAAAAAAAATGATACCTTTCAGAGTTTTGGTGAAAGACCAATGGGCCTTGTTTGGAATATGACATGAGGATTACTTTTAAAACACTTTGTAAAATGTTAAACATGGGTAAGAATTTCTTTAATAAATAATTTGGTCAATGATTCAAATATTTAAACCATTTTAAGAAAACAAATATTTGAAAGAATAAGGGTTTTTGATTGAAAAGAGAAAAAATCTATTTTCTTTAAAAAAAATATTTTGAAATAATTAGTTTATAAAGGCATAAAAGTGAAGATAAAATATGTATTATAAAGAAATATAAAAAGTAAAATATATTTCATTAATTTATTTTGGAATATATCATAATATGTTATCATCAAAATCCTAATCATAAACAATCCTGATAAATGATAAGATTGTAACATCACACTATCACTACTTTATTAACTTCTGAATCGTGAGAACCATTAACGGATAAAATAAAAATAAAGTTTAATTTCATTAATAAAAGGATATTAATTATATAATATGTCAAATTTTTAGTATTTATACCTCATAAAAAGAAATTGGTGCATAACACAACGTATGTCTGAAAAAAGGAAATTTGAGAAAAAATACATTACCTTGAGTTCCTCTTTCCTCAGAAGCACTCTACCCTTTTGTATAATAAATAAAAATTTATTAAAATTATATTTTAGAATAATAATAATATATACCATATCATATATTATGTACCGAAACAAAATTATTAAACTTTTATTAACAATTCCTTATTAAAATTATGTTTCGGCTATTAACTACTTTGTTTTTCATGTACATTTTGGTTTGGCATTTTTTGTCCCTTTACATTGTTCATGGTTCTATAATTTTTGTAATTATAACCATTATATAAATATAATTATTTATTTATTTATATAAATCCATTAACATTATAGATAGAAAATTAATTACACTATTCATGGAGACCGTTGGTCATACGTATGCCTGAACCCAGTTTCTATTTTCACAACAGATAGAACTAAAGGAAGGTAAATGATATTTCATTGAAAAAAATATTTATTATTTAATATAAATCACATATATTAATTAAATTTATACTTTTTCCTTATTGGTAAAATTTATGTGAAACATGAATCACATCGCTTCACGAGGAGATAATCCATCGTACACACGATTGATATTATCGTATCCCCTGTGGAAGGTAATGTAAAATTGGTTTATGTAATATAATATTTATAGAATTATATTTATATTAGAATTATTATATATACATAATATATCCATCCTCATACCCAACCATTATATGTGTTGATGGAAAACGTGTCATGTCGGTTTGTGAGGCGGTAGTTCGTCATAACCACGAGTGACTCTGTTGTTTCCCACTTAAGGGAAAAGGAGTTGGATTTAGGTAATGACCATAACATAATAACATCTAAGTATATGTAAGATAGTTATGTTACTATATTAATAGGTTTTAATAATATTTTAAGGATGTTTAGGAATAAATAAAATAAAAATTCTCGTTGAAGAACAAAATCTCATCTTCGGGTAACTTCCATAGGTTTGCACCAAAATCCTTCCTAGGATAAAGTTATTATAAAAATAAGGAATCTAGTATGGTAGTATATAATTAATGTAGTTATTTTGTTATTTATTTTACAATCCAAATTGTTGTGTAAGTTTTAATAGGATAGAAGAGTGGGTGGCCTTTTTTAAAGTGGGGGAATCGACATACTTGGAATGTTTCAAAAGAAAAAGGTGTACCCTAATATTTATCATAAAACATGGCACAAAAATGAACCATTATCTATAATAAAATATATAAGGTAGCATTATTTCCTGAAAATTGGTTTTAGACGAGTTTCTAGACCATTTTACCCCTTATCATTTTTGTTTATCCCCTCGGTAAACCCATTTTCACCTTAACCGCAGTAATTAATTTTTACAACTTTTACTGTTCATAAAAATAAAAAATTATGTTTACCATATTATAAAATATATATTATTTCAATTCCAAATATTTGATCCGTTTTTTTCAAATTAAATTCCTAGAATTGGAATATTTTAATTTAAAAATAAAACCACAAACATGATGAATAAGATGTTTTCCAAAGAGAAAAATCTCATATGTATATAAAGTTCTAATATATAAATTCAAAATGTAATTGATTAAAATGACATAAATTTGATTAATAAATATATAATTTTACAAATGTTACTTTTAAATCCATATTACACATTTTTAGGTTTTTAAATATTGTAAATGAAAAGGAAATTCTCAATAAAAACAAGGATATTTCACTATTCACTGAAAAAATATATATTTTCAAAAAAAATCTCAAAAAAACAATATAAGAATAATTTGACATGTATATTTTTTTAAAATAGTTTATTTTTTCAAAAACATTTTTAATTTTTTTAAAATTAGTTTTTTTATTTAATAACAAAATGCAATAAAAATAATTTCTTAAAAAATAGATTTTTCAAAACACATAAAGTCTTTTCTATGTATTAAGTACATTTTATCAAAATGTTTTCTTTATATAAAACCATTATAATTCATATTTTGAAATAATTTTTAATATTTACACAACTAATTTTAATAAATTGGATATAATTATCAAGTTTAAATAATAATAATATGAATACTATATAAGTGTTTATTAAAACTTTTTGTCATGTGTAACGCAAGCTAAAACCGGTCATGCATGTAACACAGACTATCAAATAAATTTTAATTCATTAAAAAACTTATAATTCCTAAAAAATAAAGCTGTTTCTTTCTAGACATCTTAATTTTAATTTTACCCTCTAAATTATTTATACTGATACAAAAAAATGAGGATAATTTTACACCATTATTTCTACAGGTTCCCACATATCTTCTTTAAACTGGTGGTTTTTCCACAAAACCTTGACTCGGGGGGTAGTATTTTTTCATAGAAATTTATGTCTATGATCAAGAATTTCCACTCCTTGTTCCTAAAAATAAATATCCTTCTCCAATGATATGACCATTGATTTTATTATATGTGAAGGATCAGGTATGTATTTCCTAAAGATAGATACATAGAACTCATCATGAACTTGAGAGAGATTTTGTGGCAGAGCCAAATGATATGATATTGTCCCAATATGATCAAGAATATCAAAATGACTGATGTATCGTGGATTAAATTTACCTTATTTAAAAACCTCATAATATTATTCCACGGATATATTTATAGTAATTCCTTACCACAAACATTGAATTATAGATCATGCGAGTGATTATCAGCATAACATTTTTGCAGAATCTGAGCTGCCTTGATGTGCTTTTGAATTTCTATAAACTTATTTTCCATTTATTCATATTTTTTAGGTCCTAATATATTTCTATCTTTAACTTCATTCTAGAAAATTGGAGCTCTACACTTCTTTCCAAATAGGGATTTAAAATGATCCATCTGAACACTGGATTAAAAACAATTATTATAAGAAAACTCAACTAGAGGAAGTTATTGATCCCAAAAAACTTTTAAATCCATATAATACGATTTTAAAATAACTTATATTGTTTGAATTTTTTCCTCAGAATAACCATATGTTTTTCGATGATATACAGTGTTGAAACTTAACTATATATCCAGATCATTTTGAATACTTCACTAGAACTTTGAGGTATACCTTGTATCTAGATCAGATATTATGGAATGGGATACTCCAAGTAATCTTACCATTTCCTTAATTTATATTCTCAAATTTTAATCAAGTGAAAATCCTTATCTAATGGTAATGAAGTGTGTTGACATTTTAAGGTGATCGAATACAACCCAAATATCATTATTCCTTTAATATGTTTTCGGGAGTCTGAAAACAAAATTCATGGTGATGTTTTCTCATTTCCATTCTTGTGTGGGTAATTCATGTAACAAGTCCTTAAACGTTTTTCTCTCATACTAAACATGCCTACATACCAAACACCAATATACAAACTTTTTAACAACTATATTCATTCCATCCCACCATAAATACTCATTCAAATATATATACATCATTATACTCCCATGATGAATAGAGAATGAATAACTTTTAGCTTAATCAAATAGATCCTTTTTCAAGTTGGATATGGATGGAACATAGACATGTTTCTCAAACGTTATCTTTCCATCACAGTCAAGGGTAAAGTCAGGAACATTTCTCACCCTGTTTTATATCTCCACATCTTCCTTCTATTCTTATTTAATCCTCACATGGATATATTGTTGGAAATTAATTTTTGAAAGAAAATATATGTATCCTTCTTTTAATATCAATATATCTATCCTTCTAAAATCTAGAAATATTGGATCTTTAGTGATCCTCATCATGGATAAGCTAACATGATCCTTTCAACTCAAATAATTAGCCACTATATTCTTTTTACCAAGGTGGTAATGTATTGAGAAGTTATCAAATTCAATCAACTACAACCATATTCTCTATAACACATTCAACTCCTTCTATGTGAATATATACTTTAAAATTTTGTGATCAGTATATATCTCAATCCTTTCTCTATGATGATAATGACTCTGTTAGGTCCACTAAGCTAGATACCCTAAGAGGGGGGGTGAATCAGGGTATGACAGATTAAAACAACTGCCCCTTTTGATTTTGTTTTTCTGTTTGACAATACCCTCTTCTCTCTCCTTTATGATGTAGAGTATGAACAAACCTTAAAGCATGCACAAGACACAGCGATTTTTACTTGGTTCACCCTCACTAGGATACGTCCAAGAAGCATACACCGGAAGTGTGCTGATGTACCAATTCCACTATAAGTGCACTGATATCTACAAGTTTGAAGCAGAATCACTGTCCCTCATGGTTTACAACCACTCACAATTTGAGAACCCACTGCTCTCTCAACTGAAGTGATCTCACTACTTCTTCCGAAGATCCACTAAAAATTTATAGACCTGTAGGTCTCTTCATTTTCATGAGATAATGCATCTTCAACTGTTGATAGATGCTCTATTGAAGTTTAAAGTTCATCCACTGATGAATACCCATTTTTCTCTAAACACGGAGCAATTCCTTTGGAAATACCTTCACAAAGCACACTAATTCGTGAGGCTCCCAATTTTGCGAAGATCAAACAAGACTTCACGAAGCTCCTGTCTTTTCGCGAAGCTCAATTATTTGAAAAGCTTAGGCCATCATGAATCTCCTTCCTCTTTGTGAAGCACACTCCTTAGAGCACGCTACCTCGCGAAGTGCACTTCCTTTGCTGAGCTAGATTAGCCGTTACGAATCACCTCTCTTTTGCGAAGAACATTACCTTCGTGAACCACCTTCACGAACCGAAAGCAAAAAAAATTCTTCGAAAACTCTCCACTTCTCTCGAGGGGGTCAACCTCTATTTATAGGCGATTCCACCAACCCTCGATCCTTCTACGCGAAGTCAACGCCACGTCATAACAAATCGCGAAGCTCTGAAGTTTCTACTTAAATTCTCTCAATCTCACGAAGCACCATGGAAATTTTCCGATTATGGAGATTGACGTAATCGTGGAGCATCATCGCCAACCCTTCACGCCTTCTCCACGATGCTCCCTTGCAAAGCCCTTCACCGCCGCGATGTGCTTCAACCTCTGTCATTCGCGAAGCTTGACGTAATCACAAAGAACACTGTCAACATTCTTCTTATCTTTGAAAAATTCAATCCATGAATCCTATCTTCACGAAACTCATGCTTTTTCCATATTTAAATAAGATCTTCAAGGATATCCACTTTTTTCAATGCTCATGAACCTCCAAATTTTGGTCCCCAAAAACTTGGAAAACACTAGGAAACGGTGCCACCTTGTATTGCTCTTTTGTACCACCTCCAGATCATTCATTCATTTGTTATGGTTCTTTGTCAACACTGATTGTCAACAATATCTATGGAACTTGACTATTCACCATGAAAACTTTCTTTGTCAACAAAGAAAATCAACCCAAAAATAATTCAATGTTACCTTGAGGGATTTTTTCCCAACAATCTCCCCCTTTGGTTTTGTTGACAACTCTTCTCAGAATAATTTTATGCACTTTGATACCTCTCTGAAGCTCCTTCCAGCTGCTACCGCCATTCTCCTCTTGAGATTCTAATAGCATTCAAGGAATCACTTAACACATAATCTAAGACCACATGAGCAATGCTCGACGTGAGAAACAAGAGTAGTATGAAAATTTCATCAATGAATCACTTCATGTTAGAAACCAATTGTCGATTCCAAATTGATACCAATTGTTGAACCACACTAATACCAATTGATGATAGCTGGAATCCTTCTCTCACCATTCCAACATCACTCTTCTACTTTTATCACAATCCTCAGTTGTCGTGATATCTATTTTGTGATCGATCACTTCTAGCATCGTCAAATTTAATACTCTCCCCCTATCTTAATGCTCTCCCCCTATCTCATTGCTCCACCTATCAGCTTCTCCCCATATCATTCATGATTTCTCAAATAGCCATACTGTCTCCCCCTTGAACAATTACTATTTTATCCCCCTCTGTCAACGAACCCAATGGGCACTCCTCTACAGTCTATAACCGGGTAAAAACATATATTAAAACATTAGGGAAAAACACATCATACCTCGAGAAGAGGGGTTCATTCCACATCCACACTATTTTAAGTGTGGGGAGTCGGCTGAACTCCCAGAGCTAGTCGATGCCTTTCAAATGCTTCCTTAGGTAAGGCCTTTATCATAATGTCTGCAACCTGTAGTTCTATAGGCACATACTCCAACTTCACAATTCCTTACTCAACATTCTCCTTGATAATATGATACATTATCTCAATGTGCTTTGTCCTTGAGAGATGGATGATATTTTTTCTGGGATTTATAGCACTTGGGTTATCGCACTAGATTCCGATCGGAGACTTCACTTCAATGCCTATTTCATCAAGATGTTGTTTCATCCACAATAACTGTGTGCAAGCTTGAGTGACCGAAATATACTCAACTTGCACATTGGTCAATGAAATTCAATATTGCTTCTTTCTTAGCCAAGATACACACAATCCTCCAAGATAGAAAGCACCTCCTGACGTTGACTTCCTATCATCCGCTGAACCGGCCCAATCTACATTAGTATATCCCAATAATTCTGACTGATATTTTCCATTATACATCAAGCCGAAGTCCACTGTGCCCTTGATATACCGAAGTATTCTTTTCACTGCAAGCATGTGTATTTCCATGGTATTACTCTGATATCTCACTGATTGGCATGTGGAGAATACAATGTCAGGCCTTATTGCAGTCAAGTATAGAAAACTTCTAATGATTTTCCTGTATTATGTGATATTAACTGCCTTCCCCTCCTCATCTTTGGAAAATTTCATCCAGGTAGCTACCAGAGTCTTCATCTCCTTGGAATTTTCCATTCCAAATATTTTCAAAACCTCCTTGGCATATTTGTATTGTGAAAGGAATGTTTAATTCCTTCCTTCTTTCACCTGTAGACCAAGAAAAATGTTAGCTCTCCAATCATTGACATTTCAAACTCACTTTTCATGAATTTAGAAAACTGTCTGCACTGAGCTTCACCTGATCAGCCAAATATTATGTAGTTGACATAAACCAAGACCATCATCCATTGATTACTGTGGTTGTTGAAATAGAGATTGTAATCAACTCCCCCACACTGGAAACCAATCTTTTTCAATTACTGATCAAGCTTTGAGTATCATACTCTTGGTGCTTGTTTCACCCCATACAACGCCTTCTTCAGTATGCATACCTTATTCTCATCTCATGAATGAGAAAACCATCTGGCTGCTGAATATACACCTCTTCCTCCAGAACCCCATTCAAAAATGCAGATTTTTTGTCCATCTGGAACACTTTGAACTTCTGTTGCACTACAAAGGCTAGGAATAATCTGATTGTCTCCAGCCTTGCAACCAGTGAAAATGTATCATCAACATCTATTCCCTTGATCTAGGAGTACCCCATGCACACTAGTCATGCTTTGTTCCGAATCACTGCGCCATCTTTATTCATCTTGTTTTGATAGATCCATTTAGTCCCGATGAAATTCTTATCTGATGGCCTCAAAACAATCTCCCAAGTCCGATTCTTCTCAATCTGATCTAGCTCTTAATTCATTGCTGAATCCAATTTTCATCTTCAGCTACATCAGCAAAGCATTTCAGCTCAAACTGAGATAGGAAAGATGTCTACTGTGGTAACTTCATTCTTCTTGTCTGAACAGGAGCTGACTGATCACCAATGATATTCTGCCTGTCAATTTCATCTTGACTCCTTGGCTTTTGTGCAGATACAAATTTTACTTTATCATTCTCATCATCAGTATCTTCTTCGGAATCAACATTATCCACTTCTACTTCCCCTGTGTGGCTTTCTTCCTCATCACTCTCATCAGGAAATTGTTCACTGCACTATTGAATGATCTCTTCATTCTACACTACAGTGACATCATTGCTCTCAACTACTTTTCCCAGCCTTTTGTTAAAGCATTTATATGCCTTTCTTTTTCTTAAGTATCCAAGGAGTATCCCCTAATCTCCTCGTGATTCATATTTCCTATGTTTTTCCTTATTGAGGATAAAACACTTACTTCCAAATATTAAAAATTATTTCAATTTTGGCTTCTTTCCATACCACATCTCGTACAGAGTCTTTCCTTCCTTCAGACACAACAGATCCCTGTTAGAAATGTAGACCGATGTCAAAAATACTTCCTTCCAAAATTTCTCTGGTAGGACTTTTTAAATGAGCATCGTTATGGGCATATTGTTAATGATCCAATTTCTCCTTTCAACCACTCTATTCTGTTGGAGAGTTCTTACTGAATAAACTTGATGTCTTATCCCATGTTTCTCGAGATAGTCTTCCACCTAACTGTTTGTGAATTCAGTACCATTGCCAATACGAAACTTTAGAATTTTCTGTCCAAGCATCCTTTCACACTCCCTTCGGTACAATTTTAAGTAGTTGAACACATCGGAGTTATGGGAAATAACAAATACCCATGCCATTCTGCTATAGTAATCAATGAAAATAATGTAGTACCTCTTTCCTTCAATTTCTCTTGGTGTGATAGGCCCACAAACATCAGCATGCTCTAATTTGAGCACTCTTGTTGTCTTATTTTCTTTTTCCTTATACTTCTTTCTGATAAGCGTCCCTTGTTGTCACGCATAACACGTCTGAGTACGATCACGTGATAGCTTAGGGAGGTCTCTTGATACATCACACTTTACCATATCTTCCAGGGATGGTTGGCATAGATGACCAAGTTGTTTATGCCACAACTTGTTTTCTTCTTCTCTGGATAGGAAACACATATCTTCCTCTCCACTTACCAGGTAGAGATTTACCTTTATCCTTTTTCCCTGTAGAACCACTATCTCATCTCTTACTTTGACAATACACACCATCTTAGTAATACTTATAGAATGTCCTAAGTCACATAGTTGATTGATGTTGAGAAAATTGTGACTGAGGCCTTCTACTACTAAGACATCTCCACGTCTCATCTCTTTTCCCCAAAACTTGGCCTTTCCTGATCCAATTATCTTCAGTCCTTCATCATTTCCAAACTTGACAACTCCTTCTTTGTCATATTTTACGCTTGTAATGAGATCTTTATTACCTATCATGTGAGATGTGCAACCACTGTCAAGGATCCAGACACCAGAGCGATCTAATGCTTTAAGGGAAATTTCATCCACCACTGCCTTCTCATCCTTTTTCTTCTTGGCCCATATTTTTTCCTTCATACATGAGATGGATTGAGACTTCTGATCTTTTTCATAGTATGATGGACCAGCTTCATCTTGCAAAGCTGCAAATCTATTTTTCATTTTCAACTCACATGTTGATTCATTGATCTGCTGTTTGCGAACATTTTGATTCCCCTTTGGCACATTCCTCTCTATGGTCGAAGTACAATACATAGCCATGTTCCCAAATCCTCCGCACCAAAAATAGTTTCCTTCAAAATATGTTCTGGAGAACTGTTCTCTATTTGGATGCCACCTCTTTTCTTGTTCCCTTCAATATCTCTTGGCTATAGAACACACATACTGTGAATGTCCCATATTTCCACAACAATAACACCTTATATGAGGTGCATTCCTTTGAGTAACTTCTGCACTATGAGTTTCCCCTTGGGATCTCTGAATATTTTGATTCTGCCTAGTGCCCAAATCAACCTTCAATCTCGGAGTGGGTGCTTTTTGTCTGACCTCGATTTTTATAGCTTTTTGTTTTCGATCAAGCCCTGAATCAGCATTAACATATGAGCTCAATTGTTGCTTCTTTCCTACTGAACTACTAAGATCCTCTTTCATCTTTTCAGTCTTCAGAATGACCTATTTTCCAAAGAATGGGTTGGGAATAAAAGTTTTTTCCTGGTCTTTAACTTTTCTCTGCAGACTGAAAACTTCATCTTCAAGCTCTTCGATATGCTTGATGTGATCTTTCTTTGTGTTTTTTAAGATATCGATCTCCATTTTCTATTCTTCAATTTTTATTTTACACTCACTAACTGATTCTGAGTCCTCTGGTGTTGATGACTTGAGTTTCTCAATTTCCTCCATCAACTCAGACTTCTCTTCTTCTTGATGCTACATATAGATCTTGGGGTCATGAACAACTTTGTTGGCTTTCTTTATTTTGGCTCTCCAAACATCTATCTCCTATAGAATAGCCTCTAACTCACATTTCATATCAACTCTTCCTTCAACTTCTTCTTCTTCTTCATCAGCTTCGGTTTCATTCTTATTCTAAGAACTACCGACAACTGCCACCATAGAATTTTCTCCACGATATCTACAGTTATATACCTCTTAAACCTCCTCAACCTCAGACTCATCTGAATTGTCATATTCTTTTGAAAGAAGGTTCTTCTTCTTAAAGAAATTTTTATTGAACTGTTTCTTACCTTTCCCATACGATGGAGACTTCTTATTGGGAATTTTAATTTCATCGACATCATCATCCTCTTGAAGCTTTTTGGGGCACCTTTCCACAAGATTTACAACCTTTCCACTTCAAAAACAAGCAAGTGGAAGCTTCCTTCTAAACTTTCTGTTTCCTCTTTGAAGGTTTGAGAAGAAGAATGAAATCACCTCATCTGTCTCTTCTTCTTCCTTAGAGTCTTCAGTGGTGAGCTTCTTCATGACCTTGAATGCCACCTCTTTAGATTTCCCCTTTTCCACAGCATCGTTATCATCATTTCTCATTTCATATGCAACAAGGGTGATTTGTAGGTTATCCAATGTCATTTATTTTGGGTATCTATCTTCCAAAACTGAAACTTTCGGATTGAACCGAAATGGAAGTTTCCTCAAGATGCGGTTTACAATATTTATGTCTTTAATAACTTCTCCAAGACCTAGTATGTCTTCCAATACAACATTTACCCTATCGAAGAACGCATCAATAGACTCATTCGGGTTCATTCTTAGATCTTCATACTTGTTCCACAACACTTGCAGCTTTGCCTCTCAAACCTTTGTATCCCCTTCATATATATTCAATAGCTTTTCCCACATGGCATGTGACATTTTTCATGACATCACCTTTTCATAGATAGGATTAGATAGGGCTCCCCCTAAGGCATTGATTCCTTTGGAATTAGCATCCAACTCTCTACGATCAGCTTCTGATAATTCACCACTATTAATATCAACTATTATGTCATTCATTACTCTTATGAACACATCCATTCCTAATTATCAGAAGTAGTGTTACATCTGATTCTTCCATAGCTGTAAATTGTTCCCGTCGAAGATCGGAATTCCTTTGTGATTAGTGACCTCTATTTAAGAGAGAAACACTGATATTAACATTTCCCTCTAATACCAATTGTTAGGTCCTCTAGGCTAGATACCCTGAGAGGAGGGGTGAATCAGGGTATGACAGATTAAAAGGAATTCCCCTTTTGATCTTGTTTTGTTGTTTGACAAAACCCTCTTCTCTCTCCTTCCCATTGTAGAGTATGAACAAACCTTAAAGAATGCACTGGACATATCGATTTTTACTTGGTTCACTCTCACTGGGCTACGTCCAAGGATCATACACTGGCAGTTTTCCAATGTAACAATTCTACTATACGTGCACTACTGTCTACAAGTTCGAAGAGGACTCACCCTCCTGGTTTACAACAACTGACAATTTGAGAACTCACTACTCTCTCAACTGAAGTGAGCTCACTACTTCTTCAGAAGTTCCACTCACTATTTATAGACCTGTAGGTCTCTTCAGTTTCATGAAAGATTACATCCTCAACTGTTGATAGATGCTCTATTAAAGTTCAAAGTTCATCCACTAATGAATACCCCTTTTCCCCTAAACATTGATCAATTCCTTTGGAAAAACCTTCGCAAAGCACCCTACTTCGCGAGGCTCCCAATTTCCCGAAACTCAAACAAGCCTTCACGAAGCTCCTGCCTTTTCAAAAAGCTCAAGCCTTTGAAAAGCTTAGGTTTTCGTGAAGCTCTTACCTCTTCATGAAGCACACTCCTTAGAGCATGCGGCCTCGCGAAGCGCACTTCCTTCACAGATCTAGATTAATCGCCATGAAGCACCTCTCTTTTGCAAAGAACCCTACATTCACAAACAACCTCCACGAACCGAGATCAAAATATTTTCTTCCAAAACTCTCCACTTCTCTCGAGTGGGTCGAACTCTATTTATAGGTGATTCCACCAACCCTCGATCCTTCCACATGAAGTCAATGCCACGTCATCACAAATCACAAAGCTCCGAAGCTTCTGCCAAAATTATCTCAATCTCGCAAAGAACCACAGTAATCTTCCGATCACAGAGCTTGACATAATCGCGGAGCATCACCGTCGATCCCTTCACGCCTTCACCGCAAAGCTCCCTCATGAATCCCTTCACCGCTGCGATGCACTTCAACCTCTTCTGTTCGCAAAGCTTGACGTAATCGCGAAGAACACCGTCAACATTCTTCTTGTCTTCTAGAAATTCAATCCATGAAGCCTATATTTGCGAAACTCATTCCTTTACCATATTTAAATAAGATCTTCACGGATATCCAATTTTCGTGATGATCATGAACCTATAAATTTTGGACCCCAAAAATTTTGAAAACACTAGGAAATAGCGCTACCTTGTACTGATCTTTTGTACCATCTTTAGATCGTCCATTCCTTTTTCATGGTGCTTTTCCAACATTGATTGTCAAAAATATCTCTAGAACTTGAAAATTCACCATGGAAACCTACTTTTTCAACAAACACAATCAACCCAAAAATACTGCAATGTTACCTTGAGGGATTTTTGCCCAACGGCCTCAATATCATTAATGAAAAAATTACCCCTACTATTTCCAAATCATGAGTTGGGTAATTTTTTTCATGATCCTTCAATTGGATAGAAGAATAATCTATCATCATATCATTATTCATTAGAAAACATACTAATCCCTTTTTGGATATGTCACAATAGATTAAAAACCATTATACACTACAAGGTTGTTTGAGGATAGGTGCACTAAATAACCATCTCGTTACCTCCTTTAAATTCTCTACACATTCATCCATCCAAAGGAACTTGACTCCTTTCCAAGTTAACCTAGTGAGTGTATTAGACATCAATGAAAAATTATCTATAAATATTAGATAATACCCTACCAGGTCAATAAATCTATGAATCTCAGTCACTATGGTTGGTCTAGGGAAACTTTATATAACATATGTCTTTTATGGGTAAAGCTAAATACCTTTACTTGAGATTATATGTCATAACAATGAATATATATGAAGCCAAAATTCACACTTAGAAATTTTTTCATACTGATTTTCCTTCTTAGGGTTCTTATAAAAGTCCTTGATTGATCTTCATGATCTTAATTTCTCTTTGATTATATAATAATAACATATATATATATATATAAAGTCCATATCAAACTGATCAAGGTAATATCCAAAGAGTCTATTCATTTAATCAATGAATATATCAGGGGAATTTGTAAGACCAAATGGAATCAATATAAATTCATAGTGTCTGTATCTCATATAGAAGGTTGTCTTGTGTATGTATTCAATTTTTTATGTCAACTTATAGTACAAAGATCAAATATAAATCTTGTATAATTATTTATATCTTAATAATTGATCATGAAAATAAATGATTTGGTGTAAAGGTTTATTTTTCTTGATAGTGATCTAGTTAAGTTCTCAATAATCAATGAAAATAAGCATTGAACCGTATTTTTTATAATTATTTGAATAGGTTCACCCCATTATGACACACTAGGGAATATAAATCCCTTATATAGATTCTCCCAGAGTTACTTCTTCAATTCTTGTAACTCAATCAAGTACATTCTATATAGATTCTTATAAATAGATGTAGCTTCTAGTATGAGTTATATTGCGAACTCAACTTCCTAAGTTGAGGGAAGACCAGGAAATTCCTATGGAAAGACATAAAAAAACTCTCAAACAATAGGATTTTCTTTGAAATTAATTTTCTCTCCAACCATATGAGAAAAATAAGATTCATGGATATAAATTAAAAGCAACATGGTTGAAGTAATTTCTATTGGAATTTTTTAGTCATCCTCAAAATGATTAATGATCATGGGTTCATTGGGAATATGAAATGTGACTTTCCTTCCTCATAAATTAGTACAGAATCCTGATTATGAAATCCAATATATTCCTAGAATCACATAAAATTCAACTAAAGGGAGAATCATAATATTTTTAGGATTCAATTTCCCACAAATTTCAATCAAAGAGGTACTATATACTTGTGATGTGACCATTAAACAATTTACAGTTTTAATAGATAACTAAATATCTAATTAATGATATGGTAATTAATTACCATTTGAAAATTCCTTAGATATAAATGAGTTGGTAGATCCATTATCAAATAAGACATTATCAATTCTGTAATGAATGATAATTGTACATTTCACCATGTCATTCTCATAACCCACTTTAGTAGTCAGGATCACATGTGATTTCCCTTTATCTTTTCATTGAAGATACTATTGATGCTAATCATCAAATACCTTCATATTCGAGAACTAGTTGGAATAATGACCTTAATTCTTTCGTTTTAATCATTGGAGCATGGGTTGTGTGTTAGTTGGCATACTCTTCTCCTCCATTGCATTAACTGGACCATTAAAAAAAATTACATTCAAGAGCTTTATGACCTAACTTTACACATTTAAAGAACCTCCCAATTCTATTAAATAAATTTCATTGATGCTTGTTACTATAATTTTTTCATGCAGATGCATGTAATTTCTTTCCACCATGTGATTTATTCGAGTTTTCATGAGACTCAATCATACTTTTCTTATCAAATCCATTGTAATCGTGGGAATAAAAAAATTCCATTTTTAAATTGAGTTCACAGTGAATTATTTATACATAGGAAACAAAGCCTATTATATCCAATGCCTTTTATAAACTTGGTTTTAATCCACAAAAGAATGGATCAATTTTTCTTTTTATTCTGATTATTAAAATATAGGCATACCTTGCAAACCTTATAAAATTATATTAATAGCTACCAATAGATTCATATTCCTTCTAATTAGTCTCAATTAATTCCTTCTCAATCCTTATATGTATAATATGAGGGAAGTACGTACTGAAATATATTCTCCTAAACTCATCCCATTCTCTAGAGTCAACTTTTTCCTCTTGAATTCTTTTTTAAATAAGGTTCCGCCACAGATCCACTTGAGCTTAAAAATGATAAAATTCTAAGAAAACCTTTTCATATTACAAGAACGGGAGAATATAATATAAATTCTCAATAGTGTTGATATTTTTCTCAGCTACTAGGGTATAAGGAGACCCACTAAAAGGAAGTGGATGTTGTCTTATAATGGATTCAACAGAAGATTGTTCCCTCTAATTTTTTGGAAGATCGGCAAGGTTAATGGATTGAGAATGTTATATGATCAAATCACAATGTTCAGAATCCCATATACCATAGAATGTGGTTTATCAAGTGGATTATAATTAAATTCTACATCATAATTAGTATTTTCATGGTTCCCTCAAGTTTTATCCATTGACTAAAAGCAAAAAACAAAGTCTAATCAACACTAATAATAATAAAAAACTACACAATCATGAAAAATCATTTATAGGATATCTAAATTAAGACACCTTATTTTCAATCTACGAAACCTTAGGATTAAAATAGGTATCCATGACCATCGTCTATTTAAATCCTTCATAATAGTTTGAAAAGAAAATATGGATAAACCAAATCATATTCCTGGGAGTATCAAACAAGGAGAGCAATAAGGACCAATTTTGTGTACCAGGTAATGCTTTAGTCAATCCTAAAATGCCCTTTTTAGATTTATTACCCTTAAGAACCTCAATTCCATAACCATGTTCTTTTATCGTATCTAGATAGTTACTTATTGCTAAGAAAACCACTCAATATCTTTATTACCAAATATTTAGGATATTATTTTATACTTAGAATTATCCTCATGGTTTCAATAATATTTTTCTAGTATTAATATAAAAATATTGAATAAAACTTTTCCTCTAACACGAACTATAAGGAATTAGTATTTTCATACAAAAATATCACATATTTTTAGATAAATATTCAATGCATTTCAAAAACATGCACCTAAGGAACCATCATATATATGAAAAAACCCTTTCAAATTTAAAGGTTAACAACAAAGACCATCAAAATAATGGATCATGACTCATCACCTATTTCCCATTGTGGATTAGGACGCATTAGTTACCCATAGTGGATGGGGATTCACCAATTTTTCATAATGAATCATTCCCATCAACTTTTTTCCCTTCATCATCTCATGAGATATAAATATTTAACTAATAAATTAGAGGGAGATATAAGTCCCACAAATATCATAATGAATGTTATACTTAAATTTTCCATAACATCATAAAACATTAATCATATCATCACATCATAACCTGTGAAATGAAATTGGGTTTCATAAACATTTTGTCAATATGCTACAACATAACCCTTCAAAAATAAATGGGTTTCATAAATATTTCATCAAAATAATAATTAACCATATTGATAAATAATAAGGATGTTATAATTCAATCTTATCGCCATTAAATCATAAGTAACCCCACAGGTTGGTAACATTGATAAAGATAAATATGATAACAAATTCTTGTGGAAAATAACCATTGCATTATAAAATCACTTTTAAAATTAACAATATTTACAAAATAATATAATTTTTTTTAATGAACTTGAAAATTATAAATTATGATTCAAAATAAATAATGATCATGATGGTGGGAAATTGTTTTCATGTTGTGCACATTAAAACAAATATTCCTTTCACATTTTCTGTAAAAAAACAAATGGGGCTTATTTGGTAAACAAAATAAAGATTATATTTAAAAAAAATAATTTTTTTAAAATGGGTAAGATTTTATTTGATATATCATTTGGATAATTTTAAAAAATTGAGAACAATTTTATAAAACGTTGATATGGAAGAAAACGGGGTTTTAATTGAAGAGATAAATAAATTTAATTTTTGTTAAAAACATTCTTTAAAAATATTGAGTGTATAAAAAGTGGTAAATAAATTGAAATAAGTACTATCAAGAAAATAAAATAGGATAATAAAATTAAATAAGTTGTTTGTGAATAGATCAAAATATTTTATCATTGAAAACATAATCGTTTACAATCCTGATAAATAATGATATTGTAACATCAAACCCTTAACACTTTGGTAACTTTTGAATCATAATAAACATTAAAGAATAACATAAAAATTAAAAATTAAAAATCATTAACAGATTTGTATTCCTTATATAACATGTCAAATTTTCAGTATATACACCTTCTAAAAGGATATACGTGCATAATACAACATATGTCACAAAGAAGGCAAATTGAGACAAAATTCCTTAACATAAGTTACTCTTTCCTCAAAAGTGAATTATCTTAATATATAATAAATATAAATTTATTATAAATCTATTATAGTTCCATAATAATATATTTCACATCATATATGATGTACATATACTATTTTATTGACCATTTGTTGACAATTCCTTGTTAAAATTGCATTTTGGGTAATAACTGCTTCGTTTTTCACGTATGTTTTGGTTTGGTATTTTCAGTTACTTTATATTGATCATGGTTATATAATATCTATAATTTTAACCATTAAAGATATATAATTATATATATATATATATTAATTCATTAAATATTTTGTTGGAAAATTAATTACAGGGTTCATACAGACAGTAGGTCATACGTACGCATGGATGATGTTTCCATTCTCTCGATGGATAAAACAAAAGGAATATAATTTATAATTATTTATATATAATATTATGATGTATTATATATCACATATATTAATCAAATTTATTCCTTATTACCTTCCATGTTAAAGTTAAGTGAAAAAATGAATCACATCACTGTGTGAGGTGGTAGTCCATCGTACATGCAATTGACGTTATCATATTCCCCACAAAATTGAATCTAAAAAAAGTTATATGTGATAATATTTTTAAATAAGTATATTAATTTTAAAAATATCATATATATATATATATATTATTTATCATCACACCAAACTGTGATAGGTATTGATAGAAAATGTATCACATCGGTTCATGAGGCAACAGTATGTTGTACACACAAGAGACGTTATGGTTTCCTATTTGAGAGAATAGGTGGTGGATTTAGGAAATAAATATAGAAAAATAACCTGAAAATATATTTAATATACTTTTATTACTATATTATAATGGTTTAATAATATTTTAAGCAGGTGGGGGAATAAATAAAAATAAAAAAGCTTATTGGAGAACACTGCATCTTCTTTGAGTAACCACTTTAGGTATGAAACAAAATTAAATCATATGATGGATTTCTGATAAATATAATGATTATATGATAAGAGTAAAAAACTAAGGATGTTATTCTGGTAGTTCTTGGCTGATCCAATGGTTTTTCAAATGTAAAAATTATAGGAAAGAGGTGGCCATTTATAATTGTGGGAGAGGACACACATTGAATTTTAGAAAAGGAATATGTGTACCCTTGTTTCTCTCATGACACATGGATCAATAATATAAAATTATAGATACTAGAAGATATAATTTATAAATATGGTCTGAAAAGTGATTTTTTACATTTTTATAGGTTATTTTATCTATTATATTTTTATTTTATCCCCGAATAAACCCATTTTCACATTAACCGCAGTAAGTGATTTTTACTTCTTTTACTATTCATAATAGTAAAAAATTAAGTTGAAATTATTATAAATTATAAATTGTGATGATTTAAACTATTTAACCATTTTTTTAATTATATTCATAGAATTAGAAGAATTTAATTTAAACATTAACCCACAGAAGCAACAAAAAAGTAGTTATTCAAAGTGAAAATTCCCATAAGTATAGACAGTTTTAATATCCCAATTCAATATGGAATTGGATATAATGCCCAATATTGAAATAATAAAAATATAACTAAAATAATTATATATTTAAATCCATATTAATACAATTTGGAGGATTTTAAAAGTTATAACTGAAAAGATAATTCTTAATAGAAACTATTATGTTTCACTATTAACTGAAAAATTTAATCTTTTCTGAAAATTATCAAATCATTACTACAATATAATTTTGAAATGTATGTTTTAAAAATGGAGTTTAATTTTTAATATAAATTTTCTAATAGTGGAAAATTTTAATTTTATTATTTTCTCACAAAATGCTCAAAAATCATTTTTTGATAAAATAGTATTTTCGAAACATATAAAGATTTTCTAAAAATTATGTAATTTTTATCAATATGTTTATTTTATATAAATAAATTATAATTAATATTTAAGAAGTAGTTATTACTATTAAAATAATTAAATTTAGTAGTTATGTTATAATGGTCGTGTTCAAATAATAATAGTAATAATATATCATGGTTTATTAAAACTTGGTGTCCCGTGTAATGAAAGCTAAACTCGGCTTTTCATATAACGGAAGCCATCAAAGAAATTTAATTTATCAGAAAAAAATATTTCATAAAAACATGGGGTGTCACATTCTGCCCCCATTAAAATTAATTTGACACTCTAAATTCGTTATTTTGATACAAAAAAATGAAGACACTTCAACATTAACATTTCCTCAGGTTCCCACATAGCTACTTCAAACTGATGGTCCATAATAAATATTAAAGGATAATGAATAAACTTGTATAAATAAATATTAAAAATGGGTAAAATTACAAAAATATTAATCTAATAAATATTAAAATATATAAATTGAAACATTATTTAAAAATAATAATTATTATAAATGAATAAATAATGTTAAAAATGAATAAATTTGAAAAAATATTTAAAATTAATAAATAGTATATATTAGATAAAAATATGAAAAATTGAATAAAATTTAGAGATTAAGAATATAATATATTAAATATATTATGTTAATAAATAAAATTCTAAAATGAATATCATAAATTATAGAAATTACAGAAATATTATGTATGTGTGTATTTCTATGTAAAATTACCCGATGACATATATGTGTGTGAGAAATTATTGTGTGTATATATATAACATAAGTTCTATATATGTTAAACTGAAAAAAACTAACATTTATATAATATGTTATTCAACGTCCATAACTGGATTCTAATTAATAAGTATTTTTAATTAATACTAATTTTTAATTATAAATGATTTCTCACTAAATATATGACTTATTGAATGTAAATACATATTTTTTATTATATAAATCAAATATAATAAAATATTATATATATATATATATATGTATGAATATATTTCTATATTTGGATTATTAAATATACTAAGGATTAATTATGTATAATAATATTAAAGATGAATAAATTAAAAAAATATTAAACAAATAAATTTTAAAAATGAATATATTTAAAAAAGGAAAAACATAACATTATTAATGAATATATAATATTAAATGAATGAATTTTAAAAATGGATGAAATTCAATTAAAAGATGAATGTATTGAAAATATATTAAAAATGAATAGGAGTTTATAAGAGTTTGAGGGTCTAGCCTTCTTTTAATAAGAGAATAAGGAAAGACCATTTTAAATTCGGTTGAGTGGGAGCCTGACAAATGGTTTGTTGGCCTAGAGATACATAGGGCTATGAAATACATGACTCTAAGGCCCTACATAGTCTAAAGGACCTAGTGAATCATAGGTCGAGGTAACGCCTCTCGTGAAGGAGATGGCCTGAAGGTGCCATAGGTATCATGCTTCCTAAAAAACCCCAATCAAACATCCCCCACCCCACCAAGAGAAACTACACATGTGGTGATAGTAAGGGATGGTTCATCGCTCCCCCTACCGATAGATACTCTAAAATTAATAAGAATTATTAATTATATAAATTTAAGAAAATAAAAATTGAATATATGATAAAATAAAAATGATTAAATATATTAATTGTGTAAATTGAAATCGTGTTAAAAAAATTAAAAGTAAATTAAAAAATATATATCAATAAATATTCAAAATTAATAAAATTACAAAAAATATTAAATAGATAAAAATTAATAAGTTAATAAATTAAAAAAATATTAACAAAATTATTAATGAAAAAAATTGTACAAACATTAATAAATCAAAAAATATATCTTAAAAAGTAATAAATTTTATATGATAAATAAACATATAAAAACTAAAATTTAATTATAAAAAATATTTTATATTAAATAATAAATATTAATAAATAAAAATATAAAATGATAATATTAAAATTTTACTTTTTATGTATGTGTGTTTCTATAAAATTGAATTAATTTTGCATATATACATATCAAATTATTATATTACATATTAATTGTAAATACATATTCAGTCAATATTTTTAATTAATAATTAAATATTTATTATTAGATATATTATATAAATTGAAAAAAAATGACATTGATCTAAGAAAATTTTATTAAATGTCTATTAATATAAATTATTCAATATTTTCGATTAAATTATAAACCATTTTCACTAAGTGTTTGACATATTAAGTTTAAATACTTATTTTTTATTATATAAATCTTATTTAAAAAAATTATATATGTGTGTATATAAATATATTTTTATATTAAATATGAATTTTTTTAATATTTTTTTTAAGAAAAGAACCTTCTATCATTGGTAAAACACACACTGATAAAGGTCACAATTATCAGTTTTAGAAAAAAGCACAGATGAAAAACCTTATCAGTGTTAACAAAAGCATTGAAAAAGGTGGTAATTTTATCAGTGCTTTTTTAGCCCTAAAAAACATAATGTTTATTAGTTATTTTATCTAGTACTAATAATCCCACCCCTTTTTGAGTGCTTTTATCTTGTAATTATAATAGGAACCACTCAATATTCATGATTATGTAGCAGTTGTATTAATTTATTTGTTTTTAATTTTAAAACATGGAATTTATATCATGAACTTCTTTAATTTCTCAATAGAAGTTAGTTTAGTTTCTGAATGGGGTTAAGTGCACATTCTATATATAAATGCATGTGAAATATGAAAGGATTATATGGAATTTCATAAACCTATATTTAGATATGTCAATTAATAAGTGAGTCTTGCATGTGCAATATATAATTATGGAATATGAAATGTGTAAGACTTGTATAGAATATATATTTTTTTATATAAAAAAGAATATATATGTCAAAATTGATAAGATTAATTTCATATACCTAAATTAAATTCATGTTATATGTACATGAAATATGTATGTTTAAATTGAATGAAATGAATTTCAGGTGTACATTCTGTTTTTATTAACTAGATATGGTTTCGCATAAATAATATGAATAGAAAACTAGCTGGAATTAATGAATTAAAGTTAAATCACAAATACATCCCACTAAAAAAAGTGGCCTCAAAGGTTATTTTTTTACTACTGTAGGTGATTTAAAAAATTTATATTTTTTAGTGGTGGTTATTCAAACTGTTGTGTATGTGATGGTTAACAACCATTTACTAGTAAATTTTACAGCTTAGCAGATATTTTTAAATGTGTTGTTTTTATTTATGTAATGGTGATTTTTAATTCACTTGTTAAAATTTTTAATAATAAAATACAAAAATTGGGTGAAATTGACATAATTGAAACTAATTTAGTTATCCCTGGTTTACCTTTAAGGATAAAGAATTAACTAAAATTAACTTAATCACAGCTAAAACAAATTATGGGCAGTGTGGTTTAGTGGTACATATCAAAACCCTCCATTAAACATATTAAATAAAAAAATATTCTTAAAATATTATTTTTTAAAAATAGTATGCATACAAAAAACACTTTTATATAATAAATACAACCTTAAATATATAATAAACTCATTTATACATCCACAATCATATATACACATCCATTATTCAACCATAATCTCAATGATCATATAAATATATATATATATAATATGTCTAATAACAAATTATCAACCCATAACCAATAAACCCATCTCACCACCTCCACTGTATTCAACCATCTTCATATATAAATTCAGCATACATGTAACTGGTCACATCATGTCATTATATAGAAGAAAAATAAGAAATAAATTAGAATAGAAAATAATAAATAAGAATTATAGTAGAATCATTGATAATAATTAATCATACCATAAAAATTATAAGCCATCAAAACTACCTTTATAAGAGTGTAATGGATAGAACTATCCACCTTCTACCTAATTCCATCATCATTAACATATAATAAATACTATAACACTTAATAAAATAAATAAAAAACAAAATAGGCGCATAATATATTCATAATTTTTCACATAATATTTTTTATTTTGTTAATAAAAAGGTTAAATTTCAATATAAAATAAATAATATATCTTGTAGAACACTTTGAAAAGCTTCACTTATCTATTTCAGACATGATTAAACACTTGGAACTCAAAATAGATCAGTATATAAAAATATAATGAATTTTTAAACTGATGTGCGGTATGGATGAAATTACACATCAATTTTTTTTAAATATTTTGATTTGGAAACAATTCCTATGCATCAACATAAAATTAAATCGTTATTTTACCTTGATTTCTTAATAAAATGATGTTTTTCTTTTATGGTTTTGATCCTTACGCACATGTTTTAGTGTTTTGAAACACTAAAAATGAATTTATATGCACCTCAAGTAAACAAAAACATGGATTAATTTTTCTTCAATTCCGAAATTTCACAATTCTAAATAAAGTTTTTCCCTGTGATTTCATGGACCTACAACATAATTTTTTTGGTTTTGACCCCCTAATGCATGTTTTTGAAGACATTGATATCTTTTAAAACTTATTATTGGGTCATTCCATGAACAACACTTTTCGGATCGATGTTTTTTCTACTTGTACATATCAAAAATAATTCAACCACAATTTCCCATTATTTTATGTCACTATGAGATTTTTTTCTATGGTTTTGACTTTTACACTCATGTTTTTGTGTTTTAAAACATTAAAATGTGTTTATGGGAATCTTAGGAAAACCGAAACATGGATTGACATGGATAATATTCTTATATTTAAAAAATAAATCTACTATAATTTTCTTATGATTTTAGAGCCATGTAATGTCATTTTTTTGGTTTGACCCCGATATGTATAATTTTAAAGCATTGATATCTTTCAAAATTTATTATTGAGTCATTTCAAGAATACAACATGTTATATTGACATGTTTTGTAATTGTACATGTCAAAAATAATTCAATGGTGGTCGTATTGTAATTTAACATTAATCTGAGGACATTTTAAATGGTTTTGACAATTATATTCATGTTTTAGGGTTTTAAAATACTAAAAACACTATTATGGATATATTGGGAAAACTAAAAATTAGATTGATGTAGATTCAGTTCATAAATTTAAAAAAAATAAACATATGGTCATTGTCCAATTATTTTACACACCCATCGAACAACTTTTTCTAGTTATGACCATTTGATAAACATTTTTAATGAATTTGATATCTTTTAAAACTTCATATTGGGTCATTCTAGGAACACTACACATCTTATGGATGTTTTTTCTACTAATACACATCACAAATAATTCAACCATAATTTCCATTATTTTTCATCAAATGATGTCATTTTTTATGGATTTGACTATTACACGCACATTTTAGTGTCTCAAAACATTAAAATGTGTTCACGGGAATATAGGTAAAAACAACTCGGATTAATGTGGAATTATTTATTATATTTCAAAAATCAATCAATTTTCATTTTCCTATGATTTCATATAATTTGACATCATTTGTTCAGTTTTGACCCCCTGGCAGTCATTCTTAAAGAAATTAATATATATTAAAACTACATATTGAGTCATTATAAGCACACCACATATCGAACGGATTTTTTTTATACTCGTACACATATAAAACAATTTAATGGAATTTTCCAATGATTTCGGGTCAATATAAGGCCATTTGTTTTGGTATTGACTGTTACAAACACTTTTTAGTGTTTAAAAAACATGTTTACAATAATCTCAAGAAAATTGAAAACTATATTTTTATGGATTTGGTTCCTACATTTCATAAATTCATTATTCCACGATTTAACAGCTCTCTGGTATTTTTTTCTTGTTTTGACCCCAACACGGGTTTTTAAAGACTTTGATATCTTTTTAAACTAATTTTTGAGTCATTCCGAGCACACCACATGTTGGATGGACATGTTGTCTACACATATACATCAAAAATAATTCAAACATGGTTTTTCTAGGATTCCATGTGAATACAAGTTCATTTACTATGGTTTTGACAGTTGCAAGCATGTTTTAGTGTCTTAAAACACAAAAAAAGTGTTTACAGATATCTCTTTAAATTGCAACTCTAATTGGTGTGGATTTATTTTCTACATTTAAAACTAATTATAATGTTATATTTATTATGTATTTCATTTTCCTCTAATTTCATTTCCCTCGGATGTCATTTTTTCGTTTTTTTCCCCTTGACACAAGTTTTTTAAGACTTTGATATCTTATAAAATTATTGATTGATTAATTCCAATAACACCACACATTATATTCACATAGTATCTACCAATACAAATAAAAAATTATTAGTTATTTTATCAATATTTCAGAAAAATCTGAGTTTGTTTTCTATGGTTTTGACTATTACACATACGTTTTCATGTTTTAAAACACTAAAAACATATTAATAGGAATCCATGAAAAACCCCAACAAAGATTCATTTGGTGTTGGTTCCTATATTTTAAAAATAAATCTAAAATCATTTTCTAATGATTCCATATCCCGAAAACATTGTTTGTTTGGTTTTGACCTCCTGAAGCACATTTTAAAAGAATTTGATATCTTTTAAAACTACTTATTAAGTCATTATAAGTACATCGCACAAAAAATGGATGTCTTTTGTACTCATACATTTTAAAAATAATTCGAAAACATTTTCCACAATATTTTAATTCTATATAAGGAAATTTTATTTGTTTTTGAGCATTACATGAATGTTGTGTTTTTTTAATGCACTAAATTGTGTTTTTAGAATCTTGGGAAAACAACCACTCAAATTCCCATGAAATCGGTTTATAAATTTGAAAAATAAATCAATAGTCATTTTACTATGATATAATAACCCTATAACATCATTTTCTTATTTTTGATCACCTAACACACATTTTTAAAGACATTTAAATATTTAAAAATTGATTATTAAGTCATTATGAGCACGTCACGTGTTGAATAGAGATGTTGTCTTCTCATAAACATAAAAAATAATTCAAGAGTATTTTTTTCCATTACTTCACATAAATATGAGGTTCTTTTTATGGTTTTTTTCATTACATGCATGTTTAATCATTTCAAAACACTAAAATAGTATTTATGAGAATCCTAAAAAAACTTCAATTCAGACTGAAATGGAATCAATTTCTAAATTTCAAAAAATAATATCTATTTATTTATTTTTTTTTCATAAACAAGTGATGTTGTTTTCTTTGTTTCAATCCCCTAACACACAGTTTTAAAGACTTTTATATCTTTTAAAAATTCTTATTGTGACATTTAGAGCACACTGCATGCCATATGGGCATGTTTTCTACTTATACAAGTTACAGGTAATTCAATAATTATTTTCCTATTATTTCATATCGATCTAAATTCACATAATTCAAAGAGAACACTCATATCACATTACTCCAACTCCTCCTCATATAAGAAACCCCAGTAGTATAAAATATTATTATAGAAATAAAGAAAATAGTTGTCTATACATTTCATGGATTGAGCATAAAAATTACGTTAGTACAATGAGCTATAAGACTGGAAATTTACTTGGGGATCATGCCTATTATCCTCTGAAATAATGAAAATAAGTCATTTTCCACTACCGGATTCCATTGATCCTATTTTTTCTATAAGATTCATGTTCCTCCAATTTTTATTTCATCCTCGAAATTTTTTTATGTTATTCTAGATCAATGTCACTACTCGAACCCTCAATAGGTGAAATACTAAATTATAGTGATTCCCTAGAAAATAAAGCTAATAGAGTAGTCCTATAACCCATCCACTATACTAGCATGAGATTCCCATTCCACAAAATGATTACAACTAAATTGTTTTTGGAAACCAATGATGATTCTAAATAGTTCACATCCTGGGATTCTTGAATTTTTAGCAGTTAATACACTAATATTAATAAATATTTTTAATATTATATAATATTTTTAATATTATCTAATTAATAAAAAATTTCACTACTATTTATTGTTATTTCATTACTATTTAATGTTATTTCAAACTTACACATGATTCCCATATAGCTTGTGTGTTTCCATTTAAACTTTTTTCCTCTTTATTTATACGAGTATCCTTCCATAGTCTATGACATGGGATAGATGTTTTTTTTATTTTGATTCATCAATATTTATATAAAAAATGAAACATAAATTGTTTCGTATCACATAAAACTTTTACTATAAATTTAAAATACATACCTGTTTCTATTCAAGTGAAGTGTACCCCTATCCTTTTCTTATGATTGGGGTACATTCATTTTCATTCACACTAAATATTTTCATCCCTAAATATCAAAGTAGATAAAATAAATAATGTTAAATAAAATATTATCGATTACAATACAACTAAAATGATTCCCTAATTAAGAAAACTATTGAAGTCTTTTCATCTTTATCAATATATAATGAGTTCATATGTATCTTGTGGGTGGGAGTATACTCTTCCCTTAGTATAATTTAGATTATAATTTTTCCTAAGTATCTACAAGGCTCTATGAGCTTTTTCAGTGACCATTAATATAAATTTTTTACAGAAATCATCCAAACTAAATGAAATTTGAAGGGGGTAGTAAAAAGTTAATAAAATTTTTATTATATAATTTTTTAGTAAAATGGAGAATTTATATCATGAAAATACACTAATATATTTCAAAATGGTGGTCTTCTATTCAATCATGACATTTTTTCATGTATCTATATCAATTAGAACATTCATTCTACTATTGACATCAATATAACTAATGAACATTTACTTATTGTGATCAACAGGTTAGCCATGTTGATTCCATACAACTTCAAATTATATACCCTTGCTTCAATACTTGATACCCTTAGTTAATATAGAGATTCTAAGTTATGCTGAGTGGCTCATTGTTATTCTCATTTTTTTTTTGAAAATTACATCACCCCATCTTCATTTTACTAGTTTTTACATTAATTTATTCATCAATTATACATGATTAGTTATGTTAAATATTGTTATATTTTTTATTAAATGTAATTCATGGTATATATGTGTTCTAAATATATTCTATGGTATTTCTGGAAATTTATAGATTTTATGTTCTTTAAATGTTGGTTAGGATAGAAATTTATAGATTTCGGATAATTATAGAAATTTTGTTATGTAAAGACATTGGTTATGTGAATATTTGGATACATCGAGAATTCGACTATGTTAATCAGATAGGTGAAGAATTCATATGTTAAACTAGCTATGTTGATGAATATCTTACGTGGGAAATGGTTGTGTCGATTAAATGGAAACATCAACCCGACTATGTGGTTTTTATTTGTGGAATATTTTTCCATGTAGTTCCAATTGGAAACTTTATTCATTAAGCTACATGAAATTTTTCTATTTCATTTATCCTATGTGGTTCATTCAGTTATTTCATTTTAGCTATCTAGATTTGGATATGTGGAATAAAATATATGTATTATCATTCGTGGAAAAGTTATTTCCATTGAAAGAATGGTTACATGAATTTTCGTTCAACTTATGTTTTCATGACCCCCTTCTAGGCTAGCGATGAAGGAATTAATATACTAACCACCTCAGTATTTCCTTCAGTAGGCCCAAGGTTGGTGACAAGCACTGAGGTTACAAAAATCCCACATAAATGGAATAAATTTCCCCCCTATAATATAGTATTTTGATATAGGATAAATAAGAAACCATAAAATCCCAAAGAAATATAAATAAAGTAACCTAAACTATCATGAAATACATTTATGAAGTGAACATATTCAAAGAGTCTATAAATAATGTTCAAAAAGAAAATCCTAAAGCAGAAACACAGTAATAGCTATAATTCTAGAGCTAGAAATGTCCATCATGGTCTATAACGTCCTTATAGAAACCTGAAAATAGTTTGTATATAGTTGGGTTGTGTATAGAAATATACTTAGTAGAATCACACCCAAAGACTCACATGCACATGTGAAAAGAGTATACAAATTCACCTATACACAAATAGCATAGCCAACAATACCTAAACAGGTCAGCTAAACAAACACATCCTCACCATGGCACACTCATGAAATAAATCATCCAAGTATTTTATGACAATAAGAATCATATCAATATGATGGGTTTCCTAAACCACTTTACCAGAGGTTTTTTTCTCTCACGTCGCAACATCATATGTCATGGTTCTCCTATCTCTTCCATATAGCGACCCTTCTCAAAAACACTTATTCCATAACATTACACCACACCACATCTCACCCAAAGACACTTAGTTCATCACATCACATCACACCACAACCATAACCAGAATAGGAATGCATCATAAATTTTAGGGATATCAAACTCATGCTCTCATCCTACCATAAACAACCGCCACCATAAATCATCTTATAAAATGTCACAATAGTCCTGTTTTCACATTGGTACATCACGGCATGTGCATGTCAAATTCACCTAAAAGAGAGATTAGGGAAGATTAGTTTTCCTTACATCCATACTCATCAATTAGATGTTATAAAAAACACAGAAAAAATATTTTTTTTTGTGGAAACAAAGTGCTCGACATGGGTGGACTGTATATATAAATCACAATGAATATTATATATATATATATATATATCCACTCACAAGCCTATTGTAACACCCTGAGATTTTATGAGAAATATTTTTTTTATGTCTTATGTTATACGCAACACCAAACTAATCTTTCACAACACACAATACTGACTTGGCTTGCATTACACGCAATCGTGACCTTCCTCAATAGCATGTGTAGTACGCAATATCGGGTTTCACTAAACAACGATATATTATTATGGACTAGCCATTATTAATATTATTAACTACATTTTAAATTTTATAACATTATTATTTATCTTACACATTTTCTAGAACATGGTAAGAGAACAAAATAAATTTTTTCGGGTAAAATAAGTATTTTTCAAAAAATGCAGTTTTGCCGCCTTTTGATGGCGCACCTACATTAAATCTAGTTTTTGACATGTTTATAATTTCAATTTAACAAAATAAAATTCTTCTTTGTAATCAGGATATAAAAATTTACTTTGGATAAATTTTTGATATTTTTCTGATAACTTTCATATTTTGATGAATAGTAAAAATAGGCTAATTTTTAATTAAAAACAACTTTTTTCATTGAGATAATTTATATGGATAAATTATAATATTGAATGGTTTTAAATTGTAAATAGAATATATTTTTAACATTTAATATAATATATTTCATTATCATTAATTTCACATTGAATTCATAGGTAAAAACATTTCAATCTTTGGCAATGTTTTAACTTCTAAAACCCGTTTTCTTAACAACGGGATTAATTTTAAATTAATTACTACAACTTATGCATTTTTAATTTTGAAAAATGGATTCCATATTTGGAATCAGTGGGTCCAAATTATGTTAATAGTCTACTTTTTATTTTTGGGCATTATGAATAGTAACTACGGTAAATTCTATTTACCATAGTTAAAGGTAAATCAGGTAATTAAGGGTAAATATAAGATTATAAAATTACCCTAACACCAGCCAAAATCCTATTGGATGACTAAAAGTCGACCCATATCACCTAAGGGTCGGGTTAGATTCATTTAATGGACTTTTTCCATGAAAATAATTGAATTATTATTAAAACCAAAGAAAGTGACAACATGTCACTTTCTTACATCTTAAAAGTATAATAATTTTAATTTAGTGATAAACTTAATGAAACTTTGAACATGAATAGTCTCCAGAAATATAATATAATTTTATAAATCATATGAATTTATTTATAATTTTTAGGGATTAAATAATTGTCATTAATTATGACACAATAGTGATGTTGAAATTATTTTAATAAATTGTTTTAAAAATATTAAAATAAATATTATATGAACTATTTAATGTGCTCCACTAATTTTCTAGATACATATGAAATTTTATGAATCTATTAAATCTTTTAGTTCAAACATATCTTCTGTATATATTTTATTTAAATTCAAATAAATGAATAGTGTAAAAATAGACACTATTGCTATTTTATAAAAATAACATATTATAAAATTGTTTAAAAATCACAAAAATCTTTAAAAATTATAAATTAAAATTTATATGGTCTACAATGTCATAAAGTGTCAAATTATGTAAAATTCACAACACATATGTAATTATTTATAATAATTTAAAATTTAGAATATTATTACCACAAATAAAATTAAATTGATAAATAAGGATAAATCAAGTTGATAATGTTTAAAATAAATTCGTAACATGTTTAAATTTTATTCGTTGATGTGATTACCACCCTATCTCATCTAATATTTGGATATGAGTCATTTTGGAAGTTTTTAAGTGGGTTTGGGATTTAATATAAACTAATATTTCTTATATTTCCAAAGGTGCCCCACTCCTCCCTTATAAAAGGGCACCTCCTCCCTCTCCTCGTCACACCAATTTGAGCATTCATGATTGGCCAACCCCTGCCCATTTCACTTCCCCACTTCCCTAGAAACATCTTAGAGGTCTTGTTATTCTTGAAAGACCAATTTTAGTGCCCTAAGAGGAGTTCTCAAAGAGGCGCTTCAAAAAAGAGGTAATGTCCGTTACCGATTCTTTCAACATTATTTCTTCTTATACTTCTTCTTATTTAGTTGTTTCATTATGAAGTAATAATATCAGTATAACTTATATACTTATATGTTATTATAAGTATGAAACAACCCTATTTCACCATTTATCCATCCTACGGAAGACGAAATCACCGCGCGTGCGTACATACAGAATACCGTCTCCACGCTGTGGTGTAATATATTTTCCACCACCACTTTAAATGAATGTGTATAATGGTGTAAATAATGACTATATTTGATTATTTTAAAGTGATATTGATTCCGAAATAGTATACATACACTCCAATACAATTCCACAATCATGGGAACGATATCATCGCTCGTGCGTACGTACGGAATACCGTCTCCACGATGTGATGCGACTCGTTCTACATGATCTTCATTGAAAAATGATTATATAATTGAATTGAATTAATAAATATGATATATATTACACTAATAACATTCTACAAATGAGGTTTCTATAACATAAAAATAGGAATAAGAATTTATTCGACAAAACACACATACGAACATAAAGCAATAAACACCCGAATAAAAAGTAGCAATGAAATATTACTAATTAGAAGCTAAGAATATGACCATATATGATATCATAAAAATAATTATGATTCTTTAATAAGTCAATGGCATTATTTAAATCATTATACAAGAGGTTCGGACACTGACGAAGCAAATCAGACCTAAGGTAAGGGAAAATCTCACAATCTCATTTCTATCATAGATTGTTTATACTTCAGAATTTACTGGGTAATATTTATCATCCACATCCATGTTTCCTCCATATTTAATATTATTTACATCCACTTAAAATTTTTTAAATCCAATTTTACCCTTCGGTGAGTTTTTAGTAAAATATATGAAAGTAATATTTTTTCGTTTTTCATACGAGGTATTTTTTGACTTTTCCGGCCAAAGTACGGGAAGAATGTTTTCTTTTTTAACTTATACGGCATGAATGGATTTTTATAACATTATTTCCATGAATATTCCTATAGAAGTTTTCAAGTTTATTTTTAATCAACTTCTTTTAGTTCAAAATTATATGACATTTTAAGAAAGGAAAAAAAAATTGAAGTAGAAAGGATATTTTCCTCAAGAATGGAGTTCAAGTGTTTTATCAAAATTATTTTCCATCAAATATAATATAGGGTTCTATTTATATCACTATTCTTACATTGATTTCATTATTTTATGATGGAATTATTTTTATGATATCCTTTTATGGATTATGTTATAATGACGTGATGTTTAAGAATCCCATTTTTATTACATGGGTTATGCTATGATCTATGGTTTATGATTTTGTGGCATACATAAGAATGGTATCATTATGAGATGGGTGGGACCTATATATCCTTCCAATGCATTGGGTAAAGATTTAAATCTCATGAGATAGACATGGCTGGAACGGCAGGTTAAATCAGTTCAGTGAAACAGGACTGAAACGAGGAGTGAACTCGGTTCAGAAAAGCACTTTGTCCACTAAGATAGTCTTGGAAATGAGTCTTGACTACTAAGAAATGATTTTCTATGATTATGTGTGTTTTCCACAAAGATTCATGTTTTAAGTTATGATTATTGGAATTACTTTTCACTTCTATGATTTATCCCATGTTATGATCTCATTTTCAGGATAAGATTCTCAAAATATTATGTTCTTATAAATATGATATGTTTGATATTTCTTTTGTTTACCCTTACTGAGCATTTGGGCTCGCCCTTTTGTATGTTTTCTTTTCCCCAGGTTAGGAAGAATGATATTAAGTAGGATATGGCAAAAAGGGACTCTAGATATGATGAAATAAATAGGAGACAACGTAGATTATTTATGAACCAGTTGTTTATGTTTCCCAGTTTCTAAAGACACTATACCTATACTGTCCTTTCATGGTTTTGTTATATGTTGTAATAATTATGCTTCATTTTTGAAGTAATAACCATTTGTGTAAGTATGGGTCGTTATAGTTGGTGTCAGAGGAAAGTTATAGTCAACCTTTGGAAACTAGGATGTGAAATCCTTAGTAAGAAACCTAAGGATATGTATAAGCATAGAACACAATCTTAGTGTTTTAGAAATGTCCATGAACAACCTATGATAAGACCTTAAGTGTGAAATTTTATTCTTGATTATGTGGTTTTCCTATTATAATTAGTGTTGCTCACACTATTCTTCTTGGTTTTAGTCAATGGCTGGAACCCGAAGGAACCGTGTTAATGAGGAATGCGACGGGCAATGCAATGATTGTCCCCCTGAGCAACCAAATGTTATGGGAGCTGGAATAAATAATCTTATATCCATGATCGCACAACTTTATCAAGATATGAATCATGTAGGACTTCCATACGAGCAAAGGAAGGAGCAACATTCTGTTAAATCCTTCATGAGGCAGCGTCCACCTTCATTCAGTGGGTCTTCTGATCCATTAGTGGCTGAACAATGGATCAGTACCACTGAAAAGATATTTTCAGTTCTTCAATGTTCTGAACATGATAAAGTCATCTTAGCAGTGTATCGTTTGGAAGGTGACGCTGATCAATGGTGGAATCTTATTAAGAATACGAAGAAAAGGGATGAAATTGAGTCCATGGAATGGGACGAGTTCAAGAACTTATTTTTCAATAAGTATTTCCCTCGTATTCTTCAAAAAAAGACGGAGAAGGAGTTTCTTGAACTGAAGCAAAATGATGATGAATCTGTTGGTACCTACGAAGAAAATTTTACAAGACTTTCAAGGTATGCTTCCAGAATTATTATCCAACCTGAGAGTAAGATCAATTGATTCTTTAGTGGCTTAAAACCAATTATTCGAAGGGAATTATCCATAAGGGACTTCAATAGCTATGAGGAAATTGTTCGATGTGATCTCAAGGTTGAGATGGAGATTGGTGTAACCCATCAGTCACATGGGTTTGACAAGAAGAGGAAAATGGAATTCAAAGGAAAATCTAAAGACCACACTGAAAAGAAGATGAGTTTTCCCTTATCCTCAAAGTGTGGAAAGAAACATGGAGGAAATTGTCTTAAGGGGACAAGAAAATGTTATAAGTGTAGAAAATAAGGTCATCAGGCAATTGAATGTCGAAATAATGGGAAGAAGATGTCTAATGATACAAACAAATAAAGGGATACACAGAATGAACCTACTACACTTCAATGTTTCAAGTGCAAGGAGATGGGGAATTATGCCAATCAATGCCCAAATCCAAGGTTTGATGATGATAATCGATGTCAACAAACACTTAAGGCCAAAGACAAAGGAAAGTCACATGCAATTACTATCGGCGATGTGGAGTATGACAACGAAGTGGTGAGAGGTACACTTACCATCCACTCTAAAGTAGCAAATGTTTTATTTGATTCTGGATCCACCCACTCTTTTATTTCTAAAGAATTTTCTAAGGGTATCGGCGTATTACCTCAACAATTATATGTTGATTTAGCTGTGACAACCCCTAATGGCACAATGGTTGCATCAAAAGTTTACAATTCTTCTCCGATTGAAGTTTGTGGGAAAGTGCTTCCTGCAAATCTTGTGATACTTCCTATAGTGGAATTTTATGTGATTCATGGAATGTATTGGATTTCTTTATATGGATCTCATATCAATTTTCAAATAAGGGAAGTCACATTTCATATTCCAGATCAATCTACGATCGTCTATTGATGCAAGGATGAACAAAACCTTCCAATGGAAATTTCTTCCATCTTATGGGTCTTGATTCCACTAAATGAAGGTTATTTATCTCAAATGGTTGGAGGTAAACTCACGATTAATAATATGCCCATTGTACGTGAATTTGATGATGTCTTTCTGGAGGAATTGTTAGGTCTTCCACCAAATCGTGAAGTTGAGTTTTCAATAGAACTCGTACCGGGTGCTTTGCCTAATTCAAAGACACCTTATAGAATGGCCCCAATTGAGTTGCAAGAATTGAAGAAGCAACTCCAAGAGAATCTTGATAAAGGATTCATACGCCCTAGTGCGTCACCTTTCGAAGCACCTGTTCTGTTTGTTAAGAAGAAAGATGTATCAATGAGACTCTGCATTGATTATCGAGAACTTAACAAGATCACTATCAAGAAAAAATATCTTCTCCCACACATTGAAGACCTATTTGACCAACTACGCGGAGCTCAATACTTTTCCAAGATTGATCTTCATTCAGGGTATCATCAATTAAGGGTCAAAAGGTAGGATATACCATAGACGGATTTCCGTACAAGGTATGGACACTATGAATTTATAGTGATGCCATTTGGTCTTACTAATGCCCCTGATATCTTCATGGATCTGATGAATAGAGTCTTTAGAGACTATCTTGATCAGTTTGTGGTAGTCTTTATAGACGATATTCTTGTCTATTCAAAGAGCAAGGAAGAACATGAAGATCACTTGAGAATTCTATTAAAGACCCTAAGAAAGGAGAAACTTTATGCCAAATTTACCAAGTGTGAATTTTGGCTTTAAAAAGTTGCATTTTTGGGTCACATAATCTCAAAAAAGGGATATCTATGGATCTAGCAAAAACAGAGGTTATCGAAAGATGGTCGAGACCAACAACAGTAACTGAGATCTGAAGCTTTCTTGGTTTGGCAGGATATTACTGACATTTTGTGAAATATTTTTCAAGGTTATCTAACCCACTCACTAATTTGTCTTGGAAAGGAGTTAAGTTTGTTTGGATGGAGGAATGTGAAGGGAATTTCAAAGGGCTAAAAAGAAGGTCAGCCAGTGCACCTGTGCTCACACTACCTTGTAGTGGAGAAAGGTTTGTGATCTACAGTGATGCATCCAAGAAGGGACTGGGGTGTGTTCTCATATAAAATGATATGGTGATAGCTTATGCCTCACGAAAGTTGAAAATCCATGAGAAAAATTACCCAACTCATGATTTGGAGTTAGATGCGGTAATCTTTGCATTAAAGATTTGGAGGAATTACCTTTATGGTGAAAGGTGTGATATTTATACTTATCATAAAAGTTTAAAGTATATTCTCACACAAAAGGAGATGAATATGCATCAAAGAAGATGATTGGAGCTGATTAAGGATTACGACTGCTCAATTCATTACCACCCAGGGAAAGCAAACAAGGTAGAAGATGCATTAAGTCAACAAGACCATGCTATCTTATCCATGATGAGGATTACAAAGGATCCAATATTAATGGATTTACAAAGGATGGATCTTGGAATTATAATGGAAGGGGAGAAATCTTATCTTTCTCAAATGAATGTTCAACCATCTAAACACGTGAAGAATAAATAGGCACAGAAAGAAGATGTAGAGTTACAAAAGAAGGTGAGAAATGTTCCTGAATTCAACCTTGATTGTGAGGGGATAATAAGGTTCAGGAACCTTTTCTGTATTCCTCCCATACAAGAAGTAAAGAATACGCCATTGGACGAGGCTCATAGTTATTCATTTTCAATTCATCTTGGAAGTACAAAGATGTACAGGGACCTGAAAGAGTACTTCTAGTGTGATGGAATGAAAAGATATGTTGCTGAATATGTCGCTCGATGCTTGGTTTGTCAGTAAGTTAAAGCTGAGAGACAAAAGTCTAAGGGGATGTTATAACCATTACCCATACCAGAATGGAAATGGGAAAACGTCACTATGGACTTTGTCACTGGACTTCCTAAAACATCCAAAGGCAATAATGCTATCTGGGTTATAGTTGATCGTCTTATGAAGTCGGCACACTTCATTGCTATTAGAGAAGATTTTTCTCTTGATCATCTTGCCAGGATATATGTAAAGTAAGTGGTAAGATTGCATGGAGTACCACTTTCCATTATATCTGATCAGGATCCGAGGTTTACCTTGAAATTCTGACAAAGTCTTCAGCATGCTCTAGATACAGAGTTGAGTTTCAGCAATGCTTACCATCCTCAGACAAACAGTCAGTCTGAGAAGATAATTAAAACTCTAGAAGACATGTTGAGAGCTTTCTCTATGGATTTCAAAGGTGGTTGGGATCAACACCTATCTTTGGTGGAATTTTCTTATAATAATAGCTCTCACTCCAGTATTTAGATGGATCGTTATAAATCCCTCTATGGAAAGAAATGCAGAACTCCAACTTGCTGGGATAAAGTTGGGGAAAGAAATCTATTAGGACCTGATCTTGTTGATGAGATGGCAAAAAAGGTCAGATATATTCAACAACACATAAGAGCAGCTCAAAGTCGACAAAAAATCTATGTTGATAACCAAAGAAAATACCTAGAGTTTGAAGTGGGTGATGAAGTGTTCTTACGAATATCTCCCTGGAAGAGGGTCATGATATTTGGAAAGAAGGGAAAGTTGAGCCCTAGATATATTGGTCCTTTTGAAATTCTGGATTGTGTTGGGAAGGTAGATTACCGATTGGCGCTTCCACCGAATCTATCTCAAGTTCATGATGTGTTCTATGTATATCTCCTGAGAAAGTACATACCCGATCCTTCACATGTACTCATCTCAGAAGTTATACCACTAGAGCAAGATCTTTCTTATGAAGAACAACCGATAGAGATTTTGGATCATAGCAAAAAAGTCCTACGGAACAAGACCACTCGCTTGGTGAAAGTTTTATGGAGGAACCACCAATTAGAAGAAGCTACATGGGAACTTGAGGATATGATGAGGGAGAGGTATCCTCATCTATTTGTAATGAAGTGATGAATTTTGAGGGAGAAATTCATTTTAAGGGGGTAGAATGTAACACCCTGAGATTTTATGAGAAATATTTTTTTATGTGTTATGTTATACACAACACCAAAAGAATCTTTCACAACACACAATACTGACTTGGATTGCATTACACACAATCGCGACCTTCCTCGATAGCGTGTGTAGTACGCAATACCGGGTTTCACTAAACAACGATATATTATTATGGACTAGCCATTATGAATAGTATTAACTACATTTAAAATTTTATAACATTATTATTCATCTTACACATTTTCTAGAACATAGTAAGAGAAGAAAATAAATTTTTCAGGTAAAATAAGTATATTTCAAAAAATGCAGTTTTGTCGCCTTTTGATGGCGCACCCACATTAAATCTAGTTTTTGACATGTTTATAAGTTCAATTTGAAAAAATAAAATTCTTCTTTGAAATCAGGATATAAAAATTTACTTTGGATTAATTTTTTATATTTTTCTGATAACTTTCATATTTTGATGAATAGTAAAAATACGCTAATTTTTAATTAAAAACAACTTTTTTCATTGAGATAATTTATATGGTTAAATTATAATATTTAATGGTTTTTAATGTATAAATAGAATATATTTTTACCATTTAATATAATATATGTGATTAGCATTAATTTCACATTGAATTCATAGGTAAAAACATTTCAATCTTTGGCAATGTTTTAACTTCTAAAACTCGTTTTCTTAACAATGGGATTAATTTTAAATTAATTACTACAACTTATTTGTTTTGAATTTTTAAAAATGGATTCCATATTTAGAATCAGTAGGTCCAAATTATGTTAATCGGCTACTTTTTATTTTTGGGCATTATGAATAGTAACTACGGTAAATTTTATTTACCATAGTTAAATGTAAATCGGGTAATTAAGGGTAAATATAAGATTATAAAATTACCCTAACACCTACAAAAATCCTATTGGATGACTAAAAGTTGACCCATATCACCTAAGGGTCGGATTAGATTCATTTAGTGGACTTTTTTCCATGAAAATAATTTAATTATTATTAAAACCAAAGAAAGTCACATCATGTCACTTAAATCTTATAAGTATAATAATTTTAATTCGGTGATAAACTTAATGAAACTTAGAACATGAATAGTCTCTAGAAATATAATACAATTATATAAATCGTATTAATTTATTTATAATTTTTAGGGATTAAATAATTATCATTAATTATGACACAATAGTGATATAGAAATTATTTGAATAAATGGTTTTAAAAATATTAAAATAAATATTATATGAACTATTTAATGTGCTCCACTAATTTTATGGATACATATGACATTTTATGAATCTATTTAAGCTTTTATTTCGAACATATCTTCTGTATATTTATTATTTAAATTCAAATAAATGAATAGTGTCAAAATAGACACTATTGCTATTTTATAAAAATAACATATTATAAAATTGTTTAAAAATCACAAAAATATTTATAAATTATAAATTAAAATTTATATGGTATACAATGTCATAAAGTGTCAAATTATGGAAAATTCACAACACATATGTAATTATTTATAATAATTTAAAATTTAGAATATTATTACCACAAATAAAATTAAATTGATAAATAAGGATAAAGCAAGTTGATAATGTTTAAAATAAATTCCTAACATGTCTAAATTTTATTGTTTGATGATATTACAACTCTATCTCATCTAATATTCTGATATGAGTCATTTTGGTAGTTTTTAAGTAGGGTTGGGATTTAATATAAACTAATATTTCTTATATTTCTAAAGGTGCCCCTCTCCTCCCTTATAAAAGGGCACCTCCTCCCTCTCCTCCTCACACCAATTTGAGACTTCAAGCTCAGCCAACCCCTGAACATTTCACTTCTACACTTCCCTAGAAACATTCTAGATGTCCTGGTCCTCTTCAAAGACCAATTTTGGTGCCCTAAGAGGAGGTCTCAAAGAGGCTCTTCAAAGAAGAGGTAATGTCTGTTACCGATTCTTTCAACTTTATTTCTTCTTCTACTTCTTCTTCTTTAGTTGTTTAATTATGATGTAATAACATCAGTATCACTCATATACTGATATGTTATTATAAGTATGAAACAACCATATTTCACCATTTATCCATCCTACGGAAAACGAAATCACCACGCGTGCGTACATACGGAATACCGTCTCCACGCCGTGGTGTAATCTATTTTCCACCACCACCTTACTTGTATGGGTATAATGGTGTAAATAATGACTATATATGATTATTGTAAAGTTATATTGATTCTGAAATACTATACATACACTCCAATACAATTCCACAATCATGGGAACGATATCATCGCTCGTGCGTACGTACGGAATACCGTCTCCACGATGTGATGCGACTCATTCTACATGATCTTCATTTAATAATGATTATATAAATTAATAGAATGAATAAATATGATATATATTACACTAATACCATTCTGGAAATGAGGTGTCTATAACCTAAAAATAGGAATAAGAATTTATTCGACAAAACACACATACGAACATAAAGCATTAAACATCCGAATAACAAGTAGCAATGAAATATTACTAATAAGAAGCTAATAATATGACCATACATGATATCATAAAAATAATTATGATTCTAGAATAAGTCAATGACATTTTTTAAATCATTATACAGGAGTTCCGGACACTTACGAAGCAAATCGGACCTAAGGTAAGGGAAAATATCACAATCTCATTTCTATCCAAGATTGTTTATACTTCAGAATTTACTAGAGAATATTTATCATCCACATACATGTTTCCTCAATATGTAATATTATTTCCATCCACCTACAATTTTTTAAATCCAATTTTACCCTTTGGTGAGTTTTTAGTAAAAGATATGAAAGGAATCTTTTGTCATTTTTTGTACGAGGTACTTTTTGACTTTTCCGACCAAAGTACGGGAAGAATGTTTTCTTTTTTAACTTATATGTCATGAATGAATTTTTAGAACATTATTTACCTGAATATTCCTTTAAATGTTTTCAAGTTTATTTTTAATCCACTTCTTTTAGTTCAAAATTATATGACATGTTAAGAAAGGAAAAAAAATTGAAGTAGAAAGGATATTTTCCTCAAGAATTGAGTTCAAGTGTTTTATCAAAATTATTTTCTATCTAAGTTAATATAGGGTTTTGTTTATATCCCGATTTTTACATTGATTTCATTATTTTATGATGGAATTATTTTTACAATATCCTTTTATGGATTATGTTATGATGACGTGATGTTTAAGAATCCCATTTTTATTACATGGGTTATGCTATGATGTATGGTTTATGATTTTGTGGCACACATAAGAATGGTATCATTATGAGATGGGTGGGACCTATATATCCCACCAATTAATTGGGTAAAGATTTATATCTCATGAGATAGACATGGCTGGAATGGAAGGTTAAACCGGTTCATTGAAACAGGACTGAAACAAGGAGTGAACTCGGTTCAGAAATGGACTTTGTCTGCTAAGATAGTCTTGGAAATGAGTCTTGACTACTAAGAAATGATTTTCTATGATTATGTGTGTATTCCACAAAGCTTCATGTTTTAAGTTATTATTATTGGAATTACATTTCACTTATATGATTTATCCCATGTTATGATCTCTTTTGCAGGATAAGATTTTCAAAATGTTATATTCTTATAAATATGATATGTTTGATATTTCTTTTGTTTACCCTTACTGAGAAATTGAGCTCACCCTTTTGTTTTTTTTCTTTTCCCCAGGTCAAGAAGAAGGATATTAAGTAGGATATGCCAAAAAGGGACTCTAGATATGATGAAATAAATGGGAGACATCGTAGATGATTTATGAACCAGTTGTTTATGTTTCCCAGTTTCTAAAGACATTGTACCTATACAGTCCTTTCATGGTTTTGTTATATGTTGTAATAATTATGCTTCAATTTTGAAGTAATAACCATATATGTAAAGTATGGGTCGTTATACCTATACAATTGGTTCAAATCTAGAATATTATCACAACTAACAACATCACCATCAATCCTCAAAACCTCCACCACATTCGCTTCCACTACTAAATTTATAACACCACACAAACAAGGCATAAGCCACATACAACATTATTCCTTTTATTTCAAGTTAATCCATTTTCCTGATCTCCAATTACCAACCAAATTTCATTAATTAATCCCATTTATAATATATTTAATCAACAACCACTTTTTTCCTACTTCCTATTTTAATTAAAATGTTAATTAACCATTTAAACCCATCAACTAAACCAAATTAATTCATTCCAATTGAGTTATTAACAACTTGTTCCATCACTAATGTAAAACCACCACATCACCACACAATGTAACCAAAAACCATATTTCGCATTCCAATAAACCAAATATTTATACCATTTCACAACCACAAACACATTCCACATTACAACCACTTTCTACATCACATCATCCATGTACCACATCCATTTATCATCACATCTTCCCCAAACACCACAACCAAACATCACCCCCCACAAGTCACCTCCACACACCACATTTTTCATAACTTATTTAAAATTTATCATTAGTATTTTAATCACTTTTACTACCTTATCTCAAGGTAATTCTCACACAATCTATAATAAAAATGTTCAGTCAATTCATGAACTTGATATAAGTTGTTAGAAAATTCCGTTTTAGATTATAAAAAATAACCATACAATAGGTGTTTTATAGTAACAACCACCACAGTGAAAAAAATACCCAAACAACCATGATTTTCTATAATGCATCAATCTTATATAGTCATAATATTAAGTAATATCATAAGTAAAAAACAATTGATTTTTTTCTCTTTCCCCTTTAATTTCAATAACCAATTCATTATCTTCATTATCCTAGTGCATATTATCTTCCCAAAGTATAACAAGAGTATAAACCCTCCTGTATTATACGACTATATGGGAAATGAAGGAACCATATCTCAAACGAAGATTCTTGAACTACTTTACAAGGTTATAATGAGATGCATACAACCACCAAGAACCGTGATGAAATAGAACACCTTGATCACCCTAAATAAAACAACCCAAAACAACTTATTACATAAATATCAACAAAATAATTGGTTCCCTTGAAAGAAACCTATGTCAAATGAAAAATAGGGAAAAATTGGGAGAAGTAAAGAGAGAAGGAATCTCCTAAAACCACCAAAGATGAATATCCCAAGGGAAGGGTTGAAATATAACAAAAGTGGTGTGAATGACCTCCTTGGTATACACCTAGGGTTAAAAGAACTAATAATAAATTTTGGATAATTAGGGGGTTCAAGAAGCTTTTATGTCTTATAGGTGTTTGGTAAAACATAAGACCGTGGTGCATAAACCTTCACGACGCCACATAATTTCTTATAAAGGAAGGTATTTTGATTAAAAGGGGTGTACCACACCATAACATGATTAGTTAAATCTATGTCCAACAATTTTGGTTATCTCAACATGGAATAATCGAAAATAGAGGATAAGGGACCTTGGTGTAGTGGGAAGGACTACACCGCAGAACCATTCTCTCCATGAAGAGGCTATGTTGTTGCCTTTCTCCATGGAATAACTACCCAAAAAAATAGAACCACTAATCTAACTCTTCATGGAATCCACACTAAAGTTGGGAGACCAAGATGCATCTTTTATGATTGTTGTGGTAGAACCAAAACTCCTCCTTCTACACCCTACACCACAACCAAAACCTCCACACTGAAAAACCTGAATGGCTATATTATATCCCTACTCTATGGAGTAGCTATGAAAATAATGGAAAACCCTAACAAAAACTCCACCTAGAGACTCCACACTATAGACGGACTCTCTAAACTAGAGCGGTAATCCTTTTGGTGTATCCCATCACTCCAAGTCATAGAAACCTCATGAGCTGAAATCTCATCTCTATCACCTCATTCCACCCTCCAAACTCCGTGATATCTCCCATAGACACCTCCACCAACATAATTATAGAAAATTAATGGGTAAATATTTTTAATCCATTACATCAGATACCTCTAAAACTATTCTCTTCCTTAATAAATAAAACCAAACTCTAAAAGGAAAAGTGAAATAGGGGGATAAAGAACCATCCTATGAGATACCTCTCAAGGATCTCATTAAAACTTAACACTATCACCAACCAAACACACAAAAACCAATTAAAAATGTTTTCAAAATATCCCTCACAACCACATTACCACACCCTTCTACCATCTGCAAGAAACATCCTTTTCACATAACCATATTCACCACTATATCAACCTCTACATAGCCCAATACAATGATCACCACAACCATCATACATTATGGACCCAAGCACACAAATCAAGGAATTCTATCTTATATATCAATATATTATCTACATTTGGAGGCACTAACATGACCACATAGTTTAAATAGGTTTCATAGTATAATGAATCTTTATTAGGAATTATCTTGTCCCTCTTCATATACAAAAAGCTTTAACACATATCATATCATGGAAAAACATCTCATAATCCAACAAGATCTGTGAATCACATCAATAATAAAAAGTAAAACAAGATAAAAATAAAAATAATTTAGGGTACTAGACATGAATCATCATATCACACTCTAAAGTAATATATTGTAGGCCAAAATTCCTCCACAACATGTAAACCAATGGAATGGATTATCAATACAACACTTTCTCTTGAAGATCTTAGATATCTACAGGTCACTCCATGAAAATCAAATCATCCACGATATGCAATGTACCCATTAAATAACATGGGAGTAATTATGAATATACTTATGGAGTTGATAAATTTTGAAGATGTAACATATCATACGTAGACATGGTGGGAGTGCTAACTGATTATCTACCTCAATAACATGCTCCAACACCTCGAAATGCACAATAAACTAGGAAGAGAGCTTACTCACCAACCACCTACCAAACCTCAGCTTACCATGTTGAGGAGAAACCATTAAGAACATGTGGTCCCCAACCTCAAACTCTACGGTCCTCCACCTATGATCACCATAAGACTTCAATCAGTCCTTCACTACTTTTATCCTCTTACGAACAACTTGGACCATCTCTATTATTCTCTAAAACACATTTAGACTAAGAACTGAAGACTATACAACCCTGAAAAAACACAATGGAGAATTACAAAGCCACCTATTTAAATCATAAAATGGTTTCATGGTGATGTAGGATTGATATATATTGTTATATGAAAAATCATACCAATACAAGTTCTTTTCCCAATATCTATATAAGAAAAAGATGCATTATCGAAACATTTCCTCTAGTGTCTAGATAGTTCACTCCACTTTTCTGTTCATTTGATGGTGGAAATCAGAACTGAGGTGAAACTTAGTGTCGAAAGCTTGCTGAAATACACTTCTGAAACATGTGGTAAAATGATTGTCCTGATCAGAGATAATGGACCGTGGAATTATATGAGACCACACAACCTCATCTATATAAATACTTATAAAAAATCCATGGATCCTCACTCCTGGAATGTTATGAAGTGATCTAATTTCATTCACCGATCCACAATTACCCATATAGAATTATAACCACTCTATTCTCAGGGTAACCCTAGGACACAGTCTATCCATATTTCATCACATTCCCACTTTGGAACATACAAGGTCTTCAACAGACCTTCATGAACACAACGATCAGCCTTTACCTACTAGAAAACTAAGAACTGGGCTACAAAATCTTCCACCACTAATTTCATCATAGGATAACTAAACTAAAACATCAATCCATAACACATCTTAGAAACTTATGGTTATATCTCCAAAGGTGATATATGAAACACATGAAAGTCTATATTTCACATCACTACTATAACAAATATCTTGCACAAAAATAACTTCTGGTTGTAACCATCCTCTAAAAATCCCTCTCGAGCACCACCATGGCCAGCGTAATTGCACATCACCTATACCTCCATGTCCCCACACTGATACTCTACCACCTTTCACATAAAATAATATTTCACTGTCATATGAAACTAGAAACCTTCATCATCATCCACCCTTGAGTCTATATGCAGGGTTTCCCACTCCTCCATCACCCTCCAAGAATATTTTGACTCATGAATAACATCCTTCCATGACTTCCTACTCAAAGCATTCTCTATGAAATTCCCATTTACAAAGTTTTAGGATATATAAATGTCATAATACTATAGAAACTTCATCCAACTCTATTTTGGTTGATCCAGGTCATACTTGAAAAAATATGGCCCAAACTTATATGATCCATGAAGAAAAATAAGAATTATCCAATGAGATAATGTCTCCAAAACTTCAGAACAAAAATGACCGCTACTAGATCTAGATCATGGGTGGAATATTTTCTCTTATTTGGGGAAACATCCTGGATGTATAAGAAATCACCAACTTTTACCATATCAAGATGAATCCCACTCCCAAATAGAAAGCATCAGAGAACACAAAAAACATGAAAGCTTTATAGAACACCTAAAACATCACCCCCCCCCCCTTATTTAGGAAATGTATCATTGGATCATTAATCTATTTTCCATTTAGGTAGTAAAATAATACATGACATTGTTCAATCTTGATAAATTCCTAGCCCTTCATATTTAAGGCTATAAATAAGGCTAAAATCTAGGAGAAATCATACTTGAACATCTGATAATATCGTATGAGACTAAGGAAACTAAGAACCTATTTCATATTCTTGAGTGATTCCCAAGAAAAATAACCATGATCTTTTATGGTTCTATAGCCACACAATGTTAGAACACAAAATTCCCAAGGAAGTGCACCTATTATGTCCAAAACATACATTTGGGCAACTTTCTATAGAGATAGTGGCATCGAAGGAATTATAAGAAATCTATGAGATGATCAATATGATCCAATTATGACTATGAGTTGATCAATATGTCATCTGTTGAAAAAACTAAAAATTATTACATGAATTCATTGAGCATATATATCATGATCCCCAGGAACACATTTAGTGAATTGTTTACACTGAATGGAATGACCATGACCATGAAGTTCTCATACCTACATCTAAAGTAGTGTTTGGGAAATCCTCCTGCTTCAACCTTAACCAGTGATATCTTGGCCATAGATTTATATTAGGAAACCAACTAGCCCCTCTCAAATGATAAAAAAGATCATCAATGCATGAGATAGGGTAGCTATTTTTTATCATAAACTACTTCAACCTCAGGTAGTCTAAAAAAACATCATTGTACTATATTCATTCTTCTAGAGTAAAACTAGATCACTAAACAATGACACACTATGTCAGATTAAACTCTTCTTTATCATATAATCAATTTGAATCCAAAACTATCATAACTCAACAGGAATCATCCAAAGAAGATATATCTAAATTGAAGAATCATCAGGATTTAGATTTATCCCAAACTTCATATCATGTTGAAGGGGAAGCATCACAACCACTTTTGCAAAAAAACATCCAAGAACACCCTGATGACCCTGGGAATATCCACCATCATAGAATCAAATGATTCCATAGAAAAATCAACCATCATGTAAAGAAGGAGAACCACACATCTAGTACGAAACATACAACTCCACTCACTAATGAGAATTTTTAGGTGGCCTCCCATATCTGAGAACATGACTCTACTCCAGAAATGTTTGATAACAGTACACATGGAACACAACTAGTTTTCACCAAGGATAAAATCTTATGGATGTATATGAAGAGGTAATATATCCCTAAAAGACTGGTGTTTCTTCATCATCATTATACATCTCCAACATATATCAAACTAGATAGTTTGGTCTCTCACTAGCATTATAATATTATGATGTATTATATATCACATATATTAATCTAATTTATTCCTTATTACCTTCCATGTTAAAGTTAAGTGAAAAAATGAATCACATCACTGTGTGAGGTGGTAGTCCATCGTACATGCAATCGACGTTATCATATTCCCCACGAAATTGAATCTAAAAAAAGTTATATGTGATAATATTTTTAAATAAGTATCTTAATTTTAAAAATATCATATATATATATATATATATATATTATTTATCATCACACCAAACTATGATAGGTATTGATAGAAAATGTATCACATCGGTTCATGAGGCAACAGTATGTTGTACACACAAGAGACGTTATGGTTTCCTATTTGAGAGAATAGGTGGTGGATTTAGGAAATAAATATAGAAAAATAACCTGAAAATATATTTAATATACTTTTATTACTATATTATAATGGTTTAATAATATTTTAAGCAAGTGGGGGAATAAATAAAAATAAAAAAGCTTATTGGAGAACACTGCATCTTCTTTGAGTAACCACTTTAGGTATGAAACAAAATTAAATCATATGATGGATTTCTGATAAATATAATGATTATATGATAAGAGTAAAAAACTAAGGATGTTATTCTGGTAGTTCTTGGCTGATCCAATGGTTTTTTCAAATGTAAAGATTATAGGAAAGAGGTGGCCATTTATAATTGTGGGAGAGGACACACATTGAATTTTTGAAAAGGAATATGTGTACCCTTGTTTATCTCATGACACATGGATCAATAATATAAAATTATAGATACTAGAAGATATAATTTATAAATATGGTCTGAAAAGTGATTTTTTACATTTTTATAATTTATTTTATCTATTATCTTTTTATTTTATCCCCCAATAAACCCATTTTCACATTAACCGCAGTAAGTGATTTTTACTTCTTTTACTATTCATAATAGTAAAAAATTAAGTTGAAATTATTATAAATTATAAATTGTGATGATTTAAACTATTTAACCATTTTTTTAATTATATTCATAGAATTAGAAGAATTTAATTTAAACATTAACCCACAGAAGCAACAAAAAAGTAGTTATTCAAAGTGAAAATTCTCATAAGTATAGATAGTTTTAATATCCCAATTCAATATGGAATTGGATATAATGCCCAATATTGAAATAATAAAAATATAACTAAAATAATTATATATTTAAATCCATATTAATACAATTTGGAGGATTTTAACAGTTATAACTGAAAAGATAATTCTTAATAGAAACTATTATGTTTCACTATTAACTGAAAAATTTAATCTTTTCTGAAAATTATCAAATCGTTACTACAATATAATTTTGAAATGTATGTTTTAAAAATGGAGTTTAATTTTTAATATAAATTTTCTAATAGTGGAAAATTTTAATTTTATTATTTTCTCACAAAATTCTCAAAAATCATTTTTTGATAAAATAGTATTTTCGAATCATATAAAGATTTTCTAAAAATTATGTAATTTTTATCAATATGTTTATTTTATATAAATACATTATAATTAATATTTAAGAAGTAGTTATTACTATTAAAATAATTAAATTTAGTAGTTATGTTATAATGGTCGTGTTCAAATAATAATAGTAATAATATATCATGGTTTATTAAAACTTGGTGTCCCGTGTAATGCAAGATAACCTCGGCTTTTCATATAACGGAAGCCATCAAAGAAATTTAATTTATCAGAAAAAAATAATTGATAAAAACATGGGGTGTCACATTCTGCCCCCATTAAAATTAATTTGACCCTCTAAATTCGTAATTTTGATACAAAAAAATGAAGACACTTCAACATTAACATTTCCTCAGGTTCCCACATAGCTACTTCAAACTGATGGTCCATAATAAATATTAAAGGATAATGAATAAACATGTATAAATAAATATTAAAAATGGGTAAAATTACAAAAATATTAATCTAATAAATATTAAAATATATAAATTGACACATTATTTAAAAATAATAATTATTATAAATGAATAAATAATGTTAAAAATGAATAAATTTGAAAAAAAAAATTAAAATTAATAAATAGTATATATTAGATAAAAATATGAAAAATTGAAAAAAATTTAGAGATTAAGAATATAATATATTAAATATATTATGTTAATAAATAAAATTCTAAAATGAATATCATAAATTATAGAAATTACAGAAATATTATGTATGTGTGTATTTCTATGTAAAATTACCCGATGACATATAAGTGTGTGAGAAATTATTGTGTGTATATATATAACATAAGTTCTATATATGTTAAACTAAAAAAAACTAACATTTATATAATATGTTATTCAACGTCCATAACTGGATTCTAATTAATAAGTATTTTTAATTAATACTAATTTTTAATTATAAATGATTTCTCACTAAATATATGACTTATTGAATGTAAATACATATTTTTTATTATATAAATCAAATATAATAAAATATTATATATATATATATCAGTATGAATATATTTCTATATTTGGATTATTAAATATACTAAGGATTAATTATGTATAATAATATTAAAGATGAATAAATTAAAAAAATATTAAACAAATAAATTTTAAAAATGAATATATTTAAAAAAGGAAAAACATAACATTATTAATGAATATATAATATTAAATGAATGAATTTTAAAAATGGATGAAATTCAATTAAAAGATGAATGTATTGAAAATATATTAAAAATGAATAGGAGTTTATAAGAGTTTGAGGGTCTAGCCTTCTTTTAATAAGAGAATAAGGAAAGACCATTTTAAATTCGGTTGAGAGGGATCCTGAAAAATGGTTTGTTGGCCTAGAGCTACATAGGGCTATGAAATACATGACTCTAAGGCCCTACATAGTCTAAAGGACCTAGTGAATCATAGGTCGAGGTAACGCCTCTCGTGAAGGAGATGACCTGAAGGTGCCATAGGTATCATGCTTCCTAAAAAACCCCAATCAAACATCCCCCACCCCACCAAGAGAAACTACACATGTGGTGATAGTAAGGGATGGTGCATCGCTCCCCCTACCGATAGATACTCTAAAATTAATAAGAATTATTAATTATATAAATTTAAGAAAATAAAAATTGAATATATGATAAAATAAAAATGATTACATATATTAATTGTGTAAATTGAAATCGTGTTAAAAAAATTAAAAGTAAATTAAAAAATATATATCAATAAATATTCAAAATTAATAAATTTACAAAAAATATTAAATAGATAAAAATTAATAAGTTAATAAATTAAAAAAAATATTAACAAAATTATTAATGAAAAAAATTGTACAAACATTAATAAATCAAAAATATATCTTAAAAAGTAATAAATTTTATATGATAAATAAACATATAAAAACTAAAATTTAATTATAAAAAATATTTTATATTAAATAATAAATATTAATAAATAAAAATATGAAATGATAATATTAAAATTTTACTTTTTATGTATGTGTGTTTCTATAAAATTGAATTAATTTTGCATATATACATATCAAATTATTATATTACATATTAATTGTAAATACATATTCAGTCAATATTTTTAATTAATAATTAAATATTTATTATTAGATATATTATATAAATTTAAAAAAAATGACATTGATCTAAGAAAATTTTATTAAATGTCTATTAATATAAATTATTCAATATTTTCGATTAAATTATAAACCATTTTCACTAAGTGTTTGACATATTAAGTTTAAATACTTATTTTTTATTATATAAATCTTATTTAAAAAAATTATATATGTGTGTATATAAATATATTTTTATATTAAATATGAATTTTTTTAATATTTTTTTTAAGAAAAGAACCTTCTATCATTGGTAAAACACACACTGATAAAGGTCACAATTATCAGTTTTAGAAAAAAGCACAGATAAAAAACCTTATCAGTGTTAACAAAAGCATTGAAAAAGGTGGTAATTTTATCAGTGCTTTTTTAGCCCTAAAAAACATAATGTTTATTAGTTATTTTATCTAGTACTAATAATCCCACCCCTTTTTGAGTGCTTTTATCTTGTAATTATAATAGGAACCACTCAATATTCATGATTATGTAGCAGTTGTATTAATTTATTTGTTTTTAATTTTAAAACATGGAATTTATATCATGAACTTCTTTAATTTCTCAATAGAGGTTAGTTTAGTTTCTGAATGGGGTTAAGTGCACATTCTATATATAAATGCATGTGAAATATGAAAGGATTATATGGAATTTCATAAACCTATATTTAGATATGTCAATTAATAAGTGAGTCTTGCATGTGCAATATATAATTATGGAATATGAAATGTGTAAGACTTGTATAGAATATATATTTTTTTATATAAAAAAGAATATATATGTCAAAATTGATAAGATTAATTTCATATACCTAAATTAAATTCATGTTATATGTACATGAAATATGTATGTTTAAATTGAATGAAATGAATTTCAGGTGTACATTCTGTTTTTATCAACTAGATGTGGTTTCGCATAAATAATATGAATAGAAAACTAGCTGGAATTAATGAATTAAACTTAAATCACAAATACATCCCACTAAAAAAAGTGGCCTCAAAGGTTATTTTTTTACTACTGTAGGTGATTTAAAAAATTTCTATTTTTTAGTGGTGGTTATTCAAACTGTTGTGTATGTGATGGTTAACAACCATTTACTAGTAAATTTTACAGCTTAGCAGATATTTTTAAATGTGTTGTTTTTATTTATGTAATGGTGATTTTTAATTCACTTGTTAAAATTTTTAATAATAAAATACAAAAATTGGGTGAAATTGACATAATTGAAACTAATTTAGTTATCCCTGGTTTACCTTTAAGGATAAAGAATTAACTAAAATTAACTTAATCACAGCTAAAAAAATTATGGGCAGTGTGGTTTAGTGGTACATATCAAAACCCTCCATTAAACATATTAAATAAAAAAAATTCTTAAAATATTATTTTTTAAAAATAGTATGCATACAAAAAACACTTTTATATAATAAATACAACCTTAAATATAGAATAAACTCATTTATACATCCACAATCATATATACACATCCATTATTCAACCATAATCTCAATGATCATATATATATATATATATATAATATGTCTAATAACAAATTATCAACCCATAACCAATAAACCCATCTCACCACCTCCACTGTATTCAACCATCTTCATAGATAAATTCAGCATACATGTAACTGGACACATCATGTTATATTGACATGTTTTGTAATTGTACATGTCAAAAATAATTCAATGGTGGTCGTATTTTAATTTAACATTAATCTGAGGACATTTTCAATGGTTTTGACAATTATATTCATGTTTTAGGGTTTTAAAATACTAAAAACACTATTATGGATATATTGGGAAAACTAAAAATTAGATTGATGTAGATTCAGTTCATAAATTTAAAAAAAAAATAAACATATGGTCATTGTCCAATTATTTTACACACCCATCGAACAACGTTTTCTAGTTATGACCATTTGATAAACATTTTTAATGAATTTTATATCTTTTAAAACTTCATATTGGGTCATTCTAGGAACACTACACATCTTATGGATGTTTTTTCTACTAATACACATCACAAATAATTCAACCATAATTTCCATTATTTTTCATCAAATGATGTCATTTTTTATGGATTTGACTATTACACGCACATTTTAGTGTCTCAAAACATTAAAATGTGTTCATGGGAATATAGGTAAAAACAACTCGGATTAATGTGGAATTATTTATTATATTTCAAAAATCAATCAATTTTCATTTTCCTATGATTTCATATAATTTGACATCATTTGTTCATTTTTGACCCCCTGGCAGTCATTCTTAAAGAAATTAATATATATTAAAACTACTTATTGAGTCATTATAATCACACCACATATCGAACGGATTTTTTTTATACTCGTACACATATAAAACAATTTAATGGAATTTTCCAATGATTTCGGGTCAATATAAGGCCATTTGTTTTGGTATTGACTGTTACAAACACTTTTTAGTGTTTAAAAAACATGTTTACAATAATCTCAAGAAAATTGAAAACTATATTTTTATGGATTTGGTTCCTACATTTCATAAATTCATTATTCCACGATTTAACAGCTCTTTGGTATTTTTTTCTTGTTTTGACCCCAACACGGGTTTTTAAAGACTTTGATATCTTTTTAAACTACTTTTTGAGTCATTCCGAGCACACCACATGTTGGATGGACATGTTGTCTACACATATACATCAAAAATAATTCAAAAATGGCTTTTCTAGGATTCCATGTGAATACAAGTTCATTTATTATGGTTTTGACAGTTGCAAGCATGTTTTAGTGTCTTAAAACACAAAAAAAAGTGTTTACAGATATCTCTTTAAATTGCAACTCTAATTGGTGTGGATTTATTTTCTACATTTAAAACTAATTATAATGTGATATTTATTATGTATTTCATTTTTCTCTAATTTCATTTCCCTCGGATGTCATTTTTTCATTTTTTTCCCCTTGACACAAGTTTTTTAAGACTTTGATATCTTATAAAATTTTTGATTGATTCATTCCAATAACACCACACATTATATGCACATAGTATCTACCAATACAAATAAAAAATTATTAGTTATTTTATCAATATTTCAGAAAAATCTGAGTTTGTTTTCTATGGTTTTGACTATTACACATACGTTTTCATGTTTTAAAACACTAAAAACATATTAATAGGAATCCATGAAAAACCCCAACAAAGATTCATTTGGTGTTGGTTCCTATATTTTAAAAATAAATCTAAAATCATTTTCTAGTGATTCCATATCCCGAAAACATTGTTTGTTTGGTTTTGACCTCCTGAAGCACATTTTAAAAGAATTTGATATCTTTTAAAACTACTTATTAAGTCATTATAAGTACATCGCACAAAAAATGGATGTCTTTTGTACTCATACATTTTAAAAATAATTCGAAAACATTTTCCACAATATTTTGATTCTATATAAGGAAATTTTATTTGTTTTTGAGCATTACATGAATGTTGTGTTTTTTTAATGCACTAAATTGTGTTTTTAGAATCTTGGGAAAACAACCACTCAAATTCCCATGAAATCGGTTTATAAATTTGAAAAATAAATCAATAGTCATTTTACTATGATATAATAACCCTATAACATCATTTTCTTATTTTTGATCACCTAACACACATTTTTAAAGACATTTAAATATTTAAAAATTGATTATTAAGTCATTATGAGCACGTCACGTGTTGAATGGACATGTTGTCTTCTCATAAACATAAAAAATAATTCAAGAGTATTTTTTTCCATTACTTCACATAAATATGAGGTTCCTTTTATGGTTTTTTTCATTACATGCATGTTTAATCATTTCAAAACACTAAAATAGTATTTATGAGAATCCTAAAAAAACTTCAATTCAGACTGAAATGGAATCAATTTCTAAATTTCAAAAAATAATATCTATTTATCTTTTTTATTATTTCATAAACAAGTGATGTTTTTTTCTTTGTTTCAATCCCCTAACACACAGTTTTAAAGACTTTTATATCTTTTAAAAATTCTTATTGTCACATTTAGAGCACACTGCATGCCATATGGGCGTGTTTTCTACTTATACAAGTTACAGGTAATTCAATAATTATTTTCCTATTATTTCATATCGATCTAAATTCACATAATTCAAAGAGAACACTCATATCACATTACTCCAACTCCTCCTCATATAAGAAACCCCAGTAGTATAAAATATTATTATAGAAATAAAGAAAATAGTTGTCTATACATTTCATGGATTGAGCATAAAAATTACGTTAGCACAATGAGCTATAAGACTGGAAATTTACTTGGGGATCATGCCTATTATCCTCTGAAATAATGAAAATAAGTCATTTTCCACTACCGGATTCCATTGATCCTATTTTTTCTATAAGATTCATGTTCCTCCAATTTTTATTTCATCCTCGAAATTTTTTTATGTTATTCTAGATCAATGTCACTACTCGAACCCTTAATAGGTGAAATACTAAATTATAGTGATTCCCTAGAAAATAAATCTAATAGAGTAGTCCTAGAACCCATCCACTATACTAGCATGAGATTCCCATTCCACAAAATGATTACAACTAAATTGTTTTTGGAAACCATTGATGATTCTGAATAGTTCACATCCTGGGATTCTTGAATTTTTTGCAGTTAATACACTAATATTAATAAATATTTTTAATATTATATAATATTTTTAATATTATCTAATTAATAAAAAAATTCACTACTATTTATTGTTATTTCATTACTATTTAATGTTATTTCAAACTTACACATGATTCCCATATAGCTTGTGTGTTTCCATTTAAACTTTTTTCCTCTTTATTTATACGAGTATCCTTCCATAGTCTATGAAATGGGATGGATGTTTCTTTTATTTTGATTCATCAATATTCATATAAAAAATGAAACATAAATTGTTTCGTATCACATAAAACTTTTACTATAAATTTAAAATACATACCTGTTTCTATTCAAGTGAAGTGTACCCCTATCCTTTCCTTATGATTGGGGTACATTCATTTTCATTCACACTAAATATTTTCATCCCTAAATATCAAAGTAGATAAAATAAATAATGTTAAATAAAATATTATCGATTACAATACAACTAAAATGATTCCCAATTAAGAAAACTATTGAAGTCTTTTTATCTTTATCAATATATAATGAGTTCATATGTATCTTGTGGGTGGGAGTATACTCTTCCCTTAGTATAATTTAGATTATAATTTTTCCTAACTATCTACAAGGCTCTATGAGCTTTTTCAGTGACCATTAATATAAATTTTTTACAGAAATCATCCAAACTAAATGAAATTTGAAGGGGGTAGTAAAAAGTTAATAAAATTTTCATTATATAATTTTTTAGTAAAATGGAGAATTTATATCATGAAAATACACTAATATATTTCAAAATGGTGGTCTTCTATTCAAGCATGACATTTTTTCATGTATCTATATCAATTAGAACATTCATTCTACTTTTGACATCAATATAACTAATGAACATTTACTTATTGTGATCAACAGGTTAGCCATGTTGATTCCATCCAACTTCAAATTATATACCCTTGCTTCAATACTTGATACCCTTAGTTAATATAGAGATTCTAAGTTATGTTGAGTGGCTCATTGTTATTCTCATTTTTTTTTGAAAATTACATCACCCCATCTTCATTTTACTAGTTTTTACATTAATTTATTCATCAATTATACATGATTAGTTATGTTAAATATTGTTATATTTTTTATTAAATGTAATTCATGGTATATATGTGTTCTAAATATATTCTATGGTATTTCTGGAAATTTATAGATTTTATGTTCTTTAAATGTTGGTTAGGATAGAAATTTATAGATTTCGGATAATTATAGAAATTTTGTTATGTAAAGACATTGGTTATGTGAATATTTGGATACATCGAGAATTCGACTATGTTAATCAGATAGGTGAAGGATTCATATGTTAAACTAGCTATGTTGATGAATCTCTTACGTGGGAAATGGTTGTGTCGATTAAATGGAAACATCAACCCGACTATGTGGTTTTTATTTGTGGAATATTTTTCCATGTAGTTCCAATTGGAAACTTTATTCATTAAGCTACATGAAATTTTTCTATTTCATTTATCCTATGTGGTTCATTCAGTTATTTCATTTTAGCTATCTAGATTTGGATATGTGGAATAAAATATATGTATTATCATTCGTGGAAAAGTTATTTCCATTGAAAGAATGTTTACATGAATCTTCGTTCAACTTATGTTTTCATGAACCCCTTCTAGGCTAGCGATGAAGGAATTAATATACTAACCACCTCAGTATTTCCTTCAGTAGGCCCAAGGTTGGTGACAAGCACTGAGGTTACAAAAATCCCACATAAATGGAATAAATTTCCCCCCTATAATATAGTATTTTGATATAGGATAAATAAGAAACCATAAAATCCCAAAGAAATATAAATAAAGTAACCTAAACTATCATGAAATACATTTATGAAGTGAACATATTCAAAGAGTCTATAAATAATGTTCAAAAAGAAAATCCTAAAGCAGAAACACAGTAATATCTATAATTCTAGAGCTAGAAATGTCCATCATGGTCTATAACGTCCTTATAGAAACCTGAAAATAGTTTGTATATAGTTGGGTTGTGTATAGAAATATACTTAGTAGAATCACACCCAAAGACTCACATGCACATGTGAAAAGAGTATACAAATTCACCTATGCACAAATAGCATAGCCAACAATACCTAAACAGGTCAGCTAAACAAACACATCCTCACCATGGCACACTCATGAAATAAATCATCCAAGTATTTTATGACAATAAGAATCATATCAATATGATGGGTTTCCTAAACCACTTTACCAGAGGTTTTTTTCTCTCACGTCGCAACATCATATGTCATGGTTCTCCTATCTCTTCCATATAGCGACCCTTCTCAAAAACACTTATTCCATAACATTACACCACACCACATCTCACCCAATGACACTTAGTTCATCACATCACATCACACCACAACCATAACCAGAATAGGAATGCATCATAAATTTTAGGGATATCAAACTCATGCTCTCATCCTACCATAAACAACCGCCACCATAAATCATCTTATAAAATGTCACCATAGTCCTCTTTTCACATTGGTACATCACGGCATGTGCATGTCAAATTCACCTAAAAGAGAGATTAGGGAAGATTAGTTTTCCTTACATCCATACTCATCAATGAGATGTTATAAAAAACACAGAAAAAATATTTTTTTTGTGGAAACAAAGTGCTCGACATGGGTGGACTGTATATATAAATCAAAATGAATATTATATATATATATATATCCACTCACAAGCCTATTGTAACACCCTGAGATTTTATGAGAAATATTTTTTTTATGTCTTATGTTATACGCAACACCAAAATAATCTTTCACAATACACAATACTGACTTGGCTTGCATTACACGCAATCGTGACCTTCCTCGATAGCATGTGTAGTACGCAATATCGGGTTTCACTAAACAACGATATATTATTATGGACTAGCCATTATTAAAATTATTAACTACATTTTAAATTTTATAACATTATTATTTATCTTACACATTTTCTAGAACATGGTAAGAGAACAAAATAAATTTTTTCGGGTAAAATAAGTATTTTTCAAAAAATGCAGTTTTGCCGCCTTTTGATGGAGCACCTACATTAAATCTAGTTTTTGACATGTTTATAATTTCAATTTAACAAAATAAAATTCTTCTCTGTAATCAGGATATAAAAATTTACTTTGGATAAATTTTTGATGTTTTTCTGATAACTTTCATATTTTGATGAATAGTAAAAATAGGCTAATTTTTAATTAAAAACAACTTTTTTCATTGAGATAATTTATATGGATAAATTATAATATTGAATGGTTTTAAAGTTTAAATAGAATATATTTTTAACATTTAATATAATATATTTCATTATCATTAATTTCACATTGAATTCATAGGTAAAAACATTTCAATCTTTGGCAATGTTTTAACTTCTAAAACCCGTTTTCTTAACAACGGCATTAATTTTAAATTAATTACTGCAACTTATGCATTTTTAATTTTGAAAAATGGATTCCATATTTGGAATCAGTGTTCCAAATTATGTTAATAGGCTACTTTTTATTTTTGGGCATTATGAATAGTAACTACGGTAAATTCTATTTACCATAATTAAAGGTAAATCAGGTAATTAAGGGTAAATATAAGATTATAAAATTACCCTAACACCAGCCAAAATCCTATTGGATGACTAAAATTCGACCCATATCACCTAAGGGTCGGGTTAGATTCATTTAATGGACTTTTTCCATGAAAATAATTTAATTATTATTAAAACCAAAGAAAGTGACAACATGTCACTTTCTTACATCTTAAAAGTATAATAATTTTAATTTAGTGATAAACTTAATGAAACTTTGAACATGAATAGTCTCCAGAAATATAATATAATTATATAAATCATATGAATTTATTTATAATTTTTAGGGATTAAATAATTGTCATTAATTATGACACAATAGTGATGTTGAAATTATTTTAATAAATGGTTTTAAAAATATTAAAATAAATATTATATGAACTATTTAATGTGATCTACTAATTTTCTAGATACATATGAAATTTTATGAATCTATTAAATCTTTTAGTTCGAACATATCTTCTGTATATATTTTATTTAAATTCAAATAAATGAATAGTGTAAAAATAGACACTATTGCTATTTTATAAAAATAACATATTATAAAATTGTTTAAAAATCACAAAATCTTTAAAAATTATAAATTAAAATTTATATGGTCGACAATGTCATAAAGTGTCAAATTATGGAAAATTCACAACACATATGTAAATATTTATAATAATTTAAAATTTATAATATTATCACCACAAATAAAATTAAATTGATAAATAATGATAAATCAAGTTGATAATGTTTAAAATAAATTCCTAACATGTCTAAATTTTATTTTTTGATGAGATTAAAACCCTATATAATCTAATATTTGGATATGAGTCATTTTAGATGTTTTTATGTGGGGTTGGTATTTAATATAAACTAATATTTCTTATATTTCCAAAGGTGCCCCTCTCCTCCCTTATAAAAGGGCACCTCCTCCATCTCCTCCTCACACCAATTTGTGCCTTCAAGCTCGGCCAAACCCTACCCATTTCACTTTTCCACTTCCCTAGAAACATCCTAGAGGTCCTGTTCTTCTTCAAAGACCAATTTTAGTTCCCTAAGAGGAGGTCTCAAAGAGGTGCTTCAAAGAAGAGGTAATGTCCGTTACCGATTCTTTCAACATTATTTCTTCTTCTACTTCTTCTTATTTAGTTGTTTCATTATGAAGTAATAATATCAGTATAAATCATATACTGATATGTTATTATAAGTATGAAACAACCCTATTTCACCATTTATCCATCCTACGAAGACGAAATCACCGCGCGTGCGTACAAACGGAATACCGTCTCCACGCTGTGGTGTAATATATTTTCCACCACCACTTTAAATGAATGGGTATAATGGTGTAAATAATGACTATATTTGATTATTTTAAAGTGATATTGATTCTGAAATAGTATACATACACTCCAATACAATTCCACAATCATGGGAACGATATCATCGCTCGTGCGTACGTACGGAATACCGTCTCCACAATGTGATGCGACTCGTTCTACATGATCTTCATTGAAAAATGATTATATAAATGAATTGAATTAATAAATATGATATATATTACACTAATAACATTCTACAAATGAGGTTTCTATAACATAAAAATAGGAATAAGAATTTATTCGACAAAACACACATACGAACATAAAGAAATAAACACCCGAATAAAAAGTAGCAATGAAATATTACTAATTAGAAGCTAAGAATATGACCATATATGATATCATAAAAATAAGTATGATTCTGTAATAAGTCAATGGCATTATTTAAATAATTATACAAGAGGTTCAGACACTTACGAAGCAAATCAGACCTAAGGTAAGGGAAAATCTCACAATCTCATTTCTATCATAGATTGTTTATACTTCAGAATTTACTGGGGAATATTTATCATCCACATCCATGTTTCCTCAATATTTAATATTATTTACATCCACTTAAAATTTTTTAAATCCAATTTTTCCCTTCGGAGAGTTTTTAGTAAAATATATGAAAGGAATATTTTTTCGTTTTTCATACGAGGTATTTTTTGACTTTTCCGGCCAAAGTACGGGAAGAATGTTTTCTTTTTTAACTTATACGGCATGAATGGATTTTTATAACATTATTTCCATGAAGATTCCTACAGAATTTTTCAAGTTTATTTTTAATCAACTTCTTTTAGTTCAAAATTATATGACATTTTAAGAAAGGAAAAAAAATTTGAAGTAGAAAGGATATTTTCCTCAAGAATGGAGTTTAAGTGTTTTATCAAAATTATTTTCCATCAAATATAATATAGGGTTATATTAATATCACTATTCTTACATTGATTTCATTATGTTATGATGGGATTATTTTTATGATATCCTTTTATGGATTATGTTATAATGACGTGATGTTTAAGAATCCCATTTTTATTACATGGGTTATGCTATGATGTATGGTTTATGATTTTGTGGCATACATAAGAATGGTATCATTATGAGATGGGTGAGACCTATATATCCTTCCAATGCATTGGGTAAAGATTTAAATCTCATGAGATAGACATGGCTGGAACGGCAGGTTAAACCGGTTCAGTGAAACAGGACTGAAACGAGGAGTGAACTCGGTTCAGAAAAGAACTTTGTCCACTAAGATAGTCTTGGCAATGAGTCTTGACTACTAAGAAATTATTTTATATGATTATGTGTGTTTTACACAAAGATTAATGTTTTAAGTTATGATTATTGGAATTACTTTTCACTTCTATGATTTATCCCATGTTATGATCTCATTTTCAGGATAAGATTCTCAAAATATTATGTTCTTATAAATATGATATGTTTGATATTTCTTTTGTTTACCCTTACTGAGCATTTGGGCTCACCCTTTTGTATGTTTTCTTTTCCCCAGGTTAGGAAGAATGATATTAAGTAGGATATGCCAAAAAGGGACTCTAGATATGATGAAATAAATAGGAGACAACGTAGATTATTTATGAACCAGTTGTTTATGTTTCCCAGTTTCTAAAGACACTATACCTATACTGTCCTTTCATGGTTTTGTTATATGTTGTAATAATTATGCTTCATTTTTGATGTAATAACCATTTGTGTAAGTATGGGTCGTTATAGTTGGTGTTAGAGGAAAGTTATAGTCAACCTTTGGAAACTAGGATGTGAAAGCCTTAGTAAGAAACCTAAGGATATGTATAAGCATAGAACACAATCTTAGTGTTTTAGAAATGTCCATGAACAACCTATGATAAGACCTTAAGTGTGAAATTTTATTCTTGATTATGTGGTTTTCCTATTATAATTAGTGTTGCTCACACTATTCTTCTTGGTTTTAGTCAATGGCTGGAACCCGAAGGAACCGTGTTAATGAGGAATGCGACGGGCAATGTAATGATTGTCCCCCTGAGCAACCAAATGTTATGGGAGCTGGAATAAATAATCTTGTAGCCATGATCGCACAACTTTATCAAGCTATGAATCATGCAGGACTTCCATAAGAGCAAAGGAAGGAGCAACATTCTGTTAAATCCTTCATGAGGCAGCATCCACCTTCATTCAGTGGGTCTTCTGATCCATTAGTGGCTGAACAATGGATCAGTACCACTGAAAAGATATTTTCAGTTCTTCAATGTTCTGAACATGATAAAGTCATCTTAGCAGTGTATCGTTTGGAAGGTGACGCTGATCAATGGTGGAATCTTATTAAGAATACGAAGCAAAGGGATGAAATTGAGTCCATGGAATGGGACGAGTTCAAGAACTTATTTTTCAATAAGTATTTCCCTCGTATTCTTCAAAAAAAGACGGAGAAGGAGTTTCTTGAACTGAAGCAAAATGATGATGAATCTGTTGGTACCTACGAAGCAAATTTTACAAGACTTTCAAGGTATGCTTCCAGAATTATTATCCAACCTGAGAGTAAGATCAATCTATTCTTTAGTGGCTTAAAACCAATTATTCGAAGGGAGTTAGCCATAAGGGACTTCAATAGCTATGAGGAAATTGTTCGATGTGATCTCAAGGTTGAGATGGAGATTGGTGTAACCCATCAGTCACATGGGTTTGACAAGAAGAGGAAAATGGAATTCAAAGGAAAATCTAAAGACCACACTGAAAAGAAGATGATTTTTCCCTTATGCTCAATGTGTGGAAAGAAACATGGAGGAAATTTTCTTAAGGAGACAATAAAATGTTATAAGTGTGGAAAAGAAGGTCATCGGGCAATTGAATGTCAAAATAATGGGAAGAAGATGTCTAATGATGCAAACAAATAAAGGGATACACAGAATGAACCTACTACACTTCAATGTTTCAAGTGCAAGGAGATGGGGCATTATTCCAATCAATGCCCAAATCCAAGGTTTGATGATGATAATCGATGTCAACAAACACTTAAGGCCAAAGACAAAGGAAAGTCACATGCAATTACTATCGGCGATGTGGAGTATGACAACGAAGTGGTGAGAGGTACACTTACCATCCACTCTAAAGTAGCAAATGTTTTATTTGATTCTGGATCCACCCACTCTTTTATTTCTAAAGAATTTTCTAAGGGTATCGGCGTATTACCTCAACAATTATATGTTGAGTTAGCTGTGACAACCCCTAATGGCACAATGGTTGCATCAAAAGTTTACAATTCTTCTTCGATTGAAGTTTGTGGGAAAGTGCTTCCTGCAAATCTTGTGATCCTTCCTATAGTGGAATATTATGTGATTCATGGAATGTATTGGATTTCTTTATATGGAGCTCATATCAATTTTCAAATAAGGGAAGTCACATTTCATATTCCAGATCAATCTACGATCGTCTATTGATGCAAGGATGAACAAAACCTTCTAATGGAAATTTCTTCCATCTTATGGGTCTTGATTCCACTAAATGAAGGTTATTTATCTCAAATGGTTGGAGGTAAACTCACAATTAATAATATGCCCATTGTACGTGAATTTGATGATGTCTTTCTGGAGGAATTGTTAGGTCTTCTACCAAATCGTGAAGTTGAGTTTTCAATAGAACTCGTACCGGGTGCTTTGCCTAATTCAAAGACACCTTATAGAATGGCCCCAATTGAGTTGCAAGAATTGAAGAAGCAACTCCAAGAGAATCTTGATAAAGGATTCATACGCCCTAGTGCGTCACCTTTCGAAGCACCTGTTCTGTTTGTTAAGAAGAAAGATGTATCAATGAGAATCTGCATTGATTATCAAGAACTTAACAAGATCACTATCAAGAACAAATATCTTCTCCCATACATTGATGACCTATTTGACCAACTACGCGAAGCTCAATACTTTTCCAAGATTGATCTTCATTCAGGGTATCATCAATTAAGGGTCAAAAGGTAGGATATACCATAGACGGATTTCCGTACAAGGTATGGACACTATGAATTTATAGTGATGCCATTTGGTCTTACTAATGCCCCTGATATCTTCATGGATCTGATGAATAGAGTCTTTAGAGACTATCTTGATCAGTTTGTGGTAGTCTTTATAGACGATATTCTTGTCTATTCAAAGAGCAAGGAAGAACATGAAGATCACTTGAGAATTCTATTAAAGACCCTAAGAAAGGAGAAGCTTTATGCCAAATTTACCAAGTGTGAATTTTGGCTTTAAAAAGATGCATTTTTGGGTCACATAATCTCAAAAAAGGGATATCTATGGATCTAGCAAAAACAGAGGTTATCGAAAGATGGTCGAGACCAACAACAGTAACTGAGATCTGAAGCTTTCTTGGTTTGGCAGGATATTACTGACATTTTGTGAAATAATTTTCAAGGTTATCTAACCCACTCACTAAGTTGACTCGGAAAGGAGTTAAGTTTGTTTGGATGGAGGAATGTGAAGGGAATTTCAAAGGGCTAAAAAGAAGGTTAGCCAGTGCACCTGTGCTCACACTACCTTGTAGTGGAGAAAGGTTTGTGATCTATAGTGATGCATCCAAGAAGGGACTGGGGTGTGTTCTCATACAAAATGATATGGTGATAGCTTATGCCTCACGAAAGTTGAAAATCCATGAGAAAAATTACCCAACTCATGATTTGGAGTTAGATGCGGTAATCTTTGCATTAAATATTTGGAGGAATTACCTTTATGGTGAAAGGTGTGATATTTATACTTATCATAAAAGTTTAAAGTATATTCTCACACAAAAGGAGATGAATATGCGTCAAAGAAGATGATTGGAGCTGATTAAGGATTACGACTGCTCAATTCATTACCACCCAGGGAAAGCAAACAAGGTAGAAGATGCATTAAGTCAACAAGACCATGCTAGCTTATCCATGATGAGGATTACAAAGGATCCAATATTAATGGATTTACAAAGGATAGATCTTGGAATTATAATGGAAGGGGAGAAATCTTATCTTTCTCAAATGAATGTTCAACCATCTAAACACATGAAGAATAAATAGGCACAGAAAGAAGATATAGAGTTACAAAAGAAGGTGAGAAATGTTCTTGAATTCAACCTTGATTGTGAGGGGATAATAAGGTTCAGGAACCTTTTCTGTACTCCTCCCATTCAAGAATTAAAGAATAAGCCACTGGATGAGGCTCATAGTTATTCATTTTCTATTCATCTTGGAAGTACAAAGATGTACAGGGACCTGAAAGAGTACTTCTGGTGTGATGGAATGAAAAGAGATGTTGCTGAATATGTCTCTCGATGCTTGGTTTGTCAGTAAGTTAAATCTGAGAGACAAAAGTCTAAGGGGATTTTATAACCATTACCCATACCAGAATGGAAATGGGAAAACGTCACTATGGACTTTGTCACTGGACTTCCTAAAACATCCAAAGGCAATAATGCTATCTGGGTTATAGTTGATCGTCTTATGAAGTCGGCACACTTCATTGCTATTAGAGAAGATTTTTCTCTTGATCATCTTGCCAGGATATATGTAAAGTAAGTGGTAAGATTGCATGGAGTACCACTTTCCATTATATCTGATCAGGATCCGAGGTTTACCTTGAAATTCTGACAAAGTCTTCAGCATGCTCTAGATACAGAGTTGAGTTTCAGCAATGCTTACCATCCTCAGACAAACAGTCAGTCTGAGAAGACAATTAAAACTCTAGAAGACATGTTGAGAGCTTTCTCTATGGATTTCAAAGGTGGTTGGGATCAACACCTATCTTTGGTGGAATTTTATTATAATAATAGCTCTCACTCCAGTATTTAGATGGATCTTTATAAATCCCTCTATGGAAAGAAATGCAGAACTCCAACTTGCTGGGATAAAGTTGGGGAAAGAAATCTATTAGGACCAGATCTTGTTGATGAGATGGCAAAAAAGGTCGGATATATTCAACAACACATAAGAGCAGCTCAAAGTCGAAAAAAAGCTATGTTGATAACCAAAGAAAAGACCTAGAGTTTGAAGTGGGTGATGAAGTGTTCTTACGAATATCTCCCTGGAAGAGGGTCATGATATTTGGAAAGAAGGGAAGGTTGAGCCCTAGATATATTGGTCCTTTTGAAATTCTGGATTGTGTTGGGAAGGTAGATTACCGATTGGCGTTTCCACCGAATCTATCTCAAGTTCATGATGTGTTCCATGTATCTCTCCTGAGAAAGTACATACCCGATCCATCACATGTACTCGTCTCAGAAGTTATACCACTAGAGCAAGATCTTTCTTATGAAGAACAACCGATAGAGATTTTGGATCATAGCAAAAAAGTCCTACGGAACAAGACCACTCGCTTGGTGAAAGTTTTATGGAGGAACCACCAATTAGAAGAAGCTACATGGGAACTTGAGGATATGATGAGGGAGAGGTATCCTCATCTATTTGTAATGAAGTAATGAATTTTGAGGGCGAAATTCATTTTAAGGGGGTAGAATGTAACACCCTGAGATTTTATGAGAAATATTTTTTTATGTGTTATGTTATACACAACACCAAAACAATCTTTCACAACACACAATACTGACTTGGATTGCATAACACACAATCGCGACCTTCCTCGATAGCGTGTGTAGTACGCAATACCGGGTTTCACTAAACAACGATATATTATTATGGACTAGCCATTATGAATAGTATTAACTACATTTAGAATTTTATAACATTATTATTCATCTTACACATTTTCTAGAACATGGTAAGAGAACAAAATAAATTTTTCAGGTAAAATAAGTATATTTCAAAAAATGCAGTTTTGTCGCCTTTTGATGGCGCACCCACATTAAATCTAGTTTTTGACATGTTTATAAGTTCAATTTGAAAAAATAAAATTATTCTTTGAAATCAGGATATAAAAATTTACTTTGGATTAATTTTTTATATTTTTCTGAGAACTTTCATATTTTGATGAATAGTAAAAATACGCTAATTTTTAATTAAAAACAACTTTTTTCATTGAGATAATTTATATGGTTAAATTATAATATTTAATGGTTTTTAATGTATAAATAGAATATATTTTTACCATTTAATATAATATATGTGATTAGCATTAATTTCACATTGAATTCATAGGTAAAAACATTTCAATCTTTGGCAATGTTTTAACTTCTAAAACTCGTTTTCTTAACAATGGGATTAATTTTAAATTAATTACTACAACTTATGTGTTTTGAATTTTTAAAAATGGATTCCATATTTAGAATCAGTAGGTCCAAATTATGTTAATAGGCTACTTTTTATTTTTGGGCATTATGAATAGTAACTACGGTAAATTTTATTTACCGTAGTTAAAGGTAAATCAGGTAATTAAGGGTAAATATAAGATTATAAAATTACCCTAACACCTACCAAAATACTATTGGATGAATACAAGTTGACCCATATCACCTAAGGGTCGGATTAGATTCATTTAGTGGACTTTTTTCCATGAAAATAATTTAATTATTATTAAAACCAAAGAAAGTCACATCATGTCACTTAAATCTTATAAGTATAATAATTTTAATTTAGTGATAAACTTAATGAAACTTAGAACATTAATAGTCTCTATAAATCTAATACAATTATCTAAATCATATTAATTTATTTATAATTTTTAGGGATTAAATAATTATCATTAATTATGACACAATAGTGATATAGAAATTATTTGAATAAATGGTTTTAAAAATATTAAAATAAATATTATATGAACTATTTAATGTTCTCCACTAATTTTATGGATACATATGACATTTTATGAATCTATTAAAGCTTTTATTTCGAACATATCTTCTATATATTTATTATTTAAATTCAAATAAATGAATAGTGTCAAAATAGACACTATTGCTATTTTATAAAAATAACATATTATAAAATTGTTTAAAAATCACAAAAATATTTATAAATTATAAATTAAAATTTATATGGTATAAAATGTCATAAAGTGTCAAATTATGTAAAATTAACAACACATATGTAATTATTTATAATAATTTAAAATTTAGAATATTATTACCACAAATAAAATAAAATTGATAAATAGGGATAAATCAAGTTGATAATGTTTAAAATAAATTCCTAACATGTCTAAATTTTATTGTTTGATGATATTACAACTCTATCTCATCTAATATTCTGATATGAGTCATTTTGGTAGTTTTTAAGTAGGGTTGGGATTTAATATAAACTAATATTTCTTATATTTCTAAAGGTGCCCCTCTCCTCCCTTATAAAAGGGCACCTCCTCCCTCTCCTCCTCACACCAATTTGAGACTTCAAGCTCGGACAACCCCTGAACATTTCACTTCTCCACTTCCCTAGAAACATTCTAGAGGTCCTGGTCCTCTTCAAAGACCAATTTTGGTGCCCTAAGAGGAGGTCTCAAAGAGGCTCTTCAAAGAAGAGGTAATGTCTGTTACCGATTCTTTCAACTTTATTTCTTCTTCTACTTCTTCTTATTTAGTTGTTTAATTATGATGTAATAACATCAGTATCAATCATATACTGATATGTTATTATAAGTATGAAACAACCATATTTCACCATTTATCCATCCTACGGAAAACGAAATCACCACGCGTGCGTACATACGGAATACCATCTCCACGCCATGGTGTAATCTATTTTCCACCACCACCTTACTTGTATGGGTATAATGGTGTAAATAATGACTATATATGATTATTTTAAAGTTATATTGGTTTTGAAATACTATACATACACTCCAATACAATTCCACAATCATGGGAACGATATCATCGCTCGTGCGTATGTACGGAATACCGTCTCCACGATGTGATGCGACTCGTTCTACATGATCTTCATTTCATAATGATTATATAAATTAATAGAATGAATAAATATGATATATATTACACTAATACCATTCTGTAAATGAGGTGTCTATAACCTAAAAATAGTAATAAGAATTTATTCGACAAAACACACATACGAACATAAAGCATTAAACACCCGAATAACAAGTAGCAATGAAATATTACTAATAAGAAGCTAATAATATGACCATACATGATATCATAAAAATAATTATGATTCTAGAATAAGTCAATGACATTTTTTAAATCATTATACAGGAGTTTCGGACACTTACAAAGCAAATCGGACCTAAGGTAAGGGAAAATATCACAATCTCATTTCTATCCAAGATTGTTTATACTTCAGAATTTACTAGGGAATATTTATCATCCACATACATGTTTCCTCAATATGTAATATTATTTCCATCCACCTACAATTTTTTAAATCCAATTTTACCCTTTGGTGAGTTTTTAGTAAAAGATATGAAAGGAATCTTTTGTCATTTTTTGTACGAGGTACTTTTTGACTTTTCCGGCCAAAGTACGGGAAGAATGTTTTCTTTTTTAACTTATATGGCATGAATGAATTTTTAGAACATTATTTACCTGAAGATTCCTTTAAATTTTTTCAAGTTTATTTTTAATCCACTTCTTTTAGTTCAAAATTATATGACATGTTAAGAAAGGAAAAAAATTGAAGTAGAAAGGATATTTTCCTCAAGAATTGAGTTCAAGTGTTTTATCAAAATTATTTTCTATCTAAGTTAATATAGGGTTCTGTTTATATCCCGATTTTTACATTGATTTCATTATTTTATGATGGAATTATTTTTACAATATCCTTTTATGGATTATGTTATGATGACGTGATGTTTAAGAATCCCATTTTTATTACATGGGTTATGCTATGATGTATGGTTTATGATTTTGTGGCACACATAAGAATGGTATCATTATGAGATGGGTGGGACCTATATATCCCACCAATTAATTGGGTAAAGATTTATATCTCATGAGATAGACATGGCTGGAATGGCAGGTTAAACCGGTTCATTGAAACAGGACTGAAACAAGGAGTGAACTCGGTTCAGAAATGGACTTTGTCCGCTAAGATAGTCTTGGAAATGAGTCTTGACTACTAAGAAATGATTTTCTATGATTATGTGTGTATTCCACAAAGCTTCATGTTTTAAGTTATTATTATTGGAATTACATTTCACTTATATGATTTATCCCATGTTATGATCTCTTTTGCAGGATAAGATTTTAAAAATGTTATATTCTTATAAATATGATATGTTTGATATTTCTTTTGTTTACCCTTACTGAGAAATTGAGCTCACCCTTTTGTTTGTTTTCTTTTCCCCAGGTCAAGAAGAAGGATATTAAGTAGGATATGCCAAAAAGGGACTCTATATATGATGAAATAAATGGGAGACATCGTAGATGATTTATGAACCAGTTGTTTATGTTTCCCAGTTTCTAAAGACATTGTACCTATACAGTCCTTTCATGGTTTTGTTATATGTTGTAATAATTATGCTTCAATTTTGAAGTAATAACCATATATGTAAAGTATGGGTCGTTATACCTATACAATTGGTTCAAATCTAGAATATTATCACAACTAACAACATCACCATCAATCCTCAAAACCTCCACCACATTCGCTTCCACTACTAAATTTATAACACCACACAAACAAGGCATAAGCCACATACCACATTATTCCTTTTATTTCAAGTTAATCCATTTTCCTGATCTCCAATTACCAACCAAATTTCATTAATTAAGACCATTTATAATATATTTAATCAACAACCACTTTTTTCCTACTTCCTATTTTAATTAAAATGTTAATTAACCATTTAAACCCATCAACTAAACCAAATTAATTCATTCCAATTGAGTTATTAACAACTTGTTCCATCACTAATGTAAAACCACCACATCACCACACAATGTAACCAAAAACCATCTTTCGCATTCCAATAAACCAAATATTTATACCATTTCACAACCACAAACACATTCCACATTACAACCACTTTCTACATCACATCATCCATATACCACATCCATTTATCATCACATCTTCCCCAAACACCACAACCAAACATCACCCCCCACAAGTCACCTCCACACACCACATTTTTCATAACTTATTTAAAATTTATCATTAGTATTTTAATCACTTTTACTACCTTATCTCAAGGTAATTCTCACACAATCTATAATAAAAATGTTCAGTCAATTCATGAACTTGATATAAGTTGTTAGAAAATTCCGTTTTAGATTATAAAAAATAACCATACAATAGGTGTTTTATAGTAACAACCACCACAGTGAAAAAAATACCCAAACAACCATGATTTTCTATAATTCATCAATCCTATATAGTCATAATATCAAGTAATATCATAAGTAAAAAAAATTGATTTTTTTCTCTTTCCCCTTCAATTTCAATAACCAATTCATTAACTTCATTATCCTAGTGCATACTATCTTCCCAAAGTATAACAAGAGTATAAACCCTCCTGTATTATACGACTATATGAGAAATGAAGGAACCATATCTCAAACGAAGATTCTTGAACTACTTTATAAGGTTATAATGAGATGCATACAACCACTAAGAACCGTGATGAAATAGAACACCTTGATCACCCTAAATTAAACAACCCAAAACAACTTATTACATAAATATCAACAAAATAATTGGTTCCCTTGAAAGAAACCTATGTCAAATGAAAAATAGGGAAAAATTGGGAGAAGTAAAGAGAGAAGGAATCTCCTAAAACCACCAAAGATGAATATCCCAAGGGAAGGGTTGAAATATAACAAAAGTGGTGTGAATGACCTCCTTGGTATACACCTAGGGTTAAAATAACTAATAATAAATTTTGGATAATTAGGGGGTTCAAGAAGATTTTATGTTTTATAGGTGTTTGGTAAAACATAAGACCGTGGTGCATAAACCTTCACGACGCCACATAATTTCTTATAAAGGAAGGTATTGTGATTAAAAGGGGTGGACCACACCATAACATGATTAGTCAAATCTATGTCCAACAATTTTGGTTATCTCAACATGGAATAATCGAAAATAGAGGATAAGGGACCTTGGTGTAGTGGGAAGGACTACACCGCAGAACCATTCTCTCCATGAAGAGGCTATATTGTTGCCTTTCTCCATGGAATGACTGCCCAAAAAAATAGAACCACTAATCTAACTCTTCATGGAATCTACACTAAAGTTGGGAGACCAAGATGAATCTTTGATGATTGTTGTGGTAGAACCAAAACTCCTCCCTCTACCCCCTACACCACAACTAAAACCTCCACACTGAAAAACCTGAATGGCTATATTATATCCCTACTCTATTGAGTAGCTATGAAAATAATGTAAAACCCTAACAAAAACTCCACCTAGAGACTCCACACTATAGATGGCCTCTCTAAACTGGAGCGGTAATCCTTTTCGTGTATCCCATCACTCCAAGCCCTAGAAACCTCATGAGCTGAAATCTCATCTCTATCACCTCATTCCACCCTCCAAACTCCGTGAGATCTCCCATAGACACCTCCACCAACATAATTATAGAAAATTAATGGGTAAATATTTTTAATCCATTACATCAGATACCTCTAAAAATATTCTCCTCCTTAATAAATAAAACCAAACTCTAAAAGGAAAAGTGAAATGGGGGGATAAAGAACCATCCTATGAGATACCTCTCAAGGATCTCATTAAAACTTAACACTATCACCAACCAAACACACAAAAACCAATTAAAAATGTTTTCAAAATATCCCTCACAACCACATTACCACACCCTTCTACCATCTGCAAGAAACACCCTTTTCACATAACCATCTTCACCACTATATCAACCTACACATAGCCCAATACAATGATCACTATAGCCATCATACATTATGGACCCAAGCACACAAATCAAGGAATTCTATCTTATATATCAATATATTATCTACTTTTGGAGGCACTAACATGACCACATAGTTTAAATAGGTTTCATAGTATAATGAATCTTTATTAGGAATTATCTTGTCCCTATTCATATACAAAAAGCTTTAACACATATCATATCATGGAAAAACATCTCATAATCCAACAAGATCTGTGAATCACATCAATAATAAAAAGTAAAACAAGATAAAAATAAAAATAATTTAGGGTACTAGACATGAATCATCATATCACACTCTAAAGTAATATATTATAGGCCAAAATTCCTCCACAACATGTAAACCAATGGAATGGATTATCAATACAACACTTTCTCTTGAAGATCTTAGATATCTACAGGTCACTCCATGAAAATCAAATCATCCACGATATGCAATGTACCCATTAAATAAAATGGGAGTAATTATGAATATACTTATGGAGTTGATAAATTTTGAAGATGTAACATATCATACGTAGATATGGTGGGAGTGCTAACTGATTATCTACCTCAACAACATGCTCCAACACCTCGAAATGCACAATAAACTAGGGGGAGATCTTACTCACCAACCACCTACCAAACCTCAGCTTACCATGTTGAGGAGAAACCATTAAGAACATGTGGTCCCCAACCTCAAACTCTACGGTCCTCCACCTATGATCACCATAAGACTTCAATCAGTCCTTCACTACTTTTATCCTCTTACGAACAACTTGGACCATCTCTATTATTCTCTAAAACAAATTTAGACTAAGAACTGAAGACTATACAACCCTGAAAAAACACAATGGAGAATTACAAATCCACCTATATAAATCATAAAATGGTTTCATGGTGATGTAGGATTGATATATATTGTTATATGAAAAATCATACCAATACAAGTTCTTTTCCCAATATCTATATAAGAAAAAGATGCATTATTGAAACATTTCCTCTAGTGTCTAGATAGTTCACTCCACTTTTCTGTTCATTTGATGGTGGAAATCAGAACTGAGGTGAAACTTAGTGTCGAAAGCTTGCTGAAATCCACTTATGAATCATGAGGTAAAATGATTGTCCTGATCAGAGATAATGGACCGTGGAATTATATGCAACCACACAACCTCATCTATATAAATACTTATAAAAAATCCATGGATCCTCACTCCTGGAATGTTATGAAGTGATCTAATTTCATTCACCGATCCACAATTACCCATATAGAATTATAACCACTCTATGCTCAGGGTAACCCTAGGACACAGTCTATCCATATTTCATCACATTCCCACTTTGGAACATACAAGGTCTTCAACAAACCTTCATGAACACAACGATCAACCTTTACCTACTAGAAAACTAAGAACTGGGCTACAAAATCTTCCACCACTAATTTCATCATAGGATAACTAAACTAAAACATCAATCCATAACACATCTTAGAAACTTATGGTTATATCTCTAAAGGTGAGATATGAAACACATGAAAGTCTATATTTCACATCACTACTATAACAAATATCTTGCAAAAAAATAACTTCTGGTTGTAACCATCCTCTAAAAATCCTTCTCGAGCACCACCATGGCCAGCGTAATTGCACATCACATATACCTCCATGTCCCCACACTGATACTCTACCACCTTTCACATAAAAGAATATTTCACTGTCATATGAAACTAGAAACCTTCATCATCATCCACCCTTGAGTCTATATGCAGGGTTTCCCACTCCTCCATCACCCTCCAAGAATATTTTGACTCATTAATAACATCCTTCCATGACTTCCTACTCAAAGCATTCTCTATGAAATTCCCATTTAAAAAGTTTTAGGATATATAAATGTCATAATACTATAGAAACTTCATCCAACTCTATTTTGGTTGATCCAGGTCATACTTGAAAAAATATGGCCCAAACTTATATGATCCATGAAGAAAAATAAGAATTATCCAATGAGATAATGTCTCCAAAACTTCAGAACAAAAATGACCGCTACTAGATCTAGATCATGGGTGGAATATTTTCTCTTATTTGGGGAAACATCCTGGATGTATAAGAAATCACCAACTTTTACCATATCAAGATGCATCCCACTCCCAAATAGAAAGCATCAGAGAACACAAAAAACATGAAAGCTTTATAGAACACCTAAAACATCACCCCCCCCCCTTATTCAGGAAATGTATCATTGGATCATTAATCTATTTTCCATTTAGGTAGTAAAATACTACATGACATTGTTCAATCTAGATAAATTCCTAGCCCTTCATATTTAAGTCTATAAATAAGGCTAAAATCTAGGAGAAATCATACTTGAACATCTGATAATATCATATGAGACTAAGGAAACTAAGAACCTATTTCATATTCTTGAGTGATTCCCAAGAACAATAACCATGATCTTTTATGGTTCTATAGCCACACCATGTTGGAACACAAAATTCCCAAGGAAGTGCACCTATTATGTCCAAAACATACATTTGGGCAACTTTCTATAGAGATAGTGGCATCGAAAGAATTATAAGAAATCTATGAGATGATCAATATGATCCAATTATGACTTTGAGTTGATCAATATGTCATCTGTTGAAAAAACTAAAAATTATTACATGAATTCATTGAGCATATATATCATGATCCCCAGGAACACATTTAGTGAATTGTTTACACTGAATGGAATAACCATGACCATGAAGTTCTCATACCTACATCTAAAGTAGTGTTTGGGAAATCCTCCTGCTTCAACCTTAACCAGTGATATCTTGGCCATAGATTTATCTTAGGAAACCAACTAGCCCCTCGCAAATGATAAAAAAGATCATCAATTCATGAGAGAGGGTAGCTATTTTTTATCATAAACTACTTCAACCTCAGGTAGTCTAAAAAAACATCATTGTACTATATTCATTCTTCTAGAGTAAAACTAGATCACTAAACAATGACACACTATGTCGGATTAAACTCTTATTTATCATATAATCAATTTGAATCCAAAACTATCATAACTCAACAGGAATCATCCAAAGAAGATATATCTAAATTGAAGAATCATCGGGATTTAGATTTATCCCAAACTTCATATCATGTTGAAGGGGAAGCATCACAACCACTTTTGCAAAAAACATCCAAGAACTCCCTGATGACCCTGGGAATATCCACCATCATAGAATCAAATGATTCCATAGAAAAATCAACCATCATGTAAAGAAGGAGAACCACACATCTAGTACGGAACATACAACTCCACTCACTAATGAGAATTTTTAGGTGGCCTCCCATATCTGAGAACATGACTCTACTCCAGAAAAGTTTGATAACAGTACACATGGAACACAACTAGTTTTCACCAAGGATAAAATCTTATGGATGTATATGAAGAGGTAATATATCCCTAAAAGACTGGTGTTTCTTCATCATCATTATACATCTCCAACATATATCAAACTAGCTAGTTTGGTCTCTCACTAGCATTGTCAAAACTAGGGCAAGAGAAATCATTTATACATCTAGTGCCAAAGAATGAACTATATCAGGAGAAAGAAAGGATTGAAAATATTCTAAATAAATCAAGTAAAAATTAGGATGGATGATAAATTTTTCATATATTGAACAATCTATGGACCCTCTAGAGAGGGTGCCTCTATCACATGAAACTGACCATCCCATACTCCTCTACCTCTCTACCAACGGCCACCTCTACAACCATGCTTAGGATGTGGTTTCTAAATATGAGGAACATCCATAGGTCGAACCTTTTCTACTCAATTTCCCCTCAGTGTAGAATAATCCTCCTACCCTTATTGCTCAAATGGCCTTACTGGTGGATGTTGTCGAGGTGGATGTCAGACTAGGCCACCTATGCTATATTGAGATTGAATAACTATGAGGAACTAATTCTGATGATGACCGAAACTGCCACAAATGAAGAAAACTATCCCAAAAGAAAAAAAAATCATAAAAACCAATGTCCCTATAAGTAAAAAAAATTAAATTTCTAAGGTTGACTCCCCACTAGCCAAAACCTCAAAGGCCATAGCACCTAAGACCTGTCACTAAAAAATTTTCTCCTCAAGAAACCCTGTTGGTTCTCCTCTCATGGAAATCCTCCTATAAAGTTAACAATCTCAATCAAATACACCTTATTATAATCCTCTAGATAAATCATAAATTTATAAGAAAAAATTACATACTATATAAATGGATGAAGTTCCTCCTTAAGATGTTTCACACGGGACTCCTCGTGAGGAAAAAGATCGAGGGAAAATGAAAAATGTCCATGAATTTGATCCCAAGCTCCGACATAGACATATTTCCCTACTAAAGAGAGGAAAACTCTTGCCTCTTCATTACCTTCATGTTAGAACAGAGGGACCATGCTCATAACTTCGTCTAAAATTATACCAATGACACATTTTCCTCATTCCGCTCACCAAGATAAAATTTCCACCACACATACGCATCCTCCCATGTCTGACTAACTACCAAAAGAACCTAGTACTTCATCAGGGTCTAGATAAAACTGAATTTGAGATATGGATCCTTTAATTAACTCTATGTTTCAGATAAAAAATGATTCCCTTGTACTTCCCCAAAAATTTCTGTTAGAAGGAATGCAAGGCCCTCTCCCGTGCCACATCCACCTCTGTTGGGTAGATACATAGATGATCAATAGGATCAGCCTTTTGAACTTCCACTTTATGAACCACACATGAATTATGATCCATATCTAAACGGGTACTAATGATTTCCTAATCCCAGTAGTATGGAATTTTATTAAGATTCATTTAATTCATTTTAACTTCTCAATAACACTCAATTGAAACAAGAACACAAGTCAATCAAGACACATGTACCTCTCTTAGGTCTCCACCCAACTTGTGGAATCACCTCACTTGCATATTTTGTAGGTTTAGAGTCCTTGCATCAGATCATGGTGGCCCTAAAATCCTATGTTATATTCAGTCTTCCCAGTCCCATGTCATGCAACAAGATCAACTAAAATTGTTTCCCTACTAACCCATAAAATCCTCACTCTTATTATCTCAAAACTCTATCCTATCACTCAACTAAAACCTCTAATAACACTATTTCATGAACCCATCATTACAAAGGTACCCCTCCGATGCTGGAAATGAAATAAGAAATATAATGAACCATGACACAAACCTTCAGTAATCCCATGGTTTGTGACAAGCACCAAGGGTATAAAAATCCCACATGAATAGTAGGCATAAGCCTCTATAATATAGAATTGAGATATGCAATAAATAAATCATAAAAAACTCATGAAATAATATAAATAAGTAACCAAAACCATCCCATAATGAATTTATAATGTGAACATATAGAAATGATCTCTAAATAAAGTACCAAAAGAAAACCCTAAGGAAGCAGAACTATAAAAGCTCCTATGATCAGGCTAGAAATATCTAGAATGGTCCAAGAATTTTTCCTAGAAACCTGAAAAAATTTCTTATATAAGTGGGGTGATAATACAAGTACAATCAGTTTCATCATACCTAAATTCTCTCATACACATGTGAAAAGAGCATACTAATTCACTCATGAGAAAACCATAGAGCCAGCAGCACCTAAATAAGTTAGTTAACCAACCACATCCTCACCATGTCTCACTCATAAAATAAAACACCCAAGTATTGTAACATAATAAGAATAATATTGACATAAAGGGTAACATTCACCTCTTTCCCGGCAGTTTTCTACTCACACACCACAAAATCATATGTCTTGGCGGTCCCATCTCTTATGTATAGAAACTATGATCGAAGATACCCAGCTCATCACATCACATCACATCACACTACATCTTTCCAAGAGACACATGGGACATCTCATACTATCACATCACATATCACCCGAAGAAACTGAGACCATCACATCAAATCACACCACACATCACCCAAAAACACATGGGTAATCATATCACATCACAACACAACCAAAACTAGAACAGAAGTGTATCATGAACAAGAAAGACATCAACCTCATGCCTTATTACTAATATGCATGACCCTCACTATAATATATATCGTCAAGCATCACCACAGTGAATTTTTTACTTCTTTCCATCACATCCCATGAATGTCAATGTCACATGGAAGAGAGAGTGGGGAAGAGTGGGTATCCACCCAACCATCCTCACCACCAGGATATTGTGAAAAAACACCCAAAACATTTTGTTATCAGTACAATGTTCTCTAGACAGGTGAGGTATATATATAATTCACAATTAACATAAAAGGTATATACATAACTCTACACATAAGACCAACCTATGGGATCAAAACTAGAATACTAATATAACTCAAAACATTACTACTTAGCCTTATAACCTCCACCAATTTCACTTCCACCACTAAATCAATAACACCAGACAAGCAAGACACAAGCCACATACCACATTTTATATTTCATTTCAAGTTAATACATTTTATATATTTTACATTACCAAAAAAAGTTCATTAATTAATCCTATTTATTTAACAATTAATCAAGAATTGTTTCAGCCAATCCTCTAATTTTAATTCAAACATTCATTAACCATTTCAACCCATTAACCCAACCATCCTAATCTATTCTCATTTCATTGTTAACCAGTTATTTTATCACTAATAAGAAACTATGAAAACCCCATAAAAACCACAACCAATGTTTCTCATTCCAAAACCCCCCATATTACCACTATTTTACAACTGCAATCAGTTACTACCTCATAACCCCTTTCTTAATTACAATAACCACATATTACATCCACTTATCGTCACATATTCCCCACATAACATAAACAAGAAACAAAACCACACATCACAACCAAACATTACATTTTCCAATAAATTATTACCGATTTAGAAAGAGTCTTCTCTTCACTTTCACTTCCTAATTTCAGGGGCATTCTCACATAATCCATAATTTCCATGTGAAATCAATTAATTAATCGGATATAATTGGTCATCCATTTCCATTTTAGGTATTAAAAAACATAAAAAAAGGGTTCCATAGTCACAAAAACCATAAAAAAACTAATATAACAATGGATACAATTTTTATCAAGGCATCAAGTTCATACAATCCTAATATTAAGTAATATCAAAAGTGGTAAAACATGTGATTTATTTCCCCTTCCCCTTAAATTTCATTAAATAATTCATTATATTCATTAGACTGGTGTATATTATCTTACCAAAAGATATCAAGAGCATAAATCCTCTTGAATTATTCAAATATATGAGAAATGAAGGATCACCTACCTCAAATTGAGATTCCTGAACCTCTACACAAGATTAGAGTGAGAGGGAGACCATCACCAAGCACCTTGGAAAAGGAGAACACCATAATCACAACAAAAAAACAATACCCCAAAACATAAACTTAAAAAATCCATAAAATAACAAGTTCCCCTTTATATAAACCTCTTTTGAATGAACAACATGAAAAAATAGTGAGAAAAATGGAGAAGAAAAGAGAGGGTGATTCGCCTAAAGCCACAAAATATCGATGTACAAAGTCCATGTTTGGAAGCCACTAAAAGTTGGATGAAATATCTCCTTAGGATGCACATAGTTCGTCCATGAACTGAGAATAAAGTCAATATAATATGAGAGTTCAAGGGTATATTGGGTTTTATAGGTGGTCTATAAAATATAAGACTACGGTGTATCAACCATCACCACACTACACTACTTTATAAGAAGAAAAGGGTCTATAAATCGAAACATAGTACTAAATTGTAGCATATAATGTCAAATACACATGTGATAATTGTGAATATGTCCATGTCATAGATAAAAATGATAGGATAAGGTACCATAATGTAGTGGAAAAACCCATGATGTATAACCCTTTTCTCCATGAAGAGGCTATGTTTCAACCCTACTCCATGGTGGAACTACCCCAAAAAACAACAAATTCTCCAAACTCACTCTTCCCAAACACTATTCTGCAATCATGTGACTGCACCTTAGCTATGCTAATTTTTTTGTTGCACCAAAAACTCCTCATCTGATACACAAAACTACAACTAACACATCCATGCTGCAAAAAAATAAAAGGATACACCACAGCCCTACTCCAAGGAATAACTATTCCAAAAATCATAGAACATCATAAAAACTCCACACTAATACTCCACATTGCCTTCATCCTCTCCATACTAAAAGGGCCACCATTACGGTATATCTCTTCACTCTATGTTGTAGAAAATTCGTGAATGGAAATATCATCTACAACTCCTCCTTTTACCCTCCAAACTCTTTAGGAACTACCCCGAACACCTCCAACACTATAATTCTAGTAATGTAATGGGTAGGAAGGCACATTACATCACATATTAATGTTTAATTTCATGAGGGTGAATTAATGAAACTCCCCAACACCACCTATAGTAATCATCCATGCATTATTTTTGAAATCTCCCACAATGCAAGAAATTAGAAGAAAGCACGGAATAAAGGATATTATAAGGATACTAAGAAAATTTTGTTTTCAGATGAAGATGATATATAATATGAATATACAATTTGTATTCTTTGTAAATGGGTTTTTTGATTTTGTATGTTTACCATATTATTATATCAGTTTTCTGAAAATTCACCATTGCTGATATTATTGGAAGAATTGAAGATGCATTATCTATATTTGTATTATACTTGTATAAATGAGGAAATTCAGGATATTTTTGAATCGAATGGTTCCAAGGGAAAACAATTATATTAAAAAGGAATATTACCATGAATGAAGAGATTTGTAAACGGTGAAAATCTTAAAGAGATATTTATAGATTAAATATTCAATGCTTTTTCATGTTATTTTTCCTTGGTATCTTTCTCAATTAAAAGAAATTATATCCATAAAAGAGTTTAAGGACACTTTTTCCCATTTTTTATGAAAATATAAAAGGGAGATAAAAGCTCTAATGGTAAGAAAATATGAAGAAAATGATAATTTTTTGGGCATGGAATAATGAATAAAAATAAGTGAAGTATTTTCAAGAAAAAATAGAATTGTTGCATCATTTAATATTTACATTTGTTGATCAATATTCATAATTAAATAATCATATTATCTAGTTATGATTTTATTCTCTCATTGTTTGGAAGATGGAGAAGAAAAATAGAGGAAAAAAATATTACTAAAATATTGAAGTTATATCTTTCTATTGTTATCAATGAAAATAAGGAAGAATATGTCATCCTGAGAAAATTAATTATGTTATCCTCTTTATATTAGAATAAAGAAATAAATCTTTATTATTCTCAGAGATCCTTTTCTAATAATTTTTTATCTTGAATATAATTTTCATCTATAAGTTTCTTCAATAATTGTGTTATTAATTTATATAACCCTTATCACATCTCATCACATTTTTGATTGAGTGTTGACTAATTGTACTCAGTCATGGTGTTTGAAGTGTTATATTATTTTACTAATCCATAGAAGTTCCTAGTTAAAGAAAATTAAGGCCTAGTAAAAGACATGTAATAAGTGATGGTTTCTTAGACTTTTTCAGAAAATCCCTAGGAAATGGACAAGATCAAGTAAAATAACCAAGATTGTGGAGTATAGTGTTAGTGGAGTAGATTTGGGGATTTTTGTTCTCTGAACCACTGTATATTAGTGTTTTCCCTGCTATATTTTCATTCTATTTCCACTATATACTCTCATTAAATCTAAGGATGGATATAAGAAACCAAGAGGGGTCTTTAAATCGAAAATATTTTTAATGTATTTGATTCTCCCCTCATCTTGAGTCCTCGTCTACTCATCTCAAACCAACAAGTGGTATCAATGGAAGGATCTCATTCTAATTCTCATTCTATTTTTAGAAATAATTAAAGACATATTTTGTCATTAAAAATATTGAGGAAAGTATCATTTGAAAAAATAAATTTTTAATGGCTAAACTTAGAGAATGTATGGTAATTATCCATGATCTTTATTTTAATATGAATTCTTGAAAGGTAAGATGATTGTATATCTAAATAATAATTGACTGAAATTCTATATAAAAGTGGTGAATCTATATTCGATTCTTATTAGAGAACATGGGATGTGGTATGCTACTAATGAAGGGGATTATGTCCTAAATTTTTGAGCTGTGAATGATACTATTTTTATCCTTGGTTCTTGTGAGTCCAATCATGTTTCTCAATGATTAACTACTTGATAAATTTGGGAAATAGTTTTGGTTACCTATGAAGGTAGTGATAACATTAGACAACTAAGATAAAATTCTAAAAAATTTATGTATAATACTTTTAGGATGTTTGATGAATAAAGTATTATAAAGGCCCAGGATTTTCAAACATATATATTACATCTTTCTAGATGAATATTCAATACATTACATAAACACATGCCTAAGGACTATAATAGTTTAGAGTTTTTAGAGACTAGGTATAAAATCTTATAATTTGATGAAATATATTTAATGTTTCCCAAAAATATCATCACATTTAGTAATCCTCATAGACATACCCTCTATAAAACCTTTCTTCATAACTTGGGAAATGAAACATACGAAAGGGTGAGTTTAGATATTTACTAAGGATAAACAAGGGATATACACAAGCATACTATGGACATTAGAGTATGAGAACTTGAACATAAAAATTCAAACCCATACCCTATATATCAAATATCATATGATTGAGTCATGGTATAAATATTGGCAGTTCATAGGACATGAATCATAAGGAAATCAAAGAACATGAGTCAAGAGAGAATAAAATTTTCATAAGAAATATATTTGTGGTATACACATCATCTTATGAAATTATGAACATGTATAAATAGAGGTACATTCACTCTTTATGTTAAGGAAATGAAATCAGGCCCTCACATAAACTTGTGGACAGGAAACTAGGTCCACGCATAACAATATGGATGTAGAAGATAGGCCCACACATAATAATGTGAACATGTAATCAGGTTCACGGATAACATTTTGAACATGTAATCAGGATCATGCAAAACATATTTACTCATGATCTATCCATATTTACCCAATTCATTGGAGGGAGATATAGGTACCACCCATATCATAAAAAAAATAATATTTATTTGTTCTATAATATCATAAACATTCATCATATCATAACCCGTGAAATAAAATTTGTTTCATAAACATTCCCTCATATAATAACCTATAGAAAAGAAACAAGTTTCATAATCATCATTCCAATAATAAACATAAATGATTAAAATAAAGAATAATAATGGAATCCTTATATAATATCACATTAAGGTATAGGTAACATCAATAGATATCATCTTAAATGGAAAATTATTTTGAAATATTTTTTAAAACATTTATTTAGGAAAATACCATTTCCACTTTTAAAAAAACATTTTAAAATATAAAAAAATTAAAAAATACTTTGCTTTTAAAATAAAATTCTATTAGTATAAATTAATCTTGAAAGAAATTATTTTTCATTACATTGGATAATTATATTGATGTTTTACATTTTGAAAAGAAGATTCCTTTCATTATTTTTGGTAAAAAACAAACTATCATCATTTTGGAGAAAAACATGAATATTCCTTTCAAAACAGTTTTATAAAAATTAAAACATTGGTAAAAATTTATTTTGAAAATAATAGGATAATAATTAAAAAAATTGAAAATATTTTAGAAAACATGGTTTTGGTAGGAAATGAATTTCTGAATGAAGAGAGAAATAAGGACAAATTTTCTTCAAAACATTTTCTTAATTATTTTATGTACTTAAGAATGGAAAAAATTATGATTAATTAAAAATATCATAAATAACTAGAGGAGAGTAAAATTAGTTATTTTCTTGAGAGGTTTTTTAAAATATTTAATCATCAGAAACATAATCATAAACAATACTGATAACTCATGATATGGTAACATAAAATCATTTCCACTTTAATAACATTAAATCATAAGCACCATAAAGTAAAATCATTAAATGAAACTTAAAATTTCATTATGATAAATAAATTCATTATATTACATTTTAAATGGGATTTATATACACCTCATAAAGGAAAATAGGTGTATAACATAACAAATGCCTCAAAAAAGGAAAATTGATACAAAAATCCCTTGCCGATTAATTAACTTTTGAAACATAAACCACATGGAAAAGAGATCCTAAAATGGATATATAAACCTAATAATTTTTATGGATAATCATAAAAAAACTAAATTAATGGAAATTATATACACCACATAATATAAATAGGTATTGAATTCGGCATGTGTCTCACATAAATAAAAAGTGAGACAGAAATCTCTTTCCTTAAGTATTAACTTCTAACGCACACGTTAAAACCTCCTGTATAATAAATATTAGTTTATTATAAATATATTAAAGAATTATATTTGTAAATAAAATAATATATGTGATTCTATTATGATATTTTAATACCAATTTATTAATAATTCTATGTTAAACTCACGTTTCGGAAACAACCCACTCAATTTTTCGTATATATTTTGATTTGGTATTTTTGGTAATCTTAATTTGATCAGGACATAATAATATCCATAATTACAAAAAATATATAAATATATTATATATTCATTATATATCTATTTATATTAATCCATAAAATTTATTTATAGAAAATGAAATACACTATTCATGCAGACTGTAGGTCATATATAAACTTGAATGTTATTTCCATTTTCTTATTGAATTGGAAGAAAGAAAGTTAAATGATATATTATCATTAAAAAATATTTTTTATTTCATGTATATCACATATTTTAATTTAAATAATCTTTAATGCCTTCTATGTAAAGTATGAATGAATAACATTGTTTTGCAAGGAGATAGTCCACCATACACACGAGGGAAGTTATCGTATTACCACAAAATGGAAATCAAGAAGGTATGTGTGATAAAATAATTAAAAAATTATAATGATATAATAAATTCAATATATAAACAATAAATACATCAATATGTTCAAGTGTGAGTCGTGGTAATGGAAAAACGAATGACATGGGTTTGTGAGTTGGTAATCTACCCTATACACAAATGATGATTCTCTAACCCATTTGATGGAAGAAGAAATGTTTTTAGGTCATTAACATAACATAAAAACATATAATTATATTTGATATAATTAATTAATTATATTGTCATTTTGTAATGATAATTTAATTATATGGATGAAGAAATAAAACAAAAGTTCTCATTGATGATTGTTACCTTTTATTCGGGTATCCTCCATAGGTTTGCAAAAAACCTTCCTATATTGGATTTATGTACAAAATAAGGCTTATAATATGAGATTAGGGAATTTATAATTGATTTGAAAATTTCTTTTACTAACCAAAAGGGTTTTAATGTGTGGTTAAGAGAGGATAAGGGTGGACTTTAATAAGTGATATGAGTGGCACACCTACAATTTTTTTAGAAGAAAGAATTCCAACCATATTTTTTCATGTCATAAGGATCCAAAATGAATTATTCTTGATCCTATAATGGATAAGGTTTAAAAATGTCCAAAAAAAATTTCTGGTTTGGGGTCATTTTTTACCATTAAATTTTTTTAACCCCCCCCCAGGTAAATCTATTTTTACCTTAACCGCGGTAATTATTTTTTACTATTTTTACTATTAATTTTAGAAAAAATAAAGTTCACTATATTAGATATTATAAATTATTATGATTAAAAATATTTACTCCATTTTTTAAAATTTTATTCTCATAATTGGAAATTTTTAATTTAAAATTAGTCTTGTAGAAATTATGAGAAAGATGGTTTTTTTGGAGAAAATGTTCAAAAGTTTACAAAGTTTTTATATCAAAATTAAATTTTAAATAAATTAAAATTAACTAAATTGGATTAATGGATGTATAATTTAACAAATTATACTTTAAAAAAATTTAAAATATAATATAACTTTAAAAATAATTCAAATAAAAATACAGTTTTCAATTAAAATTCATTATTTTTTACTATTCAAAAAAAAAATCTTTTTTGAAAAATCTAAAAAAATAACCCTAAGATAATTTTTACATAATATTTTCAAAAATCAATTTTTTTGTCAAATTAATTTTCTAAAAGTATAAAAAATTAATTTTATTATAGTTCACAAAAATATATAAAAATAATTTTTTCAGAAGAAGTATTTTTTGAAACATATAAAGACATTACCGAAAGTTGTGAATTTTTTTATTAACATATTTCCCTTATGTAAATAAATTATAATTAATATATATAAATTATTTATTACTATCCATATTTCTATGTTTAATGAAAAGGTTATAATAGTCATAATTAAATAACTATAATAATTATTTAACGTGGTTTTGTTAAAGCTCGATGTCATGTGTAACGCAAGATAACCAAATTTTGTGTGTACATCAAGCATAAATTGGTGTTTTAAGTTATGAAAGATATCAAATAAGTTTAATTTATTCAAAAAAATCTTAAAAAATAGGTTTTTAGATTCTACCCCCCTTAAAAGGATTTTTCTACTTGAATTGTATCACTTTGGTACCATTAAATGAGGATACTTTTGCCTCGTTTCATTATCATATTCCCACATAGCTTCCAAAAGTTAGTTGTTTCACTAAGAACATAGATAGGGAGAGTGGTATTGTTTTATAGAATATTCTCTAGTTGATCCAGAATCTCTACCAGTTGTTACACATAAGAAATATCATTCTCCAGTGGTACAACCTATGAATTTAATAAATGTGATAAATTAGGTATGTACTTACTCAAGAGTGATACATGGAACATATCATGAACTTGATAGAGGTTTGTTTTAGGCACTAAATGATAAGATATTATACCAATACGATCTAGTATTTTAGTGGGACTGATATATCTAGGGTTCATTATTACCTTACTTATTCCATAAAGAAATCAATAGAAATATCTTCTTACCAACTTCATATTATTGATAAAATCAAAACTTATCAGTATAAAATTTCAAAAACATTTGTTTTATTAATAAATATTTTTTAATTGATCTACTCTTCACTCCCATATCTTTATCTTTCTCGAGTCCCAATATATTTCTTTATGTAACTTCATTTCAATACATTGGTGTTCCAAACTTCTTTCCAATAAGTGATTAGTGAGGATACATCTGAATGATCAATTGAAAGATATTGTTGTAAGAAATATAAAATTTTTTAAGGTATTGGTACCAACCACCTTTAAAATCCATTGTAAAAGTCATATCATATACTCTAGGGCTTTAATTCTTCTCTCAAACTTACCATCTATTTGAGGATGATACATAGCAATGAAATATAACTCCATATCAAGATATTTATAAATACTTCACCAAAACATCAAGGTAAAGTTCATTTTCTGAGGAGATACAATTGAATGTGGTAACCCATGAACCTTACTTCTTTCTTAATTTATATTCTGGAAAGAGGATCTAGAGAGAAATATTCTCTAAAAGTAATGAATTGTGATGAATTAATAAGGTGATAAAATAAAACCCATAATTACCTCAATATCAAGGATTAGATAAACCATAAAGGTTACCATTACCTTTAATCATATGTTTATAAAAATTTATTCCACCTTAAATAACATTTTCATTAAAACATATATGAAACCAATGGGTTGTATTATAATTAATGTAACTTAAATTATCCTTAATCTTGAAAAACTCCCCTCAAATAAAACCTCACAGGGGGTGTAAATTAATTTGAACTTACAATCAACCTTAAACTAATAATCCCATGATAGTATCAATGAATTTTAAGTTAATATTACATGGAAACATATAATCTTCCAAATTTTAATTCAACCTTTAATCCTTATATAATCTCCTATATTATATAAAGACATTTTCATTGGATTATTAGGTTTATCTTTAAACCTATAGAATATAAAATGTGACTTCATTATTCTATAATCCATGTTTAGGTAGAAAATCACATGAAATTTTACAAAATCTTGACCAATAATATTTTCATAGAGCTCATTCATACAAAATAAAATATGAAATCCACAAATAAGGAGGGGATGAAAGTGTTCCCTAATTATCATGATTCACTTCATCCATTGTGATTTCATAATCTTTCCCTTTTCCCATTGTATTCATAGGTTTTTGGATCTTATTATCCATATTAACCCTTGGATTGGGTCGTTGATTTTCATAATTCCCAGACTCATTCACTTGAATCATTTAAGTGTGTGTGGTGCATTATATTTTTCTCTCTCTCCATTCTTTTCATTGATTTTCATCTTAACATCACTTCAATATTATTTTTCTTGATGTTATGTCTTCCCATACTTGAAACATATTCTTATTATTTTTAGTAACACACCTAATTTATCCATTACATAGTTTTATAATGTAGGATTTTGAAACATTTTCTTTCCTCCATGTGACATATCATTGTATTTTTAATGGAACCCCATTTTCCTTTTCTTATCACCAAAACCAAGAGGATTTATAGCATCCATTTCGACATTTAGTTCGTATTGAATTATTTATTCATATTATCCAATGTCTCTTATGTCTAACACCCTTTAGATATTTTGTTTCATTCCACTAAATAATTGGTCAACCTTACTTTTAGGATGAATGATAATGCCATAAGTTCACCTCATAAGTCATGTAAAATTTTCTTTGCAGGTACCAACAAATTCATCATAAATTTTCTTTAGCTTAAGCAACTCCATCTCCATATTAAAATGAAAAATATAAAGAAGTTACTTATTGAAAAATAAGTTATTGAACTCATCCCAATCAACGGATTAAATTTCATCATTTTGCCTCATATTATTGATAAGAGTGTACTATTGATCTGCTTTACCTTCTAAATGGTAGACATACAAAATTAATTTCTCATACTATAAACACCGGGGGATGGAAAATATATTTTCAGTGGTGCTGATACATTTCTCAGAAACTGGTAGATCAGAAGACCCATTGAAAAAAGGTGAGTGTTTCCTCATGAAGGACTCAATATAATTTTGTTCCCACCTAAGCTCGTTTGGATGTACATCAGGATTTATAGCATGAGAAATCTTTATGAGAAAAGAAAAAAAAAATTCATTCCATCTCTAATAAAATTTGGTTTCTTGGGAGAAAAATAATTTCATTATATTTCACACCCTTTATTAACACAGTTCCTTCAGGTTCCAACCATAAACTAAAACCAACAGAATAGTGTGAGATTAATCTTATTGGGAACCACATAATCATGAAAAATCACTTATATAATGTCTAAATAATGAAACATTTTTAATCTATGACACCATTGGTTTATAATTTTTCATTCATAGTCATCATATATTTAAATACTATATGATGGTTTATAAAGAGATTTTGAATTTCTAAATAATATCCCTAATGAGTGTCAAAATATTTTTTGCAACAAGGATTATTGTCATGCATCATGTGACTATTGATTCCTGATCAATGTTCCCTTTTAGGGGTTATTACACCTAGGTGCCTCTATACCATATTCATATCCACTTGTAGTATCCATACAGGGATCTAATTTCTTGAAAATCACTTACATCATCCTTCACCAAAATTCTAGGAAATTTTCATATACATTGAATCTTCCTTATACATATCCTTAGATAAATCCCTATAAATATCCATAGAAATATCCATAGTGATTTCAATAAGGTTGTCTCGTCATTGATTCCAAATGTTAAATAAACATTTCCTTTGAATCTAACTATAGAGACCCAACATTTTCATACATACATATTTCATATTTTTATATGAATATTCAATATATTACAAAAACACATGCGTGAGGATTGTAATAGTTTAGTGTATTTGCATAATAGGTACACAATGTTATAATTTGTTGAAATATATTCAATGTTTCCCAAAAAGATATTCCCATTTAGTACTACTCATAAACATACCCTATCTAAAACCTTTCTTCATAACCTGGGGAAAATAAACATAATAAATGGTGAACTCAAATGCTGAATAAGGATAAATAAGGGATATATGTAAGTATAACATTTTAAACCCATAACTTTAATATAAAATGTCATAATCTTGGCTCATGGAATAAATATTGGAAGTTAATAATATATTAATTATCTATAAATCATATAACATGAGTCATGAGGGAACAAAATTTCTACAAGGAAAATATTTTTGGCATACATGTCCGGTTATAAAATTGTGAACATGAATAAATAGAAATAGGTTTACTCATTAAGTTAATGTTTTGAAATCATTTACTCTCCTATAAATAATGAATAATATTTTTTGAATAATTATTTCATATATATCACATATTTTCATTAAACACATTCCTAATAAATTTATGTAAAGCTTGAACGAATCGCATCGCTTCATGTGGTTGTCGCTAGTCACACACACCAGCGACGTTTTTGTAATCCCAAAAAATAATAATAATAAAGGTATATGTGATATAATAATTCAATTAAAATAATAATAACATATATATTATATATAAATAATAAACACATCATTATTTCCAAATATGATAGTTGGTAATGGACAAACGAATGACATTGGCTCGTGAGGTGGTGCTTTTCCATACACACGAATGTTGATTTCATAACACATTTGATGTAAGTGGAGATAGTTATAGTTCATTACATATATATATAAAATATAATTATGTGAGATGTATTTATTTTATTATATAATCATGTTATAAAAAATTTAAGGATGTGGAGGAATAAATAATACAAAAACGCGCATTGTTGAACATTGCCTTTTTTCGGGTATCCTCCTTAGGTTTCCACCAAAATCCTTCCACATTTGTATTTATGTTCAAAATAAGGATTATATGATGATATAAGGGAAGTTTGGAACTTAATTTGGTAGGTATTTTCTGAACTAAAATCGGTTTAAGGTGTAAGGAATAGAGGAGAATTACTATCCTTTTATAACCGAGGTGAGTCACACACATGTAATGTTTTGAAAAGAAAGAATTCATCCCATGTTTCTTCCATTTAAAAATGCTAAAAAATAAATTATTCAGTTATCTCTAATGGTTAATATTTAAATATGGTAATAAAATGGAATTTGGACAAGTATGGGTAATTGTTTACCCTTATCTTTTTTAGTTTAGCCCCTAGTAAATCAATTTTTACTTTAATCATGATGTATAATTAATATTATTTTTACAATTCATTTTGGTCAAAAATTAAGTCGATATTATTAGATAATATAAATTATTATAATTAAAAATATGTAATATTTTTTCCTAAATTCCATTCACATGTGTAAAAAAATTTAATTTAAAATTAATCTTTCAAACATGATGAGAAAGCGGGTTTTTAAAGAGAAAATGTTCAAAAGTTTACAAAGTTTTTATATCAAAATTCAAAATTAAATTGATTTTAATGACCAAAAATGTATTAATTGATGTATAATTTAACTAATTTTACTTTAAAACCAATTTTAAATATAATTTAAATTTAATAATAATTTAAACTAAAAGGCAGTTTTCAATTAAAATTCAATATTTTTCACTATTCATCAAAAAATGAAACTTTTCAAAAAAAACTCAAAAATTCACCATAAGAAAATTTTAAAGTTTATTTTCAAATATGATGTTTATATTATCAAATTATTTTTCTAAAATTGTAAAAAAAATAAATTTATTATTGTTCACAAAATACATCAAAATCATTTTTTAAGAAAAAGGTTTTTTGAAATATATAGAATTTATCAAAAATTGAGTAATATATTATCAATATGTTTCCTTTATGTAAAAATATTATAATTAATATTTAAAAATTATTTATTACTATTCATGACACTATGTTTAATAGTTTGGTTATAATTTTCATATTTAAATAACTATATTAATGATATATCATGGTTTTGTTAAAACTTGATGTCATGTGTAATGCAAGATAACACATTGTTTCATCTAGTGAAAGATTAAATTAGTGTTTAATTTTATACATTGTGGCATATAAATTTAAAATATTCAAAAAAATCCTAAAAACTCATGGTGTAATAAGTAACACTAAGATGAATAGAAGTCTCACTGGATTAGTAAATTATGTTGTTTCATTAAGAAAATAAATTCTAGAATCTAACCATTCCATGAAGGTACTTATAATATTTTTAGATAAGTGGAATTTAAATTCAACTACTATCCAATAATCCATAACATTTAAATATTTAAATATGAAACAATTTATTTAGACTCTCATGATATATGAATCCAAGATGCAAGCTGAAACTAAAAATCATATTTCTGTCAAAACATAGAATGTTGGCTTTGAAGTTTTAGTGAATGAATATTATTATTTTTATTCTAGTATTTTGAGTTAAAATTATGGATTATATTATATTTCTTGAAAATTTAGAAATATATTTAAGAATCTAAAAGTAAAATCTAAATAGCAAAAAAATGAGGTCAAATGATATGATTGAAAGAAGAAAGGTCTCCTAAGAATGGACTATCCTCAACTAAAATCTCAGAGGAAGTTTAAGTATAAGAGGAAATAGAATGAATTAATGAAGCATAATTAGATTTATTCTACGTACTCTAAAATTGACTCCACTTATACCTATAAAGTTGATCATGAAATTCAAAAGAAATATATGTTTCTTATGAATCAATATGAGGAGGTAAAGTCATATTTTTTCTAAAAATTATATTTTTAAAAATTTATCTTCTAATTTACTTAATAAATATTGTGTTATTTTTGAAAAAAAAATTAATCATTAAATAAAAAATCATAAATCCTTAATGAAATACTATAATGTTGTTTTTATTGTAAAATAATCCTTATCTAAAAAATATTTAATTTCATATCATGTTTTTCTAAAACTTCTTGTATTATCCATGATAAAATAATTAATGATTTATTTTAGGAAATAAAATCCTTGAAACTGAATGTTATCATGTTTACTAGGGAATAAAATTACTAAAATCAAATACTTAAAAAGAATAAAGCTAATAAAATAAATCTTGGAATTGGTAGTAGTGATAAAAAACCAAAACTATATAGAAACTTTTTTTCTTGGTTATAAGAGTAAAATAATATAAAGTTTTAAATTTTTTCATTGTGGTATTAATTATAATTATGAAATTTAATACTAATTTAAATTATTTAATTTTTTTTTGTTAAAAATGTTTGATTTTATAAAAAATTATCTAACGATGAGTTTTTAAATTATACTAAGCGTAAACATATTTGGTTTCCCAAATCTACAGTATCTAAAGCATCTTGACCCAAAAGTATATAGGTACCAAAAGGCACTTATGTTTTATTTTCTATAGGGATATTCCACTTTACTTTAATGTAAAATATTGTAGTGGTTTCTTAATATATAAATATAAATTCTTTGTGATTAAACTATTGAGATCGAGGAATATTTCATTTATGTTTTAATATTTATACATGATTTAAATGAATTACTTTTTTTATATAGAGGGAGAAGATATTTTAAATGTTTTATCATTTATTTATCTACCTTTTAATTTATTTTTATTAAATTGATTAACTATATTACTGATTGAATATTTATGTTAAATTTTAAAATTTATGGCTAGCAGGTATGTATTTTAGTGTTTTGTCTAATGGTATACTAGAATGTGTTGATCTGTAAATTTTTATCCTTATGTTAAGAATTTGTTTGATGTTATATAATTTAGATTTACTTAATGCACTGTATTATCCCATTTCTACCTGTATGAAATTTTTTTACTTATTATATATATTTCTTTATTGATAATGATGAAACTTGTAATGAAATTCCTTGAATATCTTTAATCTATTTCATGGCTCTGTGAAGTTGAAATTTTTATATATAGGGGTTTGATATTGATGAAAATTCTCATTGCAATATATTTTCATGAAATAAATCATTCACTAAAGAGGAGAATCATATGTTAAGTGGGGATACTTTAGTTCTCATTTAATGATTTCATATTTGATATGGGCTTGATTGTTTAAATATTGTGAGTCATTCTAGGGTTTTTGTTTTTTTCATTATTTAAGAATTCTTAATAAACTATTTAATATTTTGAAGCAATTTTAGTATATTATTTTAAATATTTTTATATACTAGATCCATATTTATTAACTATTTTTATTTTTTATATAAAATGTAGTTTGTTAAGGGGTTAAATAATTTTAACTCTATTAAAGAATGATTTCCCTATTATTGTTAATTCCTTCAAAGCATGTTATTTTTGTTCTTAATAAACTATTTAAAAGGGGGTATTCTAATTTTATTTAAGGATTTATTATTAAAAGCATGAATTTACTTTATTAGAAAGGGGGATAATATGTTTTCATGAAACTAGTTGTTAAATTTCAACTTGTATGATAGGGGGATAATCTATTTACATTATCCATATGATTAAGGATTTATTTTTTTATAAATAGATTGTGATATTTAGATTCTATTATTTAATGTTACTTGAAATACCCTTAATTATCTTAAATTTTTTATCCTTACAAAAAAGGGGAGAGTGATTTTGAGTTCTGTAATTATTGAAAATATAGAGACTGTTGAGTGGCACATTGTCATTCTCAATTAATTAGATAATTGCATCACCCTCCCTTTTTTTACTTGTATTTATCTTGATTTATTCATCTATTAAATATAATTAGTTCATTTAAATATGTTAGTATTTTTTATTACATGTTATTAATGGTTTATATTTGTTATTATATTTTTATATGGTGATCTAAAACATATCACATTGTATGTTTGAAGAATGTTGGTTAGAATAGACTTTCTCAGATTTTGGATAAGTCTGAGAAATTGGATATGCGAGGAATATTTATACATGGATATTTGTGTACACTGAGAAATCACATATTTCAATTAGTTATGTGAATAAATTTCCTCTGTTTAATCGGATTCATCGATGAACTTCCTACATGGGGAATAGTTACATAGATTAAATAGATTTTTTAAATCGACTGCATGGTTTGGATCCATTGAATATTTTTCTATATGGATCCAATTGAATATGTGATTCATTTGGATATTTCAATTATCCTATGTGGTTCATTTAGTTATTTCAATTAATCTACATGGATTTGAATACATAGAATCAACTATGTGGATTTTTATGCATATAAAATCTAGTTCACGGGAAATAATGGTTACATGAATATTATTTTGACTTATGCATATTGGATTTTACAGGGTTGCATCACTGAAACTCTCCAACATCATGTATATTACTCAATCATGCATTCATTCATAAATATCCTAGACTATAATGAACTGGAATGAATCTCAGAATAAAGGATATTCTATGAATAATAATGGAATGATATTTGTAGGAAAATAGGATTTATGAAAATGAATATGAAGTTGGTATTATTTGAAAATGGGTTTTATTATTTTTGATGTTTCTCATAATATGATATCAATTTTTTGAAAGTCGATCATTGCTGATATTATGGGAAGGATCGAGGATTTTTAATCTGTATCATCATTTGACTTGTCTAAATGCAAAATTTGATGATATTTTAAATGCTTCTGGTTTTTTGAAAACTCAAGTGCATTAATGGGAAGATTCTTATAAAATAAGTGATTTTTCAAACGTTCAAGTATTTAGGACATATTTATGGATTAAGTATTCAATGCTTTTTCATGTCAGCTTTCTCATTGTTATTTTATAGTGAGAAGATACGATATTCATAGAGAAATTTAAAGAGGCTTGTTTTCCCTTTGTCTTGAAAATATAAAAGAGAGATAAAAGTTTCAATGATAAGAAAATAAAGTTTTATATATATCTATTAATATTTAAAATAAAAGATGATGAAAATGAATATTTATTTTGTATATATTAGTGATGAAAAAAAAGGGAAATGTGTTCGAGAAAAATCATGAATTGTTTCATAATTTGAATCTTTACATATGTTGATTGATATTTGTGAAGAGATAATAAAATCATATAGTTATAATTTTAACATCTCATTATACAGAAGGGTAATGATTAAGAAAACATGTAAGAATAAATCCTACTTTAATATTGAAGATCTATTTTTCTTCTATAACTCAAGGAAAGAGAATAAAGAAGAAGTTTGTCTGAGAAACCTTATTATATTATCAAGTTGCTGTTAGAGGATACAAAAAAGCCTATAATATACATGAATATCTTTTTCTACTATTATGTTATATTAAATATCATTTTCATAAGTCAGTTACCTCTATAATTATGTTATCAATTCATACCACTATTTCTCCACCTCATCTCACATCTATTTTGGTGTTAAGTGCTTGTACTCAATTATATTGTTTGAATTGTTAGATTCATATACTAAGTTTTTTAGGTTACTAGTGAAAGTTCATGAAATACCAATAAAATTCTTGAATAAGTTAAATATTCGTGTACTCAGTCAGGAATTCCTTTGGAATAAGACTACCACTCGTAAAATCACCAAGTACATGGAATATACAGTTGGTGGAGTGGACTAGGGGATTTCACTGCCCTAAATCACTATACATAGTTATGTCAAATTCTTTATTTTATTTATATTTCTATTGATTAACCTGATTAAATATAAGAAAGGATCTATGAAATCAAGAGGGGTAATTAAATCGGAAATTTTTTTAAAGGATTAAATATCCCCCCTCTATTTTCTTGACTCCTCATTTACTTATCTCCAACCAACACACCACTCTTGTTTTGTTATACAAATGTTGTTAATAGCCAAATAATTCCACTATTTAATCATCTATAGTGTGTATTTATTTGGTACTAGTAACATCATCATATTGAGAAGCCATTATCTTCTTGAGTAGTTAAAATTTTAATTTATATTACTTAAATGAAATATAGAACACATAATAGTATGAGTAAAAACATAGAATATTGGAAGACACTTTAACCTATTTATTTAAATCTATTTTATTTCCATTAATGGTTGAAGGTATTTTCCTCCTCTATAGAGTATCTAAATCCCCTCCTTGTGGCCCCTTTAATGAACAAGACACTATATATATTGGATCCATCATGAAATGATTGTGATCTCCCAATGAAAGGGAAATCCTCAATTAAATTTCCACATAACATAGTAGCTATTTTAGTCTCCAATAAAACAATTGAAATTTTATTGTATGATATATTTGGGAATTAAAATAATTTCATATCTTATAATTTTATTATGAATGGTTCATCCTTAAACCCTTTTACATATAAATTCACTTTCCTAAATCCCAATTCATTGACTTTAATTACACTCTTATTGTAAACATATTTGAAAAGGAAAATTGGCCCTTGAAATGTTTTATAATCTTTCTCGTATATTTTTTCGATAATGAAAAAGTATTACATATTCACAAAAAATGGATTTCTATCCTTAAAAACAGATATGTTCAGCACTTCCACCATAAGTGTAACTCCACAATTCGTTATTGTACTACATTCATCTTACTCCTTCATGTATAACTTATAACCATTATAAGTTGACACAATTACAATTGGTCCTCTATCTAGCCATCAAAATAATTTTAAAATTGAATATGGATTTACATATAACTACTTAAATTTATAATTTTTGAACCATCCTATAATTTTTTATTATATATATTGGATATCAATATTTCAACCCTTATTTTATTTAAGTGTCTAATAATTACTTTGTGGGCTTCAATATATGTAAAAACCTATACACTATTATGTAAAATGTAAAGGTGATCTTTCTCCCACTCTATAATATTAACTATAACAACATATCTTCTAGAAATACCTTTACCCATAATTCATCTGTTGTAATGATATTTTAGGAGACTAATTCTATCAATATATTATAGTTCATTGTTGTTTAATTCAATAAATTCATCAATAATATATCTCTCTACAATACGACCTTCTAGCCAACTTTGATTCTCAAAATACCATTTCAAATAATATGACTGTAATTTTATTATTCGTGATTATAAACTACACAGGAACAATAAAATTAGTTCATTTAGATTTGAAAAGGAAGATAAGTCTAGTTAATGTAGAGAATATATTTTTTTGGAAGAATTCATTGTAATTCTACAAGCATTAAACCTGGAAAAAACATAAAAACATGTGATTTTAAATCCTATAACTTAAACTTATACATTGAAACGACATTCTTGATATTTTATTAATACCCCCTAGAACTTTTACCCCATTAGAGAAGTTGAAAAAATGATTTTTTTGTCAAGATAGACTTTAAATTCTTGGAGGAAGAAAAATTCATATATCACCCTTCACTGGTGACAGCTCATCCCTTATCCCCATAATTAGATTTGGTTCCTTATAACCAGATTCTCTATACATTATATTACATGTATATTCAAATAATTAAATATTAATATAATTATATTATCACATATTAAGTTTAATTCTACATAAAATTGAAGTTATAATGTTCTATAGTATTTTTTGCATCAAAATAGTTAATATCAATGCCCCACTATGATCAGAACCATGAGATTCTATGAATATATCTCTTAAATATTAGTTTTATAGTAAGATAACCCTATATGATGGGGAAAATAGTATGTTTAATTTTAGGTTCTAGTACTCATAAGTGGGTAAGTCTTCATCTCATATTGTCCATACATGGTAATCTCCAAGATGGGAGATTATGTGAAAAAAACTACTAGTAGCAATTCCACATGTTTATGTGTCATCCGGTATTCATATCCGAAAGTATGTGTATTGGTCCATGGACTTTAACATTATTATTAAAGCATATCATGACTCACAAACTTTTATATATTGTTGTAAAACACTAATATATCAGTCATGGAAAATATGGGAAGGTAGGTTGTGTCATGAATGATATATAATTAACATATAATTCAAGAAAGAGATTTTCACTTCCATATTAATAAGAGTTGATAACTACACACTTTGATTGAAATGTAATTGTCATGTTAAATTCTATGTCCATGTTTTAATGATGTTTATTTGATATATTCAAAGAAATAAAAATCAAGTATATATGTTGATGGCACGAGTGTGGAACCTACTTGATGAGATATTATTAGAAAGAGATTATATTACATAGTAATAATTCATCTGTGGTTGTCGATGTTGAAAAATTAACTTCTTCCTCATGGGTTCTTTAACCCATTTTATCGATAGTAGTCATGGTCTTTAGGAAAACCTTCCTAATTCTAATGAAAAATAATCCTAGAGGTTCAAACACTAAGTGTTTCTATTGATAACAATTACATTCTATTAAAATTTTAATATTGGGGAAAATATATTATTATCAAGACTGAGGAATAATTTTATTTAGGATTTATTGATCAAAAATATTCATAAGGTGATAAATATTATTTTATTAATTAATAGATAATTTATTTAATTATATGAATAATTAATAATTATTTTTTTTCAGATTATGAATAAATTTTTTTTTTATTTATTGAATATTTATTAAATATTTTATCCCTATATTGTGAATAAAATATTCATTTATTACTAAATATTTATTTGGGTATTTTATAAATACTACGGAGGATGAGCAGACCAAGATCAGGTTTGATGATCAATATTAATTTGTTAGTTGGTCGAATAATATTTATTGATGCGCCAGATAGTACGTGCCATAAAATAGTAATATTATTATTATTATTATTATTATTAAATATCATGGGTGAGATAAGTTTTATTATATTTTTTAAGTGTTGTTGTGTGATTACATAATATTTTAACCTATACTATAACTCTATAAGTATATTTCTATGTATATTGTGTAGGATTAACCAAGATTTGAGAATCGTTGTGCACAAAAATTTCTATTCAGATTTATCTTATTCACTCTCGCATCCTCTAAATTAAAAGAATATGAATATAAATCCTTCAAGACCGAATAAATTTGAAGCAATCTTGACAGAAAAAAAGAATGATGATTAATTTACTGCACTAGTACTGGTGATTCATCGGTGTTGTTTCAAGATCAAATGAGGATGTGTGGATAACCTCTGGAGAGATTCTATACTTCGATCCTATAGTCACAATGACAGATTATGACAAAGGGATTTGTAAAATCAATATAAACTATGAAAAAAGAACATAGGAATGAGGTAATTGTTATTCACACTTAATTAATTGAATTGTAAATTTTACACGAAAATTATTGGCTTTTGGTTTCAGCAACATTCTTTACTACATTCGGTTGGAAAAATTTTATTATTCATGAAATTAAAATATTGTACAATATATGAATATTCTATCTAATTTGAAATTCAATAAGTCATTATCATCCTTGATAAGTGTTTTTTCTACACCCAAACCCATCATGTGGCATCAGAGAGGTCATGTTTAAATTTATAATAATGTATTTGATTGTTGATCGATTAAACACAATAGTGGTTAGAACTTTCATTTCTAGATTATTCATTCTTTAATATAAAGTTTAATTAACATGATTTCGACATTTTAATATTCTTCATTCAAGAATCTAAATTTCTTAAAGACTAAGAACAAATGGAGGGTGATCGGTGATGCCATTGGGAGGTGAAAAAGTTTCTAGACAGTAGATTGGGTTGCACGGCAGGTAGTAAGAGTACGCACTATATACCCAATTTCAATTCACTCGTATGAGTCACGGGATACATGGAGTGTCGAGTAGTTATTACATGTGGTTCATTTATTGTGCACTACATATTGACCAGACCATCCTAGAATGTGGTTTGTCAGATTACATAGTATATTGTCGGCACACATGTCGTCTAGTCTACATGGTATATTGGTGACATTAGCACAAATAATATAGTCCAATATACAGTTTATAACCTTGTGAGACTAAAAAACATGTATTATTAATGAAACATATGGCATGTAGCTGGATTACACAACATGTGGATCATTAATTTCCATATCTGAATTATCCATCAAGTCAATCAGCAGGTTACACAGACACATGGAAATAGGAACACATGGCATGTAGCTGTTAAATACACAATATGTATTCTAGATGATATACATACTATAAACTTGGTTTTTTATCCCAGGTACACAATAATCCAGTAACATGGTGTTTAGATCATAATTACATACTTTTCAGTCTCTTACTAACAGAAAAATTAAAAAATATTAAACTAATTAGTTATAACATTAAAACCTAATGATAATTTTGGAAAAAAATGTTTTTGGTTGTGTAATAAAGGTTATGAAGAATTAATAAATGCACAGTTAATTTATTGTAATTATCGGTAATTATTGGTCATGCTATTTTATTTTCCATGAATTCATTTATGTTGGGTATCTCCCAGAAAAATTATATGGTCATTAACAAGCATATAATTAAGTAATGGTTTAACTTAACTAATTTTGTATTAGGTTTAATAGTCTCTATCAATCCAATATAAATTTTAAGGAAAGTGTGGAAGAAATATATGTTAGGATTTCTAGATGGGGGAGTCCACTCAATGGATCAAGGAGTATCCCATTTACAGTTTGAAATACCACCAACCTAAACAATCTCTTATAATTTCCATGGCCTCTGTCTGGATTATAAGAATGGAAATATAGATCCTTGCTATTAAAATTTCCATGTAAAAAGACATTTTGAGTTCGATATTGAGGGCCATAGGGACTTGATAATATAGTAGTAGAATTTATGAAATTAAACTTATTATGTATCATATAATTTGTAATATAGAAATGTACTAATCATCTATTTAATTATTTTATAAAAATGGGAAGCAAAACCATGAAACCACTACAATAATTTCTTAATTAAGTTTATGTCCTTACAAATAAAAATTCTCAAGTATTGTTTAATAATTTATGTGATTCATTATTTTTATAAAAATGTATTATGAATTGGAATACCATATTCCTGTTCCACCACCCAAGTATGTGAGAAAAGGTGAAAATGATGCCTACCAGAGATATGTAGGTGATGTTTCCAATTTTTTATCATATTAACAACTTTATTTGGAGATTTGGTGACACAATATAATGACATGGATTCTAACACCATAATATTTCATCTTATTTTTATTAATAAAGAGAAGGACATGGTTGAAATAAATTATATTTTTAATGCACTATATCAGTGTAAACTGGAATAAGAGAATCTATCTATGGATCATGGTTCCTAAATTCTTGGGTATATCGATCAATTGATTAAATTAGGATTTTTTTTGGATAATAAATTATACATCAAACATATTTTATTATCCTTAAAACCTAGGTTATCCTTATTCATTCAATCATTGATAAAAAAAATGGATAAGTCCCTCAGGAAACTATTTTCCATAATTCAACAAGAAGATAAGGATTGGTTGAAACAAATTTCTCCACCACTTGTGGTGAAAAGTTTTAATGAAAAGGATAAAAATACCATTTTTAATATAAATCCAAATAGATATTTTACCACATCATTCAAAAAGATAAAATATTCATAGGTATAAAAATAAACTAGAGGAAATTTACTTCTTATTTGTAAAGAATAAACACTAGAAAATAAATTGAAATCAATTGAAAAAGTAAACAGTTTCATCCACATTAGGTTTTTTTATGAAGTTTATATTAACCATATGTGTATTAAAACACAATATTCATACAACACACATACATATAAATACATGAAATGAGAATTAATAGAAAGTTTATATATTTATATAAAAGTAGATGATAGAGGGATATTCTTATGTCATTGAAGAGGAGCTCACTACTTATGATATTCAAAATGTATTAATTAAAGTTTATAATAAGGGTTACCAAAAAAATCATCTTAGTGTCCATATAGAAACAATGATACATTATTTCACATTTTGAATAAATGTTTTTATAGAACTTCAATACTAAGATAATTGTTCAGTAACTCTTGAATCATAATCATCCACTATAATGAATGATGACTATAAAATATAAGACACTTAACCATGTGTGGAAAGATAATTCTTTATCAAATAAAGATGAAATTGACTTACTTATTTAAACTAGAAATTTTTTTAATCTCAATTGATCTAATATATCAAGTGTACAAACAAAAAAACATATCATGTTTTAGATAAATAAATCATTATAAATAATGGTACTTCACAAATATTATAGAGTTAGTTCAATATGTAAACATGAATTATTATAAATCTAAAGGTAACTTCAAATAATTTATGATCTTACTTTAGGAAATTTAAGAAATTCTCACTGAAGTAAATGAGTTAACTTTGTAAAAATTAAGGAATCTATGAGATGGCTTGTGGGAGAACATCTTATCCAAGTATTAATTTATCATACATGTGGCGTAAAGGTAATCCCAAACTATAAATTATTTATATACATCAATTCCATGATATAAGTAAAAGGATGATTAATGTTTATTCTTATACATATTTTAATTATTTCATAATTTTTTACAAGACATGTTTTTCCAATAAAAATGAAAAAACTAACCATATGACAACTATATAGTCTAATGGATACCCTATCAATTACAATATGATAATAATATTTTATGACACTACCATATGGGTTTATTGAAAACCATTTCAAAAAAAATTCTTTAGCTATAAATGATCATCAAACACTAAGGTTCATCTTAGAAATTAATCTTATAGACACTAAGGATATTAATGTCTAATCAATACCGAATATATTTCTATAAAGGAAACTTGTATCCTTAAATATAGTGGGAGTAAACTTAAAATTTATGGGTTAAGTGTCTGGGTGTGCATGATTTTTCATATGAATGTTGGACTCCACTAAGCTTAGTGGGAAGTGTAATTCTAGAGACACATACAATATAGGAATTTAAAACCAAAGTGGTGTTTTATGTTCACCGCAGTGGGTGATACATATATTATTATTTCATTGTAAATATTCTTAAAAATAAGTAGTAAATGGCAATACGTTAAGGTTTAAAGGTATGTAAAAATTTAATTAATGGTCTCCAAGTGACAAGATTAGATGACTTCATATTTGGAATGCTTCTAAAACTTGATATTTCATGTGAATATTTAAGAGAAATTGTATATGGATGGTACAATATGGTAACAATAAAGCATGATTGATTATTGAAATGTATATTATATGAAAATAACCATACACTAATAATCATGACTAAGATAATTTTTAATTCTACTTGTCAAAGCATTCTTCTATGATCATCATATTGGTACATTGAAAGTCAAGGCCACCTAAGTTTGAAGAATCCAAATAGAATATTTCTATACGACATGACAAAAAGGATACCCTATTGCATATGTCTATAAGGAATAACTAGAAAGGGTTAGTGTAATCAGAAAATGATAATGAGATAAGAAAATTATATAAATTAATTTATAAATAAATAATGTATAGTGATCATAGAATATTGTTTTGGAATCAAATGAGTGAGATGTGTCTTAAATTGGTTTGTGGGAGCACTATAATTTTTCAAGATAGATACTCTAATAACATTTGGAAAAAATGTCATGCACCACCAGTTTGTTAAGACTAAGAAATGAATTTCTACAAGTATGACATAAATTAGAAAATGAATTATAGGGAATAATATCTACAAAATAGATCCATGGGTTTTATAAATCTATTAATAGTATATATATTAACAATGTATTAAAAAATACGAGTTGAAATAATTAAAGACTGAATTGTTGTTGTCATATAATCTTGCATGTAGAATATTCATAGGCTTGGGAAGAGATTATTGATATTTAAAGAATTTCACAAGCTTAAATTCTATAAATTTATCTCATATTCCATGATATGAACAATCATTTGATATTTATGATTCATAATTAATAATTTGTGAATATCATATAGATCTAATATAATTGCATCAACTTATAGATAGAACAATCTGATAATACATGGAAAAGTTGAAATGGATGGGATTATAGTGTCCAGATAAGTGATAATACTAATGTTCAAGGGGAATTGATCACCTGTCTACACTTCATTCAATTCAATCTAAATTTTCAAGAATGGTTTAGTTAACATACAAGAAAATTTTATTACAGCTAGTGGTAATCATATCTAGAAAATTCGAGTATGTAGAAGCTTCTGGTGCAGCATAAGATTAGTTTAGAAAAATATTATTATAATTTTGGGTTATATCAAAAGAGAGATTTTTATCATTATTATCATAAGATTTAACTATTTACTTTATCATGATGGCAAGACTCTGACCTGGGAAGAAAATGTGGATACTCAGTTATATCACTACATGAGGGATTTTCTCAAGGTATTAAGGTAGTAGTGAGAAAATTCATCATATAGACATGGGTCCTTACCAACCATAGTAATAGAAACATGATAGGCCTAGAAGTTATAGTTATACTCAGTAAAATAATGTTTAAAACATGAGAACTAACCAGTCATTAGCTGTTGGTTCTAGTATAAGTGGGATTCTATTAGAGTTAGTTCCCTTGAACCAATTACTTTATACTTTAGATTAAATGTGTATTAAAATAAGTGAATATTAATATAATTATATTTTCAAATATTGATTTTTATTTGGCATAAAATTGATGAGATTCTGTCTTAGAGTATCTGTCACACCAAAGAAAGGTTATAATAGTTCTCCACTATGATAATAACCTTAATATTCTATAATGATGTCTCTTAAATATTAGTTTTATGGTTAGATAACACTCTATGATGGGGTGCATAATATGTTAACTATTAGGTGTGAGTAATCATAAGAAGATGATAATCCATCTCATGAATGTCACACTTGGTAATCTCTAAGATAAGAGATTATAAGAATAGACCTGCCGATTGAAATTCTGTATGTTTATGTTTTATCATATATTCCAATCTTTGATCATGTGTAATGGTCCTTAGACTTTAGGATTATTATTAATGTATATCATGAATCAAACACTTTAATTTATTATCATAAACCATGATGTTATTAGTTCATGGTAAATTTGGGTACATTGGGTGTGTCCCAAATGATATATTATTAATGAATAAGTCAAGTAAGGATTTTCCCTTCCATATTAATGGGAGTTGATATCTTATTCCTTTGATTAAAAAGTAACTTTCTCATTAAATTCCATTTTCATGGTGTAATGATGTTTAGTTTAGATAATAAAAATTTTGTATAAGGTATATTGGTTGATGACATGAGTGTGAAACTTGTTTAATGATATATTATGATAAAGGGATCATATTAAAAAGTAAACATTCTTGTGTTGTTGTTGATGTTGTAACATTAACTTCTTTCTCTTGGGTGTTATTACCCATTTCTAGATGATAATCGTGGACTGTTGTCAAGACCACCTAATGCTGGTAAGAAGATATCCTAGAGGGTCACACACTAAGTGTTTCTATTGATCTCAATTAAATTCTATTAGAATATTATTATTAAAAACAAATATTATTCTCAAGACCAAAGAATAATTTTATTTAAGATGTATTGATCACACATATTCACAAGGTAATAAAGAATTATTTATTCATTATGAAATAATTTATTTAATTACTTGAATAATTAATAAATATTTATTTGCTATGATGTGAATAAAATATTTTTTATTTTTTAAATATTTATTATCCAGATGGTACATAGAATATTTATTTTGGAATAAATATTTAATAAATATGTATTTGGGCATACAATAAATGTCGATGAGGATGAACAGACCAAGATCATGTCCAGTGAGAAATTTTAATTTTCATGTCGATAAAGTAATATATATTGTTGAGTCAAAAATAGAATTCTATAAATTATTATTATTATTATTATTATTATTATTATTATTAAGCATTAGGTGAGATAAGGCTTATTATATTATTTATGGGTTATTATGCAATTAAATAATATTTCAACCTAAACTGTAACTTTATAAATAGATTTTTATATCTATTGTGTACAGTAAATCAATAATCGAGAATCAAGAATCATTATACACAATGAATTTCTCTCTAGAATTCTTCTCTACCCTCTCACATTCTCTAAATAATGAGAAGATTAGGAGAACTTCCTCAAGACCAAAGAAAGGTGAAGTAATCCTTACGAACAACATAGGATGATCAATCGACCAAGCTAGCAATCAATGAATCATCGGTGTCATTTAAAGATCAAAAGAGTATGTTTGGATCACCACTAAAGGGATTCTATACTTGGATCCTACAGGTGCTACAATACAGTACGAGAAAAATGGCCTTTTGTGATGGGTTATTTGTGATGGGTCAGGGGCCCGTCGCAAATAACCCATCAGAAGGGGTTATTTGTGACGGGACAATCAGCCCGTCACAAATAATATATATTTGCGAGGCAGGGGTAAGGACTCATCGCAAAAGGTTTTCCGCGAAATGCATGCCAAACCGCAGGTAGGGGTATTTGTGATGGGTACTTATTCCCGTCGCCAATGCCCGGCTGCGGTTTTTAGTATTTGTGATGGGATACTCGCCTCATCGTAAATAGAATGTCAGCAGGTAACCATTTGCAACGGGGCCTATCGTAAATAATTTTTTATCGCCCGACCATAATTAATGCGGGCAGTGGGCATTTGCGACAGGTCCCCTCGCAAATAATCCTATCACAAATAATCTAACCTATATATACCCTCATCCATTTTTTTCCTCTCATTCTACTCCTTTCTCAACTTCTCTCTTTCTCTCTTCGGAAAAATCTTCTTCTAAATTTTTTCATAGTTTAAAATTTTAAATCGGAGCATAATCCATGGCTTTTATACTCCAAAAGCTTCAGTTTCAAGGTATTTATCTATTTTTTTATTGTTTAGTTAATTTATTTTATTTGAAATTATTTATAATTTTTGTTAATTAGATGCAATTATATAAAATTAGAACAAGATATTTGTTTTTTCAGTATTTATTTTTATGAATAATTATGTGTAAGTGTTAATAATAAATAATTAGTAATAATTAGTAATAAATTGTAATAATTAGTAACAAATTGTCATAATTAGTAATAAATTGTAACAAATTTTTATAATTAGTAATAAATTGTAATAATTATCAATAATTAGTAATAATTAGGATTAATTATGATTAATTAGTAATAATTAGGATAAATTGTTAATAATTAGGATTAATTAGTAATAATTAGGATTAATTGTTAATAATTAGGATTAATTAGTAATAATTAGGATTAATTAGTAATAATTAGGATCAATTAGTAATAATTGGGATTAATTAGTAACAATTAAGATTAATTAGTATGAAGTAGGATTGATTGGTAATAATTAGTATTGATTAGTATTAATTAGTATTAATTAGTATTAATTATTATTAATTATTATTAATTGGTATTAATTAGTAATAATTAGCAATAAATTGTAATAATTAGCAATAAATTGTAATTATTAGCTATAAATTGTAATAATTAGCAATAAATTGTAATAATTAGAAATAAATTGTAATAATTATCAATAAACTAAAATAATTAGTAATAAATTGTAATAATTTGTAATAAACTATAATAATTTCTAATAATTAGGATTAATTACGATTACTTAAGAGTAATTAGGACTAATTAGGGCTAATTAGGATTAATTAGGACTAATTAGTAAAAATTCGGATTAATTAGTAATAATTAGGATTAATTTGTAATAATTTGTAATAATTTGTAATAATTTGTAATAATTAGTAATAAATTGTAATAATTAGTAATAAATTGTAATAATTAGTAATGATTTTTAATAATAAGTTATAAATTATAATAATTAGTAATAAATTGTAAGAATTAGTAATAAATTGTAATAATTAGTAAAAATTGTAATAATTAGTAATAAATGTTTAATAATTAGTAATAAATTGTAATAATTAGTAATAAAATGTAATAACTAGTAATAAATTGTAATAATTATTAATAAATTTTAATAATTTATAATAATTAGAAATAATTTTCAATAATTAGAAATAATTTCTAATAATTGGTAATAATTAGAAATAATTTTATATAATTTGTAATGAATAGTAATAATTTGTAATAATTTGTAATAATTTGTAATAATTATTAATAATTAGTAATAATTATGATTAATTAGTAATAATTATGATTATTTAGTAATAATTAGGATTAATTAGTAAAAAATAGGATTAATTAGTAATAATTAGGATTAATTGGCAATAATTATGACTAATTAGTAATAATTAGGATTAATTGGTAATAATTAGGATTAATTAGTAAGAATTTGGATTAATTAGTTATAATTAGGATTAATTAGTAATAATTAGGATTAATTAGTAATAATTACGATTAATTAATATTAATTACTCGTATTTAGGATTAATTAGTAATAATTAGGAATAATTAAGATTAATTAGGATTAATTAGGCTTAATTAGGATTAAATTGTAATAATTGTAAAGACCCGTAAAATTCAAGGGAAATTTTTTCTTAATTTTCTTTAGAATTTTACAAGAGCGCGGTTTCAGACGGCACCTGATTCCGAGGCCCGGAGTGCCCGGAATTAATTTCCGAAGTTTGGCTCGGGTACGTTCAGAGAACGAACGAGCGGGAATTCCTAACTTTTGATCCGGTGATCGGAATTGAAATCCGAGGGCACCGATGAACTCGCAGCGCCGATATTCGCTTAAAGAGACCTTTTCGGGGGTTGCGTTTGTTGCGGGTTGAAAGTTAATTTTGGGGTTTTTAGTTTGAGTTAAATAAAATTTGTGTAGAAAAAATTTTATTATAACTTGATAAAACCTACCAAAGGGGGGTTGAAAGTGGGACCCACACCCACTTAACCTCCCTTGGGAGGATTAAGTGTGGTGGGGCCCACACGAACCCCTAATCCTTTCAAATTCTCCCAACTCCCTTAACGCCTCATTTATTGACTTGAGTTACTTATTTAATTATGGGAGTTAATCCTTTTGAATTTCAAACTTTTGAAATTCTATTGTGTTATGTAATAATAAAATAAGTTGTTGTCTTATTTTATTTTGGGTTATTTGTTTGTCTTCTTGAGAGGTGGAGAGCTCTTCTTCTTCTTCAACTCTGACGAAGAACTCGAAGAACGTTCATCTTGACGAAGAACGCTCAAGCTCCGACGAAGAACGCCGCACCTCCATTCTTCGTTTACCGTGTCAACGAAGGGGACGCCACTTCTTCCTCGGACAACCTTCGTCGGCGTACAAGTTTCGCCAACGACGTGTCTCTTCGAACGCATCCCTTCGTCATCGGATTTGACGAACGGCTACCGCGACGCCCGACCTCCGCGACGTCGTCTTCCGCGGAACGTTCACAATCTTCGAACCTTATACCCGAGGTAGGGGTTGTTGATTTCTTTTTGGTTTCCTTATTTTTATTCTTGATCGTGAATAGCAAGTCTAACGTGTGGCTTGAATTATTTAAGTTGCGTTATTATTTTAACGTGAGGGGGCCGGACCGCACGAACACGGCCGAACCCCCCTCCATCGTTCTTGTTTATTCTTGCGGGTGGAAGCAAGTGGCGTGGTGCCGTCGCACCACGCGGATAATCGTGCTTTTATTTTACGCGGCGCCGTCGCGCTACGCCGAGGTAGAATCTTCAAGAACACGACGCCGTCGCGCCGCGTTGAAAGGAATCAAGGCACGGTGAAAGGGGCGCGGTGCCGTCGCACCGCGCCGGACGACGAACACCGCGGCCGGTTCCGGGCCGCGGCGGGACGAGGAGACCGCGGCCGGTTCCGGGCCGCGGCGGAAGAGAAGACCGGCGGCCGGGCCGCCGGCGTCGGAAGCCGAAGGGGGGACCGGAATTTCCGGTCCCGTTGGAGAAAACCGGCCGGCCAGCTGGCCGGCCGGAAGGCATTAAACCGGGGGAATTAATCCCCCGGCCAGCATGTAAAACCCCCCTCTTTAAGAGGGGGGCGGTTCCATGAAAGGGGGGCAGCAGCCCCCCGGTTTTCTTTATTAAACCGGCCCCCACGTGGGGGCCGTTTGTTGCAAAGGCGCGGCACAAAGGTCGCGCCGCTTCAATCAGTGGAGGCTTAGCCCCCGCGTGCGGCCCCTTGCGGCGCCAGGCCGCCGCGGCCCGCCGCGCCGCCGCCCCAGGGGGGGGTCGGGCCGGGTCGGCCCGGACCCGGACCCCCCCGTTTCGAACCAGAATCGGTTTTTGGGCCATATCATGAGCCTCGGACCTCCGAATGACGAACCGTCTACGGCAACGCGATCCTTGGATCGAGACGGTCGTTTCGGTATATCGCACTCAAGGTTTCGGTTTACTTTGAGTTCGGCCGGGTTGGTTCGTTCACGAAACCAACCGGGCCTTCGGAGCGGAAACGCTCATATCTTGAGCTACGGACGTCCGATTGACGTGCCGTCAGTCGCGTTGTGTTCCTCTTAGTGAGACGGATCTTTTGGCATACTCCGCCCGAGGTTTGGACGCAGGTGGAGTACGGTCGGGTTGGTTTAGCCTTAAAAACCAACCGGGCCCCGGAGACGAAAATGCCAATAACTCTCAGACCGAGCGTCCGATCGACGCGCCGTCTGTTGCGTTGAGTTCCTGTTGACAATACGGAACTTTTGGATACATCAACTCTGGTCTTTGTGACAGTTGATGTATCAGCCTCTCGGCTCGTGGAGCGGACCCTCCGAACGAGCTTGCTGTGTGCGGAAACCCTAGTGCAGGCTGCGACTGCTACAACTGCTACTACTGCTATGACTGCTACTGTGACTGCGACGACGACAGTACAGAGATCCTGTGTGGATTCGACGACGACAGTACAGAGATCCTGTGTGGATTCGACGACGACGACTACAGCACTCAGCGATCCTACGTGGATCAGTGCTACAGGTCCTGTGTGGGCCCGATCCTGTGTGGGTCCTTGCGCTCAGCGGTTCTGTGTGAGCCAGCGCCTACAGGTCCTGGGTGGGCCCGATCTTGTGTGGGTCTTTGCGGGGGTTAGTTACCTATCGATCCTTCGTGGGTCCGACGACTTAGATGGATCAGTGATCATCTTTATCGTCCTTGAAGAAGTATACCTGTGTGAGCTGAATCCTATTGCTTTCCTGTGTGGATTGTGTTGTGCAATCCTGTGTGGATTACGTTTTGCTTTCCTGTGTGGAATACGTTTACTTTCCTGTGTGGACTGAGTTGTACTTGGGCTCGGAGGTTGGAGCATATTTAAATTGATGACTTAGGTATATGTATGGGTATATACCTAAGCAGTGTCGGTTATTACTTCGTGATTGTTCTTTTCTTCGTGGTTTATCCTTTGTGGATTTGTGAGACCTTCAGTGGTCTCGGGGTCCCTACTGAGTAGCTTATACTCACCCCTGCACGGGCTTTGCCCGCACTACGTTGTGTTGGTTGCAGACGACGGACAGCATTGACCTTAGCTGAGGCTTGCAGAGCGGAACGGTACCCGGAGGTGGACCACTGGGCGGGACGTGCACGGAGCGGACGGCGGGACCCGTGGAGCAGAGGAGCTATCTGTACCCACCCTTCAGGTGGGATTTCCAGTGGACAGCTCGGAGTAGCGGCTTTTACTTTTTAGTTGCTGTTTTTCCCTTTTTGAGTTGTACTTTACTTTCAGTTTGGGTTTGTATTCTGGCCCATTTACCTTTCTGCACTTTCAGTCGTACTCTGCTTTGTTTAGTGTTTACTTTCCGCTTGTTTACTCTGTGGTGTTTGTTTACTTTACAAAGGCAATGCCTTCCCTTTTTATGGGGATTTACGCCTTGGTGCTAGTCGCCAGCCCCTGGCCTATGGAAGGCGGGCTTGGGGTAGTCACGGCACGGACCCCGAGGGCGGGTCGTGACAAATTGGTATCAGAGGAGTTCGGTTCTACCGTGAACTCTGATCTTTTCTATGTGAAGCAATAATGTTTAGCGTATTGAGTGTGGTTATCAGTCCAGGGATTCCAGTGTTGGTGTGGCGGCCGACGTATCCGTACACCAGGACCCTGACTTCTGATTTCCGACTTAATGCACGAAAACATTGATTGCGTGTGTGTTTCAAAGTTTTCTTTGTGATTACTTATATCAGGTCACCAGGTATACTGTTCTGACCGTGGCACACCTGTTTCCTTTTCAGGATGGCCCCACGACGGCAGCCAGCTAGGGTTCCGAGAGTCGAGCGTGACGACAGCCCACCGAGCGACGAGGCCTCGGTGCAGGGCCCTTTTCCAGTAGTGGCACCGACGGTAGCTTTACCCGCCGATCCCCCGATGCTTCCAGCAGCAGCCGCTGACGATGCACGTCGCCTCAGCGCACTGCATGAGTTTCAGCGCCAGCGACCGCCCAGGTTTCGCGGGGAGATAGATCCCCAGGCAGCAGAGGACTGGCTGGAGGCAGTGGTTCGAGTGTTTAGGCTAGTGAGGACACCAGTAGACCTCATGGTGATCCTCGCTGCGAGCCTACTACACGCAGCAGCAGGACGATGGTGGAGCTTGATGCTCCAGGTGCACGATGAGGCATCTCTACTTTGGACGGACTTTGAGAGCCTTTTTCGCTCGGAGTTTGTCCCAGCCACCCTTCGTGCGGTGCGTATCCAGGAGCTTCTACAGCTGCGGCAGGGCAGCATGACGGTCACTCAGTACTCGGCGAGATTTACCGATCTCTCGCGCTACTCGACCGACATGGTACGGGACCCATTCTTCCAGGCCCGGACCTTCGAGCAGGGTTTGAGACACGAGATCAGGGCATCACTGATCTCCCTCAGCATACCGACTCAGAAAGGAGTACTGGAGCGGGCCCTTCTGATCGAGAGCTTCCTTGCTGAGTCTACACCAGCACAGCGACCCACCGCAGGGCGGCACGTGGCAGAGTCATCTGCAGCAGGTAGTCGACGGATGACTCAGGGGTCCAGACAGACCAGACCTTCAGGAAGACGATCTCAGGGCACTGGCTCAGCAGTGCGGGGCACACAGCGCGGAGCCAGTCTTACGAGAGGCAGACAGTGCTACTCGTGCGGCGGGCAGGGCCACATGGCTCGTGACTGCCCGACCCGCCGTGCCGAGGAGCAGCAGTCAGTTGATGGACCACCGAGGCAGAGGCAGAGGATCGACCGTGGCGGTCCGCAGGGAGGAGGCGGACGAGCCAGAGGAGCTGGACGAGCAGCTGGTGGTGGCCGACGCTTTGAGGCTCTACCACCACCACCACCAGGGGGTCCACCCCGACCACAGGGAGCTGGCGGGCAGCGACAGGCACAGCTCCAGGCAGCAGAGGCCTACGACCACGGCGCACCCGAGATGATTCGAGGTACTATCTGTGTCTATTCCACCCTTGATGCAGTTCTTATAGACACAGGAGCGAGTCATTCTTTCATAGCCGCTGCCCTTGTTCAGAGCTCGGAGATTCCGACAGAGTCGTTGGCTCGATCCTTACGGCTATAGACTCCTACGGGAGCAGACTCGACGATTACGCACTGGTGCCGGCAGTGTGAGCTTACTCTAGGAGGCGAGAGCTTCGGCTGGGATCTTCTTGTAGCAGCGTCGAGGCCTTACGACGTCATCTTGGGCATGGATTGGCTATCTACGGTCCATGCATAGATTGACTATTTTAGGCGCAAGGTGCGTTGTGTATGCACCGACGGGAGCAGGTTCACCTTCACCGGCGAGAAGGGAGCCTTAGCAGCACAGGATGGACTTCCGCGGAGGAGAGGACAGCCCATCACTCATCAGTTGGCTAGCCTTATCCTTGGAGCAGTTGACGTGCGGATTCCTGGTTTTCCTGCAGTGGTGGATCAGTTTGCGGACGTTTTTCCCGACGACGTTCCAGGGCTACCTCCTCGCAGAGAGGTAGACTTTTATATTGACTTGTACCCCGGGACAGCCCCGATATCCACTCCAGCATATCGGATGGCCCCTGCCGAGCTTCGAGAGCTACGGGTACAGTTGGAGGACTTGCAGGGCAAGGGATTCATCCGACCCAGTGTTTCACCCTGGGCTTCCCCGATATTGTTCACCAAGAAGGCGGACGGGAGCTTGCGACTTTGTGTTGACTATCGTCGCCTGAACCAGGTGATAGTGAGGAACAAGTATCCGCTACCGATGATTGATGACCTCTTTGATCAGCTCAAGGGAGCACGGTGGTTCTCGAAGATAGACCTCAGGTCAGGCTATCATCAGCTCAGAGTCAGAGACGAGGATGTGCAGAAGACGGCCTTCAGATGTCGGTATGGCCACTATGAGTTCTTGGTTATGCCTTTCGGTGTAACCAATGCTCTAGCAGTGTTCATGGCTCTCATGAACAGGATCTTTCAGCCATACCTCGATCGGTTTGTCGTGGTCTTCATCGACGACATTCTGATTTACTCTACGACAGAGGAGGAGCACGCCTATCACTTGCGAGTTGTTCTTGACACACTCCGAGAGCACCAGCTTTATGGTAAGCTCTCGAAGTGCCAGTTCTGGATACGTGAGGTCCAATTTTTGGGACACGTTATCTCTGAGTCAGGAGTTGCAGTGGATCCCGCGAAGATTGAGGCTGTGTTAGCTTAGGAGCCACCCAGGAGCGTGACTGAGGTTTGGAGTTTCTTGGGACTAGCTGGATACTATCGGAGATTCGTACCAGACTTCTCTAGAGTTGCAGCATCACTCACAGATTTGACGAAGAAGGGGAAACCCTTCGTGTGGTCAGACAGATGTCAGCAGAGCTTCCAGGAGCTGAGACAGAGATTGACTAGCGCACCTATCTTGAGGTTGCCTGAGGAGGGAGTAGGGTACGTAGTCTACTGCGATGCATCAGGGACCGGACTCAGATGTGTTCTGATGCAGGAGCGGGTCGTGATCGCCTATGGATCACATCAGTTGAAGCCGCATGAGCAGAACTACGCTACCCATGACCTGGAGTTAGCAGCAGTGGTCTTCACTCTGAAGACATGGCGACACTATCTGATGGGCGAGTGCTTTACAGTCTTTTCCGATCATCAGAGTCTCAGGTATATCTTCTCGCAGAAGGACCTGAACCTGAGACAGCAACGATGGCTCGAGTTCCTCCAGGACTATGACTTTGAGATAGTCTATACTCCTGGGAAGGGGAACGTAGTAGCCGATTCCCTCAGCAGGAGGACGGGCATTCAGCTACTTGAGGAGGCGACAGAGCAGCTAGCCTCTTTGCAGATATCCTTCGTGGATAGAGATGGAGCAGCCTTTCTTCAGTCTCTCACAGTCACTCCTCCACTACTGCAGCGATTCAGGGAGGCACAGCGCGGGGACGCTGACTGTGAGACACGGCGTGCACAAATATCCTCGGGACAGGCACCTGATGGTTTCTCCCTTGGAGCAAAGCACGACATCCTTTTCAGAGGACGTACCATGGTACCAGTCGCATTGCGAGAGGAAGTACTGAGAGAGTTTCACACTTCTCCTTTAGCGGTACATCCTGGAGTGGCGAAGATGTACCAGGACCTCAGACGACAGCATTGGTGGCCGGGTATGAAGAAAGATGTAGCAGAGTTCGTTTCTCGATGCCTCACCTGTCAGCAGGTGAAGGCAGAGCATCAGGTACCAGTAGGCTTGGTACAGCCCTTGGAGGTTCCGGAGTGGAAGTGGGACGGCATATCTATGGACTTTGTGACTGGACTTCCACGCACTTCCAGAGGTCACCACTCCATCTGGGTGATTGTTGACCGACTCACCAAGTCGGCACACTTCTTACCCATCAGAGAGCAGGGCTCAATGGAGAGCTTGGGACGTCTCTACGTTCAGGAGATTGTGCGGCTCCACGGCGTGCCATCATCTATCGTTTCCGATCGAGATGCCCGCTTTACTTCCCGGCTTTGGAAGGGGTTACATGAGGCGTTCGGGACGCAGCTACATCTTAGCACAGCCTTTCACCCTCAGACGGATGGTCAGACGGAGAGGACCATTCAGACACTCGAGGACATGCTCCGTGCCTGTGTCCTCGACTTTGGTCGTAGCTGGGAGGATCACCTACCCTTGGTGGAGTTCGCGTAAAACAACAGCTACCACTCCACCATCGGGATGGCACCGTACGAGGCGTTGTACGGCCGACCATGTAGATCTCCTTTGTGCTGGACAGACCCTGGGGAGTCAGCACTGGTGGGACCGGAGATGGTCCAGACCACGACAGAGAAGGTCCAGGTCATCCAGGAGCGGATGAGGACAGCTCAGAGCCGGCAGAAGTCATATGCTGACAGGAGGCGGAGGCCACTGGAGTTCGAGGATGGCGACCACGTCTTCTTGCGGGTCTCACCTCGACGTGGTATTCGGAGATTTGGCCGAGGAGGCAAGTTATCTCCGCGCTTCATCGGACCTTTCCAGATTCTCAGCAGGATTGGTGAGGTGGCTTATCGCCTGGCTCTACCACCTCAGTTGCACCGGGTGCACGACGTCTTCCACGTATCTCAGCTGAGGAGATACGTGCACGACCCGACGCACATCATTGACCATGGGGAGCTTGACGTTGACGATGGGGCGACTTTTACGGAGGTCCCGGTGGAGATAGAGGATCGAAAGGAGCGGGTCCTGCGTGGGCGATCGATTCCTCTTGTGCGCATCAGATGGCAGCACGGGAATCTCCAGGAGAGCACTTGGGAGCGGGAGGCTCAGATGCGTGCTCAGTACCCTCATTTGTTTCCCTAGTTTTTGATGTATCTTTACGGGGACGTAAAGCCCTGAGGTGGGAGTAATGTAAAGACCCGTAAAATTCAAGGGAAATTTTTTCTTAATTTTCTTTAGAATTTTACAAGAGCGCGGTTTCAGACGGCACCTGATTCCGAGGCCCGGAGTGCCCGGAATTAATTTCCGATGTTTGGCTCGGGTACGTTCAGAGAACGAACGAGCGGGAATTCCTAACTTTTGATCCGGTGCTCGGAATTGAAATCTGAGGGCACCGATGAACTCGCAGCGCCGATATTCGCTTAAAGAGACCTTTTTGGGAGTTGCGTTTGTTGCGGGTTGAAAGTTAATTTTGGGGTTTTTAGTTTGAGTTAAATAAAATTTGTGTAGAACAAGTTTTATTATAACTTGATAAAACCTACCAAAGGGGGGTTGGAAGTGGGACCCACACCCACTTAACCTCCCTTGGGAGGATTAAGTGTGGTGGGGCCCACACGAACCCCTAATCCTTTCAAATTCTCCCAACTCCCTTAACGCCTCATTTATTGACTTGAGTTACTTATTTAATTATGGGAGTTAATCCTTTTGAATTTCAAACTTTTGAAATTCTATTGTGTTATGTAATAATAAAATAAGTTTTTGTCTTATTTTATTTTGGGTTATTTGTTTGTCTTCTTGAGAGGTGGAGAGCTCTTCTTCTTATTCAACTCTGACGAAGAACTCGAAGAACGTTCATCTTGACGAAGAACGCTCAAGCTCCGACGAAGAACGCCGCACCTCCATTCTTCGTTTACCGTGTCAATGAAGGGGATGCCACTTCTTCCTCGGACAACCTTCATCGGCGTACAAGTTTCGCCAACGACGTGTCTCTTCGAACGCATCCCTTCGTCATCGGATTTGACGAACGGCTACCGCGACGCCCGACCTCCGCGACGTCGTCTTCCGCGGAACGTTCACAATCTTCGAACCTTATACCCGAGGTAGGGGTTGTTGATTTCTTTTTGGTTTCCTTATTTTTATTCTTGATCGTGAATAGCAAGTCTAATGTGTGGCTTGAATTATTTAAGTTGCGCTATTATTTTAACGTGAGGGGGCCGGACCGCACGAACACGGCCGAACCCCCCTCCATCGTTCTTGTTTATTCTTGCGGGTGGAAGCAAGTGGCGTGGTGCCGTCGCACCACGCGGATAATCGTGCTTTTATTTTACGCGGCGCCGTCGCGCTACGCCGAGGTAGAATCTTCAAGAACGCGACGCCGTCGCGCCGCGTTGAAAGGAATCAAGGCACGGCGAAAGGGGCGCGGTGTCGTCGCACCGCGCCGGACGACGAACACCGCGGCCGGTTCCGGGCCGCGGCGGGACGAGGAGACCGCGGCCGGTTCCGGGCAGCGGCGGAAGAGAAGACCGGCGGCCGGGCCGCCGGCGTCGGAAGCCGAAGGGGGGACCGGAATTTCCGGTCCCGTTGGAGAAAACCGGCCGGCCAGCTGGCCGTCCGGAAGGCATTAAACCGGGGGAATTAATCCCCCGGCCAGCATGTAAAACCCCCCTCTTTAAGAGGGGGGCGGTTCCATGAAAGGGGGGCAGCAGCCCCCCGGTTCTCTTTATTAAACCGGCCCCCACGTGGGGGCCGTTTGTTGCAAAGGCGCGGCACAAAGGCCGCGCTGCTTCAATCAGCGGGGGCTTAGCCCCCGCGTGCAGCCCCTCGCGGCGCCAGGCCGCCGCGGCCCGCCGCGCCGCCGGCCACCGCGCCGCCCCAGGGGGGGGTCGGGCCGGGTCGGCCCGGACCCGGACCCCCCTGTTTCGAACCAGAATCGGTTTTTGGGCCATATCATGAGTCTCGGACCTCCGAATGACGAACCGTCTGCGGAAACGCGATCCTTGGATCGAGACGGTCGTTTCGGTATATCGCACTCAAGGTTTCGGTTTACTTTGAGTTCGGCCGGGTTGGTTCGTTCACGAAACCAACCGGGCCTTCGGAGCGGAAACGCTCATATCTTGAGCTACGGACGTCCGATTGACGTGCCGTCAGTCGCGTTGTGTTCCTCTTAGTGAGACGGATCTTTTGGCATACTCCGCCCGAGGTTTGGATGCAGGTGGAGTACGGTCGGGTTGGTTTAGCCTTAAAAACCAACCGGGCCCCGGAGACGAAAATGCCAATAACTCTCAGACCGGGCGTCCGATCGACGCGCCGTCTGTTGCGTTGAGTTCCTGTTGACGATACGGAACTTTTGGATACATCAACTCTGGTCTTTGTGACAGTTGATGTATCAGCCTCTCGGCTCGTGGAGCGGACCCTCCGAACGAGCTTGCTGTGTGCGGGAACCCTAGTGCTGGCTGCGACTGCTACAACTGCTACTACTGCTATGACTGCTACTGTGACTGCGACGACGACAGTACAGAGATCCTGTGTGGATTCGACGATGACAGTACAGAGATCCTGTGTGGATTCGACGACGACGACTACAGCACTCAGCGATCCTACGTGGATCAGTGCTACAGGTCCTGTGTGGGCCCGATCCTGTGTGGGTCCTTGCGCTCAGCGGTTCTGTGTGAGCCAGCGCCTACAGGTCCTGTTTGGGCCCGATCCTGTGTGGGTCTTTGCGGGGGTTAGTTACCTATCGATCCTTCGTGGGTCCGACGACTTAGATGGATCAGTGATCATCTTTATCGTCCTTGAAGAAGTATACCTGTGTGAGCTGAATCCTATTGCTTTCCTGTGTGGATTGTGTTGTGCAATCCTGTGTGGATTACGTTTTGCTTTCCTGTGTGGAATACGTTTACTTTCCTGTGTGGACTGAGTTGTACTTGGGCTCGGAGGTTGGAGCGTATTTAAATTGATGACTTAGGTATATGTATGGGTATATACCTAAGCAGTGTCAGTTATTACTTCGTGATTGTTCTTTTCTTCGTGGTTTATCCTTTGTGGATTTGTGAGACCTTCAGTGGTCTCGGGGTCCCTACTGAGTAGCTTATACTCACCCCTGCACGGGCTTTGCCCACACTACGTTGTGTTGGTTGCAGATGACGGATAGCGTTGACCTTAGCTGAGGCTTGCAGAGCGGAACGGTACCCAGAGGTGGACCACTGGGCGGGACGTGCACGGAGTAGACGGCGGGACCCGTGGAGCAGAGGAGCTATCTGTACCCACCCTTCAGGTGGGATTTCCAGTGGACAGCTCGGAGTAGCGGCTTTTACTTTTCAGTTGCTGTTTTTCCCTTTTTGAGTTGTACTTTACTTTCAGTTTGGGTTTGTATTCTGGCCCATTTACCTTTCCGCACTTTCAGTCGTACTCTGCTTTGTTTAGTGTTTACTTTCCGCTTGTTTACTCTGTGGTGTTTGTTTACTTTACAAAGGCAATGCCTTCCCTTTTTACGGGGATTTACGCCTTGGTGCTAGTCGCCAGCCCCTGGCCTATGGAAGGCGGGCTTGGGGTAGTCACGGCACGGACCCCGAGGGCGGGTCGTGACAATAATTAACATTAATTAGTAATAATTAGGATTAATTAGGATTAATTAGTAATAATTAGAAATATATTTGAGTACATTGTGATAAGATGGCACAATTTCCAACAAGTTGGTGGCATTCCTTTTGATCGACGCCTCAACTCCTTGCAACATTCTCCCACAGAAATCAGTATAAAAAATATGCTCTGACGTATGTCAGAAAAAAATTCATAGTGATTTAAGTCGAAGAAAGATGCAAGGAGGTGAGTTTTCAGACAAAAGAGATTCTTTTGCCCGACGAATCATCTCCTTGGAAATTCTCTGACTGAAATCACTTTGAAATCTATGCTCCGACACACGAATACCAATTTTCCTATGCACGATCATGGAGAGTATCACAGTGAGGTCTCCTAGCTCTCCATACTCATGCACAAAAAAATTGATATTCATACATCAGAGCATAATTTTTATAATGATTTTAGTAGAAAAAAAGTTTCAATCGGATGAGTCTTTAGGTAAATGAGTTTCCACCAATCTACTAGAAATTGTGCGGCCAGTAATTAACAATAATTAGTACAAAATTCATAAAATTAATAGTAATTAGTGGTAATTATTATAAATTTTAATAAATGAGTTTAGATTTGTATAAAAGCTTAAAAAATGAATAAATAAATATAAAATAATATAAATTATTATAAATTTCTAGAAAAGATAATTTAATTATCTTTAATTTTGTAGATAGTGTTTATCTTATATCTAATTATAAAAAATAACTCATTATTTCATATTTTTTAGAAAAATATGAAACAAGAAGGTTGACAATGGTCCTTATTAGAAGATCATTCTTGGATAAATTATCACAGGAATCTAAATGATTTTGTTTTAAATCCTGTATATATTGAGGGTGTTCAATATTTCATATCATTTGCATCAACAAAACCAAAATTTGTTTCATATGGTAAAATTAAGTGTCCTTTTAAAAAATTTGATATGTGGATATCTGAAACATTTGACAATGTTGGAGGTCATTTATTGCATTTTGTATTTCAACCATATTACATTTTTTTGTATCAACATGGTGAACACAGTTCCATATAAGATTCTAATAATTTGGTTCTAAATCTAGCACGATTTAAAAATTTAGTACATGATGTGGCAGGTCCATATTTTCAAAAAAATAAAACTCAGGAATATATTGAGTTAACTACTAAGTTGGAACCATCTCATTTATATGAGTTGTTGAGATCCATTGAGGATGAATTATATCCTAGTTATAAGATAAGAAAGTTTGAAGTAGTTTCTAAATTTATGGCTATTAAATCAGATAATGGAATTTCAAATAGTTATTTTGATCAGATATTTCCTTTTTAAAAAACAATACTACCTGAAGGAAATGTGTTTCCTGCAGATTTCTATGAGAGAAAGAGACTAGTTTGTAATCTAGGTCTTGGTTATCAGAAGATTCATGAATGTTCAAATGACTGCATCTTATATTATGGTGAAAATGATTTATTGGATAGTTTTCCTACATGTGGACAATCTATGTATAAAGAATCTCAAGTTGGGAAGTTTGGATTTATTCCTGAAAAACAATTGAGATATTTCCCACTCACACCCAGATTGTAGTGTTTATTTATGTCTTAGAACACATCAGCATTGATGTGATGGCACAAAACCAATATTTCAACCAGTAAAATCTTAAATAATCCCTCTTATAGTGATTCAAGGAAAAAATTTGACCAAGTGAATCCATCTTTCTCTTTTTATGCTCGAAACGTGTGATTAGGTCTTTCTATTAATGGTTTCTGTCCATTTGGTTCTTATAGTAGTATGTATTCATGTTAGCCTATCTTTGTAACTCCATACAATTTACCTCCATGGATGTTGATGAAGGAGCCATATATCTTTTTGAAATTATTAATTCCAGGTCCTCCCAAAAATAATATTTATTTTTATTTTAAACCATTGAATGATGAGTTAAATTAATAATGGAGTAATGGTGTCAGAACATATGATGTTGTTGTGAAAAAAAACTTCCTACTGAAAGAATCATTGATATGGACAATTAGTGACTTCCTTGAATATGGAATATAATATGACTGGAGTACACATAGTCCAAAATCATGTCCGTATTGTATAAGTGACAGAAAAGCCTTTATGCTCGCCAATGGAATAAAATCATTTTTTTTCGACTATCATTGTATATTATTTCCAACCGATCATCCTTTTCAAAGAAACAAATATCATTTAAGAAGATGAATAGTTGAAAATTATGATACTCCAACAATGATCTCAGGTATAGATTTAAAATTAATTTTCTTTTCATTTCCTCCCATCACATTTGGACCAATAATAAACCAATAGAAAATTTATGGGTTTAGACAAGAACATAATTGGATAAAATGGAGAATTTTTTTGGGATTTTCCATATTGGTCTGATTTGTTTGACAGTCACATGTTGGATGTGATGCATATTGATAAAAACTGTTTTGATAATGTATTTCATACGGTTTTGGATACACCAGGTAAGACCAAAGAAAATGTAAAGGCATGATTAGATATTGACTAAATTTTCAAATGACCAGAACTTTAACCATTTCAAAATGTCAGATCATAGAAGTTATTGAAGCCAAAATAATCTTATGCACTATCCAAATAGTGTCATTTTTTATTTTTTTAGTTCATAGAAGATTTCAGACTTCCAAATGGTTATTCTTAAAATTTTGGCTGATGTGTCAGAAATGGTCATATTACCATATTGAAAAGTCATGACTATCATGTTTTAATGGAAATAATTCTACCGATTGGATTAAGAGGTGTATTAAATCCTATGATTTGGGATGTGCTAACAGAAATTTCATATTTTTTTTGAGACATTTTTGCATCGACAACAGACTACAATGTAATAAGAAAACTACAAGAAGATATCCTTTAAATTTTATGTAAACTGGAAAAAATCTCAACGCCATATTTGTTTGAATCAATGGAACATTTAATATTAAATTTTCCACATAAAACAAAATGTGGAGATCTGGTACAGTTCTGATGGATGTACCCATTTGAGAGATTTATGCAGAAATTGAAGAAAAAAGTATGTAACAAAGCATCAATTGAAGGCTCAATTACATAAGCTTATTTTCAAGAGGAAATTTCTTTTTTCTACTCTCATTACTTTCAATATGAATATCCTTCAAAACACAACCACATGGGTCATAACGACGAAACTTTTGATGATGACATGAGAAACTAATTATCAGTTTTCAATCATCCCAAACTTGGATTCGGTGGAGTTCATGAATGATGGCTTTTAGATGATGAACATCATAGAGCTCATACATATATTCTTCTCAACTGTGAAGAAATGACACCATTTGTACTATGATTTCTCCTATCACTTATTCCATAATTTGTGTAATAGTACATTAATCTAATTTTATTTTTAGGTTATATGATAATCATATCAAGAAACAGTTTCCACAAATTACAGTAGCTACTTTTGAAGAATTTCATCAAAAAAAACTTATTGGTTTCAAAAACTGGTAACATCAAATATTTTTTATTTCACATAAAAATCATTTTAATAATTGTTATAGTGATAATTGTTTTAAAAAATTTTAGGTATCTCAACATGCTGATAAAATTGAAAATCGATTGTCTGTATTAGGTAACCCACCATACAAAATGGTTAAATCTTATAATGAATATGTGGAGAATGGTTTTTGATTTTATAAACATGCATATGGAGAATCAAAAAAAACAATAAATAGTAGTGTTTTCTTGAGAAGATCTCATCATAGAGAAACTAAAGTTGACTTTTACAGCATAATGGAAGAAATCATTGAACAATGTTATCTGAGAAAATATTACATAACTATGTTTAAATGTTATTGGTTGGATATTGAGAGAGTCTTGTCTGTTCATCTGATCCATGGAATCAATGATTTGAAATATAAAAGTCTTCTTGCTGTAAATGAACCGTTTTTATTGGATCATTAATTACATAAAAGATATTATGAAAATTACTATGCCACTTCAAGAGAGGTGGGTAATTGTTGGAGCATAATAAAAATTAAATCTTGAGAGAATTTTTTTACTAAAAGTGAATGTGGTTCTTCTAAAGTGAAAAGAATTAAAAAAATTCCAGAGACTACTCCAAATCCATATTTTTCACGGAGAGATCTGAACATCATTGATGACACCCCACAGTTAAGGGCCTATAGTGACGATGATTTTAATGGTGTTACAACAAAATTTTAAATGACAAGAGATGATGAAACTGAAACTAATATTGAAATTGATGATGTTGAGGAGGAAGATGAAAACATTGGCATCGACATCTATGATGATGATGATGAATATAGAAATTGACACAGTTAAATGCAGGTTATAATAATATATAATGTATATCTTTAAATAATAGTTGTTTTAAACTATTTTCTAACAATATTCATTTGATGGTTTAGATGGATGAGGATTTTTATCATCTGTTGTAGGAAGCTGATCTACCTTTGGATGAGCATTATGTCAGATCATTTAACCCTCAAACTACAAGCGGTCTAGGGAGCACTTGGAGGGGGTGTGGTCTTTCCCAACTCATGATTCCCAACCCTATACCCAAGAGTTTTCCACATCTTTGGTTTGATCCACGCATACAGAGGTATGTTTACCTATGTATTTTAGTTAGTTTTCATTAATTCTTTTATATTCTAATTGTTTGATTAATTGTTCTTTTTTTACAGCTTTACACATATAGTTGTTGGACAGGGGAGTTCTATATTGTGTAATTATTTTTCCAAAGCATGGGTTTCATTGGATCATATTCCCATTAATGATCAGCACCGTATTTTCAAGCATTGGCTAGTATGTAAATAAATAATATTTATTTTGAAATTAATTTAATTAATAACTAGATATTATATATTATTTTAAGGGTTTATCATATCCCACTGATGAGAGCATGTGTTGGGATATATGGAAGACATGGTAGGGAGATATGCATCTACATTGCTCTCAGGTTTTGCACAATTTGAAAAGGAAATCAATGGAGAAAGTAGGAGTGATAGAGTTTGATGAGAAATGTCACACTCACCGACCAAATTATATTTCATCTCAGGTTTGGGATGAATTACATACACTCTGGTTGAGTATGCGATTTCAGAGTAGATCATTAGTAGGTCAAAAAATCAGAGGAGACAGGAGGTGACACATCGAGCTAGTAGTCGTAAATTCAGTACGCATAGGGAGCATATGGTAAGAACATTTTTTAAAATATTTTATATAACTTTAAAGGTAAATGGTTTATTTTATATTCATATAAGAAGTCACACAGCCCGATATTATGGAGTATGATGTTTATAGGAGGATGTACAGTGATCCATCCATTGGAGAGATTAGAGGTGATCACCAGATTGTGGTTAGTATAATTTCTTTTTGAGTTTTAAGTTTAACTATAAAAAATATTTTAACTTGTCACAACACATCATTGGGGCCCGTTCCATGACTACCCCAAGCCCGCCTTCCATAGGCCAGGGGCTGGCGACTAGTACCAAAGGCGTAAATCCCTAAGATGGAAAGGCATTGCTTTTATAAAAGAAAACAAACACAACAGAGTACGCAATAGGAAGTTAACACTAAGTAAAACTGAATACAAAAGAGTGTGTTGGAAAGTAAATGGGCTAGTATAAAAACCCAACTGAACAACAAGTACAAGTAAAGGGGAAAACGGCTGAAAGTAAAGAGCAGCACCTGGATCGTCCTCCGGGGATTCCTACCTGAAGGGTAGGTACAGATGGCCACCTCAGCACCCACATCCGTCAGTCTCCACTATGTGCAGACTCATCGCAATTTCCACCTCCAGGTACCATCTAGTCGTGGCGCTCTAAGCCTCTGTCAACATTGTCCATCGTCTGCATCCAACAAAACAAGGTGCGAGCATAGCCCGTGTAGGGGTGAGTATAAAGATACTCAGTAGGGACCCCGGGACCCGCGAGGTCTCACAATATCCACTAAGGATAAGCAAAATAATAAATATACAACCACAAAGTATCAACCAACCCTACTTAAGTATATGCCCATACATATACCTAAGTTACCAGTCACAGTCCAACTCCAACTCATGAGCCCAAGCACAACTCAGTACACACAAAAAGTAAAGTCAAACACCATGATGATAATGGTTGAAAGACATTACTCATCTCACACTGGTATACCACAATTGTAGAGAGATATATATGGTCAGATGTAGCCACTGGATCATCTAAGTTGTCGGACCCACAGAGGATACATTCCAGCTAAGCTGTCAGACCCACATAGGATATAGTCCAGCTATCTCGTCTAAGCTTTTGAACCCACATAGGATACAGACCAGCTATCTCGTCTAAGCTATCGGACCCAAACAGGATACAGTCCATCTATTCTAGAGTAATAGAGATGATCAGATATAGTTTCTGATTCATCTAAGCTGTCAGAACCACACTGTATACAGTCCATCTACTTTTTTAGAACTTTCAAACCCACATAGAATTCTCATATAGTTGTCGTCGTCATCAAACCCACATAGGATTCCAGTATTGTAGTCCTCACATCCAGCTCTAGGGTTCTCGCACACAGCATGCTCGATTACGGGAGGATTCGCTCCCCAAGCAAAGGGTTCAATACATCAACTATCATGTAGTCCTGAATTGACGTATCCCGAAGTTTTTTCTCCTCAAAAGAAACCCAACGCGACAGACGGCGTGTCAATCGGACGCCCGGTCTGAAAGATACTGGCTTTCCCGTTCCAGGGGCTCAGTTGGATTTACGCTCGATCCAAACCTGGCCGTTTTCCAAATTCATCCAAAACTCACTTAGAGTATTTCAAAAGGACCACCTCATCGCAACAGTCTCAATTCCGTAGACGGAGCGTCAATCGGACGCGTGGTCTAAAAGTTATTCACGTTTAAGTAAATGGGTCCGGCCCGTCAAGCCTCATGGGTTGGCGGGTCGGCCCAACCCGGTTCGGCGGGTCCGACCCGGCTGGGTCCAGCATGGCCCAGTGGAGCACGGCCCACCTAGGGACCCAGCCCGGTGGGTCCAACCCGGATAGGGGGTCGGCCCAGCCCGATGGGTTGCAGCCCACCCGCAGACCCGGCCCGGGTCGCGGGCCGGTTCGGCTCGCCCAGCGGCGCCTAGCGGCACAGCCCCTCCTTGCTGCCCGGCCGGCCGAAGACATCCGAATTTGTCCGATGTGAGTGACATGCGGTTCCTCCGCACGCGGAACCCATAGGCGCCACAGTTTACTTCAGCCCGGCCGGCAGGTGGCCGACCGGTTTGCCCACCGAGCGGCCGGCGCAGCGGGCCGTGGTCTTCTCCGCAGCGCGGCGCCAAGTGGGCGTCATGGTCCTCCAGCTTGGACAGCTACGGCCGACCGGTTCGGTTTTTCTAAGTAGCCTACGGATGCGGGCCGCGGTTTCCTCCACATGGTCGGTGCGTGGCCGCCGCCTCTGGTCACCGCCGCCTCCGGTCGCCGCCGCCTCCAGTCGCCGCCACCTCCGGTCGCCACCGACTCCAGTCGTCATTGCCAAAATAATCAAGAAAGAATGGAGGGTCTTCGGGCCGTGTTTGTTTGGCCCGCACCCTCTACATTAGGTGATAACAAATGGCCGAAAACAATCCAAAGCATTCATCAAGAATGAGATATAATTTTATTCACTTAAAATTATACAAAAACCCCATACCTCGTCTTTTACGTTGCACGTCGAAGAGCCGCGGAAGATGGTGTTGTGGAAGTCGGGCATCGCGGAAGAAAGACGTTGATTTCATTGACGTCGAGGTGTGTCCGAAGTGGAAACGTCATTGTTGGCGACGTTCTTTGTGGACGGCATCTATTTCCTTAACATTGACGGTGTTTGTTGGAGAAGTTCTTCGCATTCTTCGTCATAGATGTTCTTCGTGGAAGAACATTTTCTTTTTAATTTCCCAAAGCTTTTCCAATGTAAAATGTCCAACCAACCTTAAAAAAAATAACACACCTATTAAAAGGATGGAATAATGAATTCAAAGAGATTTGAATTCATTAAGTTACATCCTATTAATTCAATAGATGGGTTGGCTCATTAAATGGAAGGGAGGAGAGGAAGAGGCTCCAATTTAATTAAAGGGAGAGTTGGCACATAAAGAGGGAAGTTTAAAAGTTAAAGAGGATTAAGGGGGGTTTAAGGGAGTTAAAAGAGTTTAAGCTCATGTGGGCCCCACCCCTAGTTATATCCTCCCAAGGTAGGTTAAGGTGTTGTTGGTCCCACCCCTAACCTCCACCTAGAGACTTTAACAACCTTACAAATAAAAATGTGTTGCACAAACATTTTTATTTAATTTATAATTTTTAATTAGAAACCCCAATTTATAACATCTATCGTATATAATACGCAACTATGGTAAAGGTCTCTTTAAGCGAATGTCGGCGCTGTGAGTTCAAAGGTATCCTCAGTTTTCAATTTCGAGCACCGGTTCAAAAGATATAAAACCCCGCACGTATGTTTACGGAACGTACCCGAACAAAACTTCAGAAACTTATAATCAGCCACTCTAGACTCACTGTGGTCGAGGTTTGGCTCTTCCTAGGTGAAACACGGCCCAACAAACCCAATGGTACCCTCGGATTTCCAATCCGAGTTACCATTTAAAAGTTATGAATTTTAAAATAAAATAATTGTCACTTAATTTTTTTTATTTCCAGCCAAAAACCAACTTTCTCTAGTGGCCCTCGCTGACCCAAGTTCGTATCTGCTTAAAGAAAGCTTACCCTCGTGAGTTTAGCGGTGGTCTCTAATTTTTAATTCGAGTTACCATTTGTGAGTTATAAGAATTTGAAAAATAAAATAACTTTATTTAATTATTTTATTTACGGTTATTCCATTTTCACCTTTTCTCACAGGAGGCTCGCGCCGACTAAACTTAAGTCACGCCTTGGGTAAACCCGCCATCCTCAGCACAATGGTGTCCTCGGATTTTTGATCCAAGTAACTGTTTAAGAGTTATTCCAATTTTTCAGGAAAACTGCATACACGCGTTAATTTAAGATTAACAAAACTTCGACGGATCATTCCGGACACTCTAGGCCTCAGAATCGTGCACCGTTAGAAACTGAGGGCTCGTAAAATTCCCAAGAATTTTATAAAAAAAATCCTTCAAATTTCTGGGTCTTTACATTACCCCCTCCTCAGGGATTTACGTCCCCGTAAACTACAACTCGAACTAAGGGAACAATGGGGGTACTGAGCACGCATCTGAGCCTCTGACTCCCATGTGATCTCCTGGAGGTTCTCGTGATGCCAGAGAACGTGCACTAGAGGAATCGACCATCCACGTAGGACCCTCTCCTGTCAATCCTCAATCTCCACTAGAACCTCCTTGAAAGTCACCCCGTTATCGATATCCAGCTCCCTGTGGTCGTTGATGTGGGATGGGTTGTGCAAGTTTCTCCTCAGCTGAGATACGTGGGAGACGTTGTGCACCTGGTGTAACTGAGTTGGAAGGGTCAAGCAGTATGACACCTCGACTACCCTGTTGATGACCTCCAAAGGTCCGATGAATCTCAGAGATAACTTGCTGCCTTTACCAAATCTTCGTAGACTTATCGAGGTGAGACTCGTAGAAAGACGTGGTTGTCGTCCTCGAACTCCAGAGGTCTCTGTCTCCTGGATGTACTTAGAAGACCCATCACGAAGTCCATGGATATCTGATTTCACTTCTACTCTGGGACATCCAAAGGCTGAACCTAGCATACTGGTACCTATTGTTCCGCCTTCACTTGCTGACAAGTGAGGCATTGTGAGAGAAACTTTGCCACTAATTTCTTCATTCCCGACCACCAGTGTTGTCGTCGGAGGTCCTGTTACATCTTCACCACTCCAAAATGTACCACTAAAGGAGATGTGTGGAACCACCTCACCACCTCCTCCTGAAGTGCAACTAGTACCATGGTACGTCCTCGGAAGAGAATGACGTTCTCCCCACCTTCATAAAATCCATCAGGTGCATGCCCTGTGGACATCTAAGCAGTTAGCGTCTCACAGTCAACGTCCCCATGTTGTGCCTCCCTGGCTCGCTAAAGAAGTGGAGGAGTGACTGTGATAGACTGCAGAAAGGATGCTCCATCTCTATCCACAAAGGATATCTGCAACGCGGCCAGCTACTACGTCGCCTCTCCTAGCAGTCGAATGCCTGATCTCCCATTGTGAGCATCTGCTATAATGTTCCCCTTCCCAAGAGTATAGACCATATTGAATTCAAAATCCTGGAGGAAATCAAGCCATCATCTATGTATCAGCTTCCGAGAGCCATACGTGATCCCTGCTCGCTCATGCATCAGGACACACTCAAGTATGGTCCCTGATGCGTCGCAGTAAACTACGTACCCAACTCCCTCCTCTGGTAGCCTTAAGATGGGTGCACTATTCAACCTCTACCTCAGCTCATGAAAGATCTGCGGGCATCTCTCTGACCACACAAAGGGTTGCCCCTTCTTCATCAACGCTAAAAGTGGTGGTGCTTCTCTAGAGAAGTCTAGCACAAAGGTAAGTCTGGACGACTCAGGAGTGATTGACTACACCCACTTATGCAAGATTCCATCCTATGCAGCCTGGGGTTTCCTTTTCGCTAACCAAGGGAAACCCATCCCAACGTTTTAGGTAAACCACAACCTTTTTTCCTAATACAGTCAATTTTTGTATAAACTGTGGTTGCCCAGTCCATACCCAAACTAACATCGTAAGGCCTCGACGCTGCCACCAAGAGGTTCCAACCAAAACTCTCACCTCAAGGGTTAGATCACACCATCGGCGTAAGTGTGATTATCGATTCTCCTCCCAAAGGTATCTCTAGACGTGAGGGTCAAGTCAATGGTTTAAACGGAAACTCTTGGTCTGGGACAAGATCCGTGGAAGTAAGGAATGATTGGTACCTATCTCTATTGATATGAAAGCTAGTCGTAGACTCAGACCATACCTTGAATCATTCCTAAGGCCCTTGGGTCACACTCCTTGACCACATGCAGCTACTCTCTTCATCTTTCCTTCTACTCCCTAAGCCTGGCGGGGACTACAAAGGTGGTTGGTTGTAACATGTCGAAATGTACATCACCACATGCTTCCCTCCTAACTCTGCTTCCACATCTGCTGCTCTACAAATTCATCTGTCCTTAAAACTTCCTCTTCTCGAAACATTCTACACCCTCAAGTATCTAAGACTGGTGCCAGTTTCATGCATTCCAACTATTAACATTCACTGGCTGTATCTTCTCAACCAATGATCTTTCAACCATAAAGGTTCTCTCTAGCCCCCTAACATAAGTAGGAAAGAATAGAGGAAAAAGTGTTCACTCAGATATCCTTAAACACACCTCGCTCAGAGGTCCGAGCTCTAAATCACTGATCATATCATATTCATCGAGTACTAGGAAAGATCGATATGCCACGATGAATACTCATCAATCGACATGTCGTCCTGCCGAAGATGTAAAAGCTCTAGTAAACTCTCAGCCACCTCCTCAAGCCAGTCCTCAGCCACTAGTGAGTCGGGCTTGCCTCGGAACCTAAGGGGTATCTGACACTGAAACACGTGTAAGGTACTAAGCATACATGTGTCATCTACCGATACCTCCAGTTGTAACTGTTGACCAAAAAGAAGTGATATAGCTGACACACTACCTAAGGTACAATATTAGGCAATGGTCTACGTACCAAAGTCTCATCACTATGCAGACCATCCTCGTGGACACTCACTGAAAAAGACTAGTATCTAAGATCACCATCTGCTATACTAGTGTATCAACTAGGTGGAAAACTCTAGGAATTGCCTCCAGCCAGTCCTCTACTGCCTGGGAATCTATCTCGCCTCGTAACCTTGGAGGCATCTACTGTTGGAACTCGTGCAACATGCTCTTTCGGCGTGCACCGTCCACTAGTATAGCTGGTGGCATCTTCTTCCCAACGGGTGGTGCTGCTGCTGGTACACCACCCGAAGGTGCCAACATAGTAAGAGGTCCCTACATCGGAGCCTTGTCGCTTGGTGGGTCGTCATCGTGTACTCTCTTGGATACCCTAGCTAGATGCCTTCACAGTGACATCCTGATAAGGAACAGGTGCACTAGGGTCAATAATTTATACCTGGTGATTTGACTCAAAGAGACCACAAAAGAAACTCTTGAAACATACATGCAGTCAGTGTTTCCGTGCACTGAGTTGGAAATCAAAAGTCAGGGTCTTGGTGTATGGATAGGTCGGCCGCCGCACCAACACTGGACTCCCTGGAATGAACACCACACTCAACACTCTAAAAACTATTTCTTAACAGTAAGACAGATCGGAGTCTTAAGTTCTGCGGTATAACAGACTCCTCTGATACCAATTTTTCATGACCCATCCTCAGGGCCTGTGCCGTGACTACCCCAAGCCTGCCTCCCATAGGCCAGGGGCTGGCGACTAGCACCAAAGGCACAAATCCCTAAGCTAGGAAGGCATTGCCTTTATGAAAGTAAACAAACACAACAGAGTACGCAACAGGAAGTAAACACTATATAAAATTGAATACAAAAGAGTGTGCTAGAAAGTTAATGGGCCAGTATACAAATCCCACTGAACAACAAGTACAAGTAAAAGGACAAACAGCTGAAAGTAAAGAGTATCTCCTGGATCATCCTCTGGGGATTCCTACCTGAAGGGTAGGTACAGATGGCCACCTCAGCACCCATGTTCGTCAGTCTCCACCATATTCTGACTCGTCGCAAGGACCACCTCCGGGTACCATCCAGTTGTGGTGCTCTCGGCCTCCGTCAGCACTTTCCATCATCTGCATCCAACAAAACGAAGTGCGGGCATAGCATGTGTAGGGGTGAGTATAACGATACTCAGTAGGGACCCCAAGACCCGTGAGGTCTCACAATATCTACTAAGGATAAGAAAAAGAAGAAATATATAACCAAAAAGTATCAAACAACCCTACTTAAGTATATGCCCATACATATATTTAAGTTACTAGTCACAGTCCGGCTCCAACTCATGAGCCCAAGCACAACTTAGTCCACAAAGGAACTAAATTCAAACACCACGATGATAATGGTTGAAATACATGACTCAACTCACACAGGTATACCAAAATTATAGAGAGATATAGATGATCAGATGTAGCCACTGGATCATCTAAGTTATCAGACCCACAAAGGATATAGTCCAGCTAAGCTGTCGGACCCACACAGGATACAGTCCAGCTATCTCATCTAAGCTGTCGGACCCACACATGATACAGTCCAGCTATCTCGTATAAGCTTTCTGAACCACACAGGATACAGTCTAGCTATCTCATCTAAACTGTCGGACCCACACAGGATACAGTCCAGCTATTATAGAGTAATATATATGATCAGATGTAGTTTCTGATTCATCTAAGTTGTCAGACCCACACAAGATACAGTCCAGCTACTCTGTCATAATTGTCAAACCCACACCGGATTCTGGAATAGTTGTCGTCATCGTCGAACCCACGGAGGATTCCAGTATTGTAGTCATCACAGCCAGCTCTAGGGGTCCTGCACACAGCACGCTCGATTCCCGAAGGATCCGCTCCCGAGCAAAGGGGTCGATACATCAACTATCACTAAGTACTCAGTTGATGTATACTGATGTTCTGTCTGCCCAAAAGAAACCCAACGCGACAGACGGCGCGTCAATCGGACGCCCGGTCTGAGAGTTATTGGCTTTTATGTTCCAGGGGGCCGGTTGGATTTACGCTCGATCCAAACCCGGCTGTTTTCCATATTCGTCCAAAACTCACATAGAGTATTGCAAAAGGACCGCCTCATCTCAAAGTTCTCAGTTCCATAGATAGCGCGTCGATCGGACATGAGTTCTAAAAGTTATTCACATTTAAGTGAAACGGACCCGGCCCGTCAAGCCTAGTGGGTTGGCGGGTCGGCCCGACCCTGTTCGGTGAGTCCGACCCGGCTGGGGGTCGGCCTGGCCCGGTGGAGCGCGGACCACCTAGGGACCCGTCCCGGTGGTTCTAACCCTGATAGGGGGTTGGCCCGGCCCGGGGGGGCACGGCCCACCCACGGACCCGGCCGAGGTCATGGGCCGGTTCAGCTCGCCCGGCACCGCCGAGCGGCACCGCCCCTCCTTGCTGCCTCGCCCGCCGAATTCAGCCGGTTTTGTCCGACGCGAGCGGCCCGCGGTTGTGGGCCGCGGTTCCTCTACACGCGGCGCCCATAGGCGCCTCAGTTTCCTTCAACCCGGCCGGCAGGCGGCCGGCCGGTTCGCCCGCCGAGCAGCCCGTGCAGATGGACGCGGTCTTCTCTGCAGCACGGTGCCAAGTGGGCGCCGCGATCCTCTAGCCCGGTCGGTTACTACCGGCTGGTTTGGTTCGTCCGAGCGGCCCATGGATACAGGCCGCAGTTTCCTCCACGCAGTCGCTGCCTCCAGTCGCCGCTGCCTCCGGTCGTCGTCACCTTCGGTCTCCACCGACTCCGGTCGTTGTTGCCAAAATAATCAAGAACCAATGGTGGGTCGTCGGGCCATATTCATTCGGACTGCGCCCTCCATGTTAGGAGATAACAAACGGCAAAATACAATCCAAATCATTCATCAAGAACAATATATAATTTTATTCACTTAAAATTATACAAAAACCCCTACCTCGTATTTGACATTGCTCATCGACGAGCCGCGGAAGACGGTGTCGCAGAAGTTGGGCGTCTTAGAAGACGAACGTCGATTTCGTTGACATCGGGGTGCGTCTGAAGAAGAAACGTCGTTGTTGGTGACATTCTCTATAGACGACGTCTATTTATTTAACGATGATGGTGGTCGTTGGAGAAGTTCTTCATGTTCTTTGTCAGAGATGTTCTTCGTAGAATAACACTTTCTTTCCAATTTCCCAAAGCTTTCCCAAGGTAAAATGTCCAACCAACCTCAAAAAAAATGAAACACATATTAAAAGGATGGATTAATGTTTTCAAAGAGATTCGAATTCATTAAGTTACATCCTATTAATTTAATAGATGGGTTGGATCATTAAATAGAAGGGAGGCGATGAAGAGGCTCTAATTTAATTAAAGGGAGAGTTGGCACATCAAGAGGGAAGTTCAAAAGTTAAAGAGGATTAAGGGCGTTTAAGGGCGTTAAAAGAGTTTAAACTCATGTGGGACCCACCCCTAGTTATATCCTCCCAAGGGAGGTTAGGGTGTGGTGGGCCCCACCCCTAACATCCACCTAGAGACTTTAACAACCTTACAAATAAAAATGTGTTGCACAAACATTTTTATTTAATTTCTAATTTTTAATTAGAAACACCAATTTATAAATTTCATCCTGTATAATATGAAACTACGGTAAAGGTCTCTTTAAGTAAATATCGGTGTTTTGAGTTCATCAGTGTCCTCTGTTTTCAATTCCGAGCACCGGTTCAAAAGATAGAAAACCCTGCACGTATGTTTACTGAACGTACCCGAAGAAAACTTCAGAAAATTATTAACAACCACCCTAGACCCACTACGGTCGATGTTAGGCTCTGCCTAGGTGAAACATGGCCCAACAAACCGAAAGGTACCCTTAGATTTTCAATTCGAGTTACCGTTTAAAAGTTATGAATTTTACAATAAAATAATATTCACTTAATTATTTTATTTGTGGCCAAGAACTAACTTTCTCTGGTGGCCCTCGTCGACCCAAATTAGTATCTTCTTAAAAAAATCTTACCTTCACAAGTTTATTGTTGGTCTTGTATTTTTAATCCGAGTTACCTTTTTTGAGTTATAAGCATTTGAAAAATAAAATAACTTTATTTAATTATTTTATTTACGGTTATGCCATTTTTAGGTTTTCTCACAGGAGGCCTGCATCGACTAAACTTAAGTCACGCCTTGCGTAAACCCGCCATCCTGAGCACAACGGTGGCCGCAGATTTCTGATCTGAGTAACCCTTTATAAGTTATTCCACTTTTTCAGGAAAAATGTATACGAGCGTTAATTTAAGCTTAAAAAAACATCGACAGATCATTCCGGGCACTCCGAGCCTCGGAATCGCGCGCCGTCAGAAACTGCAGACTCATAAAATTCCCAAGAATTTAAGAAAAAAAAATTCCTTAAAATTTTCGAGTTTTTACATAACAATTTTAGTTGAAAATTGAAATTGAAGGAGTTGTATTTGGCCATGACGTCACAGACACATAGTGAGAGTTAGGCTGATACCGATGGTCAGACCAGTGCCCCCCGATTTAATGAGGCAACATGGATGCAGGCGACCCAGTATGCCTTCGAGAAAGGTCGAGTTGTTGGTATCGGCTCTCAATTAACCCCTAGGGGGTTTTATCATTCCTCTGTGATGTCAGTTTCCTCCTCGAGAAGAGATCGTAGAGAGTCATCATCATCTCATGCTAAGTATCTGGATCAGCTACGATCTCAGAGTGAGCTTATAGTGACTATGCGTAGGGAGTAAGATAAGATGCATCGGTGGCAACAGTAGTAGCAGGAAGACTTCCTACGACAGTAGCAGCAGTATCATGAGGAGGAGATGTAGGATGAGATACGCCGATGGCGGTATCATCAGGAGCAGGAGCATATGGCGTACATGTGACGTCTAACTCGTAGTTTAGGGACGGAGTTCCCTCCACCATCTCCTCCAGCTCCTCCAGATGACCCTCCCCCTCAGTGATGTATTATTATTTTGTAATGAAACATTTGAATATACTTTTTTATAATATTAACTATTTAACATTTTAAATAGAGAACTTTTTATATTTTTTGAATATTACAATGTTTATTATTTATTTAATTTTTTTATTATATTTATTATTTTATTAATTAATATATTTTTATATTTTTTTAAATACTGAGGTTTTTATTATATTACTAATATTAATATTATTATTTCATTAATATTAATAATAATATTATTATATTATTTAATTATTTTATAATTAATTTTATTTTAATATTATTATTATTATTACTTCATTTATATTAATATTATATTATTATTATTATTGATATTTTATGAATAATTTTATTGTACTAATATTAATATTATTATTTCATTTATATTAATATTATATTATTATTAATATTATTTTATTTTATTTTTAATTTTTTTTCACCACTATTTGTGACGGGCCCGTCACAAATACTAATTACGACGGTCCATCAAAAAAGGTTTTTAAAAAATAGGGGAAACTATTTGTGATGGGTGGTTATCCCGTCACGGTAGGTTTTTTAAAAAACCCATTGAACCTATTTGCGACAGTACTATAGCCCATCGTAATTAATAACTTTTTGCGACTGACCATCGCAAAAGGTAATATTTGCAATGCCCTTTTCCACAATGGACTATTTGTGATGGGACCCCATCACAAATAGCCCTTTTTCTAGCAGTGATAGATTACTAAAAAGGTTTTTGGATGATCAATATATTCTACAAAGAAATATCTTAGGAATGACGTAACAATTATTTAAAATAATTATAAATTTAACATGAAAATTACCTTCTCTTGGTTACAGAAACCTTCTTTTCTATATTAAATTGGAAATTTTTCATTTCTCCGGACATTTGTATCTTAAACAATATGTGAATGATATATCAAATTTGACATTCACTAAGTTGGGATTAGTAGTGATAAGTGCTTCCACTATGCACAGAACCTACACTAATGTTAATCATGTCCAAATAAACCTTAATGCCATTTTTTATATAGTATATTTATTAATGATTGAATAACCCTATTCTAAAAAAATTCTATGTTCATGTTATACAAAAAATTTCTGACATAAAAACAATCCCATTATTATAATTTAATGAAAACTGATCAATTTTTTCAACCTAATTTTATAATTATTTTAAAAAAAAAGTTCACTAAAAATATTGTCAATCTATTTTAATTTGTTTAATAGTTGATCACCCATTAGAGGATATAGTGTTTTACCTTATTGTGTATTTCCATTGAAGGATGTTATCCAAGATTGGTATTTATGTCATGAGGGTAAAATTTTATGATGTCATAAAAACATAGTATTAGATCAATGTTTCAACCTTACTACCAGTTTAATTTCTTCACAAATGGGACACCCCAACATTACTTTAATGTTATATCCTAAAATTTATATAAGTATGAAATTTTTTTATCACCCCGTATATAACACACCATTATGATAAAGTTTTAAATTACTAACTGATATGAATTTTTTCAACATGGTTCACCTTTTTTTCCAGGATCATACCAGATTAGAACTTCACTATTAATCATTCTTGGCATGGAGTAGTGATTAGGATGGGTGAACCTATGCGAAGTTTCCTAGGGTGTGTTTGAGTGAGGAAGAAGAACACTAGAAAGAAAATGTGTTAACCTAAGGGGACATTCGTTAGTCTGGGGACCCATTCGGACCTATGGGTGGGGCCCAGGGAGAACACCACATGTATATGGGGAAACTGGTGGTGACTGGTAGGCCAAAACCCGATGTTCATGTCATGGAGGGGTGTATGTGCTCTCAACATGGCATAATTATTATATTTGTATCAGAGGAGGAACTCAGCCTTAAGTATGATGGAACTTCCTGGGTTGAGATGTAGGGTCCATAATGAGGGAGTTATGCTATAAAGGGTGTGAATGTGACACCCAAGTTTGATAAAGGGATAAATGACTAAATTATATGAATCATGTCAACAAGGTTCAGCTTTCTTTTCAAGAGCCTGCAAAATTAGAACTCAATGTTTAAGCGTACTTGTCTTAGAATAGTGATTAGGATGGCGACATTCTAGGAAGTTTCCTTGGGTTTGTGTGAGTATCGAAAAATCATGTGGGTGGACCCCATGGAGGGGACTACATGTCTAAGGGGAAATTTTTGGTGAATGGTGGGCTAGAATATAATATTCATTTCATGGTGGGGTGTTTGTGCTATGAATAGGGAACAATTGTTACATTTGAATCAAAGGAGGAACTCAATTTTAATTACGACGGTATTGTCTGGGTTCAGATGTAGGGTTTAGAATGAAGATGTTGTGCTATTAAGGGGGTGAATGTGACACCTCAGCATGATAAAGGGATAAATGACTAAATAAAATGACTTCTTTCAAAAATGTGCACCTTTATTTTGGGATCCTACAATATTATAACTCCATGTTTAAGAATGCTTGGCCTAGAATAGTTATTCGGATGGGTGAACTTCTGGAATGTTTCCATGGGTTTGTGTGAGTGGGGGAAATCGCATTATAAAAAACATGTGTTGGCCTATGGGAATAGCCATCAGTTGATTTTTCTCTTTCATGGTTAGGGTTTCATAGGAAACACATGGTTCGATTCAAATTGTACAGATCCTAGGAGTAGTTGAGAGGGTACTAGGGTGTCCATGGATGAGGGTTCATTGCTAGATCTTGGTAAGTCAAAACCATGTGACAAGTGTGGGCATGGATCTATAGTTTCTTGATTGAACTAACTACATGGTTGGAACATGGTTTCCCAAACCATGGGACCAAACCCTACTAGTTTCTTTTGATTCTAGTCATGGAGGCACAATTGACACACAATTTTCTAAATAGTGCTTCCTAACCATGTGTAGTGGACAGATTCATTAAAAGTGGCTTTTTAACTATCTACCCCTCTTAGTTTTTAACCCTAAAGAAACTCCTCATCTCCCATTTGGATCATGTGGCCCAAATGAGGCACCTCACCTCTTCCTCACTCCTCCAACATCCTTCCAATGGTGATTCCAAGTTATTTCTTCACGTTTTGGGGATAATTTCTCATGTTAATCCCATCTTTTCTTCACCCTATTCTTCCTTCTTCCATATTTTTCCTAGTTTCTCTTCTTCATTGTTCCCTTTAATCTAGGGTTAGAGTTTACTTTGTTTAAATTTGGGGTCTCTTTCTCCTTAAGTTTCTTCTTGGTCCTTCTGTTCACATTGGACCATCTTGAAGACGATTCAGGTTTCCATTTTCTAAGATCCTTGAATTGAGGTAGATCTCCATATTCATTGGCCTTTAAATTTTAAAAACCATGGTATTCTTAATATTTGAACCATCTTTTTATATAAAATACTGGTATATAATTTTAGAATAATAATTTTGAATTAATTGAAGTGTTTTTTCCTTTGAATTGAATAATGAGAAAAAAAATTATTGAGTTACACACACTGAATGTTTGTCAAAAAGCATAGTTGAACTTCATAAATATGTTTTGTTTTCTAAATGGTGATTCAGGATTCTCAAGTGGGTTTCTAAATGGTTTTTTTGGTTTTATAAGTGGTGTGCTTATCCCTTATAGAAATAGTATTACCCCCAGAGAATGTATGAGGCCTGGTCGAATCCTTTGAAAATGGTTTTGTTTGGAGAAAATATCCATGGGATATCTCTCCCTTAATTTTTTCATTGGTAAAGGAAATTAGAGTTCCTTGGTTTGAGAATTACCTTTTGAATTGATGGTTGGAAGGAAAGGGGGATTGTTCCTTTGGTTGATTCAGGGGTGATGCTTGGTTGTGTGATTCATGTAGTGGCTTGTATTTATTCCTATTGGTCAGAGTGAGTAACTCTATATGGGGGTGAATTGAGTTCCAAATAAAAAATTATATTAAAAGTAATCTAAAATAAAATCCCCCAATTAAAATAAAATCTCCTAGTAAATTAAAACATTAGTTTAATATAATTTGAACCTTTTCAAAGATTCCTCAAAGCTATATTACTTCTAGGTAAAAATAATATAAAAATTACTATAACTTTTGAAATCAATTTACTCAATAAAATACTTATATAAAAACTGGTAAAAATTAACTATCAAAGTAAAGGTTTTTTTAGGCATAAAAAAATTAAATCTTTAGAAATAAATAAACAAAAAAACATGAATAAGAATAAAACAAGGGGTTCAGTCTCAAGATGAGACCTAATCCCATCTACTTGGAAATCACCCACTTATAAGAATATTATATGAATATAATCTACTCCGTAATGTAGATCATGTATATACATATTTCCATAAAAGATTCCCAGGAAACATAGGGATCTATTCTACAAAAATAATTGGAAGGAAATTACTTTTTCCACACAAGGGCCTCATCCAAAAACACCATGGGAATACATATGAAAAGAGAGTGAAGTGAATATCTTATATTTTCCATCTATAGTGTATCAGATGGTGTGTGTTGATAAATAAGACAAACAACACACTGCTCAAAATTATATGCAACAAATAGAAAGTGAAAGATATAGTACAAAGAAAAGATATTTATTCTTAGTCTGATGTAATTCATATCCTTGAGTCTCCTCAAATGTGTCTTTTAGAGGAGCACGAGCCATTTCTCTAAAAATTGTAATAAAACAGAGTGTTGTAAAGATCTCTTTGTTCTGACTATAGGAAAGGATCTCGATGTTCAATGTTATCCACTCTTCTACAATCTAAATGTAGGTATATATGAAGTGTGTAATCTCTTGTAGTAGTGTTCAGTAGGTAGAACAAATGATCTTATATTTTATCACATCCAGCTTATGATTGTGAGGGAGAATTCTTTGAATTTATAGCTCTGTAGGATATAAAGTCTGTTTGAAGAAAAATCATCACAATCTTCTATATCTTCATACAAAGTCTAACATAGAATTTAATGTTTACCTAAAATTGTTAATAATAACAATTAAAATAATCCTCAACCATAACTTTGATAATATATTTTTTGGAATCATTTAATTAAAATGTCCCTAAATAACAATGGTGGGTCAGCCGGATGACCACTCATGTCTAGTAATGAGTCAGGATGGCAATATGTCATCTGATGATAGGTCATATTCATTGATGAATCATGTTCAAAGGAGACTCGTATTTAGTGGTGACTCATGTAAAAGTAGTCCATCCTCAGTAGTGACTCATGTGATGGTAGGTAATTCCTGATGGTGAATCTTCTCTGGTGGTGAGTCAATTATGATGGTAACTCATTCCTTATGGTAGGTAATGTCTGGAAGTGACTCATTCTCAGAGGAATGAAAAGTATGGCGGTGACTCATTCTCAATAACGTGTCATTCTCAATGGTGATTCATTCTTAGTGATGATTCATTCCTGGTAGTAGGTCTTTTCAACACTTATCCAATATTCCATAAAATTTCCTTATAATATAAAATGATATCATAAAATATTAAATCCACTAAAAACATAATTGAAATGATTTTATGATCATTAAAACAAGGGTTCCAATAATCCACCCCCTTTTAATTATCACAAATCATGTAATTTTAGAAATCAGTTATAAAATAAACTTTGGCACAAAATAGATATATTTGAAAAGGTAATGATATCTTCTTAACACGTCAAAAAGATAATATGAGTGTGTGAACATAAAGATTAAAATATAAGATAAATATAGTAATAGAGGTATGTTATAAAAGTATAAAATTCAAATACTTATGAAATTACAGTTAAATGGGGTAATACACATAATATATGTATAAAAGGTCATAAATGTGTTCCCTATAACATAAATTCCAAAATTATTCTCCCCCTTTTGGGATCATCAAAAATTGAAGGTAAAATAGTAACAGATGATTAATAAAATAAATTTCATTAATCCAAAAGAGATTTTACATTACATACAAAAACAAAAAAGTATAAGACAGTCCCTATCAAAGGAAAATAATAATATTAACTTTTCTTATCCTAGGTAGTAGAAAAACGGGTACTTTTCCCTTGTCAGAGATATGGGAAATAGGTAGAGGATAAAGTAAGGGAATTAGTGGCTATAGGGATAGAGGTATAAGGGGGTATCACCTTAATGATTTTATGAAGAATATTCCAAATTACTTCTACTAGATAAAAACCAAGAGGCTGGAACTGAGGAGGAAATGAAGCATTTGGATACCTGAAAATAGCTAGTCTGAAATACTCAAGGGTAGTGGATAGAGTATTCATATGAGCATCACTAAAATAGCCTTAGGATCTACTATTATTGTACCAGATACATGAAAGAAATAATTCATCAGATTGATAAAGTCCATAATGATGTTGTTTTTTCACTCAATGGAACTAAATAAGTCTTTGTTTTCATCTATAAATGACTAAAGCATAGGTGTCATTGCTTTCAATTGGTTAACCTAACCCTTAGAATCTTGGGTAAATCGTGGTATCCAGAGGTTCTTAGCAAGAAAAATGAAGTTGGAGTTAGTTTATGATTGGTGTAGATCCTAGAATGATAATACTTCGTGGAATTAGAAATTGTTTCCCAATCGTTTATGACTTTATTTAGGCACTATGTTTCCATCTTATAAACATCTACACTATTCTGTATGATCTACCTCAAACTCTCTTGAGGAGTATCAGGGATATCTTTTTTAATAGCATGATGTTACTCTCTAAAAAATTACTATATTATATTTATATTAAGAGAAGATGAGGTAGGTAGATCACTAGAATTAGAATCCACATAAAATAGATTCTCCACCATCTCTAAGAAATATGAAAGACTTGTAGAAAAATAAGTTCTCAATTCTTCACTATAGACCTCAAGGTCTCCAACTCATTTGGATAACTACCTATTATTTATTGCATCCTCTTAGATATTTTGGATCATATTTGGTTGGATCTAACTCACCAAAATAAAAAAAAATTGTTTCTATAATCCTACTTGCTCAACTGTGTGACTGGAGGTGGCTGAGTCCTCAAAAGCCTACCAAAATCAAAAAGCAGTCTCTCTGGGAATGTTTTTAGATAAACCAAGGGAAAAACATATATAGGCACGGAGAGAGTAACATTAGCAGTTGTGGTATGCATGGGGGAAAACCCTATCTATAGGTGGTATAGTATCCTCCGTTAGAACAATTCTGGTAAGAATATTTTAATTAAACCTCTGAATCTCTTCGTAAGAATCTATCTGTTCAACCTTGGATCCCTTAGGATCTTCCTCATCTCTAACTAGAACTCTAGGTTAACCATGATTTGGTGGAATGCTCTCATCAACATTTGAATCAATATTCTCCGATCCAAGCCTCACATATATAGGGAATCATTCCCACTCATCAAAAGTTGAGACATCCAACCTGGATAAAGAAAAAAATGTAGGCTCAATGTGTTCACTAACTGTAGGATCAACTCGATGACTGAAAAAACTAGGTGTTTCCTCCACCTAAAATAATTCCATCATATTATCATTCCTAAAATAACTACAATCAATATCTCAAACAAAGATTGGTCTCTCCTCAAACCTAGAAGAAACAGACAAACCTAGAGAATAAACATGTTCTTGAGTCATCTCATGATCATTAGGACCATCATGGTCAGATCCACCATCACTTCCATTTCCTTCACTGTATCCTTTATCTATATCATCTCCCCAAGTTAAATCATCTTCGTTATTTTAGCATTTATTTCACCATTTCCATTATATTTATCACTTACATTTTCATCATTAGAAATATCAAAAACTTACATATAATATTTAGAAGAAGAAATATTGAATTTTTATTATCATGAAACTTATGTTTCCTCATCATCATCATCTTTATCACTTAAAAAAGTTTTTCTAATATGTATAGATTTTGGAAAACTAGCTAGACCAAAATCAATCAATGGGATCTTAGGTAAGTTGGGTTCAATACCCTACTCAACTAAAAACACTTCCTCCTCACCAGCTGCATTAGCCTTCACTTCTTCCTACTCATCATTTGAGTACTCCACTACCTCATCTGGCTCCAAGACAATATCAATTAAGTTCTTTGGCTCGGTAGGGTGATCAATAGGATTAAGATATTCATATAACTTATCAACATCATCAAACCATATCCACAACCATGGGTTCCAATTTTTCTTCACTCTCTTACAAATAACATTGGTAAAGCAAAAACCTACACACTTCACCTCAGATTCTTCATCTTCGACAACTATTCCCATTTCATCAATCATGGATGAAATAAACTTGGAATAGATAATGGAGTTATACTATAACTTTTCTTGAACATCTTCATCATATGCAACATTATATTCCTGTATAGATTGATGTTGTCTCCTATTTTCATAATTTATATCATATATACATTCTGGTATCTCATTGTGTTTAAGTATCCTTTTCAAGGACATAATATGTGAGGTATAAACATGAACAACAATCAACACTCACCATCTAATTTGGTTTTAGTAGTTCTTCTTAAGGTTTTATTTCCTATAAGATTACACAGAGCATTATCATACACAAAATAATCATTGTCACATAGAATCAACCCTTGATTTTTATTTGAGACACCTTCATGAGGTACACTAAGACATTTTTCAAATTGTTTCAAAGAAAAAACTACCTTATGTACATCTATAATTCTATGAATCCAATCCTTATCTTCCCCAAATATAAACTCAACATATTGATAAAACTAGTTCACCAAACTAGGATACAACAGTATCTCATTATTAGACAACCAGTCCATCCATACTTGTTCCTGGATAACTTTAAGGTCCAATTATTTTCTTCAAAACAACCACTCCACATTTACTTTCTTCTCAGCAATAATTATATGATTCAAGGGTTTTGGGTTTCACAACATGACTATTGATCTACTCGAATATCTTTTATTCTTCTTTGAAGGTCTTGACTCCTTGGGATTTGACTTAGTATATCTATTCTCTCTAACCATTACAATGGAGTTATAAGGTTCATGCGATAATGAAGTAAGGCTAACTGTCAGGATAGAAAAGTTAGTGTAGAATCTCAAAGGTCAAGAGGTTAGAGGGAGATGATTTAAACAACTAAAACTTCTTTTTAAAATATTATTATAAAAATATTAGGATTATATACACCTTTTGAAAACCCTTTTGAAATTAGAAAAGATATGATAATATCATACCAAGATATAGGATCTTGTTTTAAACCATATAATGATTTTTTTAATTTAAAAACATGATTTCTAAAATGAGGTTTTTGAAAACCATGGGGGGTTTAAAATAACTTCCTCAATTATATAACCCTTTAATAATGAACTTTTGACATCCATTTGATATATTTTTAAATAAAAATTTTCTTCATGGGAAAGTATTATTCTTATGTCTTTAATTTTGGCTACAGAAGAAATGGTTTCCTCATAGTCTATGCCCTCTTCTTAACTATACCCTTGTGCAACCAATCTAGCCTTATTACACACTATCGCGCCAGATTAATCAACTATGTATCTAAATACCCATTTAGTTCCAACAGTCATGGTTTATTTAGTTCTATAAAAAATTTCCCAAAAATTATTTCTTTCAAATTGGTTAAGTTTTCTTGTACAGCCATTACCAATAATTTATCATTAATTGCATCATTGATGTTATTTGGTTCAATCTATGACAAGAATGTTTGATGTCCAACATGATTACAAAGAGAATCTCTAGTTGGTTTATGTCTATATAGATCTCAAACTATATAATCTATAGGATGATATCTATGAGTTATAATAGATCTTTGGAAAGAAGGTCTTATCATATCATGTGCATATATGAGCTCAGGTTTGGGTTGTTCCTCAGAAATGGATGATTTTTCGTCAAATTTTAGAGAAGTTTTATGATTTTTTTAGTTGATTTAAATATTTTCGAAATCATCCTCAAGGTTTTCTAAAGGATTTTTATGTTCATATGAAGCTATTTCATCAAAATTTACATGAATATATTCTTTGACATTCTTGGTTCTTTTACTAAACACTCAATATGATTTACTAGTAGTTGAATAATAAAGGAAAATTACTTTATCACTATTGGAAAGAAAATTTTTCAAGATTATACTTATTTTTAGGAATAAATACTTTTCAATCAAACCCACTAAACTAATTAAATTAATGCTTTATATTATTTGAAAGTTCATAAAGTGTTACCTTTAAGGGAGGCCTGATTAAAACTCTATTAATTATATAGAAGGATGTATTTACAGCCTCTACCCAAAAGTAAATAGGAAGGTTATATTCATTAAGAATAGTCCTAGAAATTTCTTAAAGTTCCATATCTCTTCTTTATACAACACCATTCTGCTAGGGGTTCCGAGTAGCAGAAAATCTGTGACTATAGCAATTTTGTGAGAAAAAAGGATTAAAAGTCCTGATTTTCAAACATAATTCCATGATCACTTCTTAAATTTTTAATTATAAGTCAACTAATACTTTCTATAGATTTATCATACTTGGTAGTAATATAAGGCTTCACTTTTCTAAGATAAAAATAATACCCAAGTATACCTATAAAATTCATCTATATAGACATAGATAGAGTGATTCCCATTTAAACAAAAACTCTTGATGGTACAAATAAATCCATTTGAACCAACTATAGGGGTTGATAAGTTTAAACTTATTTCATTGATTTGAAATATATTTTGTGATGTTTCCCTTTTTACATGTTTTATAGAATTTATCATTTGGGAATTCAAGTTTAGGTATCTTTAACTAACCTTTTCCTAGTCATATTTCTAAGTTACTAAACATTATAGTGTCCTATTCTTCTATGTCAAATCCAAGATTCCTTATGAAGGGAACATATAAAAGAAACATTTTGAGAAAATAAAGATGTAAGATTAACAGCATAAAGGTTATCATTTCTCAAATAATTAAACACTAAATCATCTTTAGAAACAAAATAATTATGATCCTAGTTTTAAATTTTCACATGAAACCCATCATCACATAGTAGTGAGATGATAAGAAGATTATATTTTAAACCATCAATAAATAATACTTTATAAATTAAAACTGATTTATAATTAATGATTTGACCAAGGTTAATGATTTTTTCTATAGAATTTTCACCAAAGGTGACATGTCCACCATCAAACTTTATCACATTCTTAAATCTTGAGTAATATATAATAATATTTCTATAAAATTCATTGTCCAAGTACTATAGACTTTTAATGAAGCTCTTCAAGCAGGTTTCCTAGAAAAACAATTATACCAAGAAAGATTTTGGTACCCAGATCAACTAGGGATAATAAAAGTTGATGATTAGAGATTTTGGAACCCATATTTTATTAATGGGTTTCTTATAATAATATTTAAATCTTTTTTAAATAAACACTTTATTATGTTCATTTCAATAAAAAATCAAAAAAAAATCTAGAACTAGATTTATGAATAAAACTGCTCTTCCTAATTCTTTAATATCCAGGTTAATAACCTAGGACAATGATATACTTATATGAAATATATTTTCCCAATTATTTAGTGAGATTTTATATATCATTAGTAAAGCTATCTATGTACTTTTTTAATGTCTTGTTAGATAATTTAAATTCGGTATTTTCCTTCAATAGTTGACTATTTTTCTATTTTTCAATAGCATAATCAGATTTAATTTTATCATTTAAAGCATGTTTTCACTTTATAATTTTATACTTATATTTCTTATCATTGAAAGTATCCTATAGAATGTAAAAATATTTATACACCTTCTCATTTGACATATTTTCATCATTATTTTCTTCTACATATTGATTAGAATTATTTTTAAAAGAATAAATAAGAATATTTAATACCTAATATATGTTTTCCATGAAACACATGTTTTATTTATCATGTTTTTTCCTCATGGGTTGAGTATAAATAATTGGATATTTATTAAGAATCAATATAGGTTTATTTTATAGAGTTATTGTACTTCTTATCCTTGTCATCATACTTTTTTTTATATTTCATCTTGGGACAGTCATCTTTAACATGTCCTTTTCTCTTACATGCATATCAAATGATCTCATTCTAAGTGGCATCCCTCTTCCAATCCTTTTTCCAATTTCCTCTAGTTTCATATCTTCCTTTACATCTTGGTTTTATAAATAATTTATTCTTCTTGAAAAACTATTTAAAACTTCTGGAGAAATGTTCCATTTCTTTATCATTGTAAGTTGGTGATTCCTCATCACTGAAACTTTCAGCTTGAACTTTTTATTTCTGTTTTGAAGTAGTAGACTTGAATCCTAAAAACTTCATTTTAGGTTCTTCTTCCTCTTCTCAATTCACTTTAATTTATTCCTCATAGATCATTATCTTTTTAATAAACTCATTAACTATTATTTTGTTTATATCGCAAGATTCTTTAATTGAGACTAAGGTTTCTCTCTATCTCTCAGGAAGACACCTCAATAGTCGCATGATTTGATATTTCTCAGAAACTTGATTTCCCCATGAACGAATCATATTCAATATCTCATTGAACCTGAGATACATGTCAAAAATAAGATCATTAGGTTTCATCTTAAATGTATCACATTTAACTCTATAAGTATCTAATCTCATTTATTTCACATTACTTTTTCCTTCATGAGAAACAACTAAAGTGTCCCAAATTTCATATCCAATTTTACTTAAAGATATTATGTTAAATTCCTCATCTCTTAAAAAATAAAGAGCATTGAGGACTTTAATACTATTTTTATAATCGGTTTTAGTAGAATCATCCAATGTAACTCTTGAATTTGTTGGTAAATCATATTTTTCTTATATATTAGTCCAAATTTTAAAACTCATTCTTTCAATATGAGTTTTCATGTTGATTTTCTACTGATCATAATTACTTTCATTAAATATGGATGAATTTTTGGTATTAGAAACTTCTTGTCTAATAGCCATTAATGAAAAAATTTAGAACTAATATAAATTTTGGATTGTTAAAACATAACAAAAATCATAGTTGAAAAGATTTTGAAAAACACTAATACCAAATGTTGGTCAAAATGTGTAACTCAAGAGGGGGTTTAATTGAGTTCCCAATAAAATTTATGTTAAAAACAAGTTAAAATAATATCCCTCAATTAAAATAAAATCTTCCGGTTAATCAAAATAGTAGTCTAATATAATTTTGACCTTTTAAAATATTTCTCAAATCTTGATTACAATTCTGTTTAAAAAATATGAAAATTAATTTTACTTTTGAAATAAATTTACTCAATCACATAATTACATAAACACTTGTTAATATTAACTATCAAATTAAAAAGTTTATTTCAATTTGAAAGAAATATAGTTTAATCCTTCAAAAAGAATGAAACAAAACAGAAACACATAATTGAATAAAACAATGGTTTTAGTATCAAGTAGAGACATGATCCCCTCTACTAATAAATCACCCATTTCTAAGAAGATTATTTAAATATAATATAATCTACAACCTAGAATAGTTATATAAACAACATTACAAATGTTTTCCAGACAACATAAGGACCTCTTCCAATAAAAACATGGGAATAAAATAACTCATACCACACAAAGACCAATTCTACAAACACCATGGGAATATAGATGAAAATAGATTAAAGAGAATATCTTGTATTCTCTAGTAGTAATACAGGAGATAGTTCATGTTGATAAATAAGAAAAAAAATTTCACTCCTCAAAATTAAATGCAAAAAAATAGAAAGATAAAGTTATAGGACAATGAAAAGACATTTTTCTTAGTCTGATGAGATTCATACGATTAAGTCTCTTAAAATGTGTCTTAGATAGGGGATCAAGCCATTTATCTAAAAATGGTAGTATTATATAGCATCATAAAGATCTCTTTGTTATGACCATATAAATGGATATGGATGTTCGATGTACTCCAATCTTCCATAGTAAAAATTTAGATAAGTATGTAATCTGTAAGATATCATAGTAGTGTTCATAAAGTAGCACACTTGATCATATATTTTCTCTTAGTTATCTTAAGCATCCAAGGGATGCTTATTTTATTAGAAAGGTGAGTATGATTTATTGAAAATAAATAAAGAGATCTTATAAGAGTCGAAAAGATGGAATTTTACATTTTTCTCTAACAATGGTTGGAAAGAGATCAGAAGGAAGGGTAGTAGAGCATACGAGTCCTTCCTTAGATACTATTTTGTTTTCAAGTCCATTTGTGAGTTTGTTGGCCTCTTAGAAAGTATGGGTGATGATAGCATTAATTGAGGAAAGCTTTTCCATGAAGTTCACCCACTTTTCTGTTAGCTTACTTGAGATATGAATAATCCCCATCCAAATGGCTTGCACAATTGTGCTTGAGTCACATCCAAACCATAAATTATTCCAATCTCGCTGATAAAAAAGAGCATCAGCTCTGATAAATCCCTGCGTTTCTGCTTCTAAGGAAGTTACATTATCACATAGACTATAAATACATTCAATTATGTCGCTTTTGTGGTCCCTAAAAATATCATTGTAGCCCAATGGTCTCAGTTTCCCCCCTTGAGGCATTTTCGGTGTTGCACTTAAGCCATCCAATGAAGGGTGGGAACCAGAATGTTTTAAGAGTACCAAGAGGTTTGGAGTAGTTACCTTTTATGTTAATATACCTAATGATGATGAGATCAGTTATTGAGTTGTTGCAGCATTTAGTGAGGGGAAATCTGACATTCTGGATAGTCGAGATGATAGAAGCAATCGAAAGCTTTGGATTCAAGAAAATGTTGTTATGGATTGCAGTGTTTCGGCCCTTCCAAAGAACATGTAACATCTCTGTGCATGCCACTTTAAAAAAGTTTATAAATTTGTTTTGAGAGTCGAAGATCCAGTACCTTCTATTTGAGAGAAGACAGTATGTTAACCTGGGGCGGCTACAGCTCAAAAAGAATGAATATTTCTTTCCAAAGACATGAGGCTATTTTTCAGCTCCAGAACATATGGTCGACGTCATCATTATGTTAATGGAATAGATAACACCTGGAACAGAGAGAAATACCGACTCTTTGGAGGTTCACCTCAACTGAAACCTTATTCAGTGATAGTCTCTATAGAAAGGTAAATCTAGAAGGAATGATCTAGGTTTTATTAAATCTGCTAATCCATTTTTGTTCTACCTACATCATGTATTTATAAAAAGTCGTGGAATCAATATGGCCATTCAGGGATTGGTCCCAAATGAGGATGTCATCTTGATGAATGAAATCATGGGATACAACAATATCAACAACATCATCAGGGAGTAAATAAACTCTTTATAACTTGCCTTCGATTTCAATGTTCTAATTAATGTCTGTATCCAAGGGATTGAACAGATTAATCAAAGGTTCTCCAAGCCAATTTTTGTGCCAAAAATTAAGTGAGTAATTAGCACTAATGATCCAATGGGACTGTCTGTAGATTTTTTGGAAAATCATTCTTAGTTCATGCCATATAGAAGATCCCATATAATGAAATTTTCTTACAATATGATTATGAACAAATCTGTATCTGAGAAAGTGAAAGGGGGAAAGTTATTATTAACTAACCTCCATATGAAATGAGCCTAGAGGGACTGATTAAAAAGAGATAGGCTTTTGAATTTGAGGCCAACAAGATCGTGGGGAAAGTAGTATTGCTTCCAAGGGGATATTATAATCTTTCTTTCCATCACATTTCCACAACAAAAAAAGTTTCTCATCATGGATTTTATAGATTTGATAACCGTAGTAGGCCACAAGTACACCATGAATGATTATACCATCATTGAAACCACAACATGCTTGACCAAGCATATACGGTCTTCCATTGATAGATACATTACCTTCCAATATGTGAGAGTTTTTCTAATTTGGATGACTGTGTTCGAGAAGTATGAGGCTCTTTTTTCCCCAAAACATGGGAACCGGGAGGTAGATAAAAAAGATGGATCCTTCCTTTATGCTGAGTTCATTCATAATGGATCTTTTTCTTGCATCTGGAATGTGTTTCCCAAAGTAGATAGATGACTTTCTCTATCTTATATCCTACTCAGAGAATCTTGTATAGTGGGATAAAGCATTCTTGGTGTTGTTAATATTCCTTCTATCCCCCTAGGTGAAAATGATAATATCATCATAAAAAAAGAGATTTTAGGGGGCCTAAAAACCTGTAGATTCTCTGATGGTTTTCATTTTTCTGGTCTCCACCATGTAAAAGAAGATCCTGCTAAGATAGTCTTCCACGATGAAAAATATTATAGCTAAGAGTGGGTCCCCCTACCTAACCCCCCTCGTACATTGGAAGTAACCTTCCAGAGTGCCATTGATAAGAATAGAAATGTGGGCAGATTCAAGGAGGATTGTTTTCCATCTTATAAATTGAGTGATGAAACCAAAATTCATAAGAACATTATTGATGAAGGTCCAGTCAATCATATCAAATACCTTCTTAATGTCCTATTTGAGGGAAATTTTTCCTCCCCATGTGGGATTTCAAAGGATGTTGACACACTCTAAGGCCATGAGTAAATAGTCTTGAATGCTTCTTCCCTTCAAAAATCCACATTGGTTCCACGAAATAATTTTGTCTATAATTTGAAAGAGTCTATTGGAAAGAATATTTGTGATAATTTTATGCAAGGTATTGACAAGTGCCACTAGCTTAAATTTGGTGATGTCACTATAACTCTCCACTTTAGGGGGTAGGGATATAAATTGGGCAATGAAACCTTGAGGATAGGTCCCATACTTGAAAAAATGATTGACAAGCTTGACAACATCATGTTGCACTATTTCCATATAGTTTTGAAAAAAAAAGAATTTGTGAATCCATTAAGTCCAGGTGAGCTGTCTTTCTTGAGACCAAAAACAGCTTCTCTAATTTCCATATCAAGTGTCAAGGAAGTGAGAAGAGAGTTTTCTTATGATGTGACCAGCTTCAGAATGATTTCCTCTTTGAGCATATCATTATTTGGGCTACCATTGAATAGGTTCATGTAAAAGGAAACAATGCGACTTGAAAGCTCCAACCTTTCTTTAAGGAGGCATTCCCTATCTTTGAGAAGGGAAAGAGGTCTATAAGCTCTCTGAGTCCTTTGCAGAGCATTAAATAATTTTTTGTTACAATCCCCATCTATAAGCCACTTAAATTTAAAAATTTCTTTATTGATTTTGTCTCGTACTTTTCTCATCTTTTGTAACTTTGATGAGGTATCAACTTCTTTTTCAAGGTTGCCAGCAATGTTGGATTGTGTGATTGATTGCTGGATTTCATGAAAAAAACATTCAATAGAATTAATTTCTACCGCAATAGAACTGAAATTTTCTTTGCTCCACACATTGAGATTATCCTTATGAATCTTCTTCTTGGGGATGTGATATACGGAGTTAATAGCATAGGTGTTCAGTCTCTAAGAGTCTTTAACAATCTTTGAACATTCTGGGAGATCTTCCCATGCATTATTGAATCCGAATTGAAGATATTGTCTCTTTTTAGTACCAAAAAAATGAACTAGGATGGGATGGTGATCTAAATTTTTCATAGCCAATGTAATTCATGAGATTTACTTATATTTTCCCAAAGAGAAATCATTAAAAAATACCCTGTCAATTTTTCTAGCCCTCATACCATTAAGATTCTTCATGTACCAGGTAAACTGGGGCCCAATGAGGTTGATTTCGGTAAGGTTTGTTTCATCAACACATGTTCTGAATTCCCTTGAATAGATTGAGCTAAACACTGGTCCCAGCTTCTCATCTGCATCAATAATGGCATTGTAGTCACCAATGATTGACCATGGATCTAAAATAGTCATAAAAATGTTTTTGATTATCATCCATAGGGATCTCTTTTCCAGATAGCTATTATAAGCATGAAAAAATTTGAAAAACATTTTATGTCCCACTATGAAAAAGCTACATGTGATGGCTTGATTGTCCTCATGAGTAATGCTTGGGTTTTCAACCATATTGTGATCTAGTAACCAACTTCTGTCAAAACTGGAAGTATGTTGAGAAGTTACCAGTTTTTGATGTCCCCTATTGCTGAGGAGGGTAAAGTGATTTGATGTTATAAATTTTGGCTCGTAAATTCCAATGAGAGAAGTTTTATACCTACCTTCAAGGAGCCTGAGGAAACTATTCGTGTCGAGGTTGGCTATTCCCTAATAGTTCCAAAATAGAGTCTTCACTTTGGGAACAACTTGGGGGTAAGGCCCCCTTTATTTTTATCCAAAAGTCTTTGTGATTTCCTTGATGCCTCCACCTTGGAAATTGAATCATATTTAGGATCCATTGGGTCACCATCATTATGGGTGTTGATCCAGATCACTTACTTCATGGGGGTGTGAGATTGAAGTTCCCCAGTCTGGCCAGCATTTTTGTTGGCATGGGCCTTAGCTAAAGAGATTTTTGGTTTTTCAAACACACCTTTATTTTCTGAGTTATGCTCATGGGTTAGAGTAGCTACTTTGGAGAAGAGTGATGCATTGTGGATATTGTTCCTGGTATCATCCTCTAGTGCACTTGGAAGCAGGAGGGAAAATTGATCTATAGTGTTATCCATTTTGATAGCCGCAGAAATGTCTAAAAAAATGAGGTCCAGAGAATATTTTTAGACTGAGCAGAAAGTGTTGTGTGAAAAATATCTGATGCAAGGAAAAGAGGGAGTGCATCATCATGTGTCCCTCAGTCTTCATTAGAAACAACATGTAACTTGGGTTTATTAGTATTGTGCTCTTCTTCCTCCATAAAAGAATCCCACGAGGAGTGTGTGGGTATCCCTTTTGAGGCATTGAGATCTTCCAGAGAGCCAGATTCATATTTCTTTCAGTAGTTCACTTGATTTAGTTTGGTATCTTTGGAGACTTCCCTCCAGGAATTTGTGTTTGCAGTAGGAAGAATAATTTTATTTGACCACTCGGCAGTGGTTGAGGGAATTCCCCACCATTTTCCAGTGATCGCAGAACTAAGGGAGATTCTCATACTCATACTTGATCTCCATTTAATGATCATCAGCGATAAAAGAGACCCTAGATGGAGTTGGAAACTCAATATTGATTTAAATGAGCACTCTAGCATATAGTAAAATATCCTCGTTCAGTGTGCGCTGATAAATTTTCCAGGGGGTACTGATTCCAGAGGCTATATCATTGAGAATTTTTGGATTCCAATATATCCATGGAAGTCCATGGATACTGGTCCAAACCTCCTCAAGGGAGTGTTTTTGCAGAAAATGGTTCAAGTTTGGATCCCAATCCGAGAGCCTGAAAAAACTTGTCTTGTGATTAAGGTTTCCACTATTCCAGACCACATCCAGGTGTTCCTATGATTCCAGGATAACATGAAAATAGCCTTTCCTTATTGGGATGAGTCTCCATCTAGAAGAATTATAGCGGTGATAAATTTGTTGCTTCGGGTCAGCATAAGGCCAGGGTTTTTCCCCTTTTTCATCGGATATCTGACCCATCACTGATAATTTGCAAAGATCATGTCATTTTTGAGGTACAATAGGGTCAGTGGATATTGTAACTGAACCATCACTCACCTTATTGAGTTGTGGTGGATTGTTGGCCGAAAAATTAGGGTCGGCGAGCGAATCAACAAATGAAAGGGATTTCGGGGAATTACTGTACATTGATCTCATCACATTATCAATATTTAGATATTTGAAAGACCATTCCAATTCTGGGTTAAAGGACTCCATGATCGATCCAAACTTTAGCAGACAGTGGAATCAACATCGCCTTGTCGAGAAAGATCTTCCCAATCAGGTCACGTCGCTGCAAGCATAAACCTCCCCATCCAATAAATTCATATTTTTATATTCTCTCCACACTTCTTCCTCACATGATATATGAAAACATGACAAGGTGGACCTATTTGAATATATATCACTACATGATAGAAAGTCCATTTGAAGACCAATCATCATGCTCTTATGTATCCTCATACAGAGCTCTAACATAGAATTTAAGGTTTCCATAAAATTGTTGAGAATAATCATTAAAATAATCCATATCATTAACTTTAATCATATAGTATTTTGAATCATTTAATTAAAATGTCCCAGAATAGTGATGATGGGTCATTCTGGTGGCAATTCATGTCTAACAGTGAGTCTCGCAATTAGTGAGTTAGACTGGCGATCGATCATTTAACAGTAGGTCATCTTCAACAGTTACTCATGCTTAAGGGTGATTCATATTTAGTGGTGGCTCACCTAATGGTTAGTCATCATCAATGGTGACTCATTTGATAGTAGGTCATTCTTGGCAGTGACCCTTCTCTAGCAGTGAGTTAATTCTAACGGTGACTCATTCCTAGTGGTAGGTAAAGTCTGGTGATGACTCATTCTCAGTGGTAGGTAAAACCTAGTGATAGATCATTATCAAATATGATTCATTATCAATGGTGACTCATTCCTAGAATTAGGTCATTTTGACACATATCCAATATTTAATTAGACTTCCTTAAAATATAATATACTATCATAAAATAGTAAATGCATTAAAATCATAAGTAATGTGATTTTGTTATCATTAAAACAAGGGTTCCAAAATTCAATATATATTGTTGAATTTTTAATTCACTTTGTATCACCCCCACCCCATTATGAACATGACATGAAAACCCAGCATAGCTAGAAGATTATTCAATAAATTTTGTTACACTAGTTTAGTTTTACACTCTGCCTAGAGGCCCTTAGTATGGACTTTGATCTACATTGGGATGGTGCCCCCGGTTAGGCAAAGCATGGTAAGACCCAGTGGTAGGGATGTTTGAATTTAGAAAGTTCACTAACAAGATGAATCGGGTTATAGTATGTTCTATATTTTCCCATCATCTCCTAGGTATTCCCACATTCTCTGGTACTTATTTATTTGTGGCGAATAATTTGTGTGCCTCATCTGGTATGGTTACTTCATTATTTTTTCCCAATTCCATCATTATGTTTTTTTTCTTATTTTAGCTTTTCTAGATGTTTCTCTTTCATAAATATAAATTTTTTGTTATCAAATGTTTCAGGAAAAATGTTTTTAAAAATTCATCATACTCCTTTTTAGCCTTTACACAAACACCCTTATTCTTACTTTACCTCTCTTTCTATAAAATTATCAAACCTCCCCTTCTTAGAAAACCCTACTTTAAATGAATAGATAAATGGACTATGATTATTTTTAATGTTTAATAAATGTAAAACCTATGTTTATATTTCATTATTTAAAACATGAAATAAATGAATATTTTTTTGATGGAAATTCATAGGGAATAGTTTTACTTGAGAACACCTGTTGAGTTTTAATACTCACCTATATATATATATTCTTTTTTTATCTTCAAGTTCAATTCTTTCTTATTTCAATAATTGTGGCTTGATTTTCGGTTTTGGTTTTGGTGAGTGACCTACGGGGTCAAACGGAGATATTATTAGTCATCAGGTTTGTCTCTGTTTTTTTTAGTTTTTACTTAATTATTATTTCTTCTTTGTTTATTTTATATTTGTATTATTTTTTATTTCTTTTTTTTATTTTAAATTTGTCAAAATCATTCCCACTATCTATCATTTATGCCCTTGGTGCTTGTCACCACCCCGGGGTGATCAGGAATGTGCCTCAAGGATGTCACATGCTAGATCGGGTGACCAGTTTGGGGTCAACCTAGGTTGGTTTGTGAAAAAATGGTATCAAAGGATAGTTTCTTTAGAGGACTGAGATTTCAGGGTACTCTTTGTTACTTGGGTTGTTAAGGTAGAAGGTGTAGGACTATCAGAACTTGGGGTGTAGGTATGAGGAGGTGTATGGCCAATACTTCCAATGTCGATTCTTGAGTTACTATGGAAAGTTAGGCACATGATCCTTAACCTAGTTTGTGAGGTATCCTTATGCGCATCCACAAGACCCAGGTTCAAAACCAGGTGGAGAAATATTTTCTAGGGGTACTGTAGTAGTACTATAGCAGGCACTGTAGAAGTACTGTATATTGTGTGGGTACTGTAGAAGAACTGTACACTATACTGGTACTATAGCATACTGTACATTGTGCGGGTACTTTAGCAGGTACTGTAGTAGGTATTGTTCGGTACTATAGCAGCAGAAACTATTCACCTTGGTCCACCAGTTTGGGCTTGGAGTCCTTAAGGATTTCAGGCCACCCAAGCCTTCGGGTCAGTAGGACTTTCGGGCCACCTTTAAGGCCTTCGGGATAACTCAAGGCCTTCGAGCCACATGTAGTTACCCGAGATACACTACAAAAAAATGAGCATCCCTAGAAGAGGATTCAAAGTAGGTGCACTAACTAGAGCAGAGCCAAATGGATTTTTCAGAATGAGAGGGTATGGATATGCCATCGGGACCAGCCTATGCTTGCATGGGAATCCTAGCCAGACAGCCATGCGAAGGTGGAGAGCTACTATCATGATGCAGAAGCTGGGGAGGGGCGGTTCCTTATAGATAGTCTGGTTGAATTCCCTAACACCTTCAGGTCATGTAATATCCTAATCCTACAGTCCATGTAATATCTGAGCCTACGGGCCTTGAAATGGTTCCCCCTCATCCCTTGAAAGGGGGGGTTATAAAAAATCAATAAAAATGATGGCTTTTGGGCCATTAGGGCTATGGAAAGATAGGTTTTGGGTTTTTACTTTTGATTGTTTTCTATTTTTTCTTTGTATTTTTTAATATTGGTTGATGAAGGTGGGTTTATTTGTCTTTTTTAGATTTTTATTGGTTGTTTGGTGTTTGGGGAATGAAATGGGAGTTGGTCCAGTGGTTTCTGATAACCTCATAGGTCTTGGAAAGCCATGCGGGCCCAATGACATGGTCTCAAATGACTCTTTGTGGTAGTGGTGTAAATGGCATATGGTCGCTAACCATATAACCAAGTCACCCATTATCACTCATCCCCTAGAAGAATTTGTTTTTGTTTTGTCATAATTGTAATATTTTTTTGAAAACCTCTTCTTAAATTATAGAACCTGAATTTCAAATGGGGATCTTTTGGTCTTGGAAATGAAAAAAAATATTAGTTTTGAAAATTTATTTGAAGGGAGTTTCATTAAATGGATTTTTAATTAAATGATATCTCATAAAATGAGCCTTATTTTAAAATTAGATGGATTTTTAAAGGTAAAATTCTTTGATTTTGTGATGGAATTTAAGGTATTTTTCTACAATAAAATTACTTGGAGTGTGTAGTTTTAAAATATTTTACAAATTAGTGGTTAATGAGATATTGAAAAACATTAATGGAATTTTTGAGTAAGTTTTATTTTGTGTTTGGTGATTAATTATGATGATTTCTTGATGATTATTTTTTTTATTGATTTTTTTCCCTTTTTATTTAGATTAATCCCCCACCAAAGTTTCAATGGAAATTTGAGGTGCATCAATGGGTGGTTTACCTTTACCAGATACTCCGATTGATCAACCAAAATACTACTTCCATGAGTTTTAGATGTTTAAACCTCTTCACTTTCATGGTCAAACTGATAATTTTTATGTAGAATATTGAATGAAAAAAATCAAAATGATGTAAGATTTCCATGAGTTTTTTGAGTCTCTGGAGGTTAAGTTCATTATCATTATGCTTAAAGGTATAATTTAGAAGTGGTGGAATCTAGTAATTAGGGGAAATATTTGAGAATACCTATCCTATGAATTTTTCAATGCCTCGTTCACCCGATAGTATATCTTTGGGGTTATGAAGGTGGTGAGGTTGATGGAGATGTGTTACATTCCATAATGAAATTAGTTGGTGATTGAATTTGTTCATGGTTTTGTGGATCTATTTCCTTATCTACCAGAGTTGGTCAAGGATGATTCTCTAAAAGTATGAGATTTTGATAATGGGATTTCTGTTGATCTTCAATCGATGGTGTCATAATTTTTTCTAACCTCCTTTACCGATATGGTGTGGATAGTTTTTATGGTTTAGGTCATCTTTGAGAAGTTGTTCGAGGTAGTAAATCATCCTTTAGTCTCTAGAATTGATTAAAATAATTATAGTAAAGAGATGGGAAATTTTCAGGAAGATGATTATTTTGGTGGTGGAATTAATAGTTGTTCATATCTTTCATCAGCTTCTTATGAGAATAGGACCCAGGTGTGTCACCAATGTGGCAGGTTGGGTCATAAGAAGACTTTGTGTCTAAGTTATCCTAATCTCTATCATTATTGTGGTCATTTAGGCCATATCTAGAAATTATTCAAGGTTTTCAGTCGAAATAAGAGTGAAGGTAGATCCTCCCCCTCAAAGAATCTCACCACTAAACTGAATGAACATGGAGCTAGTGTGAATTCTGTTTAGGCTTTTGATATAAATTCTCCTTTTTCTAATGATTGTGTCTTGTAGTGTTTCCTTTTGTTTGAAAATGGAATGTATTTTGTGTATATTTTTAGAATATTTGTTTTAATGAAAACATATTTTTGGGAAAATTCATATTTTTTTATCTTAGAGTGAAAGTGTATTTATTTGTGTGTCATGTTTCTATCGCATAGTTCTTTTTGGTGTGTGTTTAGTTGTTTCGGTTTGAAAGGTTGGTATTTGATTAGTGGTTTTGTTCAGGTACTAAGATGGTATTTTAATATGCTGGTGATTCCACCCTTTCCTTCCATTAATTAAAAGTAAACCTTTGGTTTCTACATTTTCTTTTTCCTTATTTTCCCTTGAGAGTTTTTCACATGGTCACCCCTATCATCCTGAATCATCTGACTTTGAGTTTTCCTTTCTTAGGTAAATGTTGGTCACTTTGAGTAATCCCAATGGTTTTGGATAGGGGGTAGAGGTATTTGTCTTATGGATTGGTATTTTTTCTTACATTGAGAAGTGTTTTCAATCCCAAGGTTTGTTTTTGGTTAAGGGTGTACATCTTGTCCTAGTGGTGCTCAAGGGATTTTTTACTTGAGGAGTTGAATCATGTGAGAGTGTGGACATTTATTTTTAGTTGGTCCAACTAAAAACATTGAGGCTTTCTAGGGGGAAGCATTATGGAGGTCAGAATTTTCACACCTCAGTTTTTATTTCCTCTTTTGTTTAGGGTTTAACAATTTTCTTTTGGATTACCCCTTTATTTCTGGGTATTTTAGATCTAATTTCAATGCTTTGAGGTTTTTTCCTCTGTTTCATGGATAGTGTGAATGGTTAACTAGAAAATGTTAGACCTAAAAATGTAGATTACTTTTTTCATTTCATTTTTCTCTTTCACATTTAGTGTTCTATGGGTAGAACATGGTTATATTCAAACCATGAAGCTCCTACAAGTAACTGTGTGGGTCTTGCCGTGTCCATGGATGAGGGTGCACGGCTTGATCATGGTTGGTCTAAACCACACAACAAGCATGTCCATGCCTCTACAATTTTCGATAGAACCAACCACATAGTTTGTGCACAGTTTCCCAAACTATACATCCAAACCATGTGGGAGTCCTTTTAGTCTAGTTAGGGATGAACGGTTTTTTTAGGGTCTCTTAAATTGTGTAGCCTAATCATCCACAGTGCCCAGATTCATTAAAAGTAGTTTTTTAACTTTTTACCCCTCTCTTTTTTTAACCCCAAAATAAATCATCCTCTCTCATTGGGATTTTACAACCATAAGGATCCCCTCCCATATTCCTCAAACCTCTCTCCAACTTCTAATGGTGATTCTAAGTGATTTATTAAAGTTTTGGTGTTAATTTTTCAAGGTAATCCCCACCTAGAATATCCCTCTTCTTCCTTCTTCTACATTATTCTTAGTTCCTCTTCTCTATGCATCCTTTTTGGTCTAGGGTTCATGTTTTAATTGTTTCAATTTGGTTTTTTTTTCTTTTTAAGGTTTTTCTTGGTCCTTCTTGTCTCTTTGGACCATCTTGAAGCTGATTCGAGTTGTCGTTGTCCAAGCTCCTTGAGTTGAGGTAGGCCTCCCTATGCATTGGCCTTTAAATTTTATGAATCCACTACTATAAAAGTATAGTTATCTAGCTCTAGGGTTTTAATAGCACTAGATAAAAGCATTTTTAACCCCCCCCCCCCTTTCTTAGTGCTAGAAAAAAGTACATGTAATGGGGGTCTTTAACAGTTCTTTTTTTTAGTGTTGTTAAAGGCGGTCTTTAGCAATCCTAAAAAAAGAACTGTTAAAGGGAGCACTTTATCAGTGCATGTAAAAAAACTGATAAAGGCCCCCCTTTATTAGTGGTATAAAAAACAGTGCTGATAAAAATTTCATTTATCATTGATTCTAACAAATCGCTGATAAATGGTATATTTCAAAAAAATCATTAGAAATAATATATTTATATATTTATATTTATATAAATATAATATAAATATTTTAAATATTTTTTAGATAAGTATAAATATATAGTTAAATATAATATATAATAAATTTATTTAAAATGCATTATAACTCAAGAAGATCCTTACAAACCCAAAAGAAACCATAAAACTCGATAATAACTCTAGAAACCCTTAAAACCCATAAAAATATTAAGAAACCCTAAAACTCTTAAAAGACCATAACTTTTGATCTAGGGGTCTATTTTACCTCCACAAATAGTCAAATAAAATCTTATCAAATGAGGTAAAACCACATGATATTTAAATCATGTTATAATTACAGGAATAAAAAATAATATAGTTTCAAAAAATTCATAAATCGAACTTGAACTTCAAACGACCATAATTTTTTATCTGATTGTCCATTTGGGCACCACCACCTTTCAAATCTAATCATTCGACAAGATATATGCCAAAAAGGTTCTAGTACTGCGGTATAAGATCTCTGTGCTATTTTTAAACCCCCAAAAATGCCTAGAAGGTATTCAAAATTATGTTTTTAGTTGGGGAACCCCAATTTCTTAAAATTCAAATGGTTATAACTTCTGATCTAGGAGTCTGTTCGACCCTCACCACATATCATATGGAATACCATTTCTTCAGCTTCGATTTGACTTGTTATGGAGCTAAAATGGACAACTAGATCAGATGTTATGATCATTTCATGGTTTTTCGGGGTTTTAGGTTTTTCAGAGTTTTTAATGTTTTTAGGTGTTTTAAGGGTTTTTATAGTTAATATCTATTTTAAAAATATATATATAAATAAATATGTATTTTAAAAATATATATATAAATTTATATATAAACATGTATATAAATATATATAAATATATGGATAAAAATATAATGAAATATATATATAATATATAGATATATCATAAAATGTAAAAAAAACAATATAGGGGAGTGGAAAAGGTGTGGGTGTATAAGTTGGAGGTATCAAGTTCAAAACTCACTAGATTCATGGTCATGCTCTGGGTTGGGGTTATCTAAAGATCTAATAAAGGGGTGGGAGAAGTGTTGATAAGGGATGGTGGGAAGCACTAATAACAGAGGGTTAGGAATGAAAAAAATTATACCCTTTATCCACGGGGCCTTTATCAGCGCCTCTTTTAGCATAGTTAAAGGGGGCCTTTAACAGTGTTAATAAACAATGATAAAGGTAAACTTTATCAGTGATAATAATTTCCCCCTTTATCATCACATTTTTTAGTGTTGTTAAAGGGTACCTTTATTAGTGATTTTTACGAGCACTGTTAAATCTAACCCTTTATCATCGCTTACATTATCAGTGCTTCTATAGCGCTAACAAAACTATTTTAATAACATTTTTAAAGGCCTAATTTTTTGTAATGATCATTTATTTCTTAATTTTTGCACCTTGTTTTGATATAAATTAGTGCTATATAATTTTTATAATAATTATTTTGAATGAATTTGAAATGGTTTTCCATTTGAATTTAATTATGATAAATTTTTCAATTGAGCTTCTCACACCAATTATTTTACAATAAGCCCGGTTGGCCTCTATAAATATATTTTGATTTATAAATTTTGATTCAAGTTTATCAACTAGGTTTCTAAATGGATTTTTTATTTTATAAATGGTGTGCTTGGACCTTTTGGAAATGGTTTGACACCCAAAGAATGTGTGAGGTCCCTTTGGAACCTTTGAAAATGGTTTTCTTTGGAAAAATATCCTTGGGATATCTCTCTCTTACCTTATTCATTGTTAAAAGAAATAGAAGGTCCTTGGTATGATTCTTCCCTAATGAATTGATGGTTGTAAGGAAAGGGGGATTATTCCTTAGGGTGATTCGGGGTGATTCTTGAATGACTGATTCATGTGGTGGTGTGTATTTATTTCATATATATATATTTATTTATTTATTTATTTATATTGTTGATTTTTTTATTCCCTTTGGATCACCTCCACCATAGCTATTACATGGGAACATACCATATCTAGCGGATTATCCAAGAATTATTGTTGCACTAGTTTATGATTACATTCTGGCTAATAGCCCTTAGTATGTACTTTGACCTACTTTGTGATGGTGCCCATCGGTTAGGCTAGGTAGGGTATGACCGGGAATTAGATCTATTTGACTGTATCAAGAAGACTGACTATATGTATCAAGTTACAGTATGTTATATATTTTTTCCTGATCTCCTAGGTATTCAAGTGTTCTTAGTCACTTATTTATTTACGAAGGATAATCTAGGTTCCTCATCAGGTATGGTTACTTGAATATTGCTTTCCCAATGCCCTCATTATATTTTAATTTCTTATACTACCTTTTAATGTTGTATCACTTTTTTAAAGATGTATTTTTTTTAATGTTTCATCAAAAATGTTTTGAAATTTGTTTCATAGTCCATTCCACCCATTACACAAGCACCCTTATTCTTACATTCCCTCTCATTCTCTAAAATTATCAAATGTATACTTTTTAAAAAACCAATTTTAAATTAAGTGGTTAATGTAACATGATTTTTTTTTGAAGTTGAGTGGGTGAAAAAATTATTTTTATGTTATTATATTTTGAACTTACGATAAATGAATCTTTTATTTAAAGGAAATACATATAGAATAGCTTTACAATTGTATTCCTAATGATTTTTAAAACTCATGCATATACATCTATTCTTGTTTTTATCACCAGGTCAATGTCCTTCTTGGTTTATATCGTTGTGGAGAAATGTTGGGTTTTGGGTTTGGTGAGTGACCAATGGGGTCACACAAAGATCTATTTGGTCATTCGTATCCTTTTCTACTTATTTTTAGTTTATATTTTTTTTGTTCTGGATAATTTGTTAATTTTATATTTGGATTGTTTTTTATTTCTTCAAAGTTATTTATTTTATACTGGGTGAAATCATTCCATTCATCTATGATTAATTCCCTTGGTGCCTTTTGCCACCCCGGGGTGATCGAAAATGTTCCTCGTGGATGTAATGGGTCGGCTCGGGTGATTAGTTCAAGGTCGAATCATATTGGTTCGTTACGCCATAAAAAATGGATCTCAATGTGAACTATTCACTTATATGATCCTCATAAAATATAACACCCATATCCCATGTAAATTTTATATCTTCAATAAATATTTCCAAATAGATATCAATATAATTACTAGTCTCTTTTAGTCTAGATATAAGTAGAGAAAACAAAATGTATTTTCATTTCATGCATAACCTTTCTTGGAAATTAATAATTTACCAACATAACCATCCATGTAATATGAGTACTATTTTTTATACCAAAATGATTTATTCTATTTTTAGATAAAACAATATAGAAGTTTCTTGGCTCATTTCTAAATTCAGGATACACATAATCAATTTTCTTCCTTTAAGGAGAGTTGGTTTGGTGACACAGTTTCACATTTTAATTTTTTTTGTTACATATAAATTTTTTAAAAGCTTCTTGATATACATATAGTCATATAACCCTTGGAATGATTGTAAAATACTATAAAACTCCTAAAGGACTTGATTTATCTTTCTTGAATTGATTTATTCCACACTTAGGGAATTTTTTGAGTGATTCATAATCCTAAAAAAATAATATATAATTATTTCGATATGAATGCATTTCTTTAGAGATCATACCCATTGAACTTAGAATTCTTTTAGTATCATATGTTTGATAAGGAATCTCATTTTCTTCTGGTATCATATCATTTAGGAGACCAATTTGTTTTTCTAAAGCTAGTGTCACTCCATCCACTGCAATATTTTAAATTATATAACTTCTATACAACTAAAAATGTTGTATACTTAGTAAAACCAATACATAGTGGTCTCTTTTCACAACTGTTTAATTTCTTAAAAAAAATTACATTCAGGAAGGTTATATTAAACTTCCATTGTCATTTCTTCCATACGATCTCCATCATCATTTACACTAGTATTCATATAAAATGATTAGTAAATCATAGTTTCATCTTTGTCCGTATGTAAATTTAAATGTTTCTTATGTTTAGTACAACATTTAGAGATTAAATATATTCCATGATAAATCAAATGTCCTTCTAAATATTTTATAATAAATAATCCTAAAAAACAATGTGAACATAGAAAAAGGATTTTAGATGGGTAGTCTGCATGATCTATTACAAACTTTATGAACTATTTAGCCCCATCATCATACTCATTTTTAATCAATATTCATTTTGTACTAAAAAATAAATAAATACGCATAAGGTATCCATATCATGTATATGTGCATTAATATGCTAATGAAGACCCAATATTTGAGTGTAAATTTTTAAATATGTATGTTTGTGTATCTAAATTAATTGGTTTGTAAATATATAAATCATATGTATTAAATAAGTATTGAATATCATAATAAAATAATAAATTCATTAACCCTTCAATGAAATTTGATTATTTTTCTATGAAATAAGTCATACTCACTTTGGACACTCAAATAATCAATTAAAAAAAATTATAATGACCAAAAGGATAAAATCTATTTCATGTCAATGTCTAGCTAATCTTCTAGTGGACTAAACATAGAAGAGATCAAGTGAAATATTAAATTGTCTTTTATGTACCCTCATATTCTTTATTTTTAGAATGTTTGCCTTTAATTGAACTTTTTTTTGGTTTTTTCCCAAAAAAATAATTGACGTTTTCTCTTCCATTGATTTATTTAAAATGATTTATTGAAATTTTATTCCATGTTTAATTCTATTTTAAGAATTTAAAAATAAATAATAAGGGTTTCAATTATTTAAAACTATTTAAACTTTTCAACACCCAACTGAAGTTGTGAGAACAATTATTATTCCATTAAACTCTTCTTATCGATGATAATTGATCAATATTATTAAATGAAATAGAATTATCATTGTTATTATGGTAAATAATCTCATTGATTTAAACTACATCAATTATTAGTTCATAATTATGGATAAAGTACTAAAAAATATTGAAAGAAAAATTGTGTACAATTAAGAAGAATAACCTCATATCATGAACATATTTAAGGTAACTACTCAAAATCTACTTCTTAATTTCCTCAAAATATTAATTCTTAGGCTTTCAACCATCTACCATTCATTCACATGTTTTTCATTCTTAGAAACCCACTATTTTAATTCTCATTTATGAATAAAAATAAAAAAATTTAATTACATCATAAATCAATTAAGTAACAATGAAGTCAATTACTGACCTTCTTGAGAGACAAATTAGGACAATTAAATTTCATTATTAAGTAAAAAATATATTTTGGTTTGGACTTAGTGATAAAATTATCACTATCAAATTAGTATCATTTTTAGAGAGGTTACGAATAAGTTCTATATTTTTTCAATTTGGAATCAAATATATTTGAAAATACATCTTATTAATTTCAATTTTTGATTGAAACCCATTTTTATATTTAAAATCTAATTCTAAAACACACACATACTAATTTAGAAAATTTTGACCCAAAAATTAATAGGAAGTTTTATAATATAGTAAAAAATATGGGACAAAGAGATTATAATATTTTAGAAGTTTCTTTTAAGGCTGAAATTTGTGAAGAAAAGTATGAAACATCCACTATAAAACTTAAAAAATTAGAAGCACCCAAACATGAGAATCCAAACCATTTAGAATCATGGTCAAATAGAGAACCATATAGGAATTAGTTTCATCATTACATGGTAATCAAAAACCAAATGGTTTCAATTATTTCAGCTAGGTCAATATATTATGTTACCTATAGGCCAAGGGTAATAGGGGTGGTATAGTACATTAGAAAAAAAGAACTAAAAATTTTGAAATAGTGAAAGATTAACTAAAAAGGAGTAAAAATAATCACATACCTTTGGTTTTGAGAGGGTTTATTCCTCCCATAAAATTGATAGGGGTCAGTGGAAGAGTTCCAGTTCCATGAGATCTTGAATGGTGCAAGCAAGTGGGGTTTTGTTAATGTTCATTTTAGTAGACGAGGAAGGTGTAATTCCCCAAACCTGGTGCCACTAAAATGGTGGCTCGGGCTGGTGTTCCACATGACCTCAAGAGAACCTCCTCATATGATAGAGGATACAAACTAGCAGTGTAAGTATATGGGGATACATTCGGAGAATATACCCTCTTATCAGAGTAAAACAATATTGAGAATAGTATCAATAGATACAACAACATTTTCAAGTGGTAACTAGAATAGCATAAAACACATTCCAACCATGGCCCAAATGAAACATGATATTAAAATAACATTTACACCCTAAATGTCATGTATTCATTCAATGAAACCTCGAATTTTGAAACAATGAAAGCCCTTGAACACTATCCCGAGTCCAAACACAGTCCTGACATACCATGCTTCATCCTATCATTCCAAACATAAATTGAATCCAGGTCACTGTCTTGAACCTATACCGGAACAAAAATAGTATATACTCGAGTACCCAAGTTCCATGGCATCCCAAAAAGTGTGTGAGTATAACTCAGTATCCCGCAACCAATAGTGTCTACAACAATAACTAGTCTAATGATAGAGTATATAGAAATAAAGATAAGAAATATAAAAATATAAAAAATATATATGTATTTAGTTAAATAGTTATCAATTAGCCCCCAAAGGCTCTTGGTTCCCAAAATATCAACACAATAAACCTTATTTGTCATATTTCATGAGTTTTAACCATGTACTATGATGGATAAACACTTTACATCACAATGGAATTCATTAATTAATTTCATATAATTCATTTCACCTTGGAGCATCATTCCAAGTATCCATACCATATACATCATCATACCTTGGAGAATCATTCTAGGTACCCATACCGTATACATCATTGGATCTTAGATAATCAAAATAACATCCCAAAACATGTACATCATTAGATTTTTTTATCATTATTCCAATATCTGAAACCATGCAAGACATCAGTGGGGCCTAGATCATCATTCTAGCACAGACCATGGAATGCATTGGTGGTGCCTTGAGAATTATTCTGTCCTACCACATGGATGAGTAGAATCAGTTCAACATCTACCATACCATTATTCATATCTTTCAAGGATCATTTTTAATGACTTATTTATTAACAATCAATTTCCAAGATCCAACAAAATTGGCATTTTCAACATAATAAACATTAAAGGTTCTATAGACCCATTTAATAACATTAACCTACCCCTTTAACCATCTATCATTTTCCAACATTATCACATCATTTAAAAAGGTCCCAATGAACTATTAAAACCAAAAAAATGGATCAAATAAAACCCAACCCCTTTCTCATGGAATAAAACATCAAAACCAAATACTCTTTTAAAACACCTTAAAGCTTAAATTTAAAACAAGGGTATTCCTTATTGAAAAACCTAACCATTCTCCAAGCCCTTCATTTATATTACAAACCATTTAAAATATCCATTAAATCATTTTCACAAAAATGGGAACCACAACCTCATTTAAAATCATCATTTAAAACCTATTTTAAACCCACCTTCAAATTTAATTTATGTTGAACACCTCATTTTCATCATTATCCACTTTAAAACATCATTTTCACTTGATAAAAGACAAAAATGGATCAAAATAAAAAACACACCATTTAAACCATTTCCAAAATCCTCCTAGGCGTTTCAAAAAATCATGGAATATAAAACATTTCAATACAACATCATAACATGTCATAATAACTTTTTTATAATTTATACCAAGTACCCCTTAATCATTATAACATATTAATTAAAAATTTAAACTTTATTACATTAATAGATTCTCTATCTCATCATTTAAAATTTCCTTGCACCACACTCAAGGGAATGTCATACCCCATGGGTAGCCCTAAGACTGGTCTCAAGTCATCAATAGACCCAACGAGGTATGTGAAGGGTCTTGCACACCAATTCATGGACTAACTTACTTTTCATGGTTAATGAAAAAAATATTCATAAAGTAATAACATTGAAACAATTACATACACATAGGAAATATCAAGACTATGGGGAAAATCTTGCAAACCACCCACCTCAAACTCATTGACAACCACTCATATAACCATGGACCTTGATTTGAACTATAACAGACTCAAAAACCAAAGTAAAGAAATCCATAAAACAGGTTTCATGAGAATAATAATCATATAAACAAATAAACAAAACCTATTCAAGAAAATATAAGGAAATAATGTTGAAGTCTTACTTGAAGCTTCAATTTTCACTAAATGGCACTCCAAATTCCTATGAATCAAGGGAGAACAATCCATGGAGGCTAGAGCTCCTAGTTCACACCCTATACTTATGGGGAATAAGTGGTAAGGAAATTAAGGGAATTAAAGCTTAATATAAATTGGAAAAAATGTTACATTTTCCTATTTTAATTAGACTCTTAGTTAGGTCATACAGTTTTCCTAATTGTGTGCCCTCCTCTATCTGGAGTTGCACAATTTGCTGAGGATCCCACATAGTATGGAAAACTATGAAAAGGATGTGTATTTTATATGTACAAGACTATGTGATTTATCCTCCCCCCTTGCATTATTTTTAAACCATTAACCCTTCTACCCCATGTCTCATGGTCTTCATGCACAGTTAGTGTTAATCTGGCGTCAACTATATGCCATGCATAGTTTGGCCATTTTGTCTCCATTTCATATCCCAAACCCCTGAAACACCCTTGAGAGATACCATTCTCTTATAAAATACTTCATTGAACATTTTAGAAAGGGTTTAACCAAAATTAAAATTAAAATATGTCTCATCAAACACCATGATCTTATAACCTCCCCATCATAATAAATCTCATCCATGAGAAACCTTGATGGTCATCCATCCTTATCACCTGACCCATGCTAATCACCAACATAATTTCCAATGATTGTGTTCCATTCTGGTCACCCAAAGCACAACCAAGGAACATCCTCAACTTAAGGTACTCAAACATCTAAAAACCCAAGACAGCACTCATTTCCAAAACTGAAACACCAAGAAAACACATACTGAAGACCATCCATCTGAGAAATGATTATTCAATCACCCGCTCAGTCTATGGTGCTCCCCACCATAATCTTTATCTTACCATCACTAATTCCTGATGATTAGCTCCTAATCCATCAAAAGATTCCAACAAAACCTTTAACTGTCTCACCCACAAAGTGATTGGGATGACTCCCAATTTACCATGTCCCAACACCTACTAGAACACCAATTGGAATTGGTACCTATCCTTCTCATCAAAATATAACTAAAAAGGACACATACCCAACATTAATGTATTAATTGATAAAAACATGGTCTTCCCTGAAACTCTCGATTTATTTATCAAATAACACCCATATTCTCTAATATGACAAGACAAATGTGGTTTGTAACTCATCATATCCATTCTATACATTATCTAAAGTTATACTATCTTTGGCTGACACATCCAAAAAATTCCTGACTCCAACCGTCATCATGTTTCCATATAACCTGATCATTGTGACTTTAGCCCTGAGAAATTCCAGAACCACCTGAACATTCCCACTGGAGTCCATACCTGACTTCTAGTAAAATTCCATAGTCAAAGTCTTTTATGTCCCAACATCATCGTCACTCCCTACATCCTACAATGATATAACTACAACACAAAAACTACATACTAATTTTGAGCCACCTTGATCCTAAATCCAATACTTGACTCAATCATCCATCCCATGTGATTCAATTTTAAAATTCCATTTGGAATCCAAGAACACACCTCATAGATTCCTTACGAGCATTTAATTTACTTCCTTGAGTGATCCAATACTATCTCCACACATCCACAACCCTTCCAACATGAGGTTCCTATAACTATGACAGACATGTTACTCCCCACCTTACGAATGTCTTTGTCACCACCTCACTAGTGAAACTCTAACTATTTTGGATCATGTTCCCACTACAACCAAATCCTAGAATTGAACATGTCCACTTTACTCTCACCTAAGAGGAAAAAATAAAAACTATCGCTTATTCCTAACATCTAAGAATGGAACCCATATAATTCTCCCACATTCGGTCCATCATAAGGACCTTACTCTCAATGGTCTATGGTTCCCTTACCACCATAGGGATTCACTTACACTTCTCCATGAATCCACCTCCATGAAGTCCTTTCAAGAAAACAAAAATATATATTCAGTTCGTTTGGTGTATAGCCAATTATCTCTTAGTATACTCAAAAAAATGTCAAGATGTTGGCCATTATCATCTCTAAACTGGGAGTACACTAAGATTTCATCATCGAATACAACCAAAATTGATCTATTATCAATGTTTCCTATATCTATAGGGACATATCAATTCCCAACAAAATTAATTGGTCTCCCTACCTAAAATAATCTCATCAACTCACAATCTCAACCATTCAAGTTGAACTGGCTTACCAAAATTCACTACCACCTCACGAATCTCTGACAAGAAGTTGTGAATTAACATTATAGATGGCACTACTGCCACAAAACCGCCTGTGTTATTCCACCAAAACCTGAATGATTCTCCATAAAACTAAAAAAAAATCCATTTCTATAATCCAAAACCAAATGGTCCTATGCATAGCTGGTGCATATCACCTTGATTTCATCCAAAAAGATAAGAAATATTTATTAATCCACATGTTCATGTATATCTAACAACATCAGGAATTTAAAGAACATTCTTACCATCCTAACCTTTCTAGAAACCCTATTGTCGAACTCCCACTGAACCAGACACAAAACCCCATGAGTCATATGTCACTAGAAATAGGCTCAAACACCCAATCAAATAGCTAACCATGCCTCTAGTATATCATCCTCATTAGTCTCGAGGAATCTTTGATATCCCATTTTATGACTCGGCCTTTCTCATATGTTAGGTCCAACCACATGACTACCCCTAACATTGGGTTTCTTCCCAAGATCAAGGGAATCTATCTATACTCTAGCTACTCATGTCTCATCCAACCAAAGTCAACATTTATTCCTATATCAAACAGCGTCCGAATAGTAGGGAGAGGCACTTGAATGATCATAACCTTCAGAAATATCCTTAAATCCAACTATAATCACTCCTGGTGCTTCCCTACAAATAGAAATCAAGGAATAACCATTCCTTTTATAGTAACTCAGAGGAACCCACCATTGATTGATTCCACCTCTCAATCATCCACTAATGCTTCAAATTATAAAGAACCCACAACACTAGGATAAACTCCCTCATAGTTTCCCTTGATTACCCAAAGCCACTAAATCATGGAAACCACCTAAGTCACTTTCCAAAAACAAATGGCTCTCCCACTAAGTTGTATGCATAAATTCTCACACAATTCACTACTCATTGGTATCACTCTTTCCCCCATTCAAAAAATGAACATCTCCTTACGCACCAAAACCAACAACTTTTTCCAGGTCTAATACCCATGGAATCACAACCACTAAGAATGGAACCATAACCCAAGACACCCATTTAAAGGTATAATGTACATCCCACATGATCACATCCTACTAGAGTTACCATATCCACATTACCTGAAAACATTTTACAACCTTGAGGTCATATCCTAACAAAAGGCACAACAAGTAACAACCCATTATCCAACACATACAAACCCATCAGTTCCTCACAACTCATGAACAAGTGTATCAAAACTAGGGAACTCTCAGAGGCCAAACCACCCATAAAAAGGGTCAGATAATAACAAAAGGGATACTCTTCACCTATTCCTCTAAAGTCTCCATCATCTCTCATTTCAATTTAATTGAACTTTACCACTATAAAACCCAAGGATTCCTATTTCAAAACCTTTCATTATTGAAGAATCCTAAATTTTTCCAATTTATTTCTATTTCATGATTCATGTTTTAGGATAGATAGAATGTCATTCATAAGTAATAATAGGAAAACACATTATAGTTTTTTTACTGAAACATTATTTAACCCAAACTGTTTCCCTTAAATCATTTATACCAATATATTACAGAAAATTCACCTAAGGAGTTAATCAATTAGAGTGCCATCATACACTTATATATAACCCATATAAATGTTTGAAGAAACTTGAAATACTAACACCTCTATATAGTTTGAAATCATATGTAGATCTAAATGACCAATAGTCATGGACCACAAATAGAAAATTACACTACCGGTATAATTAATCCTAGGGAAATATCAATCATACAGAGCATATGGATGACATATCAATCATATGTTTCTATCATGATTCATGAATACATACACCCTATCTTTTCATACTTATCCAAGAGATGACATGCTCATAAATCAATAACATAACATCCAAGTTCAACACTCGATGTGGAAAATCAGTTAATGGTAAAATCCCAAAGAAATAACATAAATTTCCCACCCATATCAACAAGGTTTTTTTCCCATGCATGGGGTAGAAAGAACCCAAGAATAAACTCACTACCAAGATCTGAAAAGACCCTATTCTCATATCTACCATTCCTAAATAGTAAGAAAAAGGACACTAGCTCTAATACAACATTGTAACACCTCATCCTGGGTTCCACAAAAATGGTTCCCTAAGCTAGTGTGCCACATGAGCTCAAGCACACCGCAACGTATTCCAAAGGCTGCTGACTAAAAATATCGGTCTATGGATATACATTAAGAATACTATAACATATTATCATAGTAAAAAAAATTAAAATAATATTTATAGATAAAAAACTAGTGTAAGTGATAATTTTAACAACATACAAAAAGTGTCAACCATAACCCAAATGAAACATGATATAACAATGATATGTGCACTCTACATGTCAGTCAGTCGTACACTGAAACCCAAAATATTGAAATAATGAAAAAACTGAAACATGGTCCCAAGTACAAACCTAGTCCTAGAATCCCATCCTCCATCCTACCTACCCAAAAATTAACCAAATCCATTTCATTAGCTTGAACATGTAGATGAAAACAAGTATAATATTCTTGAGTACCCAATTATCATAGAATCTTGAGCAGGGTATGAGTACAACTCAATTGGCAACCACCAATGGTGTCTATGAAAATAAACAATCTAATAATAGTGCATCCAAAAATACAAATAAATATTTCAGAAGTAGTAAAAGTAAACAGGTTTTTAATTAAACAATTATCAATTAGCCCTAATGAATCTTGGTTTTCGTAATGGTACTAACACACTAAACCTACTTCAGCTGATGATGGGTGTCTAAACCACATATTATAAAGGGTAAACACTTTACATCACAAAATAATTCATTAATAAATTTCATATAATTCATTTCATCTCAGAGTGTCAATCCAAGTACATGCACCATATACATCACCATACCATAGAGCATCAGTCCAGGTACCCATACCATATACATCATCAGAGCTTGGAGAATCCTTCCATCATCCCAAACCATATAAATCATCAGATCTTAGACCATAAATCCAGTATCCCCAACCATGAAAGGCATCAGTGGTTACTAGACTATCAGTACATCTCAAACAATGCAATACATTGGGGTTTCTTGGAGCATCATTCTGGCCCTCCAAAGGATGAGGAGCATCATTCCATAATTCACCATTCTATTATTCAGGTCTTTCAAGGTTCACCATCAGTGAAATATTTATTAACAATGAATTTCAAAGGTCCAACATACTTTTCCTTTTCAATACAACAAACATTAAAGCTTCATAAAACCAATTTAATGACATCAAAAATCCCCTTTAACCATATCACATTTTTTGAAATTATCACATCATTTACCAAGGTCCCAATGGACCTTTAAAACCAAAACATGGATCAAATAAAACATAACCCATTTCTCATGGAATAAAACACTAAAACAAAATAATTTATTAAAAATCATGAAAAACCCATTTATAACATGGGTATTCCACTGGGAAAAACAAAACCATGCCTCAAGGCCTTCATTTCCATTAAAAACGTTTAAAATATCTATTAAAGCATTTAAAAAATGGTAACCACACCATAATTTTAAATCATCATTTTAAATCTATTTTAAAACCCCCTTTAAAGTCACCTTGTGTTGAACAACTCATTTTAAGCATTAGCTACTTTAAAACATCATTTTCACTCATTAAAATCCACACCTATATCGAAATCCAAAGAAAACTCCATTTAAACCATTTTTAAATCCTCTTAGTAATTTCAAAAAATATTTTCATGTAGAACATTTCAATATAACCTCTTAACATGTCATATTCACTTATTCCCAATTTATACCAAGTTTCCCTTAATCATGCTAACTTTCCAAATGAAAATTTCAACTCATTTACTTCCATAGATTCTCTATATAATAATTTATAATTTTGTAACACCAATATTAAGGAAATGGAATGCCCCTTGGGTAGCCCTAGTCGTGGTCTCAATTCATCAACAAACACGACGAGGTCTGTAAAGGGTCTGGAACACTAATTCAAGGACTAACTTACTTTTTAAGGTTAATGAAACAAAAATTCAACAAAGAAAAATATTAGAATAATTCCATACACAAATACAACATCAAAAAATTGGAAAATATTATAGACCACATACCTCACACTCATAGAAAACCAATCGTCCAGTCACATTCCTTGATTCAAACTAAAATAGCTTCAAACATCAAAGTGAAGAAATCCCTAGAAATAGGGATCATAAGCGTTAGAATGAGAGAAACAACTAAAATAATCCACTTCTATAAAATATAAGGAAACAAATTCAAAGTCATACCTATATATTTTATTAACACTAAACAGCACTCCAAACACCTATGAATCAATGGAGAACTATCCATGGAGAAATAGAGGGATATTGGTTCACACCCTAGTCTATTAGGGGAGAAATGGGAAGGATATTCAGGGAACAACCTTTTAATCCCAATAGGAGAAAATGGTAAATAAACCTATTTTAATGTGGTCCATGGTTAGGGTGCACAGTTTTCCTAACCATGTGCCAACTGTGAAACCTCTTATGTCTAGAGTTTCATGATTTTAAAGGGATCCTGCATGGTTTGGAAAACCTTGTAGAGGTCATTTGTTTGTCTTTATCTAAGATCGAATGGTTACTCCTTCCCCCTTTCATGTTTTACAAACCATGTACCATTATCCTTCATTTAACATGGCCTTGGGGTGGGGTTAATACTATATTTTTTTCAACCATGTTCCATGCTCCGTGTGGCCTCTTTTTCTCACTTTTAACATCCCAAAACCCTGAAATAGCCCTAATACTTCTCATGACCTTAAAAGACACCTCATTTACCACTTTAAAAAGGTTATAAACAAAATTAAAATGAAAAAATTACTCATAAAACATCAAGATCTTACATAAGGGTTTTATCATTGTTTCATAAAAAGCATGGATAAAGATAGTTTTATCAGCATTAAAATGATAGATATTGAAAACGATTATATTTCTCAATGATGTTTTTATATGTTGATAAAAAATATTTAAAATAAATTACAATAAGTTTTATTAATTATATAAATTAATAAAAAAAATAAAAATGAATATATATATATATATATATTAAAATTAATATGAATTCATATTAAATATGTACATGATAACCATATTCATTCCAAATTAAATTTTTATTATTTTCAAAGATTCTACTTTTAATGGTTGAATGTGAACATACAAAACAAACACAAACATAATTGACATTGAAGTGAAAAAAAATATTTTAGACCAAGAATGGGTATTCCACATCATTCAAAATAATCCAAATATTTTTGGACTTATGGTCCCTTTTGAAACCCCAGTCAAAGATGAGCATATCCTATTCTGGGTCATTGGAAATGAGATCTTTAGTTATGGAAGCCATCTTGTCCAAGATTTTATAACATTTTTCTAGATTGATTTTACCTATATCAAAGTCCTAAGGAAATAATATATTTTTAACTTAAATACAATTCAATTTTTGTTCGTTAGTTCCAACATAGAGACCACTTGCAGATATCAGTTTGACATCTTCAATCGAGTCATGAATAATAAATTAATCTTCCACCATATCCTTATAATGTATAATCAACTCAAGATATGGTACCTGAAAAGTTATTTTGTTCCTTGAAAATATTCCCATCATTCCCTTTCTGTTATTAGATATCGATAACCACCAAAGGTGGGTCCTACTTAACATCTAGAAGATTTTTTACAGATCTAGCCTCCCTGCGTTTTGGAAAAAAAGTGTTATCTTTACGAATCTGAGCCTTCATAATTTTTTTCATTGAGTGACATTCCCCCATCAAGGTTCCCCTTCATTAAATTATTATTCATAGAATGATAAGGATATTTGGTATGTAAATATTCTTCATATGATGATGAAATAAAATGGGATTAAGAATCTGAGACAATATCGGATGAGGAAAACTCTTCTACTACATGAGCACACTCTTGATCAAATTCTGCTGGAGGCCCAACATCCTAGTCCTTTCCCTTATGATTAGAATTTATCTATTTCTATTCAACTTCATCATGATCTAGGTGAAATGGTCGAGGGATCCCAAATCTATTGGTGTAACATCCCCCAATTAGGAACTCTCTCACATGGCCAAATCAGGTTGGTTATAGAACCTCAAGCATAAAGTTTCTAGATGTAGTGTAAGCATTGTATAAGCCATTACCAACTCATATTTTTGTCATGATCGATGATTAATCTGAGATTTAAATAATGATAAAATTCATGATCAATGGAATTGAATCAAATAATATAGATAATAGATAAACTCTATAACCAAAGTTCATGATCGTCAGATATTATTTATAAATAATTTAAGCCATTAAAGAAATACCTTGTGAGAGATTATTTATTTTTTAAAGGATTTGAAAAAATCTTTACATCATATCATCATTGCGTTATAGGAATCAAGAATAGATTCCCTATAGTGGATATCCACATGTTTTCAACAAATAACTGAATGTCACTATAGGGATCTTCAGGTTCTAACACTATAGATCCTAACACATGTATCATTCACCTTTGATTTCCCTAAGAACCAATTTGACGAAGGGTTCTCTATGAACTCTCTTGAATTGAGAGTGGTGGTGCAGGATGATTTCTCTTTTTTATTGAGATTTTTGTAGGAGAGGTATATCTTTAGGGATTTGAGAGGATTGTATCTTGAATTTGTTGTGAAAATGACAAATGAATTGTCTCTCATAAGAAAATAATATAATTGGGTTTATATACCATTGGGATTAGAAAACAATAATTTTACATCAGTCCTTTATTATTTCCTTAATCCCTGCAGAACCTCGTATCTATATTAATAATTTTATTAATAATTCTTACTATAATATAAATATAACGCCCCGACCCTAGTTACCCAGAGTCGGTGCATTATTTTAATACATTGGCATGATTACAATGAATCAAGTCTCGAAAGACTGATTAGTTTAGCAGTCTTGGAAAATAGATTACATACATGAATGTTACATTACACTTCATAACATACAAAACAATATAAATAATCCTTTATGAATTCCATTATTCCCTTGTCTTAACCCTTCTTATCAATCACAATATACTTTTTGGAATCCTGGGAAAAATAAAACATAGAAAGGGGTGAGATCAAACGCTCCGTAAGGGTAAGAAATACAGCGGAAACATTCATAAATAAGCATAAGCATTTAAGGAAATGTATAACTAAAACAAAAGCCTTTTAAACTTGAACTTCAACATAATATGGAAAAAATAAAATGAAATAATTCCATTTACTCATTCACATGGATATTATACTAATCGAATAATCACATGCAATATCAACAACCATTTTCATAATGATGGAATGCATAATGCCAGAACATCATAACCACATAGCCAAGGCCTCGTGCCAAGACTACAAATAAGATTTTGCCAAGGACTTGTGCCAAGACACTAGTTTGTCTCATGAGACCTACCAATGCATTGAGGAGCTATAGCGGGTTCCACCCATCACTTACAAAGTCTAATTCATTCCCATATGAAAATGTTTAAACATAACATAAACATTATTATTAAAACTAGCATACGAAATGTCAATACTTTCTCCATAAACCATGAATGGTATAAAAATAACACATCCACAGTAAAACATATCACAAAACCTTCAATACAATACAAAAGTTTTGTATCATAATAAATCAACTTCATATAAGATTAAAATCCATCAAAGGATGTTGACATAGATGCAAATCAAAACTATTTGAGAGAAATATCTCTTTTCTCGAAATCATTGAAAAGTCGCACATTTATAAAGGAAGTAATTTAAAAGAGATTTTTGAATCAAAGTGTCCCATACCACTTTGAAACTTTTGAAAATAAATATAATTTCAAAACATTCATGTCCATATAAATAAATCCTTAAAATCATTTTGAAAACATGGACATTAATTAAAAATATTTAGAAAGATAAATCTTTAAAACATTTAAAATTATGATCTTGATAAAGATTACCTTTCACAAATTCTTAAAATATTCATTTTGAAATCATTTAAAAGTCACATAATTATAAAATAAAACATTTACTTTGAAAATATTCTTATAAGATTCTAAGGGAAGCTTTGACTATTTTATAATGGCGGTAAATATCCGTAACCGCCGTATAAGTTTAAAAAAAGACATTCTTACCTTAAATTTGTCGAAAAGGTTAAAAGTGCCTTGTTTGGAAAATGACAGAAAGATTCCTTTCAAAACACATAAGGGTATAAATGACTTTAACCCATTGTCTATTAAATAGTGAAAATGTTTTTAAATACATTTTTAAGGAACATGGATGTGGATGATAAAGAGATCCCAGCAGATAATTGCGTATAAACAACCTCGGATAATGAAGAGATTGTGAAATAAACCCTTAACTTGTACTTTTCCTTGGTTGGGGGTAGGTTAACCTCCTGTATAATGGTGAAATAATTGTTATTAAATTATACAAGAATCATATACATTAATATGATATCATATATGATCTTTTAACATTGATTTGTTAATATTATCTTAGTATTATCGTTGTTTCAGGTGTTAACTTACTAGTTTTATTTTATATGTTTTGTTACGCAAGCCATTTTTTTCATGGATAGGTTGTATATTATTCATATCCAGATTGATATCAAGTCCTTAGATACTATTATAAATCATTATATGAGATTTAGACTTGAATGGATACGATGGAGAATGAATCTCATCGCGTTTGTGGAGACAGTAGTCCGTACGTACGCACGAGCGACAATATTATTCTTTTGTTATTAAAATAATATATAATTGGATGTTATATCATATATACAGAATCATTATAATGTTATATTTATTATTTACATGAATTAAACATCATTATTATACCCATCCAAATAATAATATATTGAATAACAATTACACCACGACGTGGAGACAGTAAGCCGTACGTACGCACGTATGGTGACATGTTATTCAAAGGGTGGATAGAATAATGAATATGGTTGTACCATATTTATAATAACATCACAGTATATATAAGATAAAGGAGTTATTATTTTAGAATGGTAACAACAAAGGAAGAAGAAGTGGAAGAAGAAAGGAACTTGAAAAAGGGTGGTGAAATCATTACCTCTTCTTCGGGTTCTTCCTTTTGATTTGATCAAAAGGGATCCTTAGGTTGGCTTTATGATCAAAATAATGCCTCTAGGTTGTATTGAGGGAAGTTGAGAGAGTATTTGGGCAGGGTTTTTCCGAACCAAAAGTCTTTGAAGGTGTTAAGTAATGAGAAGGGAGAGTGCCCTTTTATAAGAGGGGTGAGGGGCACCTTTAGAAAAGCTAGAAATATTAATTTATAATAAATTCATATTCGGTTTCTAATGGATCCAAAGTTTATTATTTAAAGTTCAATGTGGTTATGGGTCGAAAACCACTCAAAAAATATAATTTATACAGGTTTGGTTCATTATATTAACTTTATCTTAAAGTATTAACTCTTAGTTAATTAGTTTCACTTTTACAATGTCTCTTTGTATTTTTATATTATATGGTTAATAAACTTACTACAACATCCAAGAGACCCCCAAGTGGTCCATTAATGATACACCTATCATGATATAAGTCTCTTGGACGAACCTTAGATTTTTAGGAATTTAATATCAATTAATAATATAATATGTTTTTTAAAAACTCTTTTATGTCAATTTTGAAACTATTCAATAGTTGATTTTTGTGAAACTCATAACAGAATGATTACTTCGAAAAAATTCAATTAAATCAATACTAATATGTCATATTAACCTATAAAATTAGTTTAATTCAATAAAAGTCTCCAATTATATTTATTTGGGTATTTATAATATCAATTATTTTAATTTTTCTCTATTATGGTAATTACTACATCATCAATGTGTCATAAATAAATTAAATTATTTAATGTCTAAAAATTATAATTAAAATATAATTATGTAATAAATTATTTTATCTTTCTAATGAATATTTATAGTCTGAAATCAAACATATATAACCCTATTTAAAAATTGTTTTGCTAAAAGATATATGCTTATATCATTTTTGTAATTACTTTAACTTAATTAATATAAAGTGTCATTATCACTTACATGTGGATCCATGGGGTCCCTAAATCGACCCAAAGATGCCCATGATCGGCCATGTATCAACCAATAGGGTTAAGACATGTTTTAAGGTAATTTAATATTATTATAATATTATTTATTTACCCTTATTTACCGGATTTACCCTTTAACCATCGTAAATAAAATATTTACCGAAGTAATTATTCAAAATGTCTAAAAATAAAAGTTACCTATTTACACAATTTGGACATCCTGATTCCAAATATAGAATCCATTTTTCCAAATTCAATACACAGAAGTGGTAGAAATTAATTTAAAATTAATTCCTGTTGTTAAAACAAAAAGCGTGTTTTTAAGAAATAATAACTATCAAAAGATTGACAGTTGTTTATGTTCGGTTTAAATGTGAAATTATGTTCAATGACCCAAATTTTATTAAATGGTAAAAATAAATTCTAAATATAATTTAAAACCACTCAAATTAACAATTTACCACTTCTAATTATTTCGATTAAAAAATTTGTTTTTAATTAAAATTTAGTAATTTTCACTATTCATCAAAATATAAAAGTTATCCGAAAAGTACCAAAATTTTACCCTAGGATAATTTCGTTATTCCGAATCCAAAAATGAATTCTATTTTACCAAATTCAAAACATAAAAGTTTCATTTATTAATTTAAAATTGATTCCCACTTTCGAAACCAAAAGGCGTATTTTTATGAAATAATAACTATCAAAAGATTGACACTTGTTTATGTCCAATTTCAAGGTGAAATTATTTAAAATGGCCATCATTGGATTAAATAGTAAAAACATAATATATTTATACTTACAAACTATTAAAATTTATAATTTAACAATTTAAATTATTTTGATTAAAAATTTCATTTTTAGTTAAAATATAGTATTTTTCACTATTCACACAAATATGAAAGTTATCAGAAAAACACCAAAACATTATTGAAAATAAATTCTTATTTCCTGATTCTAAAGAAGAAGTTCATTTTTTCAAATTAAATATATAAAAGTTTCAAATATTGGATTTAAAAAGGCTTCGCCATTAAAAGGCGGTAAAATTTCATTTTTTGAAAAATACTTCTTTTATCTGAAAAAAATGAATTTGTTCATCAATCATGTCTTAGAAACTCATAATATAGATTATAAAAATATAAGTATTATATAAAGTTTTAAAATTTATTTAATACTATTAATAACCTCTTTTGAATGGCTTGTTTGGTAAGTCATGGCGCGCTTTAACTTGGTGTTGCGTGTAGTGCAAGTTATTGAATTATTTTGAAGAAATAACACACTATGAAATATTGGGGTGTTACACTAAACTCAAAAATTAAATGAAATATTATTTATTAAAATAATATTCATTATATTTTATTTCTCAGTAGACCATAAAATTCAGTACTCCATTACTCTACAATATTTATCAAAACATGAATAATGATTATTTATTTAATAAATAAATATCAATTCATTATTCTACAAAAAACAAATAAATATTGTATTCACTCAATGGTAAATAAATATTTATTAAATATTCTTCTCACATAATATTTTCTCGAATAACTGGTGATAAAATATATGTGATCAAGAAAGAAGGAATAATTATTAAACCACATATAGGAATAATATTTATTCAATATGTCAAATAATAAATGAAAATGTGTTATTTAATTGAGATTTTGGATAAACTTAGTGTATGGCCCTCTATACATCTTTCTCAGTTCCATTAGGAAAAGCAGCCTAAAGGCCAAGGCTGACATTTATAAACACAATAAGGATCCCATGGAGAAATAAGTTAATGACACAATGAAATAATACTCATATGAATGCTTACTCTTTAATATAATTTCATTACCATTATATCTATAATCAAGTTGGTTTCATGATAGTTCCATCAACCTCTATGCTCGATGTCACTTTCTTTGAATTTACAGAAATCGAACTTGACTATTGAAAACCGTGGGTATGGATATATTTAGGATATATCATTTACATCAAATGGCCTGAGATATCAAAATTCATTAAATAAAAAAAGATACAAATCCTTTCTCTCATTATTCAATAATGAAAAATTATTCATGACACACTCAACTTATCCGACCTCACCGTGAAAAAATTTCATCATGGTTTTCATCAATACATCAAAGTACATGACTTATAATACTCATTAATAATAATATTAAATTCTAAGGATCAATACACATTTCTACACATAGGATCATCTAATAACACATATAAATGTGGATTTTATAATGGTGGATCTTTCTCTCATAATATCTTACACTAGATATTACTAAGGGCGTACACCATAATAAGGTGCCTAAAAGTCCTATGAGTATCCACCCATGATAGAATGCATCATTTATGACCTTCAAATGATTTCATCAGGATATGGAACATATATTAAATAATACTATCATGTCACGTTTGGGTTCTCATCATAGTGGGGAAATTATATGACCTTTCATTGTGAAGGCTACTCTTAAGACATTATCACATACTATGTTATGCAAAATAACATTATTGATGTGATAAGGGGTTTATTAATATTCAAAAAAATGAATAAATGTTATCATAAAGTAAAAATAATTTGGTTCTAGGGCACCAATCCCAACAGACTCCAACTTGAAGTAGATCAAACTACTAACAACATTTAGCCCGCTAGCCCTCACATGATACTAATTCTTCTGCTGAAAGAGGACTTTATTCAGGGATTCAATCCTTTTTTCTTCTATGGGAACCCTATTTACTACAACATCACCCATTTGATAAAAATAACTCAATGGGTGATACTTTTAGAATATTTTGTTTCTCTATTGGAGAAACCTGGGATATTTTTCAAGAGTTTCCACTATAGTATTATCATAATACACTATGATAGGGTATTTACATCTAGGTACAACACCAAGCTTATAGATAACTTTTTTTGTGTCCAAATAGATTCCTTGGCTACATTAAAAGCCAAAATATACTCTGAATCCACTATAGAATCATCAAAAACTAGCTACTTTACACTCTTCTAGCTCACATATCCTCTGTTGAGATAGAAAACATATCATGGTTATGATTCAGATCATTCTGATCTATATCAAAACTAGCATCAGTATAACCCCCAAGGAATAGCTCCTCATATCCTATATACACCATGAACATATCCTTAGATATTCTAAGATACTTGAGGATAGGCTTAACAGTAGACTAATGTTGTTCTCCTATATCTTCTTGATATCTTCCTTTCATTATCAATGTATAGGAAATGTAAAGTCTAGTACATAACATGGCATGCATGATTGATCCTATCATTGAAGAGTATGGTATCTTACTCATTTTCTATTTCTCTTATTGTCTATGGGGACACAATTAATTATAAATATGTATACCATGAGGCACTAGAACCAATACCCTCTTGGATTGTTCTATGAAAAAATAACTTTAGTATCAGGTCAATTTATATACTTTTTATTATTCCAGAAATCCTCTTGGATCCTTCACAAATGATATTTATCCCTATAATATAGGATGTTTCACCTAATTCATTCCTAGAAAAACACTTTTTTAAACATTCCTTAACTGACTGTAAGATTGGTATGTCATTTTGAATAAGAAATATGTCATCAAAATATAATACTAGGATAAAGAAGGCATTTCCACTAAACCACTTGTAAAAACATGGATCACAATCATTCTTAATGAAACAAAATTATTTTATATACACATAAAATATAATTTTGCATGACATGGATGCTTACTTCAATCCATAAATGGATATATATAACTTACATATACTTTTGGAATCACTCAGTGTCACTAACCCTTCTGGTTATGTCATGTAGACATCTTCCTAAAGGTTCCCAATATGGAAATCTATATTGACATAAATCTTCCAAATTTCATAGTAATGGAAAGCGTCTATAGCAATTAGAAATCTATATTGACATCCATCTTCCAAATTTCATAGTCATGGTAAGCTTTTATAACAAGTAGAATTATGATGGATTTAAACATGGAAACTAGTGAAAATGTTTTATCATATTCAATTACTTGATTCTTTTTAAACCCTTTTATCCACTAGCCTTGCTTTATAGGTATTTACCATACCTTTCATGTCCAATTTGCTCTTGAATACCCATTTTCACCCTACGGTCTTTACATCAACTGGTGCAACAACCAGTACCCAAACATGGTTTTGAAACATGGAATCCATTTTAGAATTCATGGATTCCTTCCATTTTTCTTATTTTGAGCTCTCTACTACCTTTTTATAGGAGATAGGCTCATCATTTTCAATAAAAAATGAGTCACCATTTTTAGTGACTAGAAAACCATATCTCTCTTATTCTATTACTTCCCTAGTTCTCCAACATAGTACTATTGTTTCAATAACTACATATTCAATGAAGACCTATGGATTCTATTCATATACTAACTCTTTTGTATCTTGAGAATCAACTTCATTGAAGTCAGTCTTTCTCCCGCTATCCTTTTTGAGGTTGTTCTCCCTATCAAGAAAAATGGATTTTCTAGAGATAGTCATGTTCTTTTATGAGTGTTTATATAGGTAATAACCCTTTTTCTCCTAAAGATACCCTTTAAATATACAATTTATACCCTTAGGTACTAGTTTTTTTTCTAATAAGTCCTTAAAAACTCCTTTAGACCCCAACACATGTATGCAACAAAACAGGTTTTTTCCACTCTATGAATTGAAGGAAAGTCTATTTGTTTCTTTAGTTGGTGCTCGGTTTAGTCTGTATGTTTTAGTTTGTAATGAATATCCCCAAAAAGGATAATGGAAGATCTACATGAATCGTCATCGACCTTATCATGTCTAACAAGGTAGGGTACCTACTTTCACTAACATTATTCCATTGTGGTGTGTATGCTGGAGTGAGTTGACATAGAATCCCAAACTCCCATAGAAATTTGTTAAACTCTTGGTTAATATATTCACCACCTCAATCCCATAAAAGATGATTTATCTTCTTTCCATGTTTATCCTCTACATCATTCTTGAATTCTTTGAATTTCTCAAATAACTCAAACTTATACCTCATCAAGTAGACATAGTTGTATCTAATCAAGTCATTGGTAAAAGTTATGAAATAAGAATACCTACCTCTAGATTCTAATAGAAATAGTCTACACACATCATTGTTTACCAATACTAGAATATATGTGGTCCTTTAAAAATGTCCAAAAATTGTGAGTTGGTCATTTTTTATTGTAAATAACCATGAAATATTTCACATGGTTTTATCACAAAAGAGTCCAAATAACCATCTAGGCATAGATTTTTCAAATACATCTCGTTTATATGATCAAGATAGTGACATCATAGCTGGGTGTTATATGATTCGTGTAAACATGATTGGTAATATATTTTCAATACTTGGATTTCATAATTTAAAACCTAAATACCATTATTTCAATGTGTCATACCATAACATATATTGACATTATAAAAGAAAAAAATTATTTCCAAATTTGAAAATAAAACCATCTGCATCTAATCATGATACATAAATTATGTTCTTTTTTAATAGTAGGTATATAAAAACAATATCTTAAAACCAATATCATTCATGTTATAAATGAAAGTTGGCAGTCATCAACACCTAGAGTATCCAACCTCACACCATTAGTAGCTCTCAAATCCACCTCTCCTCTAGAAATCATTCAGAATCTACTTGGTTCCTTAATTTGGATACAGATGAGATAACCCCAATTTATATATAATACCCAATGTGTAGATATTGAAATATTAAACTCGATAGTGAATGAACCATTAACTTCCCATTTCTTCTGGGGGAAGTTTTTCATCCAGTGTCCTTTCTTTCCACATGAAAAAATACTAATTCCTTTTCCTTACCCTGCATATGGATCTTCCACTTCTTAGAAGTACAGTGATTAGGAGATTTAGAATTTATATGAGTCTTGGTCACCATTTCCTTGTTCTTAATTTTCTTAATCACCATAAGGACAGTCAGTTTTACATTCCCTAGGTCCTTATCCACTTGTTGAATCAGACTAAGAATTTCTGAATGAAACTTCTCATTATAGATCATATTATAATTAATAATAAAATTGGATAATGACTTGGGTAGTGAGGAAATTAAGAGATATATGTGAAACTCATCTAGTAATTTAAACCCTAATATGTATAAGAATTCAACATAGTCATAAATCTTGAAAACATAATACCATGCTGGAATTGACTCTCCATTTTATTTGTAAAGAAATCATTGGAGATCACATAAATATCTTATCTCTCCTTCTCTTGATAGATATCTTGAAGGCGACACATAATTATATACAAATAAATTTCATCATGATGCTTAATAATATCATTGATCATGGATGATAAGATTAAATATTAATCATCTATAGAATCACGCAAATGTTTCTCATGAAGAGATAAATATTCCTCTCTAGCCTCATTACCAGGTGCATCGGGAATAGGTTTTTCTAGAACATAAAATTATTTTTTTGGCATAGGATAATGCATAAGATCCTTTTCCATTCCTGTAAAATTTTTATAGTGAGAAGGTAGTCCTTATGAAGTATAGATCAGAGTGATATGTTTTAAGTCATTATTTTTGTTTCTACAAAAAAAACATGATCAGATTTTTGTTACTTTATCAAATAAAATTTAGACAAATAAATATTACATTTATTAATCTCCAACTAATTATCAAAAACCAATATCCCTCACTATTGAATTCAGAATACCCTATTTCTTGGAAATTATATTGGGAAGGATCAATATTCCCCTTCTCATCAGTCCAAATTTGGATGGTCATGAAATTTGAAGGGTTTTAGGTAGGCATTCCAAATACCAACTGCATTAACTCACAGTTCCTTGATCTGTTAAGTGGACTCCCCAATCTAGAAATCCTCAAATTAGATTTTTTTCAACCTTTGAATCTCAATTACACAAATTCCTACATTAGCAGTCAACCATTGAGGTGAACTAAGTTATTTTAACTCAAAACTTCAACTTATAATTCTCCAATAATTGAAATTACGCCAAATTTTTTTGTTCAAGCACTTTGAACTGTGGTTTGATTTTAACTTGGGTATTGTAAGACTATACCAACTTAATATATATATATATATATATATAATTGAGGGATTTTATCTTTTATTCATAAATTTCCAATTATTATCTTTATTAAATTATTTTTAATATTAAGTGGATTTACTTAAGTGATTAACCATGTCTTAGATAATATTTACGCATAAGTAAATTTATTTTAGTTCTATCATTCATGCTTGTTAATTCATTAATTCATGTGATTGTTACAAAACATCCATAATTAAATAACCATGTAACGTAATAGAAATAGAATAATAAAGTTTTATGATCATGAACTTTTAATGATTGTTATTTTATCTGTTGGATGATAAACTAACCATCGACCTAGGGTAAGAACATCTTGAACCATTTATGGTTCATGTTCCATCTTTCCACATGTACACCTATGTATCTCTCTTGGATTGGTTTCACCACAGATCCAAACTTGAACCACCTCCACTATCTAGGGAGCTCCATCCATTACATGTACATTTACTCACATACAGGTTCGGGGGCCAAAAGATTGGTTAAGGGGTTTAAATAGAGGAAACCACAGGCACACAAACTCTTAAATAATGAGAGTAAAGATTACACACAAGCCATAAATTTAATTTAATAATAAATTAAATAAAACCAATCACATACAATGTCCATGTTATGCTCATGATCATCCACATGCATTCAATGAATCATGTAATTAATAAAAATATCATTCAATTCTAGTCATTCTTATTTAGGATAAATCGTGCTTGAATCAATTAATTTAATCAATAAATTATTTTATCTTGATTATCATTTAAATTTTCTTGAGATTTCCATCCATCATAATTTTAAAAAAATAAAATAAAATTATGCAAAATTAAATGTACAAAAAAAATCTACCTTGGAGGCACTACAGTGAGTACGTGTCCAAAATACTCAATGTACATTATAATCATTTACTATTTACTATTCTCATGTGTGGAATATAGGACTTATCTTGTAATTTTATGGTGTTTACTATCAACCTAATGACCACACATAACACATGGTATTTACATAGCATGTTGTGTTTCAATGCGTGTATAGTAATAACTATAATACGACTTATACATGATAAGTATATACAAACATTACGCATAAATTAATTATAAATATTTATATATAACCCATTGTATGGAATGTACTATCAAAATAATGAGTACATGAAACACATATTGATAAGGTTTTCATATTTTAATAAATTAATTTTTAATTCAACATAATTTGGTAAAAGTAAATAGCGTGTATATTTAGGTTTATATGGTATGTATTATTCTCACCATCTATTTGTGGAACATTCCTAGGGACTTATTGCATAATTGTGCCATGGAAAAATTGGATTACATAGAGTGTACATGGGCTATAAGTCTTTTGGTCTTCGAGTTACATGGTCACTGGTCATATAGACCATGTAGGAAGATACATGACTCGTCTATGAAGAAAGGACTACATGATGTGTATAGAAGTTATATAGTATGTACTTCAGTTGATCGTGTGCCAGGATACCCTAATAAACACGCAGAGTGTAATTAAATTCACTGTGTGTAATAAAATAACATGCCTTGAATTAATTCTGAATTAATTCATGGTGCATTAAATGCTAGTACACGGTCTATACCTCTGGGTAACATGGTATGTACTCTTGTGTTGTCTATCCAGACACCTTTATACCTCTAGATGAGATCTTTTAATTTATTTAATTCATAAAATTAATCGATTTCATTATATTTATGATAAATGAAGAGGAATAAAGTATATATCATAATTCAGATTAAAGAATGATTAAACTAAAATTTAAAACTAATGAAAAATGTGTAAATCAGTCAATGGTTTTTAAATAATTATAAATAATTTTGTGACCCCTTCGATACCACTTGAAGGTTTTGGGTGTAGTCGAATCATCATATGGGGCATTCCCAACACAACCTTTTTTTATGATCAATGATTATCCGAATGGCCTGAAGGCCTTATTTTTTTTATTTTATTATAGATAATCCCCCTTTTAAGGGTTTAAGGGGAACCCGTACATGACCCGTAGGCCCAAGGCACAAGGCCCGACATGACCCGTAATACATGACCTGAAGGCCCAGAGGCATACCATGCCCAATAAATAACCTGTAGGGCCAACCCACTAGATCTGTCCCTCCCCATCTTATGCATCATTGATCGCCTTTATCCCCTCACCTGCATTGCTGATCGGCTATAATTTCCCCGTACAAAGTTGCACGGTGCCTGGTCACGATGGTTGTTGCCATACCCTCTCATTCTTCCAATTCGGTTAGCTCTGCTTCTGGTGACTGCTATTGTTTCTTTGATCCTCTTATGGGGCCTACTCTGTGTGAACTGGGAAACTTCATGGTCTTCAATGGCATGAATGCCCTGTAGTCCGAAGGCCTTTGATGGACCGAAGGCCCGTGAGACCTTTAGGCCCAAAACGGTGGCCCGAAGACCCAAATTAGGTGAATAGTTCTGGATGCTATAGTACCAAACAGTACCTTCTACAGTACCAAATCACATGATCATCACATATTATTTATAATTAATTTAATCAATTAATGAATTACCCTGTGAGAAATTTTTTTTTCAATGGTGGACCTAACAAAATCTCTACATCATACAATCATTTCATTGTAGGAATCAAGAATACATTCCCTACAGTAGTGATCAACATGTGTTCCATAGTCCTCTAAACATCACTATTGGAATCTCCAAGTTCTATCATGGTATATCCTAAATCATTCATCGTTCATCCTTGATAACCCCAAGAACCACTTTGAGGAAGGTTTTTATTCAATATCTATTGACTTGAGAGTGGTGGAAGAGGAGGATCACTCTCCATTATTGAGAGAATTCCTAGAGAGTGACCTCTCTAGGGATTTGAGAGGATTCTCTCTTGATTTCATTATGCACAACACAAATGAATTTTTTATCTTACAAAAATAATATAATTGAGTTTATATACCATTAGGGTTAGAAAATAATAATTGCACCTACGTCCTTTTTTATTTCCCAAATCCCTTATGAACTCTATGTCTATAATTATAATTTTATTATTGTTTCTTGACATGGACTAAACTAATTAATTAAATCAAATATTATTTATTCAAATAATATTCAATATATATTATTTCTCATCAGACCATTAAATTTGATACTCCATTCCTCTGCAATATTTATCGAGCCATGAATAATGAATATTTCTTTAAAAAATAAATATCACTGCATTATTCTCCAATAAAAAAATAAATATTATATCCACTAAATAGAAAATAAATATATATTAAATATTATTCTCACATAATAATCTCTTGAATAACTAATTATAGAATATATGAAATCAATAAAACATGAATAATTATTAAACCATTTTTAGAAATAATATTTATTCAGCTTATCAAATTATAAATAAAAATATATTATTTAACTGAGATTCTGGGTACACATAGTGTGTGACCCTCTGGGCCTCCTTCTCATTAGAATTAGGCAAAGTAGCCTAAAGTCTAAGGATATCATCTAGAAAAATTCCAAGGAACCCATAGAGAAAGAATTTAATTGTGTAATGAAATAATACCTCATAAAAAGGATTACTATGTAATATAATTCTTTTATCACAATATCTCTAATCAAGTAAGTTTTATGTCAGTGCCATTAACCTATGTTCTTGGTGTCTCATTGTTTGACTTTTTGGAAATTAAACTTGAGTATAGAACACCATGGACATGGATTTACTTAGTCTATATCATCTCCATCAAAGGGCCTGAGATATCAACTTTTTTTAAAGAACATAATATAAAAATCCATTCTCATATTATTCATTAATGGAATATTACTCATGATGCACCCAGCTTATCCTACCTCGTCGCGAACATATATTGTCATGGTTTTAATAAATACATCAAATTATTTGACTTATAATACTCATTAATAATAGTATTAAATTATAAGGATCATTACCCGCGTCTACAGATAGGACCATAAAATAGAACATATTAATGTGGACTTCCTACTGGTGGGTCTCATTCTAATAATATCCTACACTAGATGTTACCAAGGGCGTACACAATGAGAGGGTTCTTAAAAGTCCTATAAGTCTCCAACTCCAACAACCAGTATTATTTATGTCTCTCAAATGATTTCATTCAGCTATATAACATATATTTAATAATACTATCATGGATCTTTTGGGCTCCCATCATCGCGGGGAATGGCTATGACCTTCAAGGGTGACAGCTACTCTTAAGACATTATCACATACTATGTTATGTATAAGAAAAATCATGATGTAATTAGGGGTATATTAATATTCAAAAAAATGAATACAAATTATCATAAAGCACACAAAAATTGGTTCTGGGGTACCAAATCCAACAAAGCATGCCTCCCCATATGCCAGAGACTTCCAACTAGTAGTGGGGGTGTAAAGAATATAGTGGGGAGATTATATCTCCTAGTACACGGTTATAATATAGCATAAATAAACAAATAAATATCACAGTGAAAGAAATAGTATAAATAGTGCAACATACGACTTGAAGGTAAGGGATGAACCATGTAAATCAGATGATAAACAATGTAATGTAATTATGGAATGTATCTAAATGTAAAACTGAAAGTAATACAAATAAAATACCGTGATAAAAAAATAACTTAGAGACCATGGTCTCAAAACCCATGTCGGTCCCACCTCCATGATCTAACCCATCTTGAAATAAATAATTAACAACAAGTTTTCTTTCCCTTGTCCAAACCTTTGTCCATGTAATATTCTTGGGTACTAAATGGTGGCTTGAATAGGGTGTGAGTAAAACTTAGTAGTTCAACACCGCCACGTCTAAACAAAACCTGTCTAATAATAATTTCACACAATAAAGTGAAAATTTTGTGTATTATTTATTCAATTAATACAATACTGCAATAAACCCTCTTTGGTACCATGCTAGAATATCTATGAGGATGTAACACAACCACAATTCCATTGTATAATCACATAACTAAGAAAATCCCTCTATATAAGCATTTTAGTATCCAGAACAATCCCTCTATATAATCATTTCAACATCTAGTCCAATCCCTCTATAAAATAATTTTATCATGATATGGCCAATCCCTCTGTATAAAAATTTAAGAAAAACCTATCCTAGTCCTCTTATTGGACCTTGTCGTGACTCCCCCAAGCCCGCCTCTCGAAGGTCGGGGGTCGGTGACTAGCACCAAAGGATTCAACCAGAAAGTGGGAGGAATTTTCCTGAGTACCTTTACACACGCACATACAACCACGTTCCAGGAAAACTTGAAAAGAGAACATGCATTCTACTAAACAACCACTGAGTGTAAAGGTACAACTAAAAGTAAAAGGGCCACAATAAAAACCCAATAAAAGACAACTACAAAAATAGAAAGTACATTATCGATGGCAAGTCATCCGCTGAAAACCCCAACTAGTGAGTAAGTATAGAGTAGCTTCCAGAAGCCATAGAAGCACATCCTACCTACCTAATATCACTGGGCACTGCCTGGCCCTGGGCCACCAAGTCCTTTGCCAAGTCATCAGTCGTCTGCACCAGACACAACATTTTTAGAAAAAGCTCGTGTAGAGGTGAGTAACAAAATACACAGTAGGGACCCCAAACCAATAAGGAAATACCACAAAGAAATCCACATGAAAACCATGAAGCATGATCAAGAAGATCAATCATGAAGCCAGACAGATCACACCAATTATAATATAGAGTAAGGAATGTAAGACTATCATTCATATCACTGAACACCTTGGGCTGCTGCAGTTCTCCTCCCCAATGAGTACCATGGGTATGCTGGGTCACACAGAGTTTCTCTTCACCGTGTGTCTACTAGGTCATACATAGCTTCTTCCCCTTAACCTTGGACTATTTTGGTACTCATCCCTGATGTGTATTGTGGGTATGTTGGGTCACACAAAGTCGCTCCCCAAAATGGTCAAGTCGGGTCACACAGAGTCGCTTCCCACCTAGGCCATCATACTGAGGTACTCCACCTCGTTGAGTATCGTGGGTCTACCGGGTCATAGAGAGCCTCTCCCCACTATGGTCATGTCGGTTCACATAGAACTGCTTCCCACTGGGCCATCATAGTTGATCCATATAGGGCCGCTTGTCAGTAATCTTCAGGTCTCAGTCATTTGTAGGATCTCTTCACGTAGTGCTCTTGGTTCCTGGAGAACCGCTCCTCAAACCATTCATCATATTTCAACTTAAATTAAATCCTTTTTAGAGTATTCCAAAATATCTACCTTGTCTCAAGGGTTCCAACACTGCAAATGGCTTGTCAATTAGACGCCCGGTTTGTAAGTTTTTGGCGTTTTTCCGAAAAGGGGTTGGTCGGGTATGGGTTTGGTCCGACCTGACCCGACCTGACCCGGAACAGGGTCCACCGAATTGACCCAGCTCCGAATCGACCCGACCCAAGTTTGACTTGACCTGGGTCTGACCCAACCTGGATCTGGCCCGAACTGTTGGTCCGCAGGTCCGACCCGACCCACTGGGGAGTCCCACACCCTGTCAAGCCTTCCAAGGGAGGGTTGGCTCCTACCTAGAAGGGACGCGGATGGAATCCGAATTCGCCCCCTACCTCATGGGTCATCTATGAGGCCAACTCCTCTGCCATAGTCATTTGAGCATAGCCTTTCCGTGGGCAACGAGGTGCGGTGTCGTGTGCAACGTAGCGTGGTTCTGTTTGCGACATCGCGTAGTGTTGTGTGCAACGCCGCACAGTGCCATTTGAGACGCAGTGCGGTGCCGCATCTGCCTTCCTCCAACTACTGGTATGGAATATAGATGCTTTTACCACACCACCATAGCCCTAGTCAGCCGCAGTGATTCTTTCGGCGCACCACCACCTGCCTACGGCCGCCGCCACCGATGCCGGCGACATCTGGGCCAAGCCCTCTATATATATATATATCAATATGAATGTATTTATATATTATAATTATTAATTATATTATTGAATAATCATGTATAAATCAATATTAAAAATGAATAAATTAAAAAATATATATTAATAAAATAAAAAATTAAAATTGAATAAATTTTAAAAATATTAAAAAACTACTTAACATTATTAATGAATAAATAATATTAAATGAATGAATCTTAAAAATTAATGAAATTTAATTAAAAAATAAAAATAGATTGAAAAAATATTAAAAAAATGACTAAGAGTTATTAATTATATAAATTTAAAAATGAATAAAATTACAAAAAATATTAAACAAATAAATATTAGCACTGTAGAAGTATTGTAGGAGTGGCGAAACTGTTGCAGCGGTGGAAATGTAGCGGTGATGGTATTGTAGCGAGTATTGTAGCAGATCGGGTACTATAGCAGTACTATTCACCAGAGGGGCCTTTCAGCCAAAAAATGGGCTTTTAGGCTAGAATTGGGACTTTAAAACCCTATGGCCTTTAGGCTACATTCATGAGCCACTTGGCCTTAGGCCTATGGGCTATTTAATGGGTCTCTCTCTACTCAGATAAAAAGGATGTTTTTTCTTTCATAAGAAAAGAGGGTTCGATGCCAACTTAAAAAAAATTAAAAATGTGAATTGATATATGTGTGTGTGTGTGTGTGTGTGTGTTTGTGTGTGTGTGTGTGTTAAATTAATAAATAGAATATATTTAACAAAAATATAAAAAATGAATTAAATTTAATAATTAAAAACCTAATATATATTAAATTTTAAATATTAATAAATAAAAATCTAAAATGATAATATTACCAATTTATTATTTATGAAAGTGTGTTTCTATAAAATTGAAATAATTAGGTATGTGTGAAATTACCATATCACATATTACGTTTAAGTATATATATTTAGCATATGTTTTTGTTTAATAATTAAATATTTATTATTTTATATATGTGTCACATTGAAAGAAAACATTGATATAACAAAATGTTATTAAATGTCTACTAATGTTAATTATTCAATATTTTAATTAATATTAATTTTTAATTAACCAAAAACTAAATATATGACATGTATATTACTTGTAAATACGTATTTAGTATTATATAATTCACACTTTAGAAAATTATATATATATATATATATCAACATAAATATATTTCATTATTAAATATGATTTTTAATAAAATATTTGTTTTCTCTAAGTGGATCACCATTTAGTAGCACTAAAACACGCACTGATAAAGGTCATTATTATTAGTGCTAGAAAAACCACTAATAAATATAATCTTTATCAATGCTAAGAAAAATTAGTGATAAAGGTGGTACTTTTGTCAGTATTTTTTTAGTGCTGATTAAGATGTCCTTTATCAGCTCTTTTATCTAGGGTTGATAAAACCACCCCTTTATCAGTGGTTTTTGTTAGCATTGATAAATGGAACTGCACAATATATGTGATTTTGTAGTAGTGATTATAAATGTGTGTGTGTGTGTGAGTGTGACTCTCTCTCTCTCTCTCCCACCCTTGATATATGTGTGTGTGTGTGTTTATGTTTCTATATATATATATAAGTATTGCATGTCTATACAAGTGAATGTATATATATTTTAGTATATATTTATTTTCAATGTATAAAGATAAATAAATATATATTTTTCAATAGAGGGAGGCAAATTAAATTGATCAAAGATCATGAACAACAGGGGACTACATCCAAGGAGGAAAGTCATCTAACCAAACATGTTTAACAACATAAAGACCTTGATAAACCATAATATGAGCAGCTTTGTACCCCTCCCTTTTGATAAAAGAAAAGGGGAAATTCGAGAAATGATGGAGGAGGAACTGGATGATAAACAAAAAACAAAATTACCACTAGCCTAATATGTGTGTGTGTGTGTGTGTGAAAATATTTTGTAATATATACTTATTTTATTATATATATATATATATTAATATTTATTTACATATTAGTAGAATTTATATATATATATATGTGATAATTAATACACACACATATTTATATATAAACATTACACATACATTTCTATAAGTTTGTGTGTGTGTAATGTTTTTATAAAGTAAATAAAATGGATAATAAATATTTATTTCCATATGTTATACATATTTCTATATTTGAAACAATATTTTATATGTAAATATGTTTAAATGTTTAGTTATATGATTAAATTTTTATGTATAAATATATAAAAAATTATGTGTATATATATGTGCATATATTAATTATAAATATCAGTACAATTTAAAAATGAATAAATTTTCCACACCATATTATTCATATGAGTGTAATAGATTGGAATAAATTCATTCTCCACTAAAAAAATGTGAATTACCTCTTAAATGAAGGTGAAATTCTACCGAACCATAAAAATTTAGGGTATCCCTACTAAAAACATTATTTTAGAGGACTTATAAAAAAATCCTTAAGAAAATAGTGATAGAGGTTTTCTTGGTTAGTATGGCGTAGATATCTTCACAAACTTTGATTTTATATCTCTGGAAACTCAAACAAACACTCGGATCTAAAGTTATGATCGTTTGAAATTTAAGTATTTTTTTCAATTTATCTTAATATATTTATTAATTTATTAATTTTTTCTATCACCAAATTGTGATGAAATATCTATTACTCAATACTAATTTTCAAATTATTAATTAATATTAATTTTGGAATATTTTAAAAAAATTACTAATTATATTATATATTAAGTGTAAATACATATTTAGTTTTATATAAATCATTTTTATGAAAATATATTTTATATATTTAAATATAAATATATTTATATTTTTAATTTTTATTCCTTTATCGGGGCTATTTACTAGCGCTAATAAAAGTTCCCTATTCATCAACATGTTTTTAGTGAAGATAAATTATTGTGCTTGATATAGTGAAATTTGTAGCACTATAACCATTGAATTTCCAGAGGAGAATCCTCGACCAACACTATCTCCGTAATGCATAATAATAATTGAAGTAGGTTTACAACTCATGCATATTATGAAAATATATTCATGCTTGGATTTGATCTTGGGATGTACACCCAAACCCCATGCCAACTAAAAAATATGAAGTTCCTCTTAAACAAAGTTGAAATTCCATTGAACACTGAAAAATTAGGGTATCTCTACTAAAAATACAATTTTAGGGCCTTCCGAACCTTTATGAGCTCGAGAAAATAGTGATTGGGGTTTTCTTGATTATCACAACATAGATATCTTCACAGCATTTGATTTGATATCTAGTGGAGCACAAACAAACACCTAGATCAAAATTTATGGTCATTTGATGTTTAATTCATGTTTTTAATTTATCTTAAGATATTAATTAATTTATTAACTCTTTTTATCACCAAATTGTCATGAAATATCTATTACTCAATACTAATTTGAAAATTATTAATTAATATTTTTTAAAATTATTTTTTAAACAAATTATATTATATATTAAATATCATTACATATTTACTATTATATATATCATATTTATGCAAATATATTTTATATATTTCATTAGAAATATATATATATATATATATATATATATATATTTCAAGTTTTTTTTAATTCTATCAAAAAAATCTAAAGGTCACCATTTATGAGTGCAAATAAAAGCGCAGATTTAATGTCCCGGTCTGACTTACCATCGAACCAGTGGCCGGACCGGTAGGTCACATGGCCCCAAGCGTGTCTCCCCATACGTCAGAGGCTACCGACTAGCAGCGAGGGTCTCGGGAGGTGATAGTGGGGAGACTGTACCCTCTTATCAGAGTTTCACAGTCGTATCATCAGAGGTAAACATAATAAATAGCGGAAGCAGTGCAAAGCAAGAACAAAAGCAGCGGAAGACAAACAGTAATCATTTTATAAAAGGTGGCCAAAGCCATTTGTCACAATACAGGGATGATGATACAGATATAGAAAGCAGTAAACAATACAGTATGCTTACAATACAATTCAAAAGAATAAAGAAAATACAGCAAGGCCCGATGAGCGTTCTCCTGAGCATCCTGAGCTCCTGCTCGGTCCTTTGCTCCTATCTCCAGGTACAAGCAACACAACAACCAACCTAGGTCCTGAAACAAAAATATGTCTACTCGGGTACCCCAGTGCAATGGCGGCCCGAGTAGGGTGTGAGATATAAATCTCAGTAGGCCGGCACCACCGGTGTCTAACCTAAACCAGACAGTGTAATATTAATTAAAGCAGTAAGTAGGTAAAACATTGATAAACAACACCCGTCCAGGTTCCCTAAGGACACCCGACGGCTATACCCGCTTCGGCTCGTTGCCAGTAATGTAACCAGATCATGTCACCATATATACATATAAATATAAATGCATTTAGATCATAGATGGCATGGGGTAAGAATTCCTCCCACCCATTAATTGTGATTAGCGGGCATGAGGTAAGAATGCCTCTTGTCCCTATGAGTCAATTGGCAAGGGGTAAGAATGCATCCCTTCTATCACATTCATTCAACCGGCATGGGGTATAACTGCTTCCCATCTGTCACAATCATAATACTATCATAGGGTATAACTGCCTCCCATCCAACCACGTAAGTCATCACTAGAAGTCAACTAGCAAGGGGTAAAAATGCCTCCCTTCTAAACATGTAATCATCAACTGACGTCAACTGGAAAGGAGTAAGAATGCCTCCCTTCCAGACATGTAATCATCAACACGAGTCAACTGGAAAGGGGTAAGAATGCCTCTCTTCCAGACATGTACTTTCACACTGGCATGGGGTATAACTGCCTCCCATCCAACCACGTATCTGTCACTAGGTGGCCTCAGTATACACTCACATTTATTATCATTCATTATGTGGCATCAGTATGTGCGCACTCACAATACAAGCATGTCTATAGTATACCACTTATGGAATTGCCTCATAAGCATTCAAAGAATCATACCACATACACAATCACACATATATCACATATCCACGTAAAAGGTTATAATCACATTCATACAAATATACTTAAGGAAAACCATCTCAAGTATCATTATCACATCATTTAACATTTCATCACATTTATATAAGGTACATTAGGCAACCCACTCATGTACGGTATTGGCTAACCTCCAATTCATTCTCCATTTCCTTTTATATCATTTCAAAGACATACAGGGATTTATAAAGCATAATGAGGTGCTATGGTCCGCCCCTCCTAGGTAAGTCCCATTCACTAGATCCATTCCATTAATATAAGCCATGCTTATTCCATTATCCTAAGGCATGGTCTCACCACCCTAATCCATTTCATTCCAGTTTAACCATTTCATCAAAATAACACAACTGTCATGCTCTAACCATTTGGTATAATTTAGAGGAAACATGACAACATCAATAATCACCAAATCATAACAAGAATTTAGCAGGCAAGCATAAGAACCTACTTCCTACTTTTATCTTGCAGATAGCGCACCTTTGATCGAGGGGTTTTATTACTAAATCATTGTTTAGTGACCAAGAAACCATTTAAATCTTGTCCCTGCAATTCACACTCTTTGCACGGAAGTGGTTAATTGAAACTCAACTTGCATAATTAACATACTGAAGCAGTGTAGAAATAACTTCTTAATACTTCACTTTAAATTAAAGGAAAGAAGAGGGCACCTACCTCAAGGTGGATCCATCCTTCCACTCCGGCTCTTGACGCTTTCTAACTAGGAGCCGCCTAAGCTCCGATAACCCAAAACACGACCAAAACACCAAATCACCAAACCAAAACACACTAGGAACCCTTTAGAACTACTAAAGCACTTATTTAGAAGCTGGGAAAACAGGACACGAGTAAAAACCTTACCTTGGAAATAGACCGGCGGATCAAAATCACCACAATCTGCCCCGCCTTTGGCGGTGGATGTCGTATGCACACCAACAGGGTTCCGAGGGGCCTTCTGCACAACCCTGGAACAAGAGGAACAAGAAAGAAACCGAAAACAACCAAACCATAAACCTAGTGGTGCTTCGCCGAACGAAATTAGGGAAATGAGGAGCCCTAAAATCGGCCAAGAGGAGAGGAGGAAGGAGGGAGGAGACTTACCGTGGAGATTCGAAGGAGGAATCGCCAAGAATGGAGGAGGAACGAAGGCGGGAGGAGGTGCGGCCGACAGGGCTTGCGTGCGAGGCCGGAAGATCCAAGGGGGAGGGGTTCGTGTGGTTTTGTGAGGAAGAGGGGAGATTTTATTAGATTTTAGGTTTTTATTTTAATTTCTTTTTAAAACATCTAAAAACCCAAGAGGAGGGTCGCACACGGTTTGACCCGCACGGTCTACCAAACCGTGCCCAAACCGTGCGGCCTCTACTTGACACCCCAAGTACCCCGCACGAGCTAGTTGCACGGTTTGGAGAAACTGTGCGTAGGCTGTGTGGACTCCTCTGCCTACCTATTTTAAGCTACATGGTTTGGGCCGCACTGTTTGGGAAACCATGCGCCAACCGTGCGCCTTCTTCTGCTACTTAAAAACCATCCGTCTTTGGGTACGATGTACCCGAAACACCTCGAGATACTCGGGAAACTTCTCAGGCCTTCGACCAACCCCAAAAACATTAAAAATAAGGTTTCAAACCTTCAGAACCTCTTTCCGAAGCCCGATTCGAAAAACGACTGGATCAGTAACTGAAAAAGTTCAACTTTCTCCACTTTTAACCCGGTTCAAAATGCGGGTCATTATAGCCTTCCCACCTTAGAACTTCTCATCCCCAAGAAGCCATCAAGAACAACACACACTTCATTCGACCTACAAGGGTCGTGAAGCTTCATTCAACGATCATGTTATCTTTCCAAAGGTTCAACGCTCCACGATCATCCACTTAAGCACACGACACTTAAGTCGTCAACACCTGAGCTAATGCTCGTTTTCCAACCGAACCAACATGAAAGCTCTTATCCGAGCCCATTCCACAAGAGACATGTTCACATCATTGTCTCATCAAGCAACCAAACAAAGGTACTTCCCACCTTAGATTTTTCACGTTAAACGGCCAAGACTCAAACCACAGATCCACCACCTTTTGAACTGTCTTTCAAAAGCACGCTCTAAGCATTCCAACAATGTACCTAGGGGGATTTTGAAACGATCAAACAGATGATTTCCCCATCGACCTCTAAACCTAATTCGAAAAGATTCAAGCCACTCTGGCTGACTATTCTAGAAGACGCACGGCTTAGACGATCGTCGTTTTACAAGTTGAACAACGATGCCTTATCATAAGGCATCCCGCATTCACCACAAGAACATTCACCGAAAAGCTCATACCCGACTCTCGGTGACTTCTAAAAGATCAAACCACGAATGAAACCTCGCATGCAGTGTGCAACGCTGAAAGGGAACAACCAACCAAGCTCAATAGCTTTTTAAAACTTTAGCGTGGCATAAGACTGACGTTGTCTTAGCACATCCAAGACGAAAGCAAGATAGGGGACAAGCTCGTTGCGTAGCAGAGTACACTAAGAGGATTGAAAATGGATTCTAGTTATTTATACCCAAAAACTGGAAAAGAGATCAGTCGAACCACCCCTGGTCGACTCTAAAGAAGAAACTCGGCTTCACCTGCCGATGCATCAAGATTTCAACCGATCACGATGCCTTTTCCCACACGAGGCATCCGTCGATCAACCTTACCACCAAAACCCAAAAATATTAGATAAAAACCCGACCATTTTCCAAGATGGTCCTTCTTGGTGTGTTCCTTCTACCCGGAACGACATGCTTTACTCAACTGGCATGACACTTCCCATCTTAGAAGGGTCGGTGTCACCGAAAGGAAAAAGACAAGATTCTCATAAGTAGGCTTGTTCATAATTAACAAAACGGACGTGTGTCGCCCCTCTAAGCCATGATCACCACGTCAAAATGTACAAGGAAACCAAAGCAAAAATATCGGCTTGTCAACCACCCGAGTCTTCCGAAAATCATCCCAAGCATTGGGACAACTTGATTCTCAAACGCTCAGGTCATTCTACCATAGAGATGACCCGAGACCGTACACCGAAGCGCAAGAGATACAGCAAAATTTCGTATTTCCCCATACGACCATTCGCTTGGACGATGACATGTCAAGTCATCCATTACTGTGCAAAAGAAAGGGTCAAACGACTAACAAGGCGACCGACCATGCTCGAGGCATGTCCAACCAACTGATACTGAGCATTACCTGATGCTCAAACCCTTAACAAGATCAAAGGAAGCATGACCACCCGTCTGAACAAGGGTATTGTTAGAACTGGAAGTCCTGCATGGGACAACGGTACCCGAACAGTACCAAACTTCAGAAAGTTCACCAAACAAGCCAAGCACATAAACTCTAAGGGCGTTACCTACCACGGGCTAGCCCCTCATGAGAAACAAGTGTCAACCCAATCACTTGGTCACACCCAACAAAAGTCATCAGGCTCAAAGCCTAACATTTAACATCATTTCTAAAAGAAAACATCCTACGGAAAACGCGTATGGTTCTGTTTTAAGTCACTCAAAAGAAAGACTTAACCTACCCACACATGGGGTCTCAACAGAGGACACCACTACAGGTTCCTTTTTCCAAGCCCTTTATATTTATTCACATTTATCATTTAATCACTTTAAAAGATTAAATTCAACACATCAAGTACCCTTTTCCAAACAAAAATTCACTTGGCACTTGATCATTTTATCAAACAGCTCAAAGCATAACAGTAAAGTTTCAACCAACTTCCTTTTAACCACTAGGCGACCTACGAGGGTCCCAACAAGCCAAAACATTTCATATCAAAACCAAACAGCTTTTACATATATAAACATCACACAATGCATCCTACCATTACATTCATTATGGGTTGTTGTTTCCCAACCCATGAAGCGCCCATAAACTCCATGAATTGAAAATTGGATCCCATTAAACAAAATAGATCACATTTCAGAAATCAACATGCTCAAAGCAATCATCCAGTCATACGGGTGGCCACCTACCAATCTGTAAAGTGACCATACACTTTACAATTTGGAATTTGGATCCCTTTAATCAAAACCAATCTCATTTTATAATCTTGACTTTAGCAGCCCCTTTTCCTAGAAATTCACTCACACATGTTACCATTTCCGAGCTATAAGGCGCCCATACACCTTATAGCTGAAAATTGGCTCCCGTCGTAATTGCAATCATTTAAATTGGTCAAAGAAGCCAATTCCATATTAACTAAACCTATCATGCTATCAAAAACAATAACACAAAAACATGCTATATCACAGAATCATGTAATAACTACCACAACACCTATCACAACAGCAGGCGTCAACTAATGCATCCTAGATGGCATGGCATAATGCATGGTGTGCAATTTCTTACAAAGTGCCTATATGATGCATGAGATGGCATACCCTCATATCCTCGGGTTGCAATAGAAACAGATCCCACAATTTCATCAACAGTATCAGCATAAATCATGTGTGTCACCCAACGGTGAAATCAAATCAACCGTAATGATCAAAATCATTTAAACAAAAATTCCATTTGAGGCAATTTGGATTTTCCATATGCATGGGGTGGCCAATCCCAGACACAGCTTATTACCAAATTCTAATTTCTTTCTATCCCTTTCTATCGTCTCTAAATAGTAAAACAAACCAGAAAAAAGAAACCCTTCTGATACCACTTTGTAACTTCCTGGCCCGGCTTATCATCGAATCAGTGGTCGGACTGGTAGGTCACATGGCCTCAAGCGCGTCTCCTCGTACGCCAGAGGCTGCCGACTAGCGGCGAGGGTCTTGAGAGGTGATAGTGGGGAGACTATACCCTCTTATCAGAGTTTCACAGCGGTATCATTAGAGGTAAACACAACAAATAGTGGAAGCTATCCAAAGAAAGAACAAAAGCAGCGGAAGACAAACAGTAATCATTTTATAAAAGGTGGACAAATCCAGTTGTCACAATACAGGGATGAAGATACAGATATGGAAAGTAGTAAACAATACAGCATGTTTCCAATACAATGTAAAAGAATAAAGAAAAGACAGTAAGGCCTGACGGGCGTTCTCTTGAGCATCCCGAGCTCTCGCTCGGTCCTTTGCTCTTATCTCCAGGAACAAGAAACACAGCAACCAACCTAGGTCCTATAACCAAGAAAGGTCTACTCAGGTACTCCAGTGCAATAGCGGCCCAAGTGGGGACTGAGATATAAATCTCAGTAGGACGACACCACCAGTGTCTAACCCAAACCAGGCAGTGTAGTATTAATTAAAGCAGTAAGTAGGTAAAACATAGATAAACAACACCCGTCCAGGTTTTCTAATGACACCCGATGGCTATACCCGCTTCGGCTCGTTTCCAGTAATGTAACCTGATCATGTCACCATATATACATATAAATATAAATTCATTTAGATCATATATGACGTGGGGTAAGAATGACTCCCACCCATTAATCGTGATTAGCGGGCACGAGGTAAGAATGCCTCTCATCCCTATGAGTCAACTGGAAAGGGGTAAGAATGTCTCCCTTCCATCACATTCATTAAACCGGCATGGGGTATAACTGCTTCCCATCTGTCACAATCATAATACTGGCATGGGGTATAACTGCCTCCCATCAAACCACGTAAATAATCACTAGAAGTGAACTGTAAAGGGGTAAGAATGCCTCCCTTCCAGACATGTAATCATCAACTAACGTCAAATGACAAGGGGTAAGAATGCCTCCCTTCCAGACATGTAATCATCAACACGAGTCAACTGGAAAGGGTAAGAATGCCTCCCTTCAAGACATGTACTGTCACACTGGCATGGGGTATAACTGTCTCCCATCCAACCACGTATCTGTCACTAGGTGGCCTCGGTATGCACTCACCTTTATTATCATTCATTATGTGGCATCAGCATGTGCGCACTCACAATACAAACATGTCTATAGTATACCGCTTGTGGAATTACCTCATAATCATTCAAAGAATCATACCACATACACAATCACACATATATCTCATATCCACGTAAAAGGTTATAATCACATTCATACAAATATACTTAAGGAAAACCATCTCAAGTATCATTATCAAATAATTTAACATTTCATTACATTTATATAAGTTAAATGAGGCAACCCACTCACGTACGGTATTGGCTAACCCAGAATTCATTCTCCATTTCCTTTTATATCGTTTCAAAGACATACAGGGATTTATAAAGCATAAAGAGGTGTTATGGTCTACCCCTCCTAGGTAAGTCACATTCACTAGATCCATTCCATTATCATAATCCATTCTTATTCCATTATCCTAAGGCATGGTCTCACCCCCCTAATCCATTTCATTCCAGTTTAACCATTTCATCACAAGAACACAACTGTCATACTTTAACCATTTGGTATAATTTAGAGGAAACATGACACCATCAATCATCACCAAAGCATAACAAGAATTTAGCTGGCAAGTATAAGAACTTACTTCATAATTTTATCTTGAAGACAGCGCACCTCTGATCGAGGGGTTTTATTATTAAATCATTGTTTAGTGACGAACCAACCATTTAAATCGTGTCCCTGCAATTCACACTCTTTGCATGAAAGCATTTAATTGAAACTCAACTTGCATAATTAACAAACTTAAGAAGTGTAGAAATAACTTATTAATAATTCACTTTAAATTAAAGGCAAGGAGAGGGACCCTACCTCAAGGTGGATCCATCTGTCCACTCCTGCTCTTGAGGATTTCTAACTAGGAGCCGCCTAAGCTCCGGCAACCCGAAACACGACGAAAAATCCAAAGCACCAAACCAAAACACACTAAGAACCATTTAGAACTACTAAAGCACTTATTTAGAAGCTGGGAAAACAAGACACGAGTAAAACCCTTACCTTGGAAATAGACCGGCGGATCGAAATTACCACAATCTGCATCACCTTCGATGGCGGATGTCGTATGCACACCAACAAGGTTCCGAGGGCCCTTCTGCACAACCCTAGAACAAGCGGAACAAGAAAGAAACCGAAAACAATCAAACCCTAAACCTAGGGGTGCTTGACTAAATGAAATTAGGGCAAGGAGGAGCCCTAAAATCGGCCAAGAGGAGAGGAGGGAGGAGGGAGGAGACTTACCGCGGAGATTCGAAGGAGGAATCACCAAGAACGGAGGAGGAACAACGGCAGAAGGAGGTGCGGCCGAGGGGGCTTGCGCGTGAGGCCAGCGGCTCCAAGGGGGAGGGGTTTGTGTGGTCCTGTGAGGAAGAGGGGAGAGTTTATTAGATTTTATGTTTTTATTTTAATTTCTTTTTAAAAAATCAAAAAACCCAAGAGGATGGTCGCGCACGGTTTGACCCGCACGGTCTGTCAAACCGTGCGCAAACCATGCAGCCTCTAATGGACACCCCAGGCACCCCGCACGGGCTAGTCGCACAGTTTGGGGAAACCGTTCGAAAGCCGTGCGGACTCCTCTGCCTCCCTATTTTAAGCTGCACGGTTTGGGAAACTGTGCGCCTTCTGCTGCCGCTTAAAAACTAGCCGTCTTCGGGTACGATGCACCTGAAACACCTCGAGACACTCGGGAAACTTCTCAGGCCTTCGCCCAACCCCAAAAACATTAAAAAGAAGGGTTCAAACCTTAGGAACCTCGTTCCGAAACTCGATTCTAAAAACGACCGGTTTAGTAATTGAAAAAGGTTAACTTTCTCCACTTTTTAATTAATATTAATTTTTAATTAACTAAAAACTAAATATATGACATGTATATTACTTGTAAATACATATTTAGTATTATATAATTCACACTTTAGCAAATTATATATATATATATCAACATAAATATATTTCATTATTAAATATTATTTTTAATAAAATATTAGTTTTTTTCTAAGTGGATCACCATTTAGTATCACTAAAACACGCTCGGATAAAGGTCATTATTATTAGTACTAGAAAAAACGCTAATAAATATAATCTTTATCAATGCTAAGAAAAATTGGTGATAAAGGTGGTACTTTTGTCGGTAATTTTTTTAGCGCTGATTAAGATATCCTTTATTATCTCTTTTATCTAGGGTTGATAAAACCACCCCTTTATTAGTGGTTTTTGTTAGAATTGATCAATGGAACTGCACAATATATGTGATTTTGTAGTAGTGATTATAAATGTGTGTGTGTGTGTGTGTTTATATGTGTGTGTGTGTGATAGAGAGTGTGACTCTCTCTCTCTATCTCCCACCCTTGATATGTGTGTGTGTGTGTGTTTATGTTTCTATATATATATAATTATTGTGTGTCTATACAAGTGAATGTATATATATTTTAGTATATATTTATTTTCAATGTATAAAGATAAATAAATATATATATTTTAATAGAGGGAGGCAAATTAAATTGATCAATGATCAGGAACAATAGGGGACTACATCCAAGGAGGAAATCCATCTAACCAAATATGTTTAACACCATAAAGACCTTGAGAAACCAAAATATGAGCAGCTTTGTACCCCTCCCTTTTGATAAAAGAAAAGGGGAAATCTGAGAAATGATGGAGGAGGAACTATATGTTAAACAAAAAACAAAATTACCACTAGCCTAATATGTGTGTGTGTGTGAAAATATTTTGTAATATATACTTATTTTATTATATATATATATTAATATTTATTTACATATTAGTAGAATTTAAATATATATATATGATAATTAATACACACACATATTTATATATAAACATTACACATACATTTCTTTAAGTGTGTGTGTGTGTGTGTAATGTTTTTATAAAGTAAATAAAAAGGATAATATATATTTATGTCCATATGTTATACATATTTCTATATTTGAAACAATATTTTATATGTAAATATGTTTAAATGTTTAGTTATATGATTAATTTTTTATGTATAAATATATAAAAAATTGTGTGTATATATATGTGCATATATTAATTATAAATATCAGTACAATTTGAAAATGAATAAATTTTCCACACCATATTATTCATATGAGTGTAATAAATTGGAATAAATTCATTCTCCACTAAAAAAATGTGAATTACCTCTTAAATGAAGGTGAAATTCCACCGAACCATAAAAATTTAGGGTATCCCTACTAAAAACATAATTTTAGAGGACTTCTAAAAAATCCTTAAGAAAATAGTGATAGAGGTTTTCTTGGTTAGCATAGCGTAGATATCTTCACAAACTTTGATTTTATATCTCTTGAAACTCAAACAAACACTCGGATCTAAAGTTATGATCGTTTGAAATTTAAGTATTTTTTTCAATTTATCTCAATATATTTATTAATTTATTAATTTTTTCTTTCACCAAATTGTGATGAAATATCTATTACTCAATACTAATTTTTAAATTATTAATTAATATTAATTTTGGAATATTTTTTAAAAAAATCACTAATTATATTATATATTAATTGTAAATACATATTTAGTTTTATATAAATCATTTTTATGAAAATATATTTTATATATTTAAATATAAATATATTTATATTTTAAATTTTTATTCCTTTATCGGGGCTATTTACTAGCGCTAATAAAAGTTCCCTATTCATCAACATGTTTTTAGTGATGATAAATTATAGTGCTTGATATAGTGAAATTTGTAGCACTATAACCATTGGATTTCGAGAGGAGAATCCATGACCAACACCATCTTCGTAATACATAATAATAATTGAAGTAGGTTTACAACTCATGCATATTAAGAAAATGTATTCATGCTTAGATTTGATCTTGGGATGTACACCCAAACCCCATGCCAACTAAAAAATATGAAGTTCCTCTTAAACAAAGTTGAAATTCCATTGAACATTGAAAAATTAGGGTATCTCTACTGAAAATAAAATTTTAGGGGCCTTCTGAACCTTTATGAGCTCGAGAAAATAGTGATTGGGGTTTTCTTGGTTATCACAACATAGATATCTTCACAGGATTTTATTTGATATCTAGTGGAGCACAAAGAAACACCTAGATCAAAATTTATGGTCATTTGATGTTTAATTCATGTTTTTAATTTATATTAAGATATTAATTAATTTATTAACTCTTTTTATCACCAAATTGTCATGAAATATCTATTACTCAATACTAATTTGAAAATTATTAACTAATATTTTCTAAAATTATTTTTTAAACAAATTATATTATATATTAAATATCTGTACATATTTACTATTATATATATCATATTTATGTAAATATATTTTATATATTTCATTATAAATATATATATATATATTTCAATTTATTTTTTAATAATTTATCAAAAAAATCTAAAGGTTACCATTTGTGATTGCGAATAAAAGCACTGATGTAACGTCCCGGCCTGACTTACCATCGAACCGGTGGCTGGACCGGTAGGTCACATGGCCTTAAGCGCGTCTCCCCGTATGCCAGAGGTTTCTGACTAGCAGCGAAGGTCTCGGGAGGTGATAGTGGGGAGACTATACCCTCTTATCAGAGTTTCACAGTCGTATCATCAAAGGTAAACATAATAAATAGCGGAAGCAGTGCAAAGCAAGAACAAAAGAAGCCGAAGACAAATAGTAATCATTTTATAAAAGGTGGCCAAAGACAGTTGTCACAATACAGGGATGATGATACAGATATGGAAACTAGTAAACAATACAGTATGCTTACAATACAATGAAAAAGAATAAAGAAAAGAAAGCAAGGCCCGACGGGCGTTCTCCTGAGCATCCCGAGCTCCCGCTCAGTCCTTTGCTCCTATCTCCAGGTACAAGCAACACAGCAACCAACCTAGGTCCTAAAACCAAGATATGTCTACTTGGGTACCCCAGTGCAATGGCGGTCCGGGTAGGGTGTGAGATATAAATCTCATTAGGCCAGCAAAACCGGTGTCTAACCTGAACTAGACAGTGTAATATTAATTAAAGCAGTAAGTAGGTAAAACATTGATAAACAACACCCGTCCAGGTTCCCTAAGGACACCCGATGGCTATACCCGCTTCAGCTCGTTGCCGGTAATGTAACTAGATCATGTCACCATATATACATATAAAAATAAATGCATTTAGATATTAGATGGTATGGGGTAAGAATTCCTCCCACCCATTAATCGTGATTAGCGGGCACGAGGTAAGAATGCCTCTTGTACCTATGAGTCAATTGACAAGGGGTAAGAATGCCTCCCTTTTATCACATTCATTCAACCGGCATGGGGTATAACTGCTTCCCATCTGTCACAATCATAATACTGGCATGGGGTATAACTGCCTCCCATCCAACCACATAAATCATCACTAGAAGTCAACTGGCAAGGGGTAAGAATGCCTCCCTTCCAAACATGTAATCATCAACTGACGTCAACTGGCAAGGGGTAAGAATGCCTCCCTTCTAGATATGTAATCATCAACACGAGTCAACTGGAAAGGGGTAAGAATGCCTCTCTTCGAGACATGTACTGTCACACCGGCATGGGGTATAACTGCCTCCCATCCAACCACGTATCTGTCACTAGGTGGCCTCGGTATACACCCACCTTTATTATCATTCATTATGTGGCATCAGTATGTGCGCACTCACAATACAAGCATGTCTATAGTATATCGCTTATGGAATTACCTCATAAGCATTCAAAGAATCATACCACATACACAATCACGCATATATCCCATATCCACGTAAAAGGTTATAATCACATTCATACAAATATACTTAAGGCAAACCATCTCAAGTATCATCATCACATCATTTAACATTTCATCACATTTATATAAGGTACATGACTTAACCCACTCATGTACGGTATTGGATAACCCCCAATTCATTCTCCATTTCCTTTTATATCATTTCAAAGACATACAGGGATTTATAAAGCATAAAGAGGTGCTATGGTCTACCCCTCCTAGGTAAGTCCCATTAACTAGATCCATTCCATTAACATAATATGTGCTTATTCCATTATCCTAAGGCATGGTCTCACCACCCTAATTTATTTAATTCCAGTTTAACCGTTTCATCAAAAGAACACAACTGTCATGATTTAACCATTTGGTGCAATTCAGAGGAAACATTACAATATCAATCATCACCAAATCATAACAAGAATTTAGCAGGCAAGCATAAGAACCTACTTCCTACTTTTATCTTGTAGACAGTGCACCTTTGATCGAGGGGTTTTATTATTAAATCATTTTTTAGTGACCAAGAAACCATTTAAATCTTGTTCCTACAATTCACACTCTTTGCACGGAAGCATTTAATTGAAACTCAACTTGAATAATTAACATACTGAAGTAGTGTAGAAATAACATATTAATACTTCACTTTAAATTAAAAGAAATGAGAGGGAACCTACCTCAAGGTGGATCCATCCATCCACTCCGGCTCTTGACGCTTTCTAACTAGGAGCCTCCTAAGCTCCGGCAACCCAAAACATGACCAAAACTCCAAAGTGCCAAACCAAAACACACCAGGAACCCTTTATAACTACTAAAGAAATTATTTAGAAGCTGGTAAAACAGGCCACGAGTAAAACCCTTACCTTGGAAACAGACCAGTGGATTGAAATCACCGCAATCTGCCTCGCCTTTGGAGGTGGATGTCGTACGCACACCAACAGGGTTCCGAGGGCTCTTCCGCACAACCCTGGAATAAGAGGAATAAGAAATAAACTGAAAACAACCAAACCTTAAACCTAGGGGTTCTTGGCCAAACGAAATTAGGGCAAGGAGGAGCCCTAAAATCGTCCAAGAGGAGAGGAGGAAGGAGGGAGGAGACTTACCGCGGATATTCGAAGGAGGAATCGCTAAGAACGGAGGAGGAACGAAGGCGGAAGGAGGTGCGGTCGAGGGGGCTTGCGCGCGAGGCCGGCGGATCCAAGGGGGAGGGGTTCGTGTGGTTTTGTGAGGAAGAGGGGAGAGTTTATTAGATTTTAGGTTTTTATTTTAATTTATTTTTAAAACATCTAAAAATCCAAGAGGAGGGTCTCACACGGTTTGACCCGCACGGTCTACCAAACCGTGGGCAAACCGTGCGACCTCTACTTGACACCCCAGGTACCCTGCATGGGCTAGTTTCACGATTTGGGGAAACCGTGCATAGGCCGTGTGGACTCCTCTGCCTCCCTATTTTAAGCTGCATGGTTTGGGCCGCACTGTTTGGGAAACCGTGCGCCAACCGTGCGCCTTCTTCTGCTGCTTAAAAACCATCCTTCTTCGGGTACGACGCACCCGAAACACCTCGAGACACTCGGGAAACTTCTCAGGCCTTCGACCAACCCCAAAAACATTAAAAATAATGGTTCAAACCTTCAAAACCTCGTTCCGAAGCCCGATTCTAAAAACGAATGGATCAGTAATTGAAAAAGTTCAACTTTCTTCACTTTTTAACCTGGTTCAAATTGCGGGTCATTACAACCTTCCCACCTTAGAACTTCTCGTCCCCAAGAAGCCCTCAGGAACAACACACACTTCATTCGACCTACAAGGGTCTTGAAGCTTCATTCAACAATCGCGTTCTATTTCCAAAGGTTCAACGCTCCACGATCATCCACTTAATCACACGACACTTAAGTCGTCAACACCCAAGCCAACGCTCGTTTTCCAACCGAACCAACATGAAAGCTCTTACCCGATCCCATTCCACAAGAGACATGTTCACAACATTGTCTTGTCAAGAAACTAAACAAAGGTACTTCCAACGTTAGTTTTTTCACATTAAACGGCAAAGACTCAAACCACAGCTCCACCACCTTTTGAATTGTCTTTCAAAAGCATGCTCTAAGTGATCCAACGACGCACCTATGGGGATTTTGAAACGACCAAATGGTTGATTTTCCCATAAACCTCTAAACCTAATTCGAAAAGAGTCAAGCCACTCTGGATGACTATTCTAGAAGACGCACGGCTTAGACGACCGGCGTTTTACAAGCTGAACAAGGATGCCTTCTCCCAAGGCATCCCGCATTCACCACAAGGACATTCACCGAAAAACTCATACTCGACTCTCGGTGACGTCTCAAAGATCAAACCACGAATGAAACCACACATGCATCATGAAACGCTAAAAGGGAACAACCAACCAAGCTCAACATCTTTTTGAAACTTTAGCGCGGCATAAGATTGACGCTCTCTTAGCACATCCAAGATGAAAGCAAGATAGGGGACAAGCTCGTCGCGTAGCAGAGTACACTAAGAGTATTGAAAACAGATTCCAGTTATTTATACCCAAAAACTGGAAAAGAGATCAGTCGAACCACCCCTGGTCGACTCTAAAGAAAAAACTCAGCTTCACCTACCGTCGCATCAAGATTTCAACTGATCACAATGCCTTTTCCCACATGAGGCATTCGTCGATCAACCTTACCACCGAAACCCAAAAGTATTCGAGCAAAACCCGACCATTTTCCAAGATGGTCCTTCTTGGTGTGTTCCTTCTACCTGGAAGGACACACTTTACTCAACTGGCATGACACTTCCCACCTTAGAAGGGTCGGCGTCACTGAAAGGAGAAAGACAAGCTGCTCATAAGTAGGCTTGTTCATAATTAACAGAACGGACGTGCGTCACCCCTCTGACCCACGATCACCACGTCAAAACGTACAAGGAAACCAAAGCAACAAGACCGGCTTGTCAACCACCCGAGTCTTCCGAAAATCATCCCGAGCATTGGTACAACTTGATTCTCAAACTCTCAGGTCACTCTACCATAGAGATGACCCGAGACCGTACACAGTAGTGAAAGAGATACAGCCAAACGTCGTATTTCCCCATACGACCATTCGCTTGGACGATGTCATGTCAAGTAATCCATTACTGTGAAAAAGAAAGGGTCAAACGACTAACAAGGTGACCGACCATGCCCGAGGCATGTCCAACCAACTGATACTGAGCATTACCTGATGCTCAAACCCTTAACAAGATCAAAAGAAGCATGACCACCCGTCCGAACAGGGGTGTTGTTAGAACTGGAAGTCCTGCACGGGACAACTGTACCCGAACAGTACCAAACTTTAGAAAGTTCACCGAACATGCCAAGCACATAAGCTCTAAGGGCGTTACCTACCACGGGCTATCCCCTCACGAAAAACAAGCGTCGACCCAAGCACTTGGTCACACCCAAAAAAAGTCATCGGGCTCAAAGCCTAACATTTAACATCATTTCTAAAAGAAAGCAGTCTATGGAAAACGCATAAGGTTCCGATCCAAGGCACTCATAAGAAAGACTTAACCTACCCACACACGGGGTCTCAACAGAGGACACCACTACAGGTTCCTTTTTCCAAGCCCTTTATATTTATTCACATTTATCATTTAATCACTTTAAAAGGTTAAATTCAACACATCAAGTACCCTTTTCCAAACAAAAATTCACTAGCCACTTGATCATTTTATCAAACAGCTCAAATCATAACAGGAAAGTTTCAACCAACTTCCTTCTAACCACTAGGCGACCTACGAGGGTCCCAACAATCCAAAAAAAATCATATCAAAACCAAACAGATTTTACATATATAAACATCACACAAAGCATCCTTCCATTACATGCCTTATGGTTTGTTGTTTCCCAACCCATGAAGCGCCCATACAGTCCATGAATTGAAAATTGGATCCCATTAAACAAAATAGATCACATTTCAGAAATCAACATGCTCAGACCAATCATCCAGTCATACGGGTGGCCACCTACCAATCTGTAAAGTTCCCATACACTTTACAATTTGGCATTTGTCTCTCTTTAATCAAAACCAATCTCATTTTACAATCTTGGCTTTAGCAGCCCCTTTTCCTAGAAATTCACTCACACATGTTACCCTTTCCGAGCTATAAGGTGCCCATACACCTTACAACTAAAAATTGGCTCTCGTCGTAATTGTAATCACTTAAATTGGTCAAATCAACCAATTCCATATTAACTAAACCTAGAATGTTATCAAAAACAATAACACAAAAACATGCTATATCAAAGAATCATGGAATAACTACCACAACACCTATCACAACAGCAGGCGTCAACTAATGCATCCTAGATGGCATGGCATAATGCATGGTGTGCAATTTCTTACAAAGTGCCTATATGATGCATGAGATGGCATACCCTCATATCCTCGGGTTTCAATAGAAACAGATCCCACAATTTCATAAACAGTATCAACATAAATCATGTGTGTCACTCCCTCTTTCTATACAAGTAAAAAAACCTCAAATGTAGGCATGGAAAACTTTTGATAGTGCTCCTACTTTTTGCGCCGGCGTCGGGACCAGCCCTCGGGCGTTCGGAGAGGCTGGTGCCCAGAAACGTGGAACGTGCGGGTGGGGGCGCCCGTTCCGGTTCGTCCGTTTCAGTGGATTCTTCTTTTATCCCATATAACTCCGGCGGCCGCCGCCCGGGCAGGTTCTTCATGTTCAACAAAAAAGGTTCAGGGCCCAGCGGAAATGGTGTTGGGCATTAGTTCTTTTTTGCCCCCCATTTGTGGAAAATAAGATCTGTGCTTGGGTGTTGGGCAGGTGATGTAATGTGTCATTAATGTCAGTTATGTTTTTAATGTTCCCTTTGAGCAATGGCTTTTGGTTACGGCATTATTTTCACAGCAAGAAGCTCATCTTTAGAGCAATTCCGGATGGCAATGGATGTACTCAACATTAAAAACATCCTTACGAAAATAAGAATTCAAAAAAAACACAAAAACGAACCGTCAAAACCCCTCAAACATGCAAGTGGTCGAGACGATTCCCCTCTCATTTAAAAAAATGGGAATTTAGATGCGAAAAAAAATGTTGCAACAAGATCCCAAATTTTAATAAGAACAAAACCCTGAGAATTGTCTTTGGACTCCAAGTCTCTAACAACCAATTGGCAATATGACTCAAAGATGATCTCATTTCCTGCCATTTCAGATGACAGTCCCCACTCCATGCAGAATGTTCATTGCTTCGGCCTTTGTTTCCCTCCAATTCCTATTATATTCTCCCCATGTAACGTTGTATCTGTATTAACCAGGTAGGAGGAGGCGTCCATCGTGTAGGAAGCCTGTGATGTTTGGTAGAAGATGTGTTACATCTGTCCCATCGAAAGCACAAGTATGAGAATAGTTGAGCTAGGCTAAATGATCATTGAATTTGTGGTTAAATATCATTTCATTTCTTCAATACCAAAGAATTCACACTCAAACACAAAGTTTTCTAGTTGTATCAGACAACAGGGAAATCCACACCCAGAAAACCAGCTTCACAACATCAAGCTCAGCCCATAATTCCTCAAAAGACTAGCTGCTTCTCTGGAAAACAAAACCAAAAACATAAGGGCATTAAAAAGTGCATGCATAGTTAGCACTACCACAAAAATCCGGTTTTCACATCGCCACTCTTTAACACCACAAAAAAAACATGGATAAAGGGGTACCTTTATGGGTGCTAAAAAAACACTGGTAAAGTGTATTCTCTATATCTACGCTTTTTTAGCGCTGTTAAAGAGGGTTCTTTATCGGCGTTTTTTATTAGCACTGTTAAAAGGTATATTTTAAGAAAAAAAAAATTTTATTAATATATAAATATATAAATATATTTATATTCATATAAATATAATATATATCTGTGTGGTTGTGTTTGTGTGTGTTTTAGATAATTATAAATAGACATTTACATTTAATATATAAGAAATTTAGTGAAAATGACTTTAAAATATTTTAAAAAATATTACTAATAAATAATTTTCTAATTATCATCGACTAATAATCATTTAATAATAATTTTAAGACATAAAAAATCAAAAAATAAAAATAAAAGATCTAAAGTTGAAAACATAACTCAAACGTCAAACGATCATATTTTTTGATCCATGTATCCGTTTGAGCTATACAACATATCAAATTGAAGCTTGTGATGAGCTCTACTGATGCGATTCCGAGCGGCTTGAAAAACCTGGAGGCCTCTGCTGATGTTGCATCGGCTTGCGGCGTGAAGGTCTTCTCCGATGAGAATGTTCTGATGCGATCGGAGGATGGTGCGGCGAGGGTGTTGAACCGCACTGCTGCGAATCCTCCGCACTGCAAATCCCTTAACCAGTGTGCTCGGGATTCTTCTGGATCCATGGTAAATGATGTTTTGAAGATTGCCTCTTCCGATGTCAATTTTGGCCATTTACAGGAATCTGTGATGGTGCCTACTGGTGCTGCATCATGTGGTCAGCGCTCCTTTGTGATGTGATGAAGGATTCTTTATCGGATCAGAAAAAGAATGAGGATTCCTGTCATAGAAGGATTCTCCAAAAGGGATCTTTGGCTCACGTCGAGGCGAACCCTGGTATGATTGCTGAAAGGTTGGCATTGGGTGAGAACTCATTGATTGCTCGCATTGTTCTTCCTAAAGGTGCGCAACCCTAGAAATGTGAAGATTTATTTTTGTAGAATTTCGATGTTGTGGGGCTTTGCTAGCTGGAAATGTGTATCCCTTGGGCGGGGCTTCTTTCACTGTTTGTTTCCATCGGCGGATCTCAAGCTTAGGGCATGGAGTTCTGGTTCAATGTTTATAAAACCGGGATGGATTCATCTGCATGAATGGTCACTTAACTTTAATGTCTCAAATGCAAAAAATGTCTTCGCTCAGGTATGGGTACGTCTTCATGGGCTTAATTGGGTTCTTTGGCATCCAGAGATCCTGCATGATATTGGAACAGCAATTAGAACTCCCATCCGCCATGATAAGGAAACGACAGACGTCAGATTTGGGCACTTTGCTAGAATGCTGGTTGAAGTTGATCTCAGATCCACTCTCATTGATACGGTAACACTTTCTATTCCGTCTGATCAAATTCTTATTGATGTTGAATATGAAAAGAAATCGCTTTTCTGCACTAAATGCATGACTGTGGGGCACTCTTTGGAGCTGTGTCGTAAAAATATCACTTGTAAGGAGTGTGGAATGCGAGGACACCCCTCTAATATCTGTCGAAAAAAGGATACTTTGAAGGAATCATCCTCACCAAAGCATGCCAGTAAGGACAGTCACCCTCCTATGAAGGTAGCCCCTGATGTGATGCCTCCTTCGAAGGGAAAATAGTTGATTATTGATTCTACTCCGAAAAGATCTTATAGTGGCCCTTCTAGAGCTCATGAGGTTACCAATTCTGATAATCTGAGTCCTGCGTCAGCACTGGTGGTGAATGACTCTTCACAGATGAATATTCAGAAGCAATATTCTGCAGAACGGAGGAATAACTCTGATGATGGGAAGGAAGGGGCCGAGGTCTCCACTCCGAGAAAGGAAGTGTCCATGCCTTGTAAGTGGGGGGACACTCATGAGGATGATGAGGAAAGTGATAGGAATATGATTAAAACCTCTTACAGTGATATTGTTCGAGGAAAAAAGATCAGAATCTCTGACAGTGAGGGTGTATTGCCTACCACAGTTAAAAGGAAACCAAGGAAAGATTACTCTGCAGTTCTGAGGACGGTGACCACCAGGTCATCCTCCATGAAGGCCAAGGAAAAGCTATCTATGGAGCAATTGGAGCGAAGGAAGGATTATATCAAGTTGCTCAAACAATATGAGCCCCAATCAGAATGGGAGTCAGCCGATGCAGATGATATGACCAGGTAGGAATGTGATGCTTATGACTATTCTGACATGTAATCTCGTTCTCTTTCTCTTGTTTGTCTCTACACTTTTCTTTTTATTAATAAATTTGCGGTCCAAGCGTGCTTGGATCTGACTTTTGGGTACAATATAAAACAATATATACATATTTTTTTATATATTCACAAATAAAAATTTAATTTTATGAATAAAAAATTAAACATATATACATACAAAGTATATTTATAAATATATAAGCCTTATAATGTCCTTTTTATTTAAAATTGAAACATATGTATATTTATATACCTATATAATGTGTGTGTGTGTGTATTAGTGTGTGTTTGTATGAACAAACTAATATATATTATCTATATATTCTAACATATGAATATACATATGAATATATAATATATGTAAATATATGTAAATATATATAATTATACTTACACACACACGTACACAGAGATATAATATACAAGTGTATGTATGTTGTATATATGCATGTATGTATTTGTTTATAAACACACACAAAAATATATATTTTATAAACGTATTTAAAACTATTCTTATAAATATATATATTCATATACAATTAAATATATGGATAAAAAGATATAACTATATATATATATATTAATATAACTATATCTGTAATAATATATATCTATATTAATATATGAATAAATACAACTATATATATATATATAAATAGATATATCATGAAATGGAGAACAAAGCAACCTGTGGGAGTGTTAAAGGGTCCAGGCTCGTAGAGGAGAGGTCCTGAGTTTGAATCTCAAGAGAGACAGAGGCGTGCAGGAAGGTGCAGGGTTGGTGGGGGGGGGGGATAGCGCTGCTAACACTACTAAAAAAAGGGCATTAGCGACCGCCATTGGCGGTCGCTAAAGGCCTATAGAGACCGCCTAGCGACCGCCAATGGTGGTCGCATCAGCCTCGTCGCTGTAGGCCAATAGCGACTGCCATTGGAGGTCGCTATAGGTGGCCAAAATGCCGGCCATAAGCGACCGCCTGGCGGTCGCTATAGGGTGTCGGGCGGGGACCATTAGCGACCTCTTTTAGCGGTCACTACTGCTGCCCGGACAGAAGCCTATAGCGACCGCCACTGGCAGTCGCTAACGCTGCCCGGCAGCCAGTCTATAGCGACCGCCTTTGGCGGTCGCTAAACTGGGGAAATTTTTTTTAAAAAAAAATCATACCGAAATAAATAAATAAATAAATATATATATATGTTAAATAAAATATATATATATATTTATATTAATGAAAATATTTATATATATAATATTAAATAAAATATTTTTCATTTTTTTAATGAAATGGACGAATTGGGTTTTTTTTTCTTCACAGTGCAAAATCAGAGATATAACAAGGTAACAGTCATAACAAATGGAAAACAATTTCAAACAACATAAACATCAAAATCATCATAAACGATAAACGTGCTTCAACGATCCGAGCAGGTCCATCTATTTCAATCTTCTGCTTCAAAACCTACAATAAGACAAAAAAACAAAACAAACGTAAATTGAAAATAATTATTCAATTATTATATACATATAATAAAATTAAATCTGACATCAAATCATGGTGCTATAATAATTTAAAACCCCCAATTTAAGAAATGCTGTCCTTTCAGGTCATTCGAAGCACTTTTGCTTCGAATTCGACCGTCTAACGCCGTTTTTGGTGTTTTATGACACCGGAAACACGTTTCTGGTCACCGCGGTCAAACGACACCTCTGATTGACGTGCCGTCTGTCCAACCATTTCACAAATCACACAATGGCTGTTTTCGTACGGTTTCATTGCATTCCGAGTTCGTTCGGGTGGTTTTGACCACCCCCCCCCCACGCGCCGTTTTAGCGCGCGCGGAGCTGCTGAAAACGACGCACTCGGTCGTACCGCGCGCACCGCACATCCGATGGGCGCTCCGTCTCCTCCTACACGTCACGAATAATATTCCTAATGTTTTCGTGTGGTTTCAGGTCATTCGGAGCACATTTGCTCCGAATTCGACCGTCTCACGCCGTTTTTGGTGTTTTATGACACCCGAAACGCGTTTCCGGTCACCGTGGTCAAACAACACCTCTGATTGACGTGCCGTCTGCCCGAACATTTCAAAAATCAAACAATGGATGTTGTAGTACGGTTTAATGGCATTCCGAGTTCGTTCGGGTGGTTTTGAACCCCCCACGCAACGTTTTAGCGCGCGCGGAGCTGCTGAAAACGACGCACTCGGCCGTACCGCGCGTACCGCACGTCCGATGGGTGCTCCGTCTCCTCCTACATGTCACGAATAATATTCCTAATGTTTTTTTGTGGTTTCAGGTCATTCGGAGCATGTTTGCTCCGAATTCGACCGTCTCACGCCGTTTTTGGTTTTTTATGACATCGGAAACGCGTTTTCGGTCACCACGGTCAAACGACACCTCTGATTGACGTGTCGTCTACCCGACCATTTCACAAATCACACAACGGCTGTTGTCGTACGGTTTCATGGCATTCCAAGGTCGTTCGGGTGGTTTTGACCCCCCCAAGCGCCGTTTTAGCGCGCGCGGAGCTGCTGAAAACGACGCACTTGGCCGTACCGCGCGCACCGCACGTCCTATGGGTGCGCCGTCTCCTCCTACACGTCACCAATAATATTACTAATGTTTTCGTGTGGTTTCAGGTCATTCGGAGCACGTTTGCTACGAATTCGACCGTCTCACGCCGTTTTTGGTGTTTTATGACACCGGAAACGCGTTTCCGGTATCCGCGGTCAAACGACACCTTCGATTGATGTGCCGTTTACCCGAGCATTTCAAAAATCACACAACGGCTGTTTTTGTACGGTTTTATGGCATTCCGAGTTCGTTCGGGTGGTTTTGACCCCCCCCCCCCCACCCACGCGCGCCGTTTTAGCGCGCGTGGAGCTGCTGAAAACGACGCACTCGGCCGTACCGCGCGCACCACACGTCCGATGGGCACGCTGTCTCCTCCTACACGTCACAAATAATATTACTAATTTTTTCGTGTGGTTTCAGGTCATTCGGAGCACGTTTTCTCTGAATTCGACCGTCTCACGCCGTTTTTGGTGTTTTATGACACCGGAAACGCGTTTCCGGTCACCGCGGTCAAAGGACACCTCCGATTGACGTGCCAAATGCCCGACCGTTTCAAAAATCACACAACGGATATTGTCGTACGGTTTCATGGCATTCCGAGTTCGTTCGGGTGGTTTTGAGCCCCCACGCGCCGTTTTAGCGCGCATGGAGCTGCTGAAAACGACGCACTCGGCCGTACCACGCGCACCGCACGTCCGATAGGCGCACCGTCTCCTCCTACACATCATGAATAATATTCCTAATGTTTTCGTGTGGTTTCAGGTCATTCGGAGCACGTTTGCTCCGAATTCGACAGTCTCACGCCGTTTTTGGTGTTTTATGACACCGGGAACGCGTTTCCGGTCACCGTGGTCAAACGACACCTCCGATTGACGTTCCGTCTACCCGATTATTTCACAAATCACACAACGGTTGTTGTCGTACGGTTTCATGGCATTCCGAGGTCGTTCGGGTGGTTTTGACCCCCCCCCCCCCCCCACGCGCCGTTTTAGCGCGCGCGGAGCTGCTGAAAACGACGCACTCGGCCGTACCGCGCGCACCGCACGTCCGATGGGCGCGCTTTCTCCTCCTACACGTCACCAATAATATTCCTAATGTTTTTTTGTGGTTTCAGGTCATTCGAAGCACGTTTGCTACGAATTCGACCGTCTCACGCCGTTTTTGGTGTTTTATGACACCGGAAACGCGTTTCCGGTCACCGCGGTCAAACGACACCTCCGATTGACTTTCCATATGCCCGACCATTTCAAAAATCACACAACGGCTGTTTTCGTACGGTTTCATGGCATTCCGAGGTCGTTCGGGTGGTTTTGACCCCCCCCCCCCCATGCGTCGTGGTAGCGCGCGCGGAGTTGCTGAAAACGATGCACTCGGCCGTACCGCGCACACCGCACGTCCGATGGGCGCGTCGTCTCCTCCTACACCTCACCAATAATATTCATAATGTTTTTGTGTGATTTTAGGTCATTCGGAGCACGTTTTCTCCGAATTAGACCGTCTCACGCCGTTTTTGGTGTTTTATGACACCAGAAACGTGTTTCCGGTCACCGCGGTCAAACGACACCTCCAATTGATGTGCCGTCTGTCCAACCATTTCAAAAATCACACAACGGATGTTTTCGTACAGTTTCATGGCATTCCGAGGTCATTCGGGTGGTTTTGACTCCCCCACGCGCCGTTTTAACGCGCGCGGAGCTGCTGAAAACGACGCACTCGGTCGTACCGCACGCACCGCACGTCCGATGGGCACGTTGTCTCCTCCTACACGTCACCAATAATATTTCTAATGTTTTCTTGTGGTTTCGGGTCATTCGGAGCACGTTTGCTCCGAATTTGACCGTCTCATGCCGTTTTTGGTGTTTTATGACACTGGAAACGCGTTTCCGGTCACCGCGGTCAAACGACACCTCCGATTGACATGCCGTCTACCCGACCATTTTAAAAATCACACAACGGATGTTTTTGTACGATTTCATGGCATTCTGAGGTCGTTCGGGTGGTTTTGACCACCCCACGCGCTGTTTTAACGCGCGCGGAGCTGCTGAAAACGACGCACTCGGCCGTACCGCACGCACCGCACGTCCGATGGGCGCGTCGTCTCCTATTACACGTCACCAATAATATTCCTAATGTTTTTTTGTGGTTTCAGGTCATTCGGAGCATGTTTTCTATGAATTCGACTGTCTCACGCCGTTTTTGGTGTTTTATGACACCGGAAACGCGTTTCCGGTCACCGCGGTCAATCGACAACTCCGATTGACTTTCCGTCTGCCCGACCATTTCACAAATCACACAACGGATGTTTTCGTACGGTTTCATGGCATTTCGAGGTCGTTCGTGTGGTTTTGACCCCCCCCCCCCCCCCCACGCGCCGTGTTAGCGCGCGCGGAGCTGCTGAAAACGACGCACTCGGTCGTACCGCGCGCACCGCACTTCCGATGGGCGCGCCGTCTCCTCTTACACCTCACCAATAATATTCCTAATGTTTGCGTGTGGTTTCAGGTCATTCGGAGCACGTTTGCTCCGAACTCGACCGTCTCACGCCGTTTTTGGTGTTTTATGAAACTGGAAATGTGTTTCCGGTCACCGCGGTCAAACGACACCTCTGATTGATGTGCCGTCTGCCCGACCATTTCACAAATCACACAATGGATGTTCTCGTACGGTTTCATGGCATTCCGAGGTCGTTCGGGTGGTTTTGACCCCCCCACGCGCCGTTTTAGCGCGCGCGGAGCTGCTAAAAACGACGCACTCGGCCGTACCGCGCGCACCGCACATCTGATGGGTGCTCTGTCTCCTCCTACACGTCACCAATAATATTCCTAATGTTTTCGTGTGGTTTCAGGTCATTCGGAGCACGTTTACTCCGAATTCGACCGTCTCACGTCGTTTTTGGTGTTTTATGACATCAGAAACACGTTTCTGGTTACCGCGGTCAAACGACACCTCTGATTGACGTGCCGTCTACCCGACCATTTCAAAAATCACACAACGGATGCTGTCATACGGTTTCATGGCATTCTGAGGTCGTTCGGGTGGTTTTGACCCCCCCACGCGCTGTTTTAGCGCACGCGGAGCTGCTGAAAACGACGCACTCGGCCGTACCGCATGCACCGCACGTCCGATGGGCACGCTGTCTCCTCCTACATGTCACGAATAATATTCCTAATGTTTTCGTGTGGTTTCAGGTCATTCGGAGCACGTTTGCTCCGAATTCGACCGTCTCACGCCGTTTGTGGTGTTTTATGACACCGGAAACGCGTTTCTGGTCACTGCGGTCAAACGACACCTCCGATTGACGTGCCGTCTCCCCTACCACTTTAAAAATCACACAACGGCTGTTGTCGTACGTTTCATGGCATTCCAAGGTCGTTCGGGTGGGTTTGACCCCCCCAAGCGCCGTTTTAGCGCGCACGGAGCTGCTGAAAATGACGCACTCGGCCGTACCGCGTGCACCGCACGTCCGATGGGCGCGATGTCTCCTCCTACACGTCACCAATAATATTCCTAATGTTTTCGTGTGGTTTCAGGTCATTCGGAGCACGTTTGCTCCGAATTCGACCGTCTCACGCCGTTTTTGGTGTTTTATGACACCGGAAACGCGTTTCCGGTCACCGCGGTCAAACGACACCTTCGATTGATGTTCCGTCTGCCCGACCATTTCAAAAATCACACAAAGGATATTTTCGTACGGTTTCATGGCATTCTGAGGTCATTCGGGTGGTTTTGACCCCCCCACGCGCCGTTTTAGCGCGCGCAGAGCTGCTGAAAACGAAGCACTCGGCCGTACCGCACGCACCGCACGTCCGATGGGCACGCCGTCTCCTCCTACACGTCACCAATAATATTCCTAATGTTTTCGTGTGGTTTCAGGTCATTCGGAGCACGTTTGCTCCGAATTCGACCATCTCACGCCGTTTTTGGTGTTTTATGACACCGGAAACGTGTTTCCGGTCACCTTGGTCAAACGACACCTCCGATTGACGTGCCGTCATCCCGACCATTTCAAAAATCACACAACGGCTGTTGTCGTACGGTTTCATGTCATTCCGAGGTTATTCGGGTGGTTTTGACCCCCCCACGCGCCGTGTTAGCGCGCGCAGAGCTGCTGAAAACAACGCACTCGGCCGTACCACGCGCATCGCACGTCTGATGGGAGTGTCGTCTCCTCCTACACATCACCAATAATATTCCTAATGTTTTGTGTGGTTTCAGGTCATTCGGAGCACGTTTGTTCCGAATTCGACCGTCTCACGCCGTTTTTGGTGTTTTATGACACCAGAAACGCGTTTCTGGTCACCGCGGTCAAACGACACCTCCGATTGACGTGCCGTCTGCCCGACCATTTCAAAAATCACACAACGGCTGTTGTCGTACATTTTCATGGCATTGCGAGGTCGTTCGGGTGGTTTTGACTCCCCCACGTGCCGTTTTAGCGCACGCAGAGCTGCTGAAAACGACGCACTCGGCCGTACCGCGCGTACCGCACGTCCGATGGGCACGCCATATCCTCCTACACGTCACCAATAATATTACTAATGTTTTCGTGTGGTTTCAGGTCATTCGGAGCACGTTTGCTATGAATTCGACCGTCTCACGCCGTTTTTGGTGTTTTATGACACCGAAAATGCGTTTCCGGTCACCGCGGTCAAACGAAACCTCTGATTGATGTGTCGTCTGCCCGAACATTTCAAAAATCACACAATGGCTGTTTTCATACGATTTCATGGCATTCCGAGGTCGTTCGGGTGGTTTTGACCCCCCCCCCCCCCCCCCCACGCTCCGTGTTAGCACGCGCGGAGCTGCTGAAAATGACGCACTCGGCCGTACCGTGCGCACCGCACGTCTGATGGGTGCGCCGTCTCCTCCTACACATCACCAATAATATTCATAATGTTTTCGTGTGGTTTCAGGTTATTCGGAGCACGTTTGCTCCGAATTCAACCGTCTCACGCCGTTTTTGGTGTTTTATGACACCAGAAACGCGTTTCTGGTCACCGCGGTCAAACGACACCTCCGATTGACATGCCGTCTACCCTACCATTTCACAAATCACACAACGACTGTTGTCGTACGGTTTCATGGCATTCCGAGATCGTTCGGGTGGTTTTGACCCCCCCACGTGCCGTTTTAGTGCGTGCGGAGCTGCTGAAAACGACGCACTCGGCCGTACCGCATGCACCGCACGTCCGATGGGCGCGCCGTCTCCTCCTACACATCAAGAATAATATTCCTAATGTTTTCGTGTGGTTTCAGGTCATTCGGAGCACGTTTGCTCCGAATTCGACCGTCTCACGCCGTTTTTGGAGTTTTATGACACCGGAAACGGGTTTCCGGTCACCGCGGTCAAACGACACCTCTGATTGACGTGTTGTCTTCTCGACCATTTCACAAATCACACAACGGCTGTTGTCGTACGGTTTCATGGAATTCTGAGGTCGTTCGGGTGGTTTTGACCCCCCCCCCCTTTTAGCTCGCGCGGAGCTGCTGAAAACGACGCACTCGGCCGTACCACGCACACCGCACGTCTGATGGGCGCGCCGTCTCCTCCTACACATCGCCAATAATATTACGATGTGCTGGGAGGGATGTATGGAGTGCGGGGAAGGCTGTCCGGGGTGCGGGAGGGCTGTCCGGAGTGCGAGAGGGTTGTCCGGGGTGCGGGAGGGGTGTCCGGTGTGCGGGGAGGGCTGTCCGGAGTGCGGGGAAGGTTGTCCGGGGTGCGGGGGGGGCTGTCCAGTGTGTGGGGAGGGCTTTCCGGAGTGTGGGGAAGGCTGTCAGGGGTGCGGGAGGGCTGTCCGGAGTGCGGGGAGGACTGTCCGGAGTGCGGGGAAGGCTGTCCGGGGTGCGGGAGGGCTGTTCGGCGTGCGAGGAGGGATGTCCGGAGTGCGGGGAAGGCTATCCAGGGTGCGGGAGGGCTGTCCGGGGTGTGGGAGGGCTGTCCGGAGTGCGGGAGGGTTGTCCGAGGTGCGGGGGGGGGCTATCCGGGGTGCGAGAAGGACTGTACAGAGTGCGGGGGGCCTGTCAATATTCTCCCTTGATTTCAACTTACTAGATAAAAAAATTTCAGTCACTATAAATGGTCTAGTAAACCTGGACTTATTCTTACTAGACATTAGCTTCCATATCGAAGAATGAAACAACACTTTGTCTCCTACTTGAATTTATCCCTCCTATTTCATTCTATTATGGATAGAGTTAGCATTCTCCTTACATTGTTGGGTTTCTTATTGGGTTTTGGTCTTAATTTATAAAACTTTATCATCTCTGGCTTCATTTTTTTCAGTTTTCCCTAACTCCAGGTCAACGTTTTTTGAATACTAGATAGATTTATGATATAGCTCAAACCCAACATAAATATGAATAACAACCCTACCATTAAAAGCAGAAGCACACCTCGTGAATATGATGCGTCATGCGTGTTCATCACTGACCTCCATCCGGTGGGCTAGGGGCCTACAACAAATAAATATTATGAATATTTTTATAGAAAAAATAATTTAAATTAAATAAATAAATACAGTATAAACCTGCGCCGTGTGATCCCCTGCACCATCACCTGAACACACATATTCCCGTAGTGCTCTAACGCCAGCAGCCAATTGCGCATTTGCCTCCTCGGAAGCCCGCAACCGTGCCTTGAAATCTGACAGATGATGTGTCATCTGAGCAACAGCAGGACCGACAACCGCAGCATGTGACACTAAAGAACGAGGAATCCCTATTCCATAGGTCAAACTATATCCATGTCCTTCCCGACCAATGATGCGATGAAAGATCTCATCCCTTCGCATGGGAAGCTGTCGCTGGTCCTCTAGCAGATGTTCTAATTCAACTTCAAATTGAGCTTGTGAAATATTTAAATATATATACATATATTAATATAAAGATTTTATGTAGGTATTGGTAATGAGTACAAGCACTTACTATCAATACTGCAGCCTCTGGATCATTGCGATCACGAGTCCTTATCCACACCGACATTTTATCAGTTGGTGCACCTTACTCCCGCAACTATATATGAATAGAATATAAAAACAAAACCGTATTAATTAATAAAAATTAAAAATGAATAATAAATACCTCATGTCGGATCTGAGACACGTGACGAGTCCCGAGCCTGTGAGGTGGTCCCTGCAACGCTCGATTCTCAGAATGGCGTGTAGACACCTCATACATACAATTCATTCAAATATCAAACAAATCACACATTATTGAAAATATATATACCAAAATAAATATACAAACCGCAACACCCTCAGTAGACCAATATGCAACTAAATCACGCCACTGAGCCGGGAGGACACCTCTCGAGACTTTTTCTAGAATGTCTGGGGCACCCACATTTGGTACCCAGTGGTCCCTCTTGACTTTGCCTTTATAGTCTTTCCACATCTTACGGCATTTTCTCATACACACTAGTCGAAACTCATCGGGAAATAATTTCAAATTTTTCTATTAAAGAAAAAAATCACATATTTTATTGCTTATTATACATAGGGAATAAATTAAAATGGTCTTCTTACCTGAACCTCCCTCCAAAGACGATCTAATGTGTCCTGAGGGATAGAAGCCCAGTCACGCGTGGTCAATGGAAATCGATGTGGATCACGTATGATATGACCCAACTGACGAATAAATGCAGGGTCATTCCATCCCACAGGATGAAATACCTCATCAAATGAAACATCAAAAGTCGTGTCGGAATTCTATGCTAATATGCCTCGACCAGGGCCTCTCCTGCGAGAGGAAGAAGCAGTCGGGTCTGATCCTGTTGAAAATAATTTTATATACAAATTGACAAATGTTATAAATATATATATATGTTTATTAATTACATAAAAAATAGAGACAATGACATTCCAACATACCTCGACCCTGAGACGTAGATGCCTCAGATGGATGATGTGGATCTTCTGACTCTTCCCCTAACATGCCTGCAGTCATGGAAAACATTAGTAAGGGGACTATCCAAAGTGTCCAAATGATAAATTGGACTGTTTTTAAAAAAAATCAAACTTGTACAGTTGTTAATCAAACAAAAAGGGATTGAATAATTAGTTGGGAATGAATTTTAAAAAATCAGAAAATTCACAAAACAAATATACAAATTATGTACAAAACCAATCAATGCATAGCCAAATTTCAAATTGAATTAATAAAACTTTAAGCAGCACATGAACCAAATGAAGAATACCTCAATGGAAAGATACACCGATAATAACATCAATATAACATGAGTTAAATCACCCTAAATATTTATAACTGAATAAACTTCAAAAAGTGAGGATTAAACTTACAAGGATTTATAAAATGTTTACATAATTTATGATATCTTAGGCTGAAAAGTGGGAAAACAATTATACCTTTCATTAAGCATGAAAATAGACCGTTTCTCCTTCAACAGCCGCTCTGACCCAATAAATATCTTCTTCACGTTCAACTACGGTATGTTGATCAAGTTGTTGGGAAACAAAAGGAACAGTCTCGGGTTCATCTTGTTCAAATACAAACACTCCTCGCCGAGACATTTTGACAACAACTTGCCAACTTGGATTCGAAGGCAAAGTAACGAAGAATACTTGTTCTTCTTGTGATGTCAAAATGAAAGGTTCATTATCAACTCGTTCATTTTTGTATAACATATAGTTAAAATTCACCAATGAAAACTGATATTGATCGACTTTACATCCACGCACTGGATCAACCCAATTACACTTTAACAATATGTACTTCAACCCGTGTGTGTATACAACTTCAATGATGTCTATCAATTGACCATAGTAATAACCGGAATCGACAAATGGACAACCGATTCCACTGTTTTGTGTTGCTCGTTTGTCGTCAACATCTTTAATGCAAAATCGAAAACCATTAGCATCTATAGATTTATAACGATGAGCCGTTATAGATGGACCCTCATCCAGTTGGATAAATTCTTCAGTTAGCATGGGGTCCCCTAACTCCCTCAGCTTATGAACCTACATAATTCATATAATTCAATAATGATATATGAAGAAAGAAATTAGTATAATACTTCACTCATAATTAAAATCAATTTATACGCACATAATCCTTGAACCAATCATCAAATGACGCATAATGAGAATGTTGAATTTGAAACTCAGTCGCACGATACAACTCTTCTTTTATCTCATTAATGTGTTTTCTACAAATGATAACGCAATGCTTAAATGATCAACTTATGAAAACAAAACATGTAAAAGTTAAACAATAAAAGTGATAAGATACTTACTGCATTAATGGTGCAACTGATGGAGTATTGAACAAGATATATCGATGCGCTTGTATCCAATCGATGTTGTCCATATCATATGTGGTTCCTTCTCCAACTGGACCATCCTGAATCTGAGATGGCTTATCTAATTTTGTTTCAACACCCGTAAGATATTCTGCAAAAAAAGTAGTACACTCATCCATCAAATAACCATTGTCTATTGATGCCTCCGGAAGAGCTCTGTTGCGTACAAATTGTTTCAATGTACTCAAATACCGCTCAATAGGATACATCCACCTGAATTGCACTGGACCAGCAGTCATTACTTCTTCAGTTAGGTGCACTTTCAAGTGGACCATAACATCGAAAAATGAGGGGGGAAATAGTTTCTCAAAGTGACAAAGCGTAAGTACAATTCAGTCCTGTAAACTTTTTAAATCACTCATTCGTTGATTTATTAAACAAAGCTGTGTAAAAAAATTACTCATCTCAATCAACGGCTGAACAACATTGGGGGATAAAAAATCACAAATGGCTATTGGAATCAACTGCTGAAGTAGTATGTGATGGTCATGACTTTTCAACCCTTGAAATGTCTTGCTCATCAGATTCACACACTTTGAAATATTAGAAGAGTAACCATCAGGCACCTTGAGCATCTTCAAAATGGAAAGAAATGTCTCTTTCTCCTTTGTAGTCATTGTATACTGTGCAGCAGGCATATATGCCTTGTTTCCCTCAGCTAACTGTAAATGCAACTGTTTCCTTAAACCCATTTCTTCCAAATCACGGTGTGCATTAACATGGTCCTTTGATTCCCCAATGACACCTAAAATGGTCCACAATATGTTATCACAAACATTTTTTTCAATGTGCATGACATCCAAATTATGCCTCAGCATGTTAGTTTTCCAATATGGAAGACTATAAAAAATACTTTTCTTTTTCCAATTGTGACTGCGCTGGCTACCCACAGCTCGAATATTACGTACCGGAGGAGCCACCAAATACTGAATTTCATATACCGTGCATATGTTTTCTTCCTTAATCTGCGATAACATTTCGACTCCTATCATGATCTTTGGTGATGGGATGAACTCTCTAGAACCACCAAATGCCACTCTATCCTTTCTGAACCTGTGCTGAGGGGGGAGAAAATGTTTGTGACCCATGTATGACCATTTTTTGGAATGCTTAAGCCATACAGATTTTTTACTTTTGTTGCAACAAGGGCAAGCAAATTCCCCTTTCGTACTCCAGCCTGATAAATTTGCATAAGCTGGGAAGTCATTGATTGTCCACAATAAAGCAGCCTGTAGTTTGAACATTTCATTCATTTCACAGTCATAATTCATCACACCATCGCCCCAAAATTCATTCAACTCATCAATCAATGGCTGAAGGTAAACATCAATATTATCCCCCAGACTTTTAGTTCCATCAATAAGAGTGTAAAGTAATATAAATTGTTTCATCATACAAAGCCATGGAGGAAGATTATACGGAACCAACACCACAGGCCATGTGCTATGAGTTGCACCAACCATAGTCTTGAATGGATTGAAACCATCTGCTGCCAATCCCAATCGGACATTACGAACATCTTTGGAAAATTCGGGATGTCTCTTATCAAAATCCTTCCATGCATGAGAGTCTGTCGGGTGGGTTAACATATCACTTTCATGAACTCTTTCTGCATACCATCTCATTAAATTAGAAACTTTAGATGACATAAAAAATCTTTTCAACCTTGGTTTAAGGGGAAAGTAACGCATTTGCTTTACGGAAATATGTTTCCCCTGTATCACAATCTAAATTTGATGAGTCTGATTTCCCCTATTCTCTTTCCACCTAGAAGCACCACATACCGTACAAATATCCAAATGGGTAGTTTCCTTTCTAAACAACATACAGTTGTTTGCACATGCATCTATGGTCTCATATGTAAAACCTAAGTTCTCTGTCAGCTTATGAGCATGGTAATACGACTCGGGAATCTTAGCATCGACAGGAAGAACCTTTTTCAATAACACCAACAACATGTCGAATGATGTGTCTGACCAATGATTCAAAGTCTTCAAATGCAACAACTCCACGATAAACGACAATTTATTGAAAGAAGTACATCCAGGATATAATTCTGTTTTTGCATCATCAATTGCTTCATAAAACCTCCTTGAATCACGATCTGCACCAGAGCGAAGATTTATCTCACCGGTCTCAAGATTCTAGATGTCAATGCCTTCAGGATCCAACCCACGTACCTTTTCAGTAAGCATTTCATGCATTGGATTATTCATCATTGCATCAACATCCATCTGAACTGTATCCGTATTTTCACAACGAACATATTATTCTCCATGACGAGTCTAACTCTTATAATTTCTCAGAAATCCATTAAAGAATAGGTGCTCCCTCACAGTACCTCATGTGAATTGATATCTGTTAGCACATTTTCTACATGGACAACTAATATAGTCACTTTCAAATCCTCTAGTGAAGTCAATAAACTGCATAATGCCATTGTTTTACTCTCTATACGTTCAATTTGGAAGATCAATCCAACTCTTATCCATAATAAGATCCCTATAACAAACATTTACACAAAACTTATTACATTCTCATTTTTCATATCAAATATATTTAAAATAAATACTAATTAATTGTTTGTGAACCATTTATAAAATAATAATGTAAGTGAAATCCCATGTCATACCTGATTGCGCTACAAACCTGTAAGGGAGGGGAGCCGAAGGCGGTGCTGCGAGGGAAAGGAGAGGCAGCGGTGGGGAGCCGGAGCTGGAGCTAGTAAGGCGAGGGAGGGGACGGTGAAGGAGGGGACGTGTGGCGGTAGTGCAGCGAGGGAGGGGAATAGACGAAGGGGGCGGGGGTTGGCGGGGTGCGGGGGGGTGTTTGGGGTGCTGGGGGGGAGGGACGAGGGGGCGGAGGGCCGAGGGGGCGGAGGGCCAAGGGTGGAGGTCGAAGGCCGGAGGGGCTGGGGCCCGAAGGCCAGAGGGCGGCCGGAGGGCTGCCGGAGGCGGGTGGCAGGAGGCCCTAGGGCAGAGGGAGGCCGTAGGGTAACCTCAAGGCGGAGGGCGGTTGGAGCCGGAGGGCGGAGGGCGGCCGGAGGAGGGTGGGGCCGGCGGAGGGCGGAGTGTGGCCGGAGGGCTGCCGGAGGGCGGCCGGGGCGGCCGGAGGGTGGCCGGGCTGCCGGAGGTGGGTGGCAGGAGGCCCGAGGGCAGAGAGAGGCCGCAGGGTGGCCGCAAGGCGGAGGGAGGCTGGAGCCGGAGGGCGGAGGGCGGCCGGAGGAGGGCGGGGCCGGCAGAGGGCTACCGAAGGGCAGCCAGAGGGCGAACAGAGGCCGGAGGGCGGCCGACAGAGGGCGGGGCCGGTGTAGGGCGGGGCCGGCGGAGGGTGGGGCCGGCGGAGGGCGGCCGGCCAGCGGGTGGGGCGACGGGGATGGCGGGGCGACGGGGAGGGCGGGGCGACGAGGACGGTGCGGCGACGAGGAGGGCGGGGTGACGGGGAGGGTGGGGGCGACGGGGAGGGCGGGGTCGATGGGGAGGGCGCAGCGACGGGGAGGGCGCGACGGCAGGGAGGGCGCGACGACGGGGAGGGCGCGGCGACAGGGAGGGCGCGGCGACAGGGAGGGTGCGGCGACGGGGAGGGCGCGACGACGGGGAGGGCGCGGCGACGGGGAGGGGGGAAGGGCGGGGGGTGAATTCGCGAGGAGGGAGGGGGGAGGGGGCGCTAAAGCCCCCCCTTTTTTTAGGGAATGGTAGCGACCGCCAGTGGCGGTCGCTATATGTTAAGGGGCTCAAAAGCCCATTTTTCCAGTAGTGTAAAAGAGGGTGGTGGGGCGCGGGTGGGTGCATGTGGGGGCTAGCTCTGTTGGGGGGGGGGGGGGGGTTCAAGTGCTATTAAAAGTGGGGGCTCTGATTTAAAGATTTTCTCTTTTTTTAGTTTTATTGGCTCTAAAAAAAGCGCTGATAAATGACCCTTTTATCCTTGCTATTTTAGTACTAATAAGAAAACCCCTTTATCATCTTTTTTTTAGCACTGAAGAAAGGAACCCCCTTTATCTTCAATGAGATTAACAATGTTTTTTTAGCGATGTAAATGCCCTTTTCTTGTGCTTTTAAAGGCCATATTTGTAGTAGTGTGGTCACATTTTGTACATGAAACCAGCAGTGTGGCTAAAATAGATTTTTGACCAGATTTGTTAAACCATTCACCAATTTTATTAACGTCCCAACTACTCAAATTGTCCCTTAATATATCTCTCCACCAAAAATCGTCTCAACAACGTGCAAAATGGTGTTTAACAGTGTTAAAAAATGCATTGTTGTCCTAATCATCGTTAAAGGGGAACCCCTTTATTAGCATTAAAAATATCATTGATAAAGACCCTGCTGCTGCAGTGTGGTTTTTGAATTACAACACACTATAGTAGTAACCTGTATATGGAAATTTCATAATAATTTAATTGAAAAAAAAATTACATCACAAATGCATAAAACACTATATTATAGACATTTCAAACGATGTTTTGTATAATTAAATTAGCAAATGTTGTCACAAAAATTCAGAAACATCAATGTATCATTGTCTTTGGCTCATGATCCCCTCTCAAAAAAGAAAAATCATGGTATCAGATACTGAACAAATCGCTCCAACTGGAGAAAAATAATCCACCTGTATAAGAAAACAATTCTTATTTTAGTAATACTATAAATAAATAAATTAAACATAATATGAAATAATACCTAAATAAAATGTTAATTAAAAAAAAAGGGCACACTTATAGTCATATTGGTTACATTTTGCATCAGATTGAGATGCAGTTGATTCATACACATCACAAATGACTTATGGATCGTTGTCCTAAAGTATCATAAATATCTGAATGTGTTTGCTTTATTTTTAGTATGTCACTTGTGTTTTTTCTAAAATTTCATTTTAAATTGAAAACATGCACTTTGAGCTGGTCAAATCGTGTATCGCTTTGACGTGAGACTAATTCATACACATCATAAATTACTTATGAATCATTTTCCTAAATTATCAAGACAATCAAAGAGTGTTTACATGATTTTCAGTGTGTAACACCCATTTTGAACTAAAATATCAATTTTAAACCGATAACATACACTTTGAGTCATACTGGGCACACGGTATATCAGATTGTGGTGTGGCAGATGCATACTCATAATGAATGACTTATGGATCATTTTCATTAAGTATTAAACCAATTCTAATGTTTTTGCTCAATTTTGAGTACGTTGCTTTCCCTTTTTACTAAAATTAATATCAATTTTAAATAAAAAGACACACTTGGAGTCATATCTATCATATCGTGTGTCTGATTAAGGTGTGGCTGGTTATTACACATCACAGATAACTTGTGGATAATTTTTATAATGTATAAAAACAATCTGAATGTGTTTTATTAGTTTTGAGTATGGCACTTGTGTTTTTTACTAAAATATAATTTTATACTAGAAACTTTCTCTTTGATTCCTACTGGTCAGATTATGTGTCATTTTGATGTAAGACAGATTTTTACATGTCAAAAATGACTTATGAATCATTTTCCTAAATTATCAATACAATCATAGCACATTTTCTCAATTTTCTATGAGTGGAATAAGTTTTGAACAGAAATGTCAATTTTAGACCGATAACAAACACTTAGAGTCATACTAGGTACACAATGTATCAGATTGAGGTGTGGTTGATTCTTACATGTCAAAAATGACTTTTGGATCATTTTCCTAAATTATAAAAATTAAATGAATGTATTTTATCATTTTTGGGTATGTAACTTGTCTTTTTTACATAAATTTCAATTTTCAATAAAAAGACACACTTGGAGCCATATCGATCACACTGTGCATCAGATTGAGGTGCAACTAATCCCTACACATCACAAACGACTTATGGATCATTGTAAAAAATTATCAAAACAATCTGAATTCGTTTTCTTTGTTTTTAGTATGTCACTTGTCTTTTTTTAATAAAATATAAATTTAAAATGAAAGACACACTTGGATTCATACCGGTCACACTGTATGTTAGATTGAGGTTCAGATGATTCCTACACGTCACAAATGACATATGGATCATTTTCCTAAAGTATCAATAGAATATGAATGTGTTTGGTCTGTTTTCAGTATGTTAATTATTTTTTTACTAAATTGTCATTTTAAAATCACAACATGAATGTGTGTCATATCGGTCACATAATGGGTATATTTGATGTGAGAATAATTTTTACATATCACAAATGACTAATGAATATTTTTCCTTAATTATGAAGACAATCAGAATGTGTTTTCTCCGTTTTTAGTAGGTGATACACATTTTGAACTAAATGTCAATTTTAAACTAATAACTTACACTTTGAGTCATAATGGGAACACCATATATCAGATAGAGGTGTGATTGATTCCTACTTGTCATATAATTAATGCATTAATTAATGGTAACTACATTTTGTAGTAACACAATTATTATTAATCACGGTATTAATTATTATCAACTATATTATTAATTATTAATTCTTATTATTATATTGTAAACTCATTGTTGGGATTTTGTATTTTAAATTTAAATGAAAGAGAGAGAGAATAAAAAGTAATATAATTTAAAAAAACGATAAGAGGGATTGAAAGGGAGAGAGATAGAGTGGATAGAAGTGATAATAGATTTTAAAAAAGAGGAAGGGTTGGGGCCCTTGGAATCTGTATAAAGTGTCGATGATGGAGAATAAAGCATCAATTATAACAAATGAAGAAACAATGATGACATAAAAAGTGATGACTATGATTTTATCAAAATCACTTTTCACATTACAACCATTTAACTCAGTGTCTGGATAATAAAATTCAACACATATGTGAAAAAACAACTATGATGTGGGTGGAGAATTTGTTAAGATTCCTTTAGTTAGAGAAATCGTTCAGGTGTGTTTTGGTACCTATTTTCACACACACAAAAATTAGTTAAATTATTATGTATTAAAGCCACCGTTATATAGACACACAAATAATACTACCCCTGCCACAAACACACACATGCGTATGGAAAAATAATCCCAGAATTCCAAAGAAGTTTGGGTTTCCCCAGATTAAGCATTTTGGGTTTCCCCTTGACTAGCCTTGTGAACACACCAACATGACCAACCAAATAATTCCACAAGTACACACTGAACAAGAAATCCAAAAACACATAAATTATCCAAAAAAATGGATGGTGGATATTCAATGGGTAACAAGGCTTATCAACAACCAAGGAAAATAAAGGGTATGCAGATTTCCATGTTAGTAGGCGCATGAAGGTATTAGGACAACAAAAAGGATAAATCTTAACCAAAGAAATAGATGGCATGCAAGAGGCCCAAGAAAAGAGAATCCCAACAGAAATTAAAAATGAGAAAAAATAAATAATGAAAAATAAATTTTTTCATTCATGAAACCATTACAGAATTAAATTGGCAGAAGTATTTTCATAGAATAATTTCAATATGAAAACATAAAATGAATACCATAATTCACAAATATCTACAATTTTCAACTGAAATTAGAAATTTTCTTACACATATTGTTATGTAATAATAACCAAGTTCAATCTACTTAAAAAACATGAACTTAGATAATACCACGACTTTAGTCAAACTATCATTCGAGTTTTTGTTAGTGTGTATCTTGTTGACACACAAAGATCTTTATTATATAATATATCTAATAAAATGTAATAAAAAATCAATATGTTTGGATTTACCATGGAATACTATGTTCTTGGACAAATTAAGTGCATACTAGATATCAAAATAAAAACAAATTAGAGAATTAAAGAGATTGAGTATAGAAGGAAGGACTTTAATCCATATGGATTCTTTAACTTCCTTAGTCACGGTAATGTACTCAAATTTTGTGGTAGAAAGAGCAACCACAGATTTTGTGTTTCATTTCCAGGAAATGGAACCACCAAAAGAAGTAAACCCATAACCAGTTAAGGACTTACTTGAATATTAGCTTTTTTTTATTATCAAAACACTTTTGAGGAAAAAAGTGAGAAACCAAAAAATCCAACATTACAACCAATAAACACCATTAAAGAGTAAAACCCAAATAAAGACTACAGGATCTGCCCCTCCCAGCGACTACATCATGCTGACAAGCCTTCACTATCGCATACCCTCTCGGCTAGCTATCTCGTGCAAGATTGCACGGGCACAGAACCGATGGCAAAGACATACCCTCTCGAACTTCCAAATCCGAATGGCATGAAAATGTGAAACCTTCTTGCTCTGAACCTCATCTGAAGCAGATCCAAGTAGTGATTTGGTTTTAAACACACCAAAATTTCATAGCGGACTTCAAACTTCAACAAAAAATAGAGGCACATCCAAAGAAGATCAACCAAAACAACCAGCAGATTCCAAACCAACACCAATACAAATTCCTTATATGCTTCTCCACCGAAGTCAAATCCAGAATCGAACAGAAGAGAACCGAAGAAAAAAATCCACAAAGACCAAGATTGCACACCAAAATACAGTCAAATCAAAAACTAAAAAACCAAAACACCATCACAGGCTCCTCTGGAAATTCTCAAAACAACTCCTCCTTCACCAAACTTCATGAGAAATATGCAGCGAAATAGAAATATGAAATTTCATCCACCAATAATCCTTCACTCTTTCAATGACACCTCAGGTTCGCACCGCATAAACCAAAAATTCCATAACACGACCAGTATACAACAACACATAAACACCCAAATCCACCACAAGAGTAGCAGCAAACACAACCAAAAATCCAAAAACAAATGTGAGAAGTAAAGATCAAGAAAACATAACCAAATCGATGACCACCCAAGCACTGAAACCTGATCCAAGTCCCGTCACCGCCATAAAACATGCCCTCGGAGACCACAATAGACCACCCAAGCACTGCAACCCTCAGTCACAGGAGCTGGGTCTTGACCGCTGTAGCATCATCACACTGCCAGGAGAAGCCATATCCAGAGATGATAGAATGAGGTGGGAGAAGGTTAGCAGCAATGAGAAATTCCGAGCCGGACGAACCCACGAGGTGATAACGCCACCACGAAAGAGAACTGCTGCCACAGTCACGTCGAGCGCACATCAAAGTGGAGAAACACTGACCTGAGGCAGGAGAGAGGCAGTGACAGAGAAAAACCCTAGTTGGAAGCGCCCCTTACGGGCTCATCAACCAGTTAAGGACTTACGGGTGTCAATACTTCCAACATATCCAGAATAAACATAGATAGAAATAATTTCAGTAGTATCTATGTTCCTATCATATCATAATGAAATATTTAAAATACAATATATGTACCTTGAAATAGACTTAAGGTTTCTCTAATGTGGCTTCACAAGTGTGGCTATAATCTTATAAGAGTGCATATTGCATAGAAAATATCACGTCTAATTATAATCCTAGAGTACATAATGCTACCAACAATATTAGCATAAGGGATTTTAGAAATAAATTGGATATCATCATCCACAATTGGTGCTTGTGTTAAAGAAATTTTAAAGTTTTTAACAAGAGGTACATTGGACATTTTGAGAGATTCAACCATGTTTCTCTTTTGAATCTTTAAAATGTAATCATGCTGAGATAAGTAAATTAATTTATTTGGTCAATATTTAATTATTTCAAAACCTAATATTTTCTTAGATTCACCTATGTCCTTTATTTAAAACTGTCCTTTTAATTGAGATTTTACAGCAATAGTTAAACTCATATTTTTACAAATGATAATCATTTCATCAATATAAAGGATCAGATAAAGCATAAAATTTTAGTTGATTTAAAATAGACACATGCATCATATTGGATCCTATTAAATTGGTTATCTAACATTAAGGAATCAAATTTATTATACTATTTCCATATTATTTTTTTAAACCATAACATAATTTATTTAATATGTATACTGTGTTCAGTTTTAATTCCTTAGGGTAACCATTATAAGGTTTCATATAGATTTTCTCATTTGAATCTCATACAAGAAAGCAGTTTTAACATCGAATTGTTCAATGTGTAGATCATTATAGGAAGAAAAATCAAGTAAAATACTAATGGAAGAATGATTAAGAACTGGTGAAAAAATTTATAATAATCAATCCCATCTATTTAAAGGAAACCCTTAGAAACTAACCTTTCTTCATACTTAATTTTATTTATCTATTTTGTATTCTTTTCTTTCCACTTCAATCCAATTATCTTAACATTATGTGGTTTTTTAAAATGTTCTATGTGTGGTTTTTTGTTAAATAGTGCATTTCTTCATCCATGGAAAAGACCCACTACTTTGAGTATATTTCATTTAAGGCTTTCCTATAGGTTTTAAGATCATCATATATAATATCCTAGACCACATGGAAGTCATATGAACCCATATCATACTGGAAGAACTGAGAAGGAGGTCTTGGGTCTTATCCTTTCTCTTTCTCATGTCAATTCATAACCCCTATTAGTAGTAGAGGGTTCATATTCAGAATATGAACCAGAACTGGACTTATAATCAGACATAATATTGGGATGAGAAGCAGGTAAAGTGGGTTGGACAATGACCTCAAAGTGAGCCAGGGGATCATCTTTCTCATCCTTTTTAAGGAATGGATCACTTCTTCCAGATTTAGCGGCCATGGTTTTTGGAGAAGAGGACTCATGGAAGATTACATCCCTACTTACAATGCATTTCTGGTAACCAATCATATCTACCCAGAGTTTATAACCACTAACACCCTTGGGATACCCAAAAAATATGCCTTTAGGAGGTCTTGGTTCAATTTTATTAGTTTTATTGTGGGCATAAGTTGTACAACCAAAGACCCTTAAGTAGGTATAAAAACTGGGCCTACCATTCCACAATACATCAGGTGTTTTTAATTTATTTATAGAAGAGGGACACCTATTAATAAGGTAAAATATAGTGATAACATCCTCTACCCAAAAAGATTTTGGGAGACCCGAGCATGCAACCATTATTTAGAATCATATTAAATATTCCTATTCATACTCTATACAAGGACATTATATTTGGGGGTTTCCCTAGAAATTATATGCTTTTAAGTTCCTTTATATTCAAAAAACTAAATAAATTCATTGGATAGGTATTACAACCCATTATCAGTTTTCACGGTTGTAATTTTTTTCCCTATTTGGTTTTCAACCAATTTTTTCCAAATTTCAAATGTTTATAAAATACTAGCTTTATTTTTAAGAATGTAAATACAGAATTTTTTAGAGTATTCATCTATAATGGTGAAAAAATAGAAACCTCCACCAAGAGAGGTGGTCCTTGCTGGACCCTATTGATCTGAATGGATTTATTCAGGGGGATGGAATCTTTAGAGGACCTATTAAAGGAGACTTTCTTAGCTTTAACCATAACGCAAAGGAAGAGAGATTTAGAAAAAATACCTCTTTCAATAACATGATCTTCCTAAACATTCTACGTTAATTAGATTTTATTCTAATTGATATAATAATTCTAGAATTAATTTCACATTTCTTCACTTACCTCCCCCTCAATGGAAACCCTCATAAACATATTTATAATGGTGGATCTCTTCAATAATGGTTTTCATAATGATTCAATATAAATAATACACTAGAATTAATCTTCAACTTATGATAGACAATATATAGTTTAAAAAATATATAACTTCACTAAGAATGGTCTTATTTTCAATACTTATTCTTAAGGAAACCAAAAATATGATCAAATAATGATGATATCTTCTTTATACGTATTTGTCTTGGATATGCTAACACATTCTTGAAATTCATCAATGATGACCAAATTTTGTTATTTTTATTTGAAAACAAGTTGAGGACTTATTGAAGGATGATAACTTCTTCATATTTATGATCAAGAATTGATTGCACACACCACTTCTCGTGTTACCCCCTGAGAACTTGGTTCACCATCAATTCCTTATATCATAATAATAGATAAAATAAATAATTATTAAATAAATATGGTGGATCTTCCTTACTTTTTAATGGGAATAGAAAGGTTGAGTTTTTTTCTCAATTAACTTGATCCAATTCATCTAGTATTCATGATTTCATATCTAAACATCTGTTTTGTTTTAAATTGATGGAGAAGGGATCTTTTAACATTACATTCAGATTTTTTTAGTGATTTTCTTTCCTTATTATCGTTCATGGATGATTAAATCTTAACCCTCTTAAGGATTGTTTCGTAATTTGGAAGAATATCAAAACAAAATTTTTCATAATGTCCATAATTTTATCACCTGATAGAGGTATTTTAACCGTAAAATGATTTAATGAAGATTGTGAACTAGTAGAAACTATGTCCTTTTATAAAGTATGAATATGCATCTTCTCAAAATTTTCCAAATGAACTTCTAATTTCATGCATCTCATATTATGGTTTTTATGATCTTTAATCTTAATCACCTTATATTAAAAAATATCCATTATTATTTCATTTTCTTCTTCATGCATCATTTTTTAACAAAGATTTATATTCCATGAGCTTCTAGGAGTTTACATCCAATTTAAAATCATTGAGATCAATAATATTTTTCAATATTTTTTCAAGTTCACAGATATTTTCATCTAGAGTATTTTTTTAATTCAAAATAATTAATATTATTAATATTTATTATTGAATTCAAGAATATTATTTATTATACATATATATATATATATAATACTAAGTATTATTATGAATATTAAAATCATAATTATTGGTTTTGGTAGATAATATGATAATAGTGAGGTACTTATTAAAAAAAGAAAAAAACTCTATAAATCATAATAATAAGGCGCATACACCATGTATCATACATCTAATATCAACATAATCTACGCCTCTAGAATGGATGCTCCTCTGTCCCTCAACTAGGCATATACTGGATGCATCCATGATATGTCTATCTATGTATCTGTTCTGGTGTACGCTGCTCTTATATAGCATCATCGGCAGCCACCTCCACATCCTCCTATCTAACAGGCAGTAGATGTACAATATCCACACTTGTATTCTGTCCTAACTCTAAGGATAGTGGATGCTAGATGGAACTCTCACCAGCATGTGAATAATATGGTTGTTGTGATACGGATGTCTGTATAACATGGAGTAATAGAGAATCCAACTGAGCCCAGTCAAGGTCTATATCTGCCTCTGGCTATGACTGAGAAGATGGAGAAGCATCTGACTGATCATGATGAACACCCTCCTCCTGTGGAACAATAGAATATAGTTGATCATGAGGAACACCCTCCTACTTTGGAATTTTAGCATCCATAACATGGTAGTCAACCTTGGTACATCTATATCAGGCTCAGCAGGCTCTATATCCTCATCATCATGTGGTGGATCAAAGAAAATTTTCTGATAAATCTTGTTCATCAAAGGAAGAAAATCCGCCATAGTTCTGTGAAAATATTCCTATCCAAATACACCTCTCTCTACTGGATCAAACATATGATGTAGATGGATGATATGAGCATCCTGTGAAAAAAAATCTATTTTTTATGTAATGTTAATAAAAATTATATTGAACTGTGGAAGGGAGAATGTATACCAACTCAAGAAATCCCCATTTGTGTCATGTCAAAAATTTGACTGAGGACCTGCAGTACTAGGACATATAATCCGGCTGATAAAACAAATAAAAATATACTATCCCCACCCCTCATAATCGAAACTCATGTCTTTTATCCCATAGATCAATATATGTGACATGGTATCACCTCCAATCAAAATATCTCTTCCCTAAAATATTCAGGGAATGCAGTGAAGCTAACTGATTGGGTAGGTCACAAACATGATGAAAGAATCTGAAATGCCTCATAACTCTGTCGGTCTAATGCCACTCTACTATATGAAAATGAATCAATGGAACCATGAAGGATTGGGTAGAAAACATCGCCATAAAATATGGTGGAAGACTTGGTATGATATCATCTATATATAGAATCTATGTAATATAAAAGAAAAAAATAATAATCAATTAATAAATGAAGAGATTTACAGTAAAGAATAAAGATTTAACAATATAAATAATAATCATTTACATCATATGGTTGAAGGCTATCCAGCATAGGTCTGTAGGTGTGGACATCATGTCTGGAGGTATCTGAATACCGATGTGCCTAAATGCACATGTAGATAACATTGTTATAGTTACATTTCATAATAGAAAGATATACAATTAAGTTAGACATTAAAAGGTAGAAATAACATAACATCGTCGATAGAGAGCCTCTGCTGCAATATATGCATGAAATAGAGCACTCACATGTGGAGACGAACAAGGGATGTGATCACATACCTACATCTATAGAAGAACAAAAAATCCTATGATCTACATTTTATCGATGCAACATGAGCTACATAACACTCTGTTTGTATATTCTAGATAAACAAACCAACTATACTAGACTTCTTGGTCCAAATTCTGTAGAAAAACTAAATACATCATACGTATAAAATAAGTGGAGTGATCAATGAAAAGTGTTCAACCGATCCACCTAAAAATATATGCACGTGAAAATCATAGCACGATGATATCATCAACATACTATGCTAGATGTGTGATGTGATGCTCTAACCGGGACATGAGTAATCTACCACCGATGACGGACCTTCCATAATCATAAATCAATATGCCCAATAATAAATGAACAACCTCGAATCAATCTTCTCCAAATTGGCCTATCGGAGCTGCACCATTGATGGGGAGGCCCTACATAATGTACACATCTTGTATGGTAATAGTTCTCTCCCCTCTCTAAAATGGAATGCATATGACTCTAGACTCAATCCATCTACAAGCTTATTAATGAGTTGATGATCAATAAGGGTGAAGTTTCACATCGCTTCTCCATAGAATCCATCATGATGATGATGGGGAATGATAGTGTGTGGTCGTGTGACATGATGGAAATTATGATATCTATGGACACTCAAAGAAGGAACAAGATGTCCCTCTAAAAACATCCATGATACATGAGTATCCTGGGATGTGATCAGTGGAAAACCTATCATCTGCACAAATGGTATCATTGTTACATTTTTATAGAGAATTCAATAAAAATTTCAAAACTATATTAAAAAACTACAAAAATAAAAATACGGTAAAAAAATATATGTGGCCAGTGTTGTTGGTTTAGGTTATAAATTTATTATTTTATTGATCTCCAATGAAGTTTAATTTATTCTAATTTTTTTATATAACGTAGTAGTGATGAAAAACCTACATTGAACATGTGGAAGCATGATATATTTATTATCATTGTATGTTTATTTTTATAATAGTTATAGTATCAAAAAACTCTTTATGATATAATCTAGAAATAAGGAAAACCAAAATTAAAACAAGTCAGAAATGGATCAAGTTATAAATAAAAGGATTCATTACTGAAATATCCACATATGAAACAAAATATACACATTCATGATAAAATACATAGAATCGATCATGGATGATGGGATGTGGAGCTATGTCCTACCACTTGGGGACATCTCTTAAGAGTATGTCCTTCTATGTGACAAATATTGCATCATGGTCCACCTCCTCATTGTTGAGGCCAATCCATCTCATTTCTGATTCATGTTGACTTTGGTCCTCCTTGGGGCCACAACCTAGTAGTATAAATCCAATAATTTAAAAATGATAAAAAATGAAAAAAAAACATAAATGAAAATAGAACCATCTTACAAAACCTAGAAATATCAGGAATGATAGTCAGCTGATTAGAAAGCAATGTGATAGAATGAAATTCACCAATATACATCCAAGCATTACTATAAAAATTAACCAAAGTTCCCATGTGATAAACCAGGTCAACATAGGGATCCTATGATATATTTAACAAAGAAAATGCTGTAATAACATGTGCACATGGATAACTCAATGCCTAAAAGTTGCCGCAATTAGAGTTCCTGTTATCCAACATCACCAAAAGCACTCGACCACTGGTGCCTTTAGCCCAATCATAGAACTCTATTACATGAAAGCTCTTATTTTCCCTACCAAAGTCTATAATAGTCCATGTTGAAGCCTGATTCAGTATCTGATCAATATTAGTTTGGAAATGATGAGTAAAACACATACCATTTTCTATCCTCTAATAGGACTTTTGGGACCCATCAACAAAGTAGTGAACACATTTATAAAATTTCTCCTGCACTAACCCTATGATTGAGAGTTTTTGTACACCCCTTAGGACCCTATTTATGTACTTTATTATATTAGTGGTCATATAGTCATATCTCCTGCCACCATCATATGTTAATGACTATTTTTTATTAGAAAATTGCACCATATATTCATACACATATTAATTAGCACTTAAAATCTATTCAAGATGTCGATCAAAACTTTCTTGTTGGGGTTCATATGCTGAAACCATTAGATAATAATGTATTAAAAAGTATATTAAATTTTCTGTAAAAAAATGTATGTTTAGGAAAACATACCCAACTTGAGGATCACATTCTTTATTTCCTCATCTCTAAAATGCTTATGCACATTACTTGAAATATTTTTAATGAAATATCATTGATAAGAATTTGGATCAATACATAAAATCCCATCTCTATTTATGACCTCTATAATCACTATATGGTGGTCAGATATCAGACACATTCCCTAGTTTTGTGTGACATGAATGCGTACACATGCCAAAAACCATCTCTAGCATTCAAAATTCTTCTTTTCAAAAATATCGAATGAAAGTTGTAGAGGATCACAATTATCATCTTGAGTGGAAACAATGAGTAGAATACCTTTATATTTCCCAAAAAAATAAAGTGACATAAAACTGAATGAATTGTTTAAAATAGGGAAAAGTAGTGATGCATGACATGAATGCCCAAAAGATCCTATTGGACTTCACCATTGATCGATCAAACCGGTGATTGGGGGACACACACTCAATAGTTTCCAAATGATAAATAATATGATTGTTGAGAGACAAAAATTCCATAAGTTGTGGAAACATTACATAAGATTCATCCCAATCACCATAAACTTTTACAATTGCTTCATATTTTTCATTCCAAGATTTGTTGTAGGATATCTTATAGTTATACAACTGTGGATTTTTTTCTTGAACAAGGGGAATAGGAACATCCTAACATGAACATATCATATCAACAATAATAGTTGATATAAACTCTGAATCAAGCGAAGAGTGATCCCGTGACAAGCTTGGATTCACATGGGCCTTCTAATTTGGTAATCTTCTAACATGAAAAAAAATATCATATATTTCCCTTAATCAAAATTTACATTCTTCCTCATATTTTTCACAATGAATGAGATATTTTTTATTCTTTGACTCATCAACCACAAATGTGAAATGCCTCTCTATGTGGTTTTGATTTATCATATTTTTCATGGAAATTTTACTTTCAAACTCTTGTCTGACATAGATGGAATTATCAATTTATGTAGATCTATTGCCTATAATGCCATGGAATTCAGAAGCCAGTGTAATGGAATCCTAATAAAAATGTTGTTTATGAAACATTACTTAAACTAAGGAACTCAATACTAAAGGATTATTACCACTAACTGGTGGATGTCGTGGCTGTCTATCTCTCATAAGAACCTTAGAAGGTTCATTCCCCACATCACCCTATTGTGGAAGCCTATCTCTCAAAGGAACCTCAGAAGGTTCATTCCCCACATCACCCTCACCAATATCATCTCCTAATGCCTTAATAGATTCTTATTCTTCATATAAACTTATATTAACTATACCAGTAGTACATAAAATGATTTCATCTCCATTTCTTTCGAAATTCTAATCATATTCTTCATAATTTGGTTCTATCACAGGATTCATATGAGAAGGAGTCAATGAATAAAACTAAGTTGAAGTACCAACTTCTAAAGAGATAACAAAACATGGTTCTATAGTAATCGGTTGCACCACATCAATCTCACAAATCACCACATACAATTCCATCAAACCATTAGCATGGTGTTGTATAAATAGTAAATATGCATCCATCCAATCCTCATCATCGACCAGAGGGTACTCGATGTGCCAGAAACATTCAAAATGTTATATATGTCAATATTTTATTGAAGAAATTGATTGATCAGCCCTTAGTTTTAACCAACTAGGAATATTATTATGAACTTCATCCAATGTCAGAAAACCATGATGATTTTCCAATCTTTTGGGTTGAAAAGTATAGCTAAAACCTTTCTCAGTATAAATTACCTCATCATTACAATATATTTGCATAGACATGATTACCTAGAAAAAAATATTAATAGAATATTATATACTACATCAAAATTTTAAATTATTTAAATTGGTTATGATTAAATAATTGAAGTGATATTCATACTTTTTCTATGTATTGGTTTTCACTATTGAAGTATAATGATGTTGATATTATTACCAAATCATATTTAATATAATGTTGTATATTTTTATACCACTTATTAAATTTTCCATAAATTTTAATTACTTTTGAATAAATAACCATGACTTGATATTGAGACTTACTATGGATTAGTTTATCATTATCTCATAAACTAACCAAAACCTATGGGTGGACTCCTAGTGTCTCTGTTATCAAATATTTCAGTAACCACGAGTCTCCTTTCAAACAGGAATGCCTCTTGTCTAATGAATCTTCTCGAATGCCTATTCTCGCATGCATCTTTAGGGATGCCTCTTCAGGGACACCTCTTCGAGGACACATCTTGTCGATCTCCTTTTAATTAAAAATTTATTCACATACATGTGAGGGGTCTAGGGTTATGAAATACATAACTTTTTTTAAGCGTACATGCAGGTCCTTACAAACTTTGTGAGAGATGACTCGCAAGTCATCAATGCGGAAACGAAAATGTAGTTATTACAAATTATATAACCACATACACAAACAAATACATGAAATTTCTATTATGCATTGGTTGGTCATCTCAAGATCATGCATCACACAATACTCCTAACATGTTATTTGATATACTAACTACGTTCAACATATTATATAAATTTACCTATTACTAGATGAAATATATATTAAATATCTACACAAGTTTTCCAAAAATTTAACTTTTAAATTTGTATGTATATATATATATATATTTAATAATAACATTTAATAAATTTAATTAAAACTAATATAATTTACAGTAAAACAACAGCCATTAAAATAATAAAAAAATTATGCTTAATATTATTTAGATTTATTCATTATAATTATTATTAGTATTAAATAAAAGTAATATAATTTACACTTACATAAAAACCATTAAAATAATATAAAATTATGTTAATTTCAATTTAATAAAATTAAATATATATTTTTTTTCATTTTTATATTTTAAAATATTTAATTAATTATATTTCATACTTTATTACTTCAAATAGTAATTATTTATATTTAATATAATTTAAAATTATTATTTATAGAAAACAAAGATTATACCATTAAAAAAAATTCTGTATATATTTTTAATAAATTTAAATATTATACATAATATAACAAATATATTTTTATTAAATTAGATAGCTAGTGTATAGAATATTATAATTTAATTTAATATTAATTTAAAATGACAAATTTTATATACATATAAATATGTTATAGTCGCAATTTAAATTAAAAAATATATACATTTTTAAAAAAAATTATTTCCCTAAATATAAATTACATTTTAGACACACCATGTTTAAATTTCAAAAACATTCAATATAAATTCATACAACAAACAATAACTCATTCAAAAATTAAATCATATAAAAGGCAACAATTTACACATTCATATATGCATCAATACATATTAAATAAATAAACCATACACACAAACACTAATTTTTAGACATCATAAATTAAATAAATAAACCATAAAAATAAATTAGATAAATACAATTAAACAAATAAAATTTTAAATATAAATTTTACCATCTTAAAATAATCAAATAGTTGTTGAGAAAGAAATTATGCAGGGCTTCGCAAAAAATTTCAAAGGAGAAGAAGGAGATTTGAGAGGGGGCTCATTTTATAAAAATGTAGTGGGAGGATACGTGAACCCTGTTCATGCATCCTTCATCCACTTCGCAAAGGATGCGTGAATGGAGTTTATGCATCTCAGGTGGTAGACAAAGATGTGTGAACCTCTTTCACACATCTTCCGGGGATCGGAGATGCACAAACATGGTTCACTCATCTCATCTCCCCTTTTTAAAAAAATCAGGAACCCTATCCCATTTCTTAAAAAAGAATAAAAAACCCATTTAAAAAACCCGTGGGTGGTGATGCTTGTTCCAGTTCATCCATTTTAGTGGTTTTTTCTTTTATCCCATATAATTATTGCAGGGGCCATAGTGGAGGGTTCTTCATGTAAAAAAAGGATTTGGACCCAGTAGAAATAGTGATGGGAATTAGTTTTCCTCCCATTTTTAAAAAATAAGATCTTTGGTTTGGTGAAGTGCATGTGATATAGTAGTCGAGTATGGTGTGCCATTAACTTCAGCTCTATTTTTAATGTTCTCTTCGAGTAATAGATTTGGTTACAACATTATTTTCATAATAAAAATCTCATATTTAGAGTAAGACCAAATGGGAATGGAAGAATATGTATATACTAACATTACAAATATCCTTAGGAAGATAATAATTCCAAAAAAACAAATTGTCAAAACCCCTCAAATATGCAAGTGGGTGGCACGATTCCCCTCCCATTTAACAAATGGGAATTTAGATGAAAAAAATGTTGCACAATAAGATCCCAAATTTAAATGAGAAAACAAAACAAAGGCTTTCTATGAATTATCTTTAGACTTTAAGTCTCTAAAAATCTATTGACAATATGAATCAAAGATAATCTCTTTTCCTGCAATTTCAAATGACAATCTCCACCCCATGCATAATGGCCATTGCTTCAACCTTTTTTCACCCAATTATTATTTTATCCCCCCATGTAATTTTTTATCTATATTAACCAAGCGGGAGGATGTGTCTAGGAGGCCTGTGATGTTTGGTAGAAGAATTGTTACATCTATGAAGTCGAAATCACAATTATGAGAATAGTTGAGCTATACTAAATGATCATTGAATTTGTGGTTAAATATCATTTTGTTTCTTCAATACCAAAGAATGCACACTCAAACAAAAAGTTTTTTATCTGTCTCAGATAACAAGGAAATCCAAACCCAGATAACCCGCTTTACATCATCAATCTTGACCTATTATTCCTGAAATTACTATCTACTTATCTGAAAAAAAACACAAGGGCCTTAAAAAAGTGCATGCATAGTTGGTCACCTTATGTACATGAAACCAACATTATTGCTAAAATATATTTTTGATGATATTTATTAAACCATTCACCAATTTTCATAACATCCCAACCGCTAAAATCCCCCCTTAATATATCTCTCCACCACAAATCATCTCTTCAATAGCACGCAAAATGGGTCTTAACAATGTTAAAAAAAGTGGTGTTGTCCTAATCACCATTAAAGGGGATACACTTTATCAGCATTAAAAATAGTGCTGATAAAGGCCCTACTGCTATAATGTGGTTTTTTAATTACAACACACTGTAGTATAAACATGTATATGGAAATTTTGTAATAATTTAATTGAAATAAAAATTACATCATAAATGCATAAAAATACTATATTATTGACATTTCAAATGATGTTTTTTACAATTAAATTAGAAAATTATATCATAGAAATTCAAACACATCAATGTTTTATTGTCTTTGGCACACGAACCCCTCTCAAAAAAGCACAATCACGGTATCAGATGCCAAATAAATTGTTCCAACTAGAGAAAAATAATCCACCTATATAAGAAAACAATTCTTATGTTAGTAATACTATAAATAAATTAAGTAAACATAATTTGAAACAATACATGAATAAAATGTTAATTAAAAAAAGGACACACTTGTAGTCATACTGGTCACATTGTGCATTATATTAAGATTCATATGATTCTTTCACATCACAAATAACTTATGGATCGTTTTCCTAATTATCAGAAAAATCTAAATGTGTTTTCTCTGTTTTGATTATGTCACTCGTGTTTTTTTACTAAAATGTCATTTAAACTAAAAAAACAAACTTCGAGTCGGTCACACAGTGCGTCGTTTTGATGTGAGACTAATTTTTACACATCAAAAATTACTTATGAATAATTTTACTAAATTATCTAGAAAATAAAATCGTGTTTTTATGTTTTTGAGTGGGTAACATGCATTTTGAATTAAAATGTCAATTTTTAAATGATTACGCACACTTTAAGTCATATTGAGAACACCTTTATCAAATTAAGGTGTGACTAATTCCTACTCATAAAAAATGACTTATTGATCATTATAATAAAGTATAAAAATGATTCTAATATGTTTTCTAGATTTTTAGTTTGTTTCTTTCCCTTTTTACTAAAATTAATGTTGATTTTAAATAAAAAGACACACTTGGAGTCATATATATCATATCGTGTGTCCCATTGAGGTGCAGTTGATTATTACACATCACAAATGACTTATGGATAGTTTTCCTAATGTATAAAAATAATCTGAATGCATTTTCTCAATTTTGAGTATTTCACTTGTGTTTTTTACTAAAATATCATTTTAAACTAGAAACATTCTCTTTGATTCATAGTGGTCCAATTGTGTGTTGGTTTGATGTAAGACTAATTTTTACACGTCAAAAATGACTTATGAATCATTTTAATAAATTATCAAGATAATCATAGATTTGTTTTCTAAATTTTTAGTGAGTAGAACATGTTTTCAACTAAAATGTCAATTTTAGGCTGATAACAGACACTTTGAGTCATATTGGGAACATAGTGTTTCGAATTGAGGTGTGGTTGATTCCTAAACAAAAAAAATGACTTTTGGATAATTTTCTTAAAGTATAAAAAATAACTAAATTCATTTGATCAATTTTGAGTTTTTCACTTGTCTTTTTTTACTAAAATGTTAATTTTCAACAAAAAGACACACTTGGAGCCATACCGGTCACAATATGCATCGGATTGAGGTGAGGCTAATCCACACACATCAAAAATGACATATGGATCATTGTAAAAAATTATCAAAATAATCCAAATGAATTTTCTAGGTTATGGGTATATCAATTTTATTTTTTACTAAAACATCAATTTCAAATAAAAATACACACATGGATTCATACCGGTCACACAGTAAGTCAGATTTAGGTGCAGCTGATTCCTACACATCACAAATGACTTATGGATCATTGTCCTAAAGTATAAAAACAATATGAATGTGTTTGTTCTGTTTTCAGTATTTCATGTGTTTTTTTAATAAAATATCATTTTAAAATTACAACATGCACTTTGGGTCATATCGGTCACATAATGTTTCAATTTTATGTGAGACTGATTTGTACACATTAAAAATGACTAATGAATTGTTGTAATTAATTATTAAGACAATCAGAATGTTTTTGCTCAATTTTTAGTAGGTGACACATGTTTTTAACTAAATTACAATTTTAAATTGATAACGAGCACTTTGAATCATAATGAGAAATCTATGTATCAGATTGAGGTGTGGCTGATTCTTATATCTCATATAATTAATGCATTAATTAACAATAATTAAATTTTATTGTATCATAATTATTATTAATCAAGGTATTAATTATTATTAATTATATTATTAATTATTAATTATAATTATTACATTGTAAACTCATTTTTAGGATTTTTTATTTTAAATTTAAATGAAAGAGAGAGAATAAAAATTAATATAATTTAAAAAAATGATAAGAGAGATTGAAAGTGATAGATATAGAGTGTATAGAAGTGATAATATATTTTAAAAAAGAGGAAGGGGTGGGGGCCTTGGAATCTATATAAAATGTCTATGATGGAGAATAAATAATAAATTACAATAAATGAAGAGACAATGATGACATATGAAGAGATGAATATGATTTTATCAAAAGTAATTTTGACATTTCAGCCATTTTATTGGGTGTACAAATAAAAAAAGTCAACGCTCGTGTAGAGAAACAACTATGATGTGAGTGGGGAATTTTTTAAGATTCCTTTAGTTGGATAAATCGTACAGGTGTGTATTGGAACCTATTTTCACACAAAAAAATTAGATAAATTATTAAGTATTATAGACCCTATTATATAGACGCACATATAATACTACCCCCACCAAAAACACACAGACACGCATGAAAAAATAATTCCAGAATGCCAAAGATGTTTGGTTTTACCCAGATTCAATATTTTGGGTTTCCCCCTAAAAAACCCTACAAATATAACATCACATCCAACCGAATAATTCCATGTGTCCATACCGAACAACTAATCCAACAAGGCATCAATTAGCCAAAAAAATGGATGGTGGATATTTAGTGGGCGACAAGGCTTATCAACAACCAAAGAAAAGAAAGGGTATGAAAATTTCCAAGTCAATATGCAGATGAATGTATTATACCAACATAAAGGATAAAGACCAACCATAGAAACAAATAACATGAAAAAGGACCAAGTGATGAGAATCCTAACAACAATTAAAATTGAGAAAAAATTAAAAAAGAAAATGAAAAATTTTCAGAAATGAAATCAATACAGAATTAAATTGGCAGAAGTATTTTCATGGCATAATGTCAATATGAAAACATAAAATGAATACCATAATTCAAAATTTTTTACCATTTTAAATTGAAATTGGAAATATTCTTACACTTATGGTTATAGAATAAGAACCAAGTTCAACCTATCTAAAAAAACATGAACTTAGACAATACCACGACTTTAGCCAAACTATCATCTGGGTTTATGTCAGTGTGTATCTTGTAGACACACACAGATCCTTATTCTATAATACCTATAATAAAATGTAATCTAAAATAAATATGTTTGTATTTACCATGGAATATTGTGCTCTTGGTCAAATTTAGTGCATAATAGATATCAAAATGAAAACAAATTGTAGAATTAAAGAGATTGAGTTAAAAAGATGGGCCTTTAATCCATAGGGATTCTTTAACTGCCTTAGTCAAGGGAATGTACTCATATTTTTTGGTAGAAAGAGTAACCACAGATTTCATGTTTCATTTTTAGGAAATGGAACCACTGCAAGCAGTAAGCACATAACCAATTAAGGACTTACGAGTGTCAATATTTCTAGCATAGCCAGAATCAACATAGCTAGAAATAATTTTAGCAGTATCCATGTTTCTACCATAACATAATGAAATATTTGAAATACAATATAGGTACCACAAAATATAGTTAAGTTCATGCTAATGTGTCTTCCCATGTGTGTCTATAAATCTTATAAGAGTGTATATTTCTTAGGAAATATCAAGTCTAGTGAAAATCATAGAGTATATAATGCTACAAACAATATTAGCATAATGGATTTTAGACATAAATTAGATATCATAATCAATAATGGGTGCTTGTGTCAAATAAAATTTAAATTGTTTTCCAAGGGGTACATTGATATTTTTTAGTGATTCAACCATGTATCGCTTTAGAATCATTAAAACGTAATCATTCCAAGATAAGTTAAACTATTTCTTTGGTCTATCACTAATGATTTCACCACCTAATATTTTCTTATCTTCACCTAAGTCCTCTATTTAAAAAATTAATTTTAATTTAGATTTTACAAAAATGATTAAACTCATATTTTTACAAATTATAACTATTTCATCGATATAAAGTAGCAGATAAAGTATAAAATTTATAGTTGATTTAAAATAGACACATGCATCATATTCGCACCTAGTAAATTGGATATCTAACATGAAAGAATAAAATTTATTATAATATTTCATAAATTCTTTTTTTAAACCATAATATAATTTATTTAATATTTATACTTTGTTTAGTTTGAATTATTTATATTAACCATTATGAGGTTTCATATAGATTTCCTCATTTAAATATCATGAAAGAATGAAGTTTTAACATCCAATTGTTCAATGTGTAGATCATTATAGGCAGAAAAATAAAGTAAAATCCTAATAGAATAATGATTAAAAATAGGGGGAAATTCATAATAATCAATACCTTCTATTTTATGGAAACCCTTAGAAAATAACTTTTTAATTTTATTTCTCTCTATGTTGTATTATTATTTTTATAAATCCACTTAGAACCAACTATCTTAGAATTAGATAGTTTTTTGACAATATTATATGTTTGGTTTTTTACTAAAGATTTCATTTATTAATCCATGGAAAATACCCAATGATTTGAGTCTTTTTCATTTAAGGCTTTCCAATAGGTTTTAGGATCATCATCTATAAGATCCTAGGCCACATGGAATGCATATAAACCAATGTTATACTGGATGAATTGAGAAGGAGTTCTTGGGTCTTCTCATTTCTCTCTCTCATGTCAATTGATAACCCCTATTAGTATTAGAAGGTTCATATTCTGAATCTGAACAACAACTGGACTCAGAATCATCCAAAATAGTGGGATGAGGAGCTGGTACAGTGGGATGGATAACAACCTCAAAGTGAGCTAGGGGATCATCTTCCTCAGCCTTTTCAAGGACTAGATCACTTCTTCCCGATGCGATAGCCATCGTTTTGGAAGAATACGACTCATGGAAGGATACATCCCTACTTACAATGCATTTCTGGTAACAATCTTATCTACCCAGATTTTATACCCCTTAACACCCTCTGGATACCCAAAATATATGCATTTAAAAGCTCTTGGTTCAATTTTATCAGGTTTAATGTGAGCATAAGTTGTAAAACCAAAGAACCTTAAGTAGATATAAGAATGAGGCTTACCATTCCACAATTCTTCAAGTGTTTTTAATTTTTTTTAGTAGAGGGACACCTATTAATAAGGTGAACAATAGTGCTAACAGACTCCACCTAAAAATATTTAGGGAGAACCGTGCATGCAACTATTCTTCAGAATCTCTCTAAAATATTCCTATTCATCCTCTCTGAAAGGCCATTTTATTGGTGGGTTTCCCTAATATTCCTACACCTTTAAATTACTTTATATTTATAAACCTAAATGAATTCATTGGATAGGTATTCCATCCCATTATTAGTTCTCATGGTTCTGATTTTCTTCCCTATTTGTTTTTTAACCAATGTTTTCCAATTTTCAAATGTTTAGAAAATATCAGATTTATTTTTATTAATGTAAATCCAAAAATTTTCTAGAGAAGTCATCTATAAAGGCTTAAAAATAGGAACCTCCACCATGATAGGTGGTCTTTTATGGACCCTATAGATCCGAATGGATTTATTAAAGGGGTCAGAATCTTTAAAGAGGTCCTATTAAATGTTACTTTCTTAGATTTAACAATCACACAATATTCACAAAATGGAAGATTAGTAGGTTTGATGTCACCCAATAGCCCTTTCTTGTTGATTTACTCAATTCTTTGGAGCTAAAATGCCCCTATATCCTATGAAAAAGTATAGTATTATTAGTGTCGGTTTTGTACACACTTTCAAACTTCCTTGAATGGGTTTTTCCATTCAAGACATAGTTTCCACTAATAAGAGTCTCCTTAATGATGGTTCTAGAGCCTTTATATATTTTAAAACAACCTATTTCATACTTAAAGGTAAACCCATTTTTATCTAGGATCCCTAAAGAAATAAGGTTTCTATGAAGTTGGGAACCTAACTTGCATTAAGTAAAGTGATGATGGAATAATCGTCTAGTTGTAATAAAAAAGAACATTCTCCCTCAACTCTATACCTCTTATTATTTCCTAAGAGTACATCTCCTTCTAACCTTTCAAAAAAATTCTAGAAATGAATCTCTAAAAAGAAACATGTGAAAGGGATATATTTATTCGAGGACCCACTCCTAATTGATTGAATGTATGTACACATTTAAAACATTAGCATTGTCATAACTTGAGTCAACTATAAGGGTCTGGTCATTGAGATATTTGGATTCTAACTCATGTTTGAGTTTTCTACATTTGTGCTTAATATGCCCTAGTTTTCCAAAATGAAAATAAGATATTTTTATTTCCCTAGAGTTAGATATAGATTTAGGGTGCTTATTTTTCTTTCTTTAGTCTTTACTAATTTTTTTCTTTTACCTTTTGATTGAGGTCTACCAATAGTGAATAGGATCTCTACTTAACCTTTGATTCTAGGTTTGTATTGTAGATCATTATAAATAAGGGTTGACTTAACCTCTTCAAGGGTAAGTGAGTATCATACACACATCATGATTCTGATTAAGTTTTTGTCAGTATTATTTAGACAAATTAAAAGGATATTTTCTTGATCCTCATCATCAACTGCTACATTAATGTTGGATATATCTTACATTACCTTGTTAAATTCATCAATATTAGATTTAATAGAACTACCAGGTTTGATTTTAAATGTAAATATGCAATGTTTTTTTATAAATACTACCAACTAATAAAGCACTCATGTATAATTTCTATAGTTTAATCCAAATACCAACAATAGTAGACTCATAAGAAACTTCTCTTAGAACTTTATTTTCTCAAAAAGTGGTAAAAAATATATGTGCTTTAACTAACACATCAGGTGATATATCTATGTATTCAGTAGTTTTCTATCCAACCTCATTTACAATTATAATAGGTTCCTTAAGCCCATACAGGGTATCCATCAGGTCGTAATGTACAAGAAGGTCTCTCATCTTAATTCACCACAAGTTAAAGTCATTATCGCTGTCAAATTTCTTGATTTCATATATCATTATTGACATATTAATCCATAGAGTAGATGTCAATTTTTTTTTGGACAACATTATGCATACACCCCCAATAACTGACCAATCTATTAGGTAATAAATTATTATCCAAAAAGATAAAAAAATAAATATAAATGTATATAGGGAAATGGATTTAGATAATTGTAATAATAACAAGTAGTGTAAATTTAAGATTGAGATCAAAGTGAAGAATTGGAAACTAAATTAATAAATGTAAATAAAGAAATAATGAATCAAATTAATAGCAAAAGAAAACCAATATGGATCTTATACAACTTTTGAAGGGGGAGGGTTAATCTTACACTAATATAACACTAAACCCAACAAGGCCAAATTAGTTTAATTTTTATAAAAAAAGAATATTACAGAACCCAAGGAATCAAAATTCAAGAAAATAAAATAAAGAGAATGAAACACAAGTATTTACATGCTTCGATCTCAGGAGCCTACATTAACTAATATAAAACCACACATAGACACATTTTATTAATGAAAAAAAGAGAAATAGATTTACAACATATAAGGGAGAAGTAAACAATCAACTGAAATACACAAAACTTCCATAGTGAAACCAAGAAACAAGAAAGGAGAAGAAAAATCATAGTTCAGAAAATGTTAGGGTCCATCCATCCTGATCTCTTCACTTCTTCACCTGAGTACTATTCCAATTCATCAAAATCACTAATGAAGTAGGTGCCCCCAAAGATTCTTCCCTAATCTGGATCTATGCAACTTGGGTTCTAACCTTTGCGTTTTCAAATCCGAAGGAAGTTGTTGTTGATGCTCCACTAGAAATGGAACACCATTAGTGTACCATGGATATCAACCGATACTGAGACTTACCATCAAGGATTACTGAATCTAGGGTTTGAGAGCCAGATTCTAGGGTAGAGTGAACCTTAACAGTGAGGAGAACCAAAACTCAAAAATCACTCGAATTGTATGGGGGTGAAAGGGTGATCAATTCACCTTGAAATGGTCTGTAAAGATAAAAACATGTCCTGTTGAAGAATTCCATGAGTCAGCACTGAACAACCCATCCAGCAGCGCATCAATTAACTAAAACAAATGGATGGTAGTAATGCAATGGGAGACAAGGCTTATCAATAGCCAAATAAAAGAAAGGGTATGTAGATTTCCAAGTTAATAGGAATGCATGGGTATTAGACCAACATAAAGAATAAAACCCAAACAAAGAAACAAATGGAATGAAATAGGCCCAAGAGAAAAGCATCCTAGAAATAATTAAAATTGAGAAAAAAATAAATAAAATAAAATAAAAATTTTCATGCATACAATAAATACAGAATTAAATTGGAAGAAGTATTAGCATGGCATAATCTCAATTTTAAAACATAAAATGAATACCACAATTCATATTTTTGGAACCAATTTTCACACAAAACCATTTTAGTTAAATTATTAAGTATTACCACCCCCCCTTATATAGACACACGTATAACAATATCCCCTCCAAAAACACACCCATGCACGTGGACACATAATCCTAGAATACGGGAGATGATTGGGTTTCCACAAATAAAGTGTTTTGGGGTGGAAGTGTGGTAGATGATACTGATCCTACTATCTACGATTGCTTGGGGATTGTCCCTCATGTTTATGGACCCAATAATGATCATGAGTGTGGTGCCTAATGAAACATATCCTTCTTTTCATCTTGAACACCTCCGCTAAAAGACAATTTGGTTAAATTCACCTGTTGACCAGAGGCATGTTTATAGTATTTAATAAGGTTCAACATTATGTCACATTCTTGGGGAGTGACTCTTGAGTATAAGAGGAAATCATCAACTAATATAGATCACACTTTATCCAAACATTATATACAACCTAGACTAACTACTTGGAACTGCTCCTCCCCATCATCTTCATTGTGAAATAAACTCTCCACCTTCACATGGTTGTTCGTCTAGGCTTTCCCATGAATGCACAGGCTTGTCCTGATGGCAGGTGCCATACCCTTTCATTCTTGAAATCTGTTTAGCTTTTGCTATGGTGAAAGCTCATTGATCCTCCTTTTATAGCTTGTTCCTTGTAGGTTTTCTGGTTTGCATCTGCACTTAAGGTGGCCCGAAGGCCTTCAGGCGACCCTAAGGCCTTACTGACTCGAAGTCCAGGGTTTCCCGAAGGCCTTAAAGGACTCGGGGACCAAATCGGTGGCCTAAAGGCCCAAACGGGGGAATATTCCTAGCTGATATAGTGCCAAACAGTTCCTGTTATAGTACCTACTATAGTTCTACACAGTCCCTACTACAATACCTTCTACAACACCAGTAAATTAGCCTCCGACTGGTTTTGATCCTGGGTCTCTTGGATGCACTTAAGGAGCCCTCATCAACTGGGATGAGTCTCATGTGAAACCTCCTATATAATGGTTTAAAGAGTGTTATTAACATCATAATAAAACATATTAATTTTTATAAAACCTTATATGATCATTTTACAACATCATTCAACACATTTATTAGTAATATTTTGTTATTTACATTGCTTCGGGTGTGTTCTTTACATGGTTTCCATGACCGGTTCATGATGGATATTTTTTTCATTTAGAAGTGGAAATATAGAATTGTAATAGAGTAGTATTTACATGTTTCCAGAACAATAAATTATATCTTTTATCATTTTTAATTCTAACATGAAGATGATTCATAATTTAAATCCTTATTGATATTTCTTTAAGTCATTTTTGTAATTCTTCGACCATAAAGAACTCATTTTGTTTTATAAATTAATCACATGTGTACAAAATGATTACAGAACCTTATATAAGATATAATAAATTAATTATAATTTGTTTCAACCATTAAAATGGTTTCATGATCAGTCTTAAAGGAATTAAAATAAATTCTAAATCCCATCATCCATGATGTTAGTAAATCGACACATCACGGACGATGTTTCAATTTCTTGAATAAGTGGGAGAGGGGAAGAATTATAATGATGAATATTCCATAAAAATTAATAAATCAATAATATTTAAGATTTTGGATCATTCATGATTCTTGGGTAAGAGGATATTAGGAAAGAATAAGAAAATAAAGGATCTCGAAATAAAAGAATAGTTGAGAAATATCCTACGAAAATTCTGTAGCCTAACGGCTACACAACATGGTTTTATAAAATATTAAAAAGATAGGGGACAAAGTTAACCCATATAAATGAATAATAATATAGTATATATCTATAATAAAAATTAAAATAATAACATTTCATGGAAACTTTAATGTTATACCACATAAAACATAACTTGAATGGAAAAAAAGAAAGAAGTTGAGAACTCTTTTACCATGTAGAGTAACTCCTAATACTTGAAGTTTGGGACCTTGGGGGATTTAGAACACCTTGGAAGGACTAATAGGGATGTAATAATGATAGATCTTAATTGAGGAGTAATTTTGAAAAAATGGAATGGAGGAATGGGTTGGTATTTATAGAAAACTTGATGGAATATTTTATTAATTTCCAAGGGACGCCTCATTAGTGGTACTTGAAAAACCATGGGCATGACCATGGTATTTTCCTATATTATTATCCAATTGAGACACCTCATACCTTATTTTAATTGACACAAGTCTACCATAATTATTACATCATTATTACATCATTAATGATGTCATTAAAAACATTGAAACTCGAAACTATATTTTTACTATTCAATGAAAAATCAAATGTTTCAAAAAAATCACAAAAATTCACCCTAACCATGTTTCAATGTATATAATTCAAAAATTAACACCATTTTTGGAAAATAATTTTCTAAATATTATTAATTTCATTTTTAAATAAAATCACAATTTATTAAAAAATAACAGTTTTAAGTATATTACTCTTTTTGTAATACCGTGAAAAAATAATCGACATCTCATTATATTATAACCTAATAAAATAAAATAATAACAAAATTTACTATTTATTAAGGTCATATTACTATTTATATTAATATTCATAAGGGTAGGTTAAAATTCAGCAAAAAAACAATTTGGTTCCATTAGAATCCAGATAACTTACTGATCACAATTTTAGATGACCGTTTTTTGAAATTTTGAAACATATAAGCTAGAAAATTATGTTTAAAGGCCAGTTATAAATATCTACATAAAACAAAGTTTCATGAATTTCAATTTATTTTTAAAAAACTTGTGGTGTTACAATCCATAAAGGAAAAATTTCAATTTTTCTTTTTCTTTAATAGTTTAAAAGCTTCACAGGGGTATTCGTAAAATATCAAGAATGACATTTCAATGAGTAATTTGAAGTTAAAATAACTAAAAATCACAATATTATCATGTTTTGATGAATTATTTAATGACCATTTCTTTACATTGAATTCTACCTCAAAATTTATTACATACATTAACCATAATATGCTTCTTTTTTAAAACCATATGCAGTAAAGTTGTAGAACCGGTGAAATTTTCCATCATGAATAAGGAGGTTTAAGTCATATTATATGAATTAAAGATGTTCCTACCACCATAATTCTTTGATATAATGGTCAAACTGATGGTTCACTTGGTTATAGAGGTTCAAATATGTGGTCATATCCATTACAAATGGATGTTCCCCATTGAACTCTATATGAATATTTTGAAAGGGTATGTCAATATTTGATGTCGGCTAGAAGGTTGTATTCCAGAATGATATATTATTGAAGAATCTATTGAATTTTTTACTGATTACCTATTAGATGTTGATAGTATCAGTCTCTCAAAGTCTCATCATAGGTAACACCTTATGGGTGAATGGATTTCTGGAAGAGTTGTTGTTACAATTACCTTGATAGAGGGGGAGAAAGCACACCTTTACATTTTACATAATAGTGAAGGTGTTGATCCGTAAATTTAATAACATAAAGAAATTATTAGATATTTGAATCCATCAAGGTATGAAGGATGGATATAAAATACACATAATCAATAATTATTAGGATGGTTGTAATATGAAACTTATAAAGAGTTATCTATAAAACCAAATTCAATTACCGAATAACTTCAATGTCTTTCCGGTGGACCGAATAAAAATGTTATAACTTACACTGGTTTTGTAATCAATGGTTATACATTCTATAAAAAATAACAATAAGACTTTAGTATGATGAAAAATAGTGTTGTTATGATTGGGGTCGAAGAGATTCACAAATATTTTTCTAGGATATAAATAAAACTTATACAAACATGCCATATTTTTCAATTATCGAATAGATATATGAGTTGGATTATACAACATTTCAAGTGTCTATTATCCATTTAAAATGGTTTGAAAATATCATTGCACTGAAATTTAATAAATGGGCTTCATGAAGGTGAACTTCTATATAGAAGGTGAAAATAAAATCCATTCATAATGGCATCACAAGAAGTGAAAGTATTTTATGTATCTGATCCAAAAAACATGAATTGGTCGATTGCCCTACTAATTTCTAAAAAAAAAATTGTTTCAAATGAAAATTCAATAAAGGACTATCCTTTTATTGGGGTATCACAATCACTTCATTTCAGTCCCAATGTAGAAAATTTCTTGTACATTAGAGTGGACCACAAATAGGGGATTTGGAATCTCGATAAAGGAACCAAATCCCTGAAACTTTTAAAAAAATAAAAAAAAAATCATTGAGAAGGTAAAAGTGTTTTTTAATACACTATATTTTTACTCATAACAATACATGCTCTCTACTACAATAAAATAATATAAATTAAATGTTTTACTACTCATGCAGACAGTGTATTCTGCACATGATGAGGTTACCAATCCCTCAGAAGAACAAACAATAATAAAGGAAACCCTTTCGAAGGATGTAAAGGAAATGTTATGATGTACTTTCTCAATTTTATAGGAAAAATTATATAGTGGAATGTTGATTTAATTTTCATTATTCTTTGAAAAGTTTTTTTATTTTATAAGATTCATGTCCATCTATCATGCCTTTTTAGGTAGAGCAACGACGTTGTCTCTGCTCAATCATGAGGTAATCTTGATTTTTTCACAGTAAAATAATTGTAAATATAATTGAAATATTGTTTCATATTTATTTTTAATTTATTTATTTTTAGAATTACTCTAATAATAATTTTTTTTCTTATATAGGTGGATTCTTTTGTTTTATTTGGGGTGGTCTTTTCATCTTTTATACCTTTATTCACTAAAATATTCATATACTTCTTCTCCCTCAAAACCTTTTCACCCCTGCAGCATTGCATTTATCATTTTCTTCTATGTTCTCTCCACTGCATTTTCAGGAAGAGATGACACTACCTCTTCTCAATCACAGAGGTATTCTTGACGTTTTCACAGTAAAATCATTTCCCGTATAATTAATGTATTGTTTCATATTTATGTTTAATTTATTTATTTTTAGTATAACTCACATAATAATTGTTTTTTTATATAGGTGGGTTATTTTGTTCGGTTTGGAGTGGTTTTTCCATCTTTCATTACTTTATGCACCAAAACATCCACAAACTTCTTCTCCCTAAAAACCTTTTCACCCCTATAATGTTTCATCTATCACTTTACTTCATTTTCTCTCCACTACCTTTACTGGAAGAGAAACGAAATTGCCTCTTCTAAATGACAGAGGTAATCTTGACGTCTTCACAATAAAATCATTATCCATAAAAATATTTTATTGTTTCATATTTATAATTAATTTATTTCCTTTTAGTATTACTCACATAATAATTATTTTCTTATACTGGTGGATTATTTTTTTTGATTTGGGGTGGTATGTCCATCTTTCATGCCTTTGTGCACTAAAACATCCACTAACTTCTTCTCCCTCAAAACCATTCACCCTTACAAAGTTTACATTTATCACTTTCCTTCAAGTTCCTTCCAATTCTCAATCACATAGAGGTAATCTTGATGTTTTCATAGAAAAATCATTGTCCATATAATTCATGTATTATTTCATATTTATGTTTAATTTATTTCTTTTTAGTATTACTCGTATAATAATTGTTTTCTTATATAGGTATATTCTTTTTTTTTGAGTAGGGTGGTTTGTTCAAAGATTCTCATGAAGTGTGTAAATTTTAACAAATAAAGTTAAATGATATCATGGTAACATTGATATTTCATATTTTTTTGAGAATTTGGGATGTGTAGGAATCATCCACACCATAATCTTACACACGGTGTAACTGATGTGACTCCAAGTAATTCTTTCTATTTAAAATTGGAATTAATTTTAGTAAAATAAACAATTGGAATACTCACAATCAAGAAAAAATATTTATATTGTTTTGATACTTTAATATAATGGTCCATAAGTCATTTTTTATGTCTAGGAATCAGCCGCACCTCAATATGAAATAAGATATTCCCGATATGGCACAATGTGTCCATAATCAGTTTAAAATCAATATTTTAGTTCAAAAAGTGTCATTCACTAAATACCAATAAAAATTGATCATATTTTCTTGATAATTTAATAAAAAAATTAATAATTCCTTTGTAATGTGTAGCAATTAGATTCATGTCAAATTTATACATGATGTGATCGGAATGATTCAAAAGTGTGTGTTTCTAGTTTAAATGACATTTTAGTAAAAAGGAAAACTGATGTACCCAAAACTGATCAAACACATTAAAATTGTTTCGATACTTTAGAAAAATGATCCAAAAGTTATTTGAGGCATGTATGAATCATTTGAGACTCAATCCGACCCATAGTGTAACCAGTATGACTCAAGGTGCATATATTTATTTAAAATTGACATCAATTTTAATAAAATGGACAAAAAACCTACTCAAAACCAAGAAAACACATTTGGATTATTTTGATACATTACGAAAATAATCTATAAGTAATTTTTGATGTGTAGGTATCAGCCACACTGCAGTCTAATACATGATGTTCCCGATATGACTTGAAGTGTCAGTTATTAGTTTAAAATCAACATTTGAGTTCAAAAAGTTTCAGTCTCTGAAAACTGATTAAACATTCTTAGATTTTATTGATAATTTAGGAAAATAATCTATAAGTCATTTTTTATGTGTAGGAATTGGTTTTACATCAAATCGATACACGATGTGATGGTAATGAATCAAAACTACATGTTTCTAGTTTAAAATGATATTTTAGTAAAAAAGAAAACTAACATAATCAATACCAAGAAAATGTATTCGAATTATCTCAATATATTATGAAAACTATCCATAAATCATTTGAGATGGGTAGGAATCAGCTGCACCTCAATCCGAACCATGATGTGACTAGTATGACTCAATGTTTATATTTTTATTTAAATTGACATCAATTTTTGTAAAATGGACAAGTGGCCTACAAAAACATGAGAAGACACATTTTAATTGTGCCGATACTTTATGAAAACAATACATAAGTCATTTATGATGTATATGAATTATTCAAACTTCATTCGGATACATGATGTGCCCGATATGACTTAAAGTGTTCGTTATTAGTTTAAAATCGACATTTTAGTTCAAAAAGTGTCACTCACTGAAAACTGATCAAACATGCTCATATTTTCTTGATAATTTATGAAAATGATTCATAATTCATTTTTTATGTGTTAGAATTATTTTGAGATCAAACTGAGACACAATGTGATCGGAATGAGTCAAAAGTGTGTGTTTCCAATTTAAAATGAAATTTTAGTAAAAAGGAAACTAATGTACTCAAAACCAAGAAAATGAATTCAGATTGTTTTGATACATCAAGATATTGATCAACAAGTCATTTGAGATGTGTTGGAATCAGCCGAACCTCAATCCGATGCACGATTGGATTGGTATGACTCCAAGTGTGTCTTTTTATTTAAAATTGACATCAATTTTAATAAAATTAACAATTTAGGTTAATTTGTTTCTTTATATTATTACTAATATAAGAATTATTTTCTTATATAGGTGTTTTCTTTCTCTTGACCTGTGTGGTTTGTTCAGAAATATAATGAGTCAAGATGCGATTAAAATTCAAAGGAACATTGATGTTTCTGAATGTATGCAATAATTTTTATTTATGTAATTGTATAAAATAATGTTTGAAATCCCTATAATATAGTGTTTTTTCTTAAATTTTTGTTTAAATTTCATTAGATTTAAATTTAGTTTTGGGACTTGTTTTTTTTAATATATAGATTGTTTCTAGTGTTGTGATGTGCTATTACAGAATAGTGCCCTAGTGTTGTACTATGTTGTTACAGCACACTACAATATGTCCCTTTATCAGTTCCTTTAATAGAACTACTAAAAAAACATTTATCAGTGATTTTAAAAGAACTAATAAAAAATATTTTTATCACATTTAAAATCATTGATAAAGGAAAATTTTTTAGTGCTTTTAAAATAGTTCATAAAGGTACACTTTACCAGTATTGATAAAAGTTCCTATATCAGTGATTCTATAAGCACTGATAAACATTCCTTTATCAGTGCTAAAAAAGTTTGGATAAAGGGTTCCTTTATCAGCACTTTTAAAAGTGCTGATAAATGGGTCCTTTATTAGTTCTTTTTAAAAGCATTGATAAGGGACCCCTTTATTAGTGCTTTTTTATCACCAATAAAGGCCCCATTATTAGCCCTTTTTAGCACTAATAAAAGACCAGGGCATTTAACCTTGCACAGGTATTCAACACTTTTCTAGTGATGATAAAGGCCATTTCTAGCACTGTTAAAGGAATATTTTGTAGTAGTTTTATATTGTTCTAATACTTTAGAAAAATGATCTGCAATTCATTTTTTACATGTAGGAATCATCCCCACCTCAATCTGATACACAGTGCATCCAATATGACTCAATGCAAGTGTTTTTAGTTTAAAATTGATATTTTAGTTCATTACCCATATCACATACTTAAAACTAAGAAAACACATTTGGATTGTGTTGATACTTTATGAAAATGATCCATAAATTATTTTTGACATGTATCAATCAACTGCAACTCAATCTAATGCATTGTGTTCTTGGTATGACTCAAAGTTCTGGTAATCAGTTTAAATTTGAAAATTTAGTTCAAAAGGTGTTTCACTTACTAAAAACTAAGAAAAAATGACCAGTTTGTCTTACTAATTTAGGAGAACTACTCATAAGTCATTTTTGACATGTATAAATTAGTTTCATATCAAACCAACACACAATGTGACCGGTATAACTCAAAGTACATGTGTTCAGTTTAAAATGACATTTTTGTCAAAAAGAGATATGACTAACTCAAAACTAATAAAATTCATTCAGATTGTTTTGATACTTTATTACAATGATTAATAAGTTATTTTTGACATATAGGAACCAGTTTCACATTAATCTGATGCACGTTTTGACCAGTATGACTCCCAGTGTCTTTTATTTAAAATTAACGTTTTAGTTCAAAAAAAATATCACACATTCCAAGTAAAGAAAATTCATTTTAATAATTTTGATATTTTATTAATGTGATATATATGTCATTTTTTACATGTATTAATCAGCCACACCTCAATATGATACATGGTTTTCCCAGTATGACTCAAAGAGTCCGTTATCAGTTTAAAATTGAAACTTTAGTTCAAAATGCGTGTCACTCAATGAAATCCAAGAAAATATGAGTATAATGTCTTCATACAGTATTAAAATTATTAATATATAATTTTTGATGTGTATGAATTAGTCTCACATCAAACCAACACACAATGTGACCAGTTTGATGCAAAGTGCATGTTTTCAGTTTAAATTGACATTTTAGTAAAGAAGACACATAACATACTCAAAACAGAGAAAATGAATTTAGATTATCTTGATACTTTAGTAAATTCTTAATTAATTTGTTTTTTATGTGTAAGAATTATCTTCATGTAAATCATATGCACGGTGTGACCAGTATGACTCAAAGTGTGTATTTTTATTTAAAATTATCATTTTCGATCAACACACACATCACATACTCAAGAAATGAGATAATTCATTTGGAATGTTTATTTTTTTTTAAATGATCCATAAGTCATTTTTGATGAGTAGGAATCATTCAAACCTCAATTTGATACACAATGCACCTAATATTACTCAAAGTATATGCTATTAGTCTAAAATTGACAATTTAGTTCAAAACATGTGCCACTCACTAAAACCTAATCAAACAAACCCATATTATCTTTATACTTTAGTAAAATTATAAAAAATTCATTTGTGACATTTAGGAATCAATCTCACATTTATCCTATAGAAGATCATATCGGTATGACTCGAAGTATGTGTTTTCTATTTAAATTGACATTTTAGTAAAAAAGACACATGGCGTACTCAAATCTGAGAAAACACATTCATATTGTATTTAGAATATAATAAATTTATCCTTCAATAATTTTTTAATTTGTATAAATCATACAAACATCAATATGTAGCACGGTGTGACAAGTATGACTCTAAGTGTGTCTTTTTATTTAAAATTGACATTTTAGTTCAAAACACACATCACATACTCAAAACCACGAAAATTATTTTGGATTGTTTTGATACATTAGGAAAATGATCCATAAGTCAATTGTGACATGTATAAATCATCCTCACCTAAATCATATACATGGTTTGAACTGTATGACTCAAAGTGTTCATTATCAGTTTAAATTGACAATTTAGTTCAAAATGTGTGTTACTCACTAAAAACTAAGAAAACATGCTAATATTGAATTGATACATTAGGAAAACAATTCACAAGACATTTTTGACATGTATTAACTAGTATCTCTTCAAACCAACACAAGATGTGACTGGTATAAATCAAAGTGCATGTTTTCATTTTAAATTAGAATTTTAGAAAAAAAAAGACATGTGACATTCCCAAAACCACACAAACACATTCATATTGTATTGATACTTTATGAAAATTATCCTTAATTATTTTTTATTTTTAGTAATCAACCACATCTTATTCTGACACATGGTGTCATAGGTATGGCTCGGAGTGTGTCTTTTTATTTAAAATTGACATTTTATTTCAAAACCCACATCACATACTCAAAACTAAACAAAAACAATTGGATTATTTTGATGCTTTAGAAAAATGATCCATAAGTTATTTGTGACATGTATGAATCATGCACACTTAAATATGATACACAGTGTTCCTGGTATGAATCAATGTGTATATAATCAATTTAAAATTGAAAATTTAGTTCAAAATGTGTGTCATTCACTAAAAACCAAGCAAACTCTCTCAGATTTTCTTTATATATTAAGAAAATGGTCATAAGTAATTTGTGATATGAAGGAATCAGTCTCATGTTAATCAAACACATGATGTGAGTGGTATGACTCAATGTTCTTATTTTCAAATTGAATTTACATTTTAGTAGAAAAGATATATGACATACTCAAAACCAAGAAAACACGTTTGTATTGTCTTTATGCTTTAAGAAAATGGTCCCTATGTCATTTGTGACATGTAGGAATCATCTTCACATCAATATGATACATGGTGTGACCGATATGACTCCAAGTGTGTCCACTTTTTTAAAATTGACATTTTAATAATGTATTTTTTCATATTTATGTTTAATTTATTTCTTTATAGTATTAATAATATAAGAATTATTTTCTTATACATGTGGATTCTTTTTCTTGAGTTGGGGTGGTTTTTATCACAACTGATACCATGATATGTCATTTTTTAGATATGTTCAGGTTCCCAAAACAATGAAACCATTGATTCTTTTCAATGTTTGTGACAATACTTGTTAATGTAATTCTAAAAAATAATGTTTGAAATGTGAATAATATATTTTTTTCCTTCTGTTTGTGATGTATTTTTTTCAATAAAACTGTGAACTTTCCATATATAGGTGTATTTTTATTACAGTCTACTACAATTTTAATAGAACACTATAGCAGGTTGGCCATTATCAACACTAAAAGTAGTACCTATAAAGAGTTCCCTTTATGAGCATTTTTATCACTGATAAAGGACCCCCTTTGTCAGCAATTTTATAGCATTGATAAAAGAGGCCTAATTTTAATGGTTCTTATATCAAGAATGATTTTTAGCACTTGTAAAGGCTTCATCTAACAGTTTTAAAATCCATTTATATAGTATCGTTAAAAAATAAGTGACTGGTGGGAAAGATAAAACACAAACATTGTAACTACCAAAATAGTTATAAATAAAATCCCCTTCCGAATAAATGAATTATTAAATATTCTATTTATAGAAAACCTATGCGCTATATTTTATTCTGGACCATTTGAAACTATAGAAATATTTTGACTATCGGGCTCAAAAGACCATTAAACATCATAATCTTGACACTATAAGGAAAATAGTTTTTTGAAATGGGTTATTTTCCATCAAATGGGAACCCATTGCAAATAATTAATAACATTGAGTTATTTTGGATGGAATGAGATGTGTGTCACAAATAACTATATATTTTGAGGAATTTGCAATGGGATATGAGTCTCGTTACAAATACATCTGGCAGAAAAATATCATATCATGGGAAAGGTCTATTTTTTATGAAATTAGGATTTCAATTACAAATAAATTTATTTTTGATGGGATCCTCTTCCATCATAAATACTTCTAAATAAAAAAACAATTACCCTTTTGTCGTAAATGATACTATTTGTGAAAAAAGTAGGATTTTGATCACAAATAGTATGTCTGTAGAGTAAATAAAATCTAATTATGGTGAGTATCATTTTCAATGGATTTTTTCATCCATAGAAAATAATTTTTCATTAATTGTCATAACTATTTATGGTGGTCACTATTTGCAGTGGATTCGGTCGTAAATAAAAGTATCTTCAAAAAAATTTCCATGGAAAATATTCCTTCGTAACAAATTGAACCTATATAATGCCATCGAGTATTATTATTCCATCATATTTTTGAAGCTTCTCTTATGATTTATCTATGAACACTACGATAAAGTCGATTTTATTCAACGCTACCTTTTATTAGCACTAAAAATGATGATAAAATCACCCCCTTTATCAGCTCTTTTTTTAGCACTAAAAAAATTATCCCTTTTACTAGTGCTAAAAAAATTATTTTTAGCGCTGCTAAAATATATACTTCTTAAAAAACAATTTCACATTAAAAATGGAATATTAATATATAAATATATTTATATTGACATAAATATAATATATTTTATAAAATGATATATGATCACACTCAATATATAATATATTTAATGAAAATAGTATATAAAATAATTAAAAAATAATATTAATTATCAATTTGATCATTAATATTGAGTAATAGTCATTTAATAAAAATTTGATGATAGAAAAATCCAATAAATTAATGAATAATTCAAAATAAGTTTAAAACATGACTCGAACTTCAAATGACCATAACTTTTGATCCAGGTGTCTATTTGAGTTTCACCACATATCAAATCTAAGCTTACGAAATGTTATACTTCATGGTGACCTGAGTGAACCCAATTAAATGTTTTTATTATGCTAAAAAATGTCCAAAATATCTCTAAAACTTTTTTTGTTGAGTTACCATAACCATTGAAAATTTGATAGAATTTCAGTCTCGTTTAAGGGGGTCTTCCTATTTTTTTTTCAGTTGAGGTTCAATTTATTCTCTGGGATTACACTCATATGGATATTATGGTGTTCAGGTTTTTTTATTTTTCATATTGGAGTATTATTTATAATTAAATATTTACCCATATATTCATATTTGTATATATTTACACATAAAATTTTAATTTTATAATTAAATTTGTAAACATATTTACATATAAAATATATTTGTGTGTGTGTCTATATTTATACCTATAAATTTTTATATACCTACACAATGTATATATAATGTGTGTATATATATATGTATATATATATTTGTATGTGTCTGTATTAACAAAAAGATACACATATATATATATATATATATTCCAATTTATGTATATAAATATTAACATATAATATGTGTAAAAAAATATAAAAATGTATAGTTATACTTATAGACACACATATGTATGAATATTTGTATGTACGTACGTATGTACGTACGTATGTATATATTTATAAACACACAAAAACATATTTTATATATAAGTGTATTTAGAAAAATTATAAATATTTATATAAAGAAATATATGAATAAATATATTGGAAAAAACTGTAAACAAATATATATAAAGTAATAGATATATCTTAAAATAAAGAATAAAACAACATAGAGTAGTGGTAAAGGCACATGTGTATAAGGGTGGAGGCCCCATGTTCGAATCGAAGTAGTGGCACACGTGGGTGTGGGTGGGAGGATTTATCAATCGTTGATAAAGGTTAAGGGGGACCAAGATAAGCACTGATAAAAGAGGGGTAGGGCACTAATAAAAGGGGGTGACCTCCCTGCGAATCTCTTGACAATTTATAGGTTTTTTACATCTATCATCTCTTTTTTGAGCACTGAGAAAAGAGACCCCTTTTAAAGACGTTTAGATTATCATCACTTTTTATCACTGATAAAGCATTTTCTCTAGTGCTGATAAAAAGGGATCTGTAGTAGTGGTATAAATTTTATTTTTTACATAAACTTTTTTAGGATCACATCAATATTTTTATTTTAATAAAGTTTTGTTTTTAAAGTTTTTATTTTAAACTTTTTAACTATTAATTTATTTACTTTATTTTATATTATGAATGAATATTAATAATTATTAATAATGATGAATTATTATCATTAATTTATAACAATTATTAATAAATTGTATTAATTAGTATTAATTAGCAACAACTACTAGTAATTGACATTAATTAGTAGCAATTGATAGCAGTTATAAATAATTAGTAATAATTGGTAATAATTGTTAATAATTATTAATAGTTACTAGTAATTAGTAATAATTAGTAATACTTACTCATAATTAGTAATAATTGGTAATAATTGCCAATAGTTATTAATAGTTGGTAATAATTATCGATAGCAATAATTAGAAATAATTATCGATAAATAGTAAATAATTACTGATAATTAATAACGATTAGTAATAGTCTTCAATGGTTATTAAGAAATAACAGTAATCAGTATTAATTAGTAATTGTTATCGGTAATTAGTAATAATTAGAAAAAATTACCAATAATTAGTAATAACTACCAATAAATAGTAATAATTAGTAATAATTACTGATATTTAGTAACAATTATTAACAATTAGTATTAAATAGTAACCATTACTGACAAATAGTAAATAATATCAATAATTATTAATAAATTGTAATAATTGTCTATAAATAGTAAATAATTACCGACTATTAGTAATAATCGGAAATGAATAGTAATAATTAGTAATAATTAAATAAAAATAGTAAATAATTAGTAATAATTATTGATAAATAGTAAATAATTATAGATAATTAGTAATAATTAGTAGTAATTTCCAATAATTAGTAGTAATTAAAAGTAATTAGTAATAATTATAGATAAATAGTAAATAATTACCGATAATTAGTTATAATCAGTAATAAATAGTAAAAATAGTAATAATTACCGATAAATAGTAAATATTTACCGATAATTAGTAATAATTGGTGATAATTATCAATAGTCATTAACAATTACGAGTAATTGGTATTAATTAGTAATAGTTGTTGATGATTAGTAATAATTAGTAAAAATTACTAACAATTAGTAATAATTAACCGTAATTAGTAATAATTATAGTTAATTAGTAATATTTAGTAATAAATAGTAATAAGTAGTAACAAATAGTAATAATTAATATTAAATAGTAAATATTAGTAATAATTAATAATAAATAGTAATAATTACATATAAATAGTAAATAATAAGTCATAATTACTGATAAATAGTATATAATCATCAATAATGAGTAATAATTAGTAAAAAATAGTATTTATTACTGATAAATAGTAAAAACAAATTAGTAATAATTAGTTATAGTTAGTAATAATTAGTTATAATAAGTAATAATTAGTTATAGTTAGTAATAATTAGTCATAATTACTGATATTTAGTAATAATTACTGATAAATAGTTCTAATTAATAATAATTAGAAGAAATTAGTTGTAATTAGCAGTAATTAGCATTGATTACCAATAAATAGTAAATAACTATAGATAATTATTCATAATGATTAATAATTAGTAACAAATAGTAATAGTCTTTGATAAATTGTAAATAATTAGTAATAATTAGTAATAATTAGTTATAATTAATAATAAATATTTATAATTACTAATAATTATTAATTATTGTTGATAGATAGTACTAATTAAAAATAATTATGGATAATTTTTAATATTTAGTTATATTAACCGATAATAATTAGTAATTAGTAAAAATTGTAAACAAATAAAAAACATTAGTAATAATTATCAATAAATAGTTAATAATTATTGATAATTAGTAATAATTTGTTTTAATTAGTAATAAATAGTAATAATTAACATTACCAAGAAAACGCTAACTAAGGGTTATAGACATTGGTCATGAAATTTATTGACAAAAAAACAAACACAATGTACAAGGGGAGATGGAATGTGGAAAACACTGAAAACCCACTGATATAAAGAGAAAAGAAGAAAAATATCGAGGAAATAAGAGAAGATTATTCATCTATTGGAATGATATTGACCAATGCTTGTACCTCTTAGATGACGACCCCATCTTCAGGTTTTCATATTTTTATATGTCTTATCATAATTGTCTTGAGGATCATTATTGTCATTCGGTGGTGTGGGATCCTCATGGGATTGAGGATGCAGCTTTCTAGCTAGACCCGAACCCTCTGATAATACATTAAATTAAAGATTAATTCTTGCATTGACATTGTCAATGCTTGATGATTGTCCTCTGATTCAAATAATTCAGTGAGCATTGCCTAATTACTCAAGAGAAAACCCCCATGTTGTTGGATCTATTTAAAATGTAAAGTAGAATAATACTATTTTCCTGGGAATTTAGTGCTCCCTTACCTTCGGTTGAACCTAATTCAAAGGAGACTCATTGGAATGAGTGACCTGATTTCCCTTAATAGGGGAAGTATACAACTTCCCCATAACCACAATAGTATCACTAACCATATTTGAAGGACTTAAAGAAATCAAATATGTAGATAAACTAGAATTCAAGCTGTCATTAGAGACTACCAACCCTTTACTTGAGGAAGCCTTATGAGAAAGCTCACACCTTACATTTGGAGATTATTTAGGTTCCCAAAGGGGATCCCTTTGATCATCTATACCATTTGTAATAGAAACCTTCTTGGTAACAGATACGCCATCCTATTTGGAATCTTTAATTGGATCATTTCTATGTTTGGACCCAATGTCCAATTGATGGAAAATTGTATATCCTTGACTCTAACCATTATCTAAAGCAGTATCAGTTATTACCTGGGGAACTATCTCCAGAGAGCCTCCCTTTGAAGGACTATACTTTTACCATAGAGAAGCATGAGAGGAAGTAGGTCCATACCTATCCAAAGTAGGTAGCTTCCTTGATTTTGATAAAATAGTGGAATCTTATAAAATATTATTTTTAACTTTTCAATCACAAGATACTAATAGATATTTAACATGAGTGAAAAAATAGTCGATATCATATTGAGAAAACCTCTCTATATCAGTTTCCTCTAAATAATCATTAGAGACCTGCATTATTTTGATTCCCACAAGATTATCCTTAAAATAAGGTGTCATGTTCACATCAGGTAGGTTCAGAGTCACATTTTTCACATGACTAAGAGTTATTATCTTCCCTTATTTTCATTTGCAGTTCACTTGGGGTTGGCTCTTTAACAACCAAGGATGTATCAAAGTGGGACTACCCATCATCACTTTCATGAGTTGTGACATCTATGGAATTGAGATTTGGATGAATCTGACTTGTGATCCTTCAATGAGAATCATCATTGGCAGTATGGGTCACCATTACCTCATAAGTAGTGATGATATAATACTTTGCAGCAACTTTTATCTGGTTATATTTTTCCTGCTCTTGGTTGATGGCCATCCGAGGGTTCTTTAATGATTCTACATCCTTTTTATCTATAGAGTACATTTTTCCATTCACAATTTTATACATAAGTAGATCTTTTATAACACTCTAAAACTTAAAATGGATTGACCTACAACCTTGGAGTAATTAAAAAATTAATTACTAGACTCATATTTAATTATAACATTGAATTATTCCCCTTCAACAATGAGGATACTATCCTCCGGTAGGGGTACCTTAAAGATGGTGTTAACCAGTTTTCCAGAATAATATTCAATTTTCCCATTCATGGTGTTTTCATCCATCTTAAAAGGAATACTAATGAAGTTGGAAAGATCATTCAAGATTTTTGGAAGCTAAAAAAAGAACTTAAGATCATATAAAATAATTCATATCTGCATATATTTATTCCTCGACAGGTAAGGTTTAGTTATAATTATTGATAACTATAAATAATTAGTAATAATTACCAAAAAATAGTTATAATTAGTAAAAATTATCGATAAATAGTAAATAATTACTGATAATTAGTAACAGTTACCAATAGAAATAATTACCATCTAATAGTAATAATTAGTAATAGCTAATAATAATTATTGAAAATTAGTAATAATTAGTAATAATTTGTATGATTTTTTAATATTTTTTAATAATTAGTAAGAAATATTTTTATTCAAAATTATTTTTTTAGTTAGTAATAATTTTTTATATTTAGTTATAATTACTATTAATTATCGATAATTGGTAATAATTTTAGGTAATTAGTAATTTTCTAATTTTATGATTTTTTTCTCAAATCATTGCTTCATTCCATCAATTTAATCATAAGAAGTGTTTCCATTTTATATTTTTTAGAAAACTATGGACGAAATAAGTAGACAAAAAATTTTATTATGAGATCATGATTTGATAAATCATTACAGAAATCCAAATAGTTATGGTATAAATCTTGTATATATTGAGGGTTTCAAAACACTTTTATCATTTACAACATCAAATATAGAACTTTTTTTAGAAGGAATAATTAAGTTTCTGTGTAATATATGTCATATGAAGAGATTTGTAACATTTGAAAACATTAGGTCTCTTATATATCATTTTTTATATAAATATTATGTTTTTTTGTATCAATATGGTTAATACAATTCAAGAGAATATATAATTTTTTTTCCAAATCTATCATTCTTTAAAACATTAGTATCTTAGGTTTTTGGATACCCTTTTCAAAAAATAAAAAACTTAGGAACATAATTCATCTCTTGAGTTAGAACCATCTCAATTTTATGAGTTACTGATGTCTACTGAAGATGCCTTATATCCTAGATTGAAGATAATAAAATTTGAAACTATTAGTAAATTTATGTCTATTAAATCATATAATGGAATGCCAACTAGTTTTTTTTATCTTATATTTTATTTTGCTAAATCATTATTACCTTTGGGAATTGCATTGCTTATAAATTTCTATAAAAGAAATTGATTGGTACGTAATTTCAGTATTGGTTATGAAAAGATATAAGTATTTTAAAATGGTTGCATACTATATTTTACTGAATATGAGTTGTTATTTAATTGTATAATATATAGAAATTTGATGTACAAAGTGGAATAATAAGAAAAGTAAAAATATGTTATCATTGAACAGTTCAGAAATTTTCCGCTTACAGCTATATTAAAGAATTTATTTATGTCTCACAACACATCATCATTGATGACAAATAACAAATACGATATTTATTTTAGTAAAAGAATAAATCATCCGTGTGATTGTGATTCATGGAAATTTTTTGATTCGGTGCATCTATATTTTTCTTCAAAAGCTCATAATGTTCAATTAAGTCTCTCTACTAATGGTAACAGTCTATTTGGTTCTTATTGTAATCAATATTCTTATTAGAATATATTTATAAATTTTAACAAAACAATTCCTTGTATTTTGATAAATAAACCATATATATTTTTGAAATTACTTATTACAGGAAATCTAAAAAAGAATATTAATTTTTATTTGAATCAATTGATTGATGAGTTAAATTTATTGTTGAGTAATGGTGTCAGTATATATGATGTAGTTGAAAAACCAAATTTCATAATGAGATCTATGTTAATGTGGATAATTAATGACTTCCTAGCGTATGGAATTTTATGAGGATGGATTACATATGTCTCAAATCATGCCCATATTTTCTGAGTGATAAAAAAACATTTATGATTTTCAATTGAGGAAAACATTTTTTTAGATTTTCATCACAAATTTCTTCATATTTATTATCCTTTCTAAAGTAACATAATAATTTATTAAAAATTTCAATTTAAATAGAAGGACCAATATTAATTATATCAGGTATCGATTTAAACTTTATTATATCTTAATTACCTCCCATTAACTTTGGACAAACTATCAACTAACAAAAAATAGATAGTTTTTGGAATGATCATAATAGGATTAAAGGAGTATTTTTTTGGATTTAATATATTGGTCTGATTTTTTGGTTCATCACATTTTAGTTTTCATGCATATTGAGAAGAACTATTTTGATAATATATTTTATACAATTTTTTACATTTCTGTTAAGGATAAAGATAATGTAAAGGTATAATTATATTATGCCCAAATTTATAGGTGTCCAGAACATGAGTTTTTTTAAATGATATATCATAGAATTTAATGAATCCAAAAGGGAATTATACATTTTCTAAATAAAATCATTTATTATTCTTTATGTGGATTGAATATGTGAGGTTACTAGATTATTATGTCTCCAATTTGGCTTGATGTGTCCGAAATGGCTGTATTTCTTGATTAAAAAGTCATGATTGTCATGTTTTATTGGACAAACGAAAACCGATTAACCATATAGGTTTGTTAAATTATTTTATTTGGGATTTTCTGACAAAAATATCATCTTTTTTTTGGGTATGGAGATAGTAGACTATGACACCAAGTAGGCTCCAACAAGTTTTTGTTTTCATTTCATCTAATTTGGGAAAAAATCATCAGCTTTATTTGATTTAATGAAACATATAATATTAAATTTTATATATAAAGAAAAATTTGGATGCCTAGTATAGTTATGATGGATGCATCAAAATGATAAATTCATGTAGAAATTAAATAAATAGGTATGTAATAAAGGATTAGTTGAATGGTCAACTACATAAGAATTTCTATAAGGGGAAATTTCATTTTTCTTCTATAATTATTTTTTACCTTCATTTTTCTTCTATAATTATTTTTAACCTGAATACCCTTAAAAAATAATTGAATGGACCATAATGATGGAAATGTTGATGATTTAATTAACTATTAATTATCAGTTTTTTAATCACCCTGAACTTATCTTTGGTGGAGTTCATGGATGATGGATTTCAAATGATGAACAACAAAAATGTCATACAAATGTTCTGTTAGGTCCCAAATGGGTGATAAAATATGTTCCAGAGGGGGGTGAATAGAGTATATTAAAAAAATTAGAGAATTAGATTAATTATTTAGCATGATTATGAAATTTAAAAAATAAATTTAATTTCCAATATAAATAAAAGAATAAAAAAATGATGTTTTTATAATTGTTCAATCCAAAGTTGACTTAGTCTACTCTTATACCACTATACTAGGTAAGATATACATTGTGAACTCATATAATATTTTAATGGGAATCATAACCTAACTATAAAATAATTTTTTACAAAGTGGAGGGGTAACCACACTAACACACTAAATTTATTTTGGGGAATCAAAGCCTAAATATAGTAGTGAATTTAGACAATGGGAATCATAACTATAAAGTTAATAACTTTAGAATCTGATATTCACAACCCAAAGAAGAGAATAAGAATTTATTTGATATGTAAAATCATAAACATAAAATGAGAGTGTGTGAGAAAGATGAGAATAAGTGTTAGAAACTCAAGGATCCAGAACAAAATAGATATAAAATGAATAATGAATAAAGCATAGGTACTGGTTCTTGAGAAGTGTGTCCAGATGTCTCATCAAGGAAGTAAAATTTGAAGTAGATTGGGTTCAATAGGATCATCTAGTAGATGAAAAATTGATTTCACATGACGTGGTTTGTAAAAACTCTTCAAAGTTTAGTGTAAGGAATTTTTAAATTCAAATTTCAGAAGACTTTAATGCATCACATAATAAAATATTAAATTATAAGTTATTAAATGATGAAAAACAAGGTAGAATAATTTCCATGTTATTATATATTATTTTATAAAAAAATAACTCAAATAAATTAACTCAAAATATAAAAAAATAAATATTCAAAAAATATGTTGTATGTGTTCACATGAGTAAAGAAAAAATTAATAAATTTTTTAAAACTCTTTAAAATATTTTAAAATAAATTCACATGACTTCAATATAATATATATTAATTTTAGAAATCAATATCAATACCAAAAATTAGGGCAAGTGAAGCGTCTACTTTTATCAGTTCTAAGCAGAAAGGGTTGAAAAAAAGCCTCACATTTATCTACACTAGCTAAAAACGGTGATAAGGACACTTTTATTTGTGCTGAAAAAGTATTGATAAAGGTGTATCCTTTATCATTTCTTGTTTTAGCCCTGATAAATGATAGAGATATCAGAGCAATTCTTAGAACCGGTAAAAGTTTTTAATAAAAATTATAATTAATATATATAATTATTATATTTATATAAAAAAATATTGTTTCTTTATATACACAAATTAAAAAACTCTTGTTTATAATTAATATAAATATGAAATATTAATATATATATATATATATATATATATATTTAAAAATTCAAATATATATATATAATGTTTTTAAAAATTATTCATAAGATTATAATAAAATAAATATATACATTTAAATAATTATAAAATTATAATAGTTTTTCTAAATAATAAATAAATTTATTATATTTATAATTATATATATATATTAGGTTTTTGGCGGTACAATTACATTAAACACACACACCACACACCGAAAAGGCAGGCTATAGCCCCCCCAAGGGATAACCCACCCATAAAGCTTTATTTATTCAATACAAGGCCCAAAGGCCCAATGCAGCATCATGATTGCATCATACTACCTAGGTAATTCCTGTGTCACAACCTGCTTGCATCATGCCTACGTCACCACTTGTCTGTGTCATGCCTCTGTTACCCCCAACCAGCCGAAATTTGCCCCCACCTGGATTTGAACCAAGGCCTAATGCAGGATTATGTGGAGACTTTACCACTCAGATAAGCCCCTAACTACTATTTATAATTATATATTAATAATTACATATAAATATTATTTTAAAAAATATGTATAATTACAATTAAAAATTATATATATATATATATTAACATAAATATAAATTAAAATAATTATATGTCTCTAATGAATTTGGTTTATATATATATATATATCTTGAGATAATGATAATATTCGTGGACATGATTGGCATTATTTATGTTCATATATTGATGCGTTAGTATAATTTACACTATAGGATCAGAAGTTTATTTATGGAAATGATTATGGATTGCTAAATCTTAAGATTACCTATATTATGATGATGCATTCATATGTTATGTACTCATCATGAATGTTCATTTATACATTTATTTTTTTTATGATCTACACTTTACTAGGTATATGATCCATTCATGTTAGACCCATGAACCTATTATGTTCTTATAAAAACTTATAAAATTAAATTAAAATTAAATAATTATAAAATTGAAATAAATGCATTTATTATAGTTTTATAAATATATATATTTATATATTGATAAATATATATATATATATACATTTATATATTAATAAATATGTATAATTATATATAATTATATACAAATATTTATAAATATATTTATTTATAATTATAATTATAAATATATTTATTTATACTTATAATTATAAATATATATATATATATAGTTATAGTTATAAAATTATAATAATAACATCATTGTTGTTTGCATTCCATAATTCTCTCAATCTTGGTTTCCTCACTACTGGAATCCTCCGTATGGATCGATCTCATTGCCGTCATGCGTCTCTGTCCATGCCACCGTCGATTTCACTGAAAAATACTAACGATCTCACCACTGTCGCATATGCTACGAGTATCTTGATCCAGTTTTTTTGTGTACTAATGTCACACTATTGTTACGTTTTCTATGGGATTCCTTATATCTTGATGCCATGCTAGTCTCAGGTTAACCCCGCCTCACACAGGACGTCGTCATTGTGTTTGTTGCGGGATTCCTTCAATCTCGCTGTCATTCTAGTCTCAAACCGATCATTCTTGGTATAGGTTATTCGGTATATGGAAACATCTCTTGATAAATCTACCGAGGTTATGGAAGTTTTGGCTTGCACGGATTTGGAGTTTACAGATCTAATGATTACAAGGTTGCGTGAAACATGCCGAATATCTCAGATTCAGGTCTCTTAAGAAAAAGATCTTTTTTTATCTACAAAGGGTCGTCTGCTGGGGTGATTCTTCAGAAGGGGATAATCAATCATGTGAGAGTTGAATATTATGTGGTTTCTGGATGTTTGACATTAGGTAAACATTCTCTTGTTGCATGACTGATTTTACCCAAGGGCTCCAAACCTTGGAAAATTAATGATTTGATCATGCATCTGGCATCGATTTAGGGTTTTGATAATTGGATATGTGTATCACTAGGAATAGGTTTCTTACATATTCTATTCCCCTCAAAGGACATAAAATTGTGAGTATGGGGTTGAGGGTAAATATCCCTCAAACATAGTGTTATTCATATTCATGAATGGGACCAAAGTTTCAATCCTTTGGAGGTATGTAACTCATCTGCACAACTATGGGTCAAAGTGTTCGGTCTTAACTGGATATTGTGGCATCCGAAGATCTTGTATGATCTTGTTCTTGAAATAGGCATTCCCATCAAATATGATAATGAAACTGATCATGATCACTTTGTAAATTATATAGGATTTCTTGGTGAGGTTGATCTAGTTGATACAATGTTTGAAAAAGCTCATCTCTCCACTGAATCTGATGAATTTGAGCTCAAAAATGAATATGAAAAAGTTCTGAAATTCTTCTCAAAATGAAAAATTATTGGACATGAATCTGTGAATTGTAGAAGATCTATCTTTTGTTCATTATGCTTAGTGCGTGGACATGAAGAATCCAAATGCAACAATAGGGCTCATATTGTAGATATAGAAGATGGTAGATGTAGTAAGGTTGATGAGGGAAAGGATCTACCAGTAGAGAATCCCCCTAAAAGAAATGGTTTAGTTGTTTTAATTAATCTGGATACATTTAAAACTATAAATGTTAAATCTGCAATGCTTTATAATGGGGATTTAGTCCCTATAGTTTTCTTATCTCTAACTTTACTGTGCAGGAAGAGAATACTTCCATTTATTTAAATCTAGAGAATAAATTACTTTCTACTGAGTGCTCTAACAAGATGCGATGGTATGATATTGTTGCTAAAGAAGGACATTCTGATAGAATCCTCTGGGATGTCCAAACACCTATGGTGTAGGAACACGTGGATGGGATAGACACCAGAGAGATCGATCTGCAACGTATGGATGATGAGTGCTTCATGTCTGAACAAATGATATGGATCAAAAAAGGTAAGCAGATAGATATCTTCATATATCCAATTGAGGATCAAGAGAAGATGAGGTATCAAGTCTCTATGGACAGTCCTAAGAATCTCAGGCCTTCTTTAGTTGAGGAGACTGAGCCAACTGGGAATTAGCAACAAGCCAATACATGGAGACGTGAACATCATCCAAAATCTCGTGGTCGAGGGCATGGCCATGCTGACTGGGTTAATGCATGAGGGTGGGGCACTCTATGAAGCCAACTCACTTTGGAACACCAATAGCTAAGAGATAAATACTTCATGCCCTTCAACCAAAATAATTTACAGTCAAAATGAGAATCTACTGATGATGTCACTGATCTTGACTATGGGGATGAACATGTTCCTCTTCATTGTTAGTTTTTTATGGATTTGGGCTTACCCTTTGTTTGACCCCATCCATGCACTTTTTCATGTCCTATCTTTTTTATTCATTAATAGTCTTTGGTAGGAGTAGGTTCTCATGGATCCTGGAACCTTTTAATATAAATTATAATAAATATATTTATTATTTTTATAAATATATACAAATATTTATTATTATAATTATAAATAAATATAGATATATTAAAATAATTATAAAATTATAATAGATATAATAATTATATATTTATAAACTTATAAATATAATAAATATATTTATTATAATTTTATAATTACTTAAATAAATGTATATTTTTTATATAATTACAACTACAAATAAATAAATATTTATTTAAATAACTATAAAATTATAATAAATCTATTTATTATATTTATAAATTTATAAATATATACTATTAATATATTTATTATATATAATTATAAATATAATAAATATGTTTATTATTATTTTATAATTATTTAAATATATATATATATTTAATTATAACTATAAATATATTTATTTATTTAAATATTTATAATATGATAATAATTATATTTATTATATTTATAATTTTATAAATATATATAATTAATATATTTATTATGACTTTATAATTATTTTAATATATCTAAATTTATTAATAATTATAATTATAAATATAATTAATATATTTATTATAATTTCATAATTATAAATAATTATTTATTTTATATAATGTTTATAATATTATAAATATATATAAGTATATAAATATATACAAATATTTACAAATATATTCATAATATATAAAGTTATAAATAAATATTTTTTTATTTATAGTTATAATTATAAATAAATAAATATTGTGGCCGGCTCCACAGATGAGTAGTACTAAATCTGTGGATCCACACAAGGTTACCAGACATCAAATCATGGTCGCATCAATATTTCCCCCAATTTGATGGAGTAATGTTCTTCTCCTATTTATGAGATGGCAGTTTGAGCATGTGGATCACAGGTAGCACAACATGGTGCGTTTCTAATGACAGGTAATGGTGCAGGGTGTCATACCTCTAGATCTGCGGCAATCGACGAGCTACTAGACTTTCAGGGATGTCAGGCAGTGGAAAGGCCACACGCATTTGTTATAGGTGGGATCACAACAGGAGCACTAGCGGGGGAGCAAGCTTGACAGAAAGGAGTAGAGAAGGAGTTCTGTGGATGATATCCTTCAATGTATAATGATGAGATGGTTGTGTGTAGGATAACGATGCTTTAGATGGAGTGTGATGTGCTGGCAGGAGCAGGATGGTGAGGTCAATGGACAGGATGATTGCGGACCATAGGGTGATGTAAGTGCAGTAGGGTTCAAAGTTACACCTATGGGTATCAGCTTACTAGACATATAATGGGGTTCATGTCCAATAGGTCTTTAATTCCATAATTCATCAATGTAATAAAAATTTGGTTGGTAGGGTGGGTTATCCTTTGGGGGGCTATGACCTGCCTTTCCAGCATGTGTGTGTGGTGTGTTTGTGTGTTTGGTTGTAATTATACCCCAAATCACCTAATATAATATAAATATAAATATATATTATAGATAATTTTATAAATATATTTAATAATATTAATTAATTATTAAAATTATATCTTTATCAACACTTTTTTAGCACTGATAAAGATAGACCTTTATCAGTACTAAAAAAGTGCTGATAATAGTATTCTTTTTCAGTGCAATAATTTTAGCATTGATAAAGGTTGGTTTTATCAATGATTTTGATTTTATCAAAGATAAAAAAGACATTTATCAGTGTTTTCCAAAAAGTGATGGTAAAATCCTTTCCGGTATTTATAATTGCATCCCTATCAAAGCTCTACCACCATCCATGCTTCAAGATTTTGTAGAACCAGAACTCTGATGTAGTCGTTCTTTCCTCTGCTACCACTGTCATGGAAACTGCCTCCACTACAGCCTCCACTTCCATTTCCCCCACCACTAGACTCTACTGTCACCACCGCCACTACCTCTACTACCACTGACACCATCACTACCTCTACCGCTTCCTCTGCTACTGCTTCCCTCACTACTAGACCTCACTATTGCCACCCGACATCCAAATACAAGGTATGTTATCTTGTTTTCACATTTTTTTCATGTGAACATCTCCTACTCGTGATTCTATTTTTATCAACAAACCAATCTCCCATCATTTTTTATCTATGCATGTCTTAGGCCTCATTATCTTGACATCACTTTCTTGATGCCCTAACTTCGATCTATTGGTTCCAATGGATGCCTTTTGGCAATTGATTATAAGGACTTATATTCTACTTGGTTGTTTTCATCCATCATTCTCTCAATGATCCACTATAGTGGTATAGTTTTTGTTTGTGGTTGGAGCTATTCTACATTTTGATGACACATGGGTGCAGTGTTGGTTGATGAGTTATCTGTGGGGAGAAAATGTGCATTTTAGGGAGGTAATGATATGGTTGGTATATGGTTGTGCTATGGGGTGGTGATGTGACATCCCATAAAAATACTATTTAATAATATTAAATTAAATTTAAATACAACCTATACATTGGTCTCTAAATATCATTTATATAACCTATGTTTTAAACTTTTTGCTACATCAATTTTTGTGAAATAATAATGTTTTGATTATGAAATGTTTTTAATAGAGATTTTTTTATTATTTTTTAAAATACTGATGAAATCATTTTTCATTGAAGGTCTTATTTAAATTGGGTGTTTTGGTGTTTTATTTTTTAATTTAACTTATAATGAACCAGTGTATTTTATATTGTTCATTAAAAATATCATTCTCTCCATAGAACAGTATTTCATAGATATTTTGAAGGATAAAAATTAAATATATATAATATTGTTATTTTATAATTTTTTATTAATGATATATTGTTTGATTACAATGAATAAATTTTCATTATCCATAATTCAAAGAAAAATCATTTTATATTAAACGAAGTAATTTTTCACAAAAAACAATTTTCAATTAGAGAATTTTATATGAATTTAATAAGGAAAAAAATTAATAATTAATCTATGGACCCTCTATCAATTTTTTTGTTAAAAAAATTATAGGAAGCACTAAAAAGTCATGGTATAAAAATAACTTTTGACATATTTAAATTGTTTCAAGTTTATAATTTAATAGTTTTATACTATTTTAAATTAATATATTTTTATAAATTTTATATTATATTGTATTATACTAATATAATTTAATAATAATATTTTATTAAATATTTATACTTTTTAGTTTTATGCATTTATAAAATTATATACTTTTATAAATTTTATGGTATATCATATTTACATATATAGTTTAAATATAATATTTTATTAATTATTTGTAGTTTCATAGTTTTCTAGATTTATAAATTAATATAAAATTATAGTTTTATTCATTATAAAATATTATACTTCAATACTTTCATAAAATTTACTTGTCTATAATATAATTTTAAACATTTATAAATTTGTAAAACTATATACTTCTATAATTTATGTATACTTGTATAACATATATTTTATTTTATACAGTTTTATTAAAATACTAGGAAACTTTTTTTATTTCATGTGATTCATCAAACTCACAAAAATACCTTATTGAAATGATCCAGCTTAGGCAATGATAACCCAACACTGGAAACCTTAGTATTCGCTTAGGACTATCTTCACCTTTTAAATAATATATATTGATAATAAAACCATGTAAAGGGAATGTCACTAATTCTATCCAACCCATATCATTTCCAGCATGACCTCACTCCCATAAAAGGTGAATTAATGTTTAACCCCATTACAACTCCTAAACCTACATTGCATCCAACATCACCTGTATTGTTTAAATTTGGGGAGTCCTCTACAACTACATATTTTATCTGGTTTGGTGTTATCTTCTAAGGGCATGAGTCTCAGGCAACAAAAATACAATAATAATGATCATTTAAATTTTGGGTTCCCCTTATTTGAAATTCTAGTTTTTGTGTATTCATTTGGATAAATATTAATATTAATGAATAAAATAGGATAGATATGAATAAAGAACGTATGGATGTCAATCGTATGATAAAAGAGTATGAATATGGAGTGAAAGAGTTCATCAAGTCTTCAAAATATCATTCTTATGATGCCTCTCAAATCCATTTTTCATGTTTACACTATTTTTATTCAAGACTAATTAGTCCATAGGAGTTGGAAGAACACTTGATTGATCACAAAATTGATTAAAGATATAAATATTTGAATAGACATGGAAAAAAAGTGAATATAGCTAGTGACTGGGATAACACTACATTTTATGGATCATATTATATGAATACAAGTGTTGAAAATGAATAAGAACGTATCAAGGATGTGATTATAGGTGTGAATGGTAAGGAAAATCATATTGAGTAAATGATCAGTACAGTTGAAGATAAACATAATCATTGTACAAAATTGTTTAATAAGTTAAAGAGTATTGAAGATATTCCATTGTATATTGGTTTCACTAAATATGCATCATTTTCAGTCATATAGAATTTGTATAATTTGAAAGAAGGAAACAGATGGAGTGATGTAATTTTTACTGAACTACTTTCTCTCTTAAATGTTATGATCCCAAAAGATATTGAGATCCCTATCCAAACATATGATGATAATGATTTCTACACTCGATGGTTATGGTCTATAATAGAATACATGCCTATAAAAATGACTGTATACTTTACCATAAGGACCAAAGATCACTTAATTAATTCCCAAAGTGTAGTGCTTCCCGATACAAGAAAGATGAATCGGGTCATATGAAATTTTTATGGTAATTTACAATAATTACAAGGTTTAGTTTCCTATATATAAGTGAGGATACTTTAAGAAAATTGGAATGGCTTGTGGATACAAGAAATAAATATGGGAAAATTTGTCTCCTGGAAGACTCTCTTTAGTGAAAGAAAATTGATCATGAATATCTTGAATTTAGAAACGAGTTGAGAAATCTTCATCTTATGTTATCTACATATTGTTTGAATCCTTTTGGTTTTCAAAGAATCACTCATAGTACATGTCTGGTTATGTTTTTAAATTTTAAATTCCTATTGTGTTTATGCATGAAATGAAAATACATCATGTTATCTATGCTTATATTAGAAACAAAATAATAGGGTAATGGTATTTATGTTTATTTAGATTTATTGATCGAGTATTTGAAATTATTATGGGATTCAGGTGCTATGTTTTATGATACTTATAGAAATGAAAATTTCACAATGAGATCCATGTTGTATGGGGTGATAAATAACTTTCTAGCTTGTGGAAATTTTTCAGGATATAGAATTAAAGCAACTCAAGGGTGTCTTGTTTGCGAACAAGGTATATAATCAATTAAGTTGAAAAATTCACCAAAGATTGGGTTTCTAGTACATAATAGACTTTTAACCCAATGGAATAAGTACCTGTATTGGATGCTATAATTTAATAATAGTTCATAGGAACGTACAACACCATATCCACTAACAGGTGATCAACTGTTTGAGTACGTAAATGTTGTGCACACTGCTTTTGGTAAACCATTTTTAAAAGACCTTATGAAAACCTTTAGAAAAAAGAGATTATAATTTTTTAATTATCATACTAGAATTGTCTGTACATTAGGTATTTTCTTGATGTTATGCATATTGAAAAAATTTATGTGATAGTGTCATCGGTATATTACTAAAATCACCCTGAAAAAAATAATATGTAATTAAGGCTCGGTTAGATATGGTTGATATGGGAATACAGGAAGTTTTTGCGCCATTGAAGGGTGAAAAATAAACTTTTCTTCCTCCAACTACTTACACTCTTTCTAGGTAGAAGAGATATCAATTTTGAAACTTCTTGAATGACATAAAGATTCCAGAAGTGTATACATCAAATATCAAGAATATTGTGTCAATGAATGATTTAAAGTAAAAGGTTTTGAAATCACTTGACATCTGTGTTTTGATGAAATATCTAATTTCTATAGCTTTATGTTGCATTTTGTGCAATAATTTCTATCATATTATGTGAATTATAAATGTTATTACCAATAGTATTATTTTATATGATGCTTCACTTGTTGGTTCACTTGGTGAGTTAGATTCAACTATGTTGTCATTTACACTATAGAAGTATGTACCCCCATTGAATGGTATTTGATGATTTTGAAATGGTATGTCAAAAATCAAAGTCATCCAGAGGGTTGTATTGCAAAGTGATATATTGTTGAGGAAGTCATTGAATTCTATACCGACTACCTGTCTGGTGTGGAAAGCATCACTCTATAGAAATATCTTCACTCTGGGTGGCTTGTGGGTGAAGGAATTTCTAGAAGATATGTTCTCACAATCAATATTTCATATCATTTGTAGGACCACATTTACGTTTTTCATAAGAATTTAGAGGTTTGTCCATATGTTGAAACCCAAAAAGTAATTCTTGGGCATTTGAATCCAAAAAGGGATGAAATATGGATATCAAATATAGATAATAAACAGTTTATAAAATGGTTTAGAGACCATATTTTTAGAGAGTCAGATGAAAATGCATATTCAATTTCAGAATAACTTTGATGGATTGATAGAGGACCAAGTGTGTATGTATTATCTTACAATGTTTATTTAATTAATGGTTATACATTCTATAAAAATAATCATGATGATGATAGTACCGTGAAAATTAGTGGAGTTACACTTGTGGTTGACGCAATGCATGTTTTTGGTATCAAAGAAAAAAATCTAATTTACATGAATATTTCATACTTTGACATCATCTAAAAATTTTGGGAGTTGGATTGTACAACATTCAATGTACCAATTTTTCAATCCAAGTAGGTTGATAAAATAAGTGCTCTTAAAATAGATAAACTGTGATTCATGAAAGTGGATTTTGATAAGGAAGGGTACAAATAAAACTATTTATAATGGAATCATAGGCAGTAAAATTATTTTACCTTATAGATCCTTCAAAATGAAATTATTCAATTGTTCTGTTATCGACCAAAACCAATTAAGGGACAGATGAAAATTCATCTGAGGTTGAACCTTTCATTGGGACATTGCAATCATTTCTCAAGGGTCCCAATATAGACGTGGTTTTATATGTCAGATGATACCAGAGTGAAGGGACTTGGATACTCGGTTGAGGGATCAAATCCCTACAACAATTAAGAGAGTTCAATAATAATGTTATATTTTTTTGTAATATACATTATGTTTCCTCATGTTATTATCTATACATTGTGGCATTTATATAATATAAATTAAATTGTAAACCAATTATATAGATAATGACTTTTTCAAATGTTGGTGATCCCAATACTGAGGAATAATAGGTCTCTCAACCTAATGTTGCTCCCAATGTAGAGAATAATGACCTTCTATACGTGATGGTGCTCCCAATCCTGAGGAACTAAAGGTTTCTAAACATACTGATACTCCCATTGTAAATGTACAACAACCTTCTGAACATGTTGATGGTACCAATACATAGAAATAACATATTGATGATGATGGATCTAAGGAAATGGTAGGTGATGAAGGGCCGATGATGCAGAAAAAACAAGAGCTCTATAGTTTGACAGTGTTCAAAAAAATGTTAAGGAAAAAATCAAAGACATCAAATTTGAGGTCGGATGGAATACATGAGGATAACATGTTAACCCCAACAAGTTCATGTTTAGTAGTTACATTAGACTCATCACTCAGCAACACATGCTGATTGATATAGATTTGTGAAGCCAGGTTGTTCCCATGCTTGAGGCACTGATGTAGGAAAATATTATGATAGAATTATGATATCATTTATTTATTTTACTAAAAAATTAATTAACAAAACATTGAATTACTCCTTATCATGCCTTATAGAGTGAATTTATATTATATGAATCCTATATGAAATATGTATTACCTCTTACTAGAGGGATTCACCGAGGCTTTCACACAATTAAAATGAGATTTCATCTTAAAGATACTTATGGGAAAATAAACTTACATTGATATCTTATGTACGCATTCTGGATAACATAAGAAACATGGGATGTGTTTACTTTACATCATGTGGAGATGTATTTTCAGGTACATTTTGGATGGTAACAAATTGTTTAATAATACATGTATTCATCACTTTGATTGATAATTTTTAATTTATGAAACAGAAACTGAGTGGGAAAAATAAGGAATGGGAAGAAAAACCTAAGTACCCCAAAATTAAAGCAAAGATGGGGTACACTTCACTTAAAAAAATTGGTACATATTTTAAATCTACTGTAAAAATTTTATGTGACAGGAAACAACACAATAATAATGTTTCTCTTACGAATCCAAATCCAAATCTACTTCCATACCATTCCATGTGCTATGGAAGGAGGCATGTGTAAATAATGGTGGGATACTAATAGATAAAAACACACAAAATTATGGGAAACATGTGTAAGTATGACATAATAAAAAAATATTTTTAAATTAATATTACATAACAATGATTACTTATTTTCCTATATTTTCTATCTGAATTAGTCACAAGAATCGTCTATACCTATACTAGATGAACACCTATTGTCGGTGGACTTGAAGTGGCTAGAACAACATGGTCATAGAAGATTTATGTTGTTTTTGGATGACACCCTGAACATATTTTGAAAATAAAAAGTAGGACAAAGATAAAGAAATAACAGAGATGAAAGTAAGATTAAATTCCCATGAATAAAAAATTCATTGGTAGAATTATTTTCTACAATATGTTATGGTTGGGAAAAAAATAGAAGAAACAACTCAATAACAACCATTGTGTGATAATCTTTCCCACCCTTACTCGCTTTAAATTGAGTTATTCCCCTAAAAAAGTTGTCTTATTTTATGTATTCTAATAATTATTTTTTTGAAATGTAAATCTGACAAAAATTGAAAAATTTCCTGTACTAATATTCTATAGGGTAAAAATAACTATGATTTATATCTATCAACACCCACCCATCACCTTGTAGTGAGGGATATAGTGTTCAATATCAAAGACGATTGCTTATACAATAGACCAGTTCTAACACATCATGTGAGAGTGTCAATTAGCATAGATCAGGAGCCAAGAACCAAGCTACCTATTCCACTTTATGATGATGATATTCATATGGTCGACCAATCTATTGAAGAATTCATCACATGGCCTTCAAATCTTATAAAAACACTTGTTGACAAGGAAGTATTCATTTTCAGTTTATTTTTTATTATAGAAAAATAATAATTAATGAAAAGAATATATAAAGTTATGAATTTTATTACATATGGAAAAAGGGAAGGAGTGAAAAATAATGTTTGACTCAAAACAATATAAATGATCAACAAACTGATCAAAAAGATGTTCTAAAAACCCTTTATCCCACCCGTCCAATATTCGCATTAACTAACATTAATGGTTCATGTGGATACAAAGTTATAAAATGGTAGTAATGACATAGTTAATTTTCAAGAACAAATGTATGAACTATACATTATAAACTAAATTTCTCTAGAAAATGTAAATGAAATACTCAACTATGAATGGATAGAAGATTTTGTAGTAAATTTAGACATGAGGTATGTTTTCATGATTTTTTTTCCAAAATATGGTATCCTATGTTAATTATGACTAAATACATTTCATATTTGTTTGAAGGAAAATATATATATATATATCAATACCAATTGAAGGGATTACCCTGAAAACATGAATAACGACTCATTAATCCTCACATCACTTATACAGAACAACCTAAATAAATTCAACAAAATTGAAATAAATAGTGACAAAACTAGGTAAATAATTTGAAAGAAAACTTATAGATGAAATACTCTTTTTAATACCAACATTGGAGGGGTAAAATATAAAATTTAATCATATCAAATATATTTTCATTTCTTTCATTACATATTCCTTTTTATGTTTCTAGGAAACATTGGATGATCATTATGGTCAATTTGGATACTCCAAAGATTTACTTCTTTGATTCAATACATTGATACCCAAAAAACGGACCACACATGATGTATTTTTTCAATCTGTAATGCACTCCATCTAATGTTTTAAAAATAAAATTCAAGTTATATATTTTTTATTATTTTTTAATAATAATTCTATTATTATAGGGTGGTATTTAAATATCGTGAAATTCCTGGGAAGAATATAGTCATTTAGCGCATGGAACTTAACAATTTCTAAAATTGGATAAGTATTAGGGTATATATAATAAGATATCATGATCCGAACACATATCAAAACAAATTTCTTATTTTTATCAGTGTTTTTTTAGTGTCTGAAATAAACAAAAGGAAAATATTGTGGTTATTATGTTTGTAAATTTATGAAAGAGATCATATTACATCAACAAACTATAATCCTCGAAGATGTATTTTTGAAGATAATTACTAATTTCATTTAAAATATTTATTAATCCTTTATGTATTTATATATTTCTACTACTAATATACATGTTAAAAATAATCATATTCACAAGATGATATAGATTTTCTTAGAAATAAATGGCTAGCATACCTGATGGAAGAATGTACACAAATAACATGAAGATGTGACTACTATATAATTAATGAATTGTTTCATATTTATTTTTAATTTATTTCTTTTTATTATTACACACATAAGAATAGTTTTTTTATATTTTTGGATTCCATTTTTTGAGTTGGGGTGGTTTTTTCGAAGTTGATGATGCTCATGATAGATTGTACTATGAGACTGCAACTAAGATAATGACAATAAGGAAATGGGTAAAAAATGTATACAACCATCATGAAAAGTTTAATTACTTTAAATTATATTATTAATTTTTTCTTCATTTTATCTACTATTTTAAAGTCATTTTCCATATCATTTGTATCTAATAATTATTTACTTTTTTCATAGATCTTTTAGAAATTAACATTTTTCTTTCAACTATCTTTAAAAATCCACAAAAGAGATAACATGTTTCTTTTTTCCAATGTTTCCATGACTTCCATTGTTTTTATTTATCAACTTTCCAACACTGCATTTTGAGTAAATGTTCTTAGATGAAAAAACTTTCTCTTTGTTTAAAACCAGAAGAGTATAGGAAGCTCTTGGGCCTATTATGATTACTTCTCATGATATAATGTGAAGAAGACAAAACTAGAAATTTAGGATATAGCCACAGTTTTGAACTGTGTCTATAAACCCCAAAAAAGTGGTTATAGGTTATAGCCATGGTTTAATGAACCATGGATAGTATTGGTGTGGCTATAGGGAAAGGCCTATAAAAATGGTTTGAAATTGTGGCTAAAGTCCTATAGCCATGGTTTAAACTGTGGCTAAATACCTATAACCATAGTTCAAATCATGGATAAAGCCCTATATCCATGGTTTGAAACTATGGAAGAAGCATAAGACGGACTAGGTTTATAGACATGGTTTGAAACTAGGGCTATATGGATTTATCCATGCTTAAAACCATGTTTGAAACCATGGCTAAAGACATATACCCACAGTTAAAATCATGTAAAAAGCCTTATGGCCACATTTTGAAACTGTGGAAGCAGATTAAGCTGGGTTAGGTTTGTATCCATGGTTTGAAACTGTGGATATATGGATTTAGTCACGTTTCAAACCATGGATATAGGTCTATAGACACGGTTTAAAACTGTGGCTACAGGCCTTACCATTTCATAAAAAACACCCCCACCTGCACATCACCCCCCACTCCCCTTGATGTAACCCACCTCCCTGAAAATACCTCCCCCCCACTCCCCGCTAGATAGAACCCCCCCCCCCTGGACAGACCCCCCTTCCTAGACAGACCACCCCCCTCCTTCATAGAGAGACCCCCTCCCTAGACTGACCCCCTTTCACACCCCCTACAGACCCCCTAACACCCCCACACCTCCCCCCTACAGAACCCCTTGCACCCCAATGCAGACCCCCCTTGACCCCCCCCCCCCCCCCCACCCCCTTCCTGGACAGAACCCCCCACCCTATAGGTTCCAAGCGCAAAAGAAGTGCATTGGTGTGTGTACCCAACTATAATTTGTCCATTAACAACAATCAATCCGAGATCCAACATGATAATAAAAGGCTGAATATTCATAATAGAATGAATAATGAAAGAAAAAAAGGAGTCCTAGAACCATAGAGAGGATCATCATATGTTGGTTATAATTAATTTAATTAAAATATAATAATTACCTAAATGGAATTATCTCTTTGCTGATGTTTTTTGTCGTGATTTGATGTGATCCTTCATTGAGTCTTAGAAGCCAAGTGTAAGCTTCCTCTAGTGGTGATCCGTATGTGCTTCATGTATCTTTATATGTCACTGAAGGAATCTTCGGGTGCTATCATGAAAGAGCCTCTGATTGCGATGTCCCTATTTGATTGCCTTGAGAGTCGCTTCCAAAGATCTCTCCTTGATCTGGTGGAGTAGGATCTCTCTCATAACTTGAGAACGTTCTTGGTGGAAAAATAATTCTCTCTTGGCTTGAGATCTTTTCAAGATCCATTTTCCACCACCCCAAAGAATGGATAGGCTCATAAAAATAATATAATAGGATTTTAATTACTTATAATAATAAAATGAATTAATTACGTGAAAGCATTTATTCATTTCATTTAATTCTTATTAATACCCCATGTATAATAATAACAGTTGACTATTATTGTTACTTGACATAGGCCTAGAGAATTAAACCTAATATTATTTAATTAAATAAATAATTTTATTTCTCACAAATCCCCAGAAGAACTACATGGTGTGTATATTAATATACACGGTGTGTACTTATGTTTTTTCATTTTATTTATTACCACCACCACATTTATTAGACCTCAAATAAAGGCTATTTATATCTTATATAAATTTCAATGCACTACTCACTAATAAATATATTATTTATCCCACAATATATTCTCTCAAATGAAGCGCATTTTATGCTAGTTCCATCAACCTATGTGCTCGATTATTGTTTCTTTAACTTTCTGGAATTGTACTTTCCCATTCCTTACCATGGAAATGAATTTATTTAGGCTATAATATTTCCATCAAAGGGCCTGCGATATCAACTTCTGTTATGGAACAGAAGGGACCAATCCTTTCTCACATTATCTATTAATGCAGTATTACTAATGACACACCCAACATATCCTACCTCATTGTGAAGAGTGTGTCATCATAGTTTTTATCAGTACATCTAAGTGCGTGAGTTATAATAAACATTAATAAGAATCTTAAATTATAAGGAACAATACACACATCTGTTGATAGAAACATCTAATGACACTATAAAATGTGGATTTTCTACTTGCGGGTCTCGTTCTCATAATATACTCCTAGATATTACCAATGGAACACACCATGAGAAAGTGCCTCAAATTTTTATGAGCCCTAAAAAATAATGTCCTAAATTATTTGTGTCTCTCAAATAACAACATCTATCTATAGAACATATATTCAAGAATAGTGTTATGGCACTTCCGGGTTCTCATCATAGCAGGGATCCTCTATGACCCTTTAGTGCAACAACGATCCTTGGGACATTACCACATGCATTTTCATGCATAAGAACAATCAAGATGTTATAAGGTATATATTAATGAATTAAAAAATAGTTGGTTCTAGGCCACCAACTACAACATACTCCCACTTGGACTAGATCTAACTGCTAACAACCTTTAACCCACTAGCTCTCACATGATATTCATGCTTCTGCTGAGATAGGCCTTTAGTCATGGGGTCCTCCACATTCTATTTTGTAAACAATTTTCTCACTCTAACTTCACCCCTTTGATATAAGTCCCTCAAGAGGTGATACTTTTGGAGAATATTCTTTTTCTGTTGATGTGACCTTGGTTCTTTTTCTAGAGCCACCGCTATAGTATTACCACAATACAATGTGATAGAATGTCTACTACTAGGCACCATAACAAGATCCTAGACAATGTTACAAATCCAGATGGCTTCTTTGGATGTAGAAGAAGACACTGTGTATTCAAAATCCATTGTAGAATCAGTGACGACTGGCTGATTTGAACTCTTCCAGCTCACATCTCCTCTGTTGAGATAGAAAACATGTCCAGACTGCAACTTTAGATCATTCTGATCTGCTTGAAAACAAACACCAGCATACCCTCTGATGACCATATCCTCATCTCCTCCATACACTAGGAATATATCCTTAGTTCATCTTTGATACTTAAGGATAGTCTTAATAGCAGTCCAATGTTGTTCTCCAGGATCTGGTTGATATCTTCCTACCATGCTTAGTGAATAATAAACATCAAGCCCAGTACATAACATGGCATACATGATGGATTCTATATCCAAAGATTATGGGATCTTACTCATCCTATCTTTCTCATATTGTGTCTGAGGACACATTATCTTATAAAGATGTAGTCCATGTGACACAGAAACCAATCCCCTCTTGTATTGTTCCATACTAAATCTATTTGGTATCTAGTCAATTTATATACCCTGACTTAGTCAAAGAAGCCTCTTGGATCTATCATGAATGATCTTGATCCCAAGAATGTAGGATGCTTCACATGAGTCTTTTATGGATAAATACTTGTTCAACCAGTCCTTAACTGACTGTAAGATTGGTATATCATTTCTGATGATTAATATGTCATCAACATATACTACTAGGATAATGACCACATTCCCATTAAACCTCTTATAAACACATGGATCACATTCATTCTTAATGAAACTAATCTCTTTTATGGCTTCATCAAATCGAATGTTCGATGACCTAGTTCTTGATTTAACCCATAAAAGGATTTTTGCAACTTGCACACCTGTTTGGCTTCACCTAATGACACAAACCTTTCTGGTTGTGTCATATAGACATCTTCCTGAAGGTTCTCATTAAGGAATGCTGTTTTGACATCCATATGCCAAATATTATAGACAAGGTAAGCTGTTATGTCAAGTATGATTCTTATGGATTTAAACATGGAAACTGGAGAGAATGTTTTATCATAGTTAATTCCTTGACATTGTCTGAATCCTTTAGCCACTAGCCTTGCTTTATAGGTTCTAACTTGCCTTTCCATGTCCAACTTTCTCTTGAATACCCATTTGCATCCAACAGGATTTACAATAACTGGATCGTTGACCGGAAACCATATATGGTTCTGATACATGGAATCCATCTAATATTTCATATCTTATATCCATATTGCAGCTTATGAGCTCTCTACTTCTTCCTTGTAGGATAGAGGTTCATCATTTTCCAACAATAATGACTCACCATCCTCAGTGACTAGGAAACCAAATATCTTTGGTTCCTTTACCTATTTCGATCTCCTACGTAGTACTTGTATTTATGGAACCTCTTCCATGGGGACCTATAGGAACATGTTCCTATACCAACTCTTTTGTATCTTGAGCATCAACTTCTTTAAAGTCAATCTTGCTTCCACAATAATTTTTGAGGATGTGCTCCCTCTCAAGAAAGACGGCTTGTCTGGTGACACTCACTTTCTTGTCTAAAGATTTATATAGGTAATATCTTTTTTTTACATAGGATATCCTATAAAGATACACCTTGTTCCCTAGGGTTCTAGTTTGTTGCCTAATAAGGCCTTAAGAAACTCCTCGCATCCCCATACACGTGTGTGTGAAAAAATGGGTTTCTTTCTATTCCATAACTCTGAGGGACTTCCATTTTCCCCCTTATTTGGTACTCAGTTTAATGTGTATGTCGTATTTTGTAATGCATATCCCCAAAAGGATAATATAAAATCTCCATGACTCATCATCAACCTCACCATGTCCAGCAAGGTGTGGTTCCTCCTTTCACTAAAACCATTCCACTATGGTGTATAAGGATGAGTGATTTGAGATAGAATCCTAGACTCCCATAAAAGTTCTATGAATTCTTGGTTCAGATATTCTCCACCTCGATCCAATTAAAGCTTCTTTATCTTCTTACAAATCTAATTATCTACTTTATTCTTGAATTCCTTAAATTTCTCTAATGCCTTTGACTTATACCACAATAAGTACATATAGCCATATCTACTCAAATCATCAGTAGAAGTAATGATGTAAGAATATCCACCTCTAGATTCTACTAGAAATGGTCCACACGCATCCATGAGTACCAATCCTAGATGTTTTTTGTCCCATTCACCCTATCCACTGAAAGGCAGATTATTTATTTTACCTTGTAAACAAGCATGACATGTTGGGACCAAGTTGTATGGAGAAGTAAGTAAGAAGAGTTTGATGTTATAGAGTGTTGTTTTTTGTTGTCAAAGAAGATAAATGACATCACTTTGTAAAGGAATTGGAAATCAGATGATGATTTTCTGTTTCGTATTTCAAAAATATCATAAGTTAAGATAACTTATGATGCAAGCCCTATGATGGAAAGGGGGAGTAAAAGTGTTTACAGTTGTATATAGTTTCAATTGGGATGAATGATGCTGGTGGAAGATAAAGAAGTCAAAATACTTTCCTTGGAAAATCTGATGATGCTAAAGGTGTTCAATAAAATAAAATAAATCACAATAGATATGGTTCGTGATGAAAGTAGTTGTTTTTTGAATATTCTATATGATAATAAAGCATCATTGGTGTTCTTTTCGAAACATATTTTAAGGTGGAGTTCCATGATCCGAATATCAAAATCTTGCAAAGGAGAGGCTTATGCGAACTATTTATTTTTGCTCGCAAGATTGAAGGGTGTTTGGAATGTAGCGTCTAAGGCATGATTTGAGGCCCAAACATTAAAAAATGTCAAATGCATGAAGTGCGCAAAAGATTCAAGAAGTGTGTGAAAGATGAGGTTGGTGCAAAAGAAACTTACGCGCCCAATGTGACGTCAAATGGGGTTTTGCGTGACGCGTTAGGATCTTGAGTGATACATTAGGGTTTTTACGCACAGGGGTCGATGAGGTCTATAAATAAGAGTTGACCCCATCACATTTTTGTAGCTCAACACTTAGAGAAATCCTGAGCTCCGAGGTGTGGAAAAATATTAAGAAAAGGATAGTGTGCGAAAGAAACGGTGTTGCACGCAAGAAAAAGAAGTTACGTACAAGAAGAGAGTTGTGTGCAAGATTGAAGTTGCACGTAAGAGGTGTTTTGTGACAAAATTAAAATCTTGTGCATGTGGCATAAAATTTTTGAGAAAGACTCCAAAAAGGGTGCATGAAAAATTTGGGTTCTTTGCACTTATTCAATTTTGGGTAAGATAGTTCTTACCGGATTTTAGGTATGAAAGTGAAGAGTTTTACTTCATAAAATACACATGTTCAATTGTAAAGAAGCACTGATATACTATAATTCCCTATTTTTTCTAAGAGGGGGCACACATATTCTTTTCCAATTGATACACGAGTGTAATGGTATATCCTACTCATTGTATTCCACATCAAAGGATTGTTTTCTAGTGGATTGTGCGGTAATAGATTATTTTTTTACCATTCCAAGGATGTAGCTACTCTTGTTGAGTATTGAACCTTGTAAATCTTGTGTTTCTATGGTTGTGAGTGTTCATATGGTAAGAAAATATTTACCAGGAGGTAAAGGTTGTTTCAAAAATATGGAAACATAAAAAGAAAAAGATTTCACTGATTCACCTCCTCCCCCTCTCAGTGATACTTAGATCCAAACTAGGAACTTTATGACATATATCAAGTGGTTTTAGCTCAGTACAGTCTAAATAACCATCTTGGAAGAGTTTTTTCAATTATTTCTCATTTACATGACCAAGATAGTGATGCCACAACTAGGTGTTGTATGAGTCGTGTGAGTTTGTTTCGTTATCGATTTCAAACACTTGGTTTTCATAATTTAATACATACAAACCATTATTTAAATGATCCATACCATAACATATGTTGTTCTTATAAAAGAGACAACCCTTATTTAAAAATTTAAAAATAAATCCATCCATATCCAAACATGATACAGAAATTATGTTCTTGGTAACACTAGGAATAGAATAACAGTTATGTAAAACCAAAAGAATCCTAGTTGGAAATGAGAGATGGTAATCACCAATGGCTAATGTAGCTATCCTCGCACCATTGGAAGATCGAAGATCCACCTCTCCTATGGATATCTTTCTAAATCTACATGGTTTCTGCATTTGAATACAGACATGAGCCCCAAAAGTTGTATCTAATACCCAATGTGTAGAAATGGAAAGATTACACTCAATAAAGAACACACCTTTACCACCCCCATGCATTTGGGTAAAATTCCTCTTCCAGTGGCTTGGATTCGCACATACAAAACACACCAGAACTCATTCCTTTCTCTACCTATAAATCTTCCCCTTCTTAGAGGTACAATGCTTGGGGGATTCAGACCGTTTATAAATCCTTGTCCCTTTTCCTTATCCTTCCTTTTCTTATTAACCACAAGGACTGTGGGTTTGTCGCACCCCATTTCATTATCTACTTAGAGAATTAAGGTTATAAGTTCTGATAGACTATTCTCATTATTGATCATATTGTAGTTGAAAATAAACCTAGAGAAGGTCTTGGGTAGTGATGATAAGATGATATCTGTGCACAAATCATCTGGGAACTTAATCCCTAAGATGTTTAGGTGTTCAACGTAGCCAATGATCTTGACTACATGAGGCCCAACTGGCGCAGACTCTCTAAGATTAGTTGTAAAAAAAGATTTGGATATCTCATATCTCTCATTTCTCTCCTTCTCTTGATAGAGATCCTTAAGATTAGACATTATGCTATACGCATCCATGTTTTCATGTTTCTTTAAGAGCCCATTAAACATTTTTGATGGCAGGAAACATTGGAAATATATGGAATCATATACATGTTTCATATAGAGAGATATTTCCTTATCACTGGCCTCTTTTCTAGGTGCAACTGGAATAGGCTCCTCCATCACATACAATTTCCTCTCGTTGTGAAGGATGACGTGTAAACACCTCAACCACTCCTAAAAATTGGTGCTGATAAGAAAGTTTTTCTTCTCGAGTATGACTCACAATGATATGTTTGAAGTCATTTTTCTTGTTGTTTCTACATATTAATATGATAAAATATTTAGTAATTTTTCATGATAAAACTGAGACAAATAAATAAATTAATTCTTATTAGTCTCCCACTATTTTATCTAAATCCAATAGCCCTCACCATTGACATCAAAATATTATATAGCCTGAATATTCTAGAGGAAAGAATCCATATTACACTTTTCATTTCCCTAACTAGGGTTAGCCAAGAAACTTGAAGGATTTTAGGTAGGCATTCCAAATGTCAATTGCATTAACTCACAGTTCGTTGATCCGTTGAGTGGACTCCCCAATCCTAAAATACTTTTATTTTGGATTTCCTCAGCCTTTGCCTCTTGATCACACCAAGTCCTACTGTGGAAGTCAACCCTTTATGTGAACCAAGTCAAGTTAACCATAAAACTTGAAATATAATTCTCTGATAATTGAAATCACCTCAACTATGGTTGGTCAAGCACTTTGAACTATGGTTCGATTCTAACCAAGATTATAAAAGGCTACACCGACTTAATATTTCTTTGAAGGATTTTATCCTTATACGTAAATTTCAATTCTATAATCTTTCTTACATTCTTTTTAATATTAAGTGGGATATACTTAAGTGATTAACCATATCTAAGATAATATTTACGTATAAGTCGGTCTTATTTTAGTTCCATCTTGCATGCTTGTTTAATTCATCAATTGTGTGATCATAACAACACACCCAAAATAAATAAACCATGAAACAAACATAAATAAAATAAATTGTATGATCATGATCTTATTCTATAGGTTAGTTTATCTATTGGTTGATAAACTACCTGAAGACCTAGGGGAGAAACACCTTGAACCTTTTGGGTTCATGTTTACAGCTTTCCACCTTTGTATTTCCTTGGATTGGTTTCACCTTGGCTCATAACTTGAGTCGCCTCCACTAGCTTGGGAGCTCCATCCATTACATATTAATTTATCTCACTCGTAGGTGAGGATTAAAATAGGGTTTTACATAAAAGAAACCTTGGGCACACATGCCCTACATATTAATGAGGAGAAGGATCGCAAGACAACAAATCTAATTTAAATAAATTAATTAAAAGAAACCATATACATACAAAGGTCTGGGTCTAGCTCATGATCATCCATTCATGAAATAATATTTACGCATAAATAAAAATAGTATTAAATTATTTAATCATTCTTGTTGAAGATAAATCATGCTTAAATCAAATAATTATCTTTAATTAATCAATACTTTTATCTTAAGCACTTTTCTGGAATTTCCTTGAGATTCTCATCCATCATAATTTTAAACAAATAAATTCATTTAAAATTATATTTGTACGTAACTTGTACCTTAAAGTCAACCTAGTGAATTCATGTTCATAAGTACCCAATGATTATAAATTAACATTATACAAATGTTAAATTAGACACATATATATAAAACACATATCATGTGTTGTGCCTTAGCTTTACGCCCACACCATAGTACACGTCTCAAGGGTTTATATAATATAATAATAAATTTTAATAAACCTCTGCAATTTGGATGAGTACACGATGTGTAGTTACACCTACGTGGCATGTATTATCGTTCCCTATCCATCTGATGTACACACCCAAGGACATGGTGTGTAAATGAACTTCAGAAATCTACAGAGTACATGGCATGTCCAATGGGCCACAAGCCATATAGTTCTATGTTACACAGTCTCCAACCGTGCAAGCCATGTATGGGGTACATAGTCTAACCCTAACCCAAAGGGACTACACACCGTGTCTAGTGGGCCACATGGCATGTAATTTAGAAACCACATGCCATCTATTCTTGGTCAACACATGGAGTCATTTAAGACTTTGAAAGACTCCATCACCCGGCTTGGTTTGGCGTACCAGTCTCAGTTCAAGGAACCTATACTACACAGATTGTACTGAAGAATACATGTTGTGTGTTCTTCTGTTGTATGACCAAGAAGCTTTGGAAACTCTGGATGAGAAACTCTGTTTTATTTTAATAAAAATTAAAATAAAATATCATTTCTATAAGGTGAATAAGAAATGAAGGAGGAACAGATCTCAAGATTCATATTTGCAAAATGATTGACTTGAATTGAAACAAATAAATTATTAAATGTGTAAATAATTATTAAAAAACTATATAATTATAATCAACAATATAACCCCTCTGATACCACTTATAGGTTCTAATCACAGTGGAAGTGTGTTGGTAGGTGTATCCAACTATAATTGTTCTGTTAACAACAATCAGTCTGAGATCTGTAACCATAGTAAAACGCAAGATCTTTGGGTTAGAAAAAATAATGAAAGAAATAAATGAAGTCTTAGAACCATATAGAGGGTCATAAAATGTTTGTTATAATTAATTTAATTAAAATACAAGAATTACCATGATGTAATTCTCGCTTTGCTGATGTTTCAGGTCATAATCTGATGCGATCTTTCATTTCATCGTAGAAGCCAAGTGTCGGCTTCCTCTAGTGGTGATCCACATGTGCTCCACATATCTTTAGATGTCGCTGAAGGCATCTCTAGGTGATAGCATGGAAGAGTCTCCACTTGTGATGTCCACCTTCAATCGCCTTGAGAGCTGCTTCCAAATCTCTCTCCTTGATCTGGTGGAGGATGATCTCTCTCGTAACTTGAGAGCGTTCTTAGTGGAAAAAGAATTATCTCTTGGATTGAGAGATTTTCTAGATCCATTGTGCACCACCACAAAGAATGGATAGGCTCATAGAAATAATATAATTAGGAGTTTAATTACTTAAAATAATAAAATTAATTAATTAAAAAAAAATTATTCATTTCATTTAATTCTTAGTAAGAACCCATGTCTAATAATAATAGTTTATTATTATTATTACATGACATGCACCTAGTGAATTTTAACTAATATTATTTAATTAAATAAATAATATTATTTCTCACAAATCCCAAGAAAAACTACACGGTGTGTATATTAATATACACAGCATGTACTTTTTTTCCATTTTCTTTATTTCCTCTACCACATTTATTAGACCTAAAATAATGTCTATTTATTTCTTAAATAAATGTCACTACATTACTCACTAATAAATATATTAGTTCTCCTACAATATATTCTCTTGAATAACTAGTTTCAAAATAAATACGACCAGGAATCCCTGAATAATTATTAAACCACAATCCTGAAAAATATTCATTCAACTTGTTAAATGAATATTTAGTTGATATACTTGGACACACTTAGTGTGTGACAATCTAGGCCTCTTTCTCAGTGGAATTAGGTAGAGCTTGCCTAAAGTCCAATGTTAGAATCTAGTAACACTCCACGACATCCATAGAGAAATAAGTTAACACTGCAATGACTCATCACCTCCTACGAACACTTACCATGTAATGTAATACCTTTTTCTCGGTATCTCTAATCTAGAGGGTTTCATGCTAGTGAAATCAACCCATGTGCTCAATTATTCTTTTTTTAACTTCCCATAATTGAAATTTCCCATTCCTTACCATGGACATGGATTTATTTAGGCTATAATAAATCCATCAAAGGGCCCGAGATGTCAAATTTTGTTATGGAACATAAGGGAAAAATCCTTTCTCATGTTATCTATTTATGTAGTATTACTCGTGATGCACCCAGCATATCCTACCTCGCTGCAAATTGTGTGTCATCGCAGTTTTCATCAATAAATATAAGTGCACAATTTTTAATACCCATTAATAATAATCTTAAAGTCTAGAGACCACTACACATGTCCGTAGATAGGAACATCCAATGACACTATGAAATATGGATTTCTTACTTAAAGGTCTCGTTCTCATAATATCCTCCTGGATATTACCAAGGGCGCACACCATGAGAAGGTACCGAAAAGTTTTATGAATCCTCATCCATAATGTACTGTATTATTTGTGTCCCTCAAATAATGTCATCCGGCCATAGAACATATAATCAAGAATAGTATTATGGCACTTCCGGGTTCTCATCATAGTATGGACTGCTATGAAACTTTAGTGCAACAACTATCCTTAAGACATTATCACATGAATTGTCACATAAAAGAACAATCAAGATGTTATAAGCTATTTATTAATTAATAAAGTACAAATTAGTTGGTTCTAGGACACTAAATCCAACACTCCCCTCCTCCCTGGACAGACCACCCCCTCCCCCTCTTTCTTGGATAGACCCCCTCTCCCTACAAACCCCCTTGCACCCCCCCATTAATCCTTCGTACAGACCCCCTTGCACTCCCTCCCCTCCTTCCTGGACAGAACCCCCCCCACCTAGACATACCCCGTCCTTTCTGGACAGACCCCCCCTCCCTAGATAGAACCCTCCCCCCTTCAGACCACCCCCTCCTTCCTGGACAACCCCCCCCCCCCCCCCGGATAGACCCTCATTTACACCCCCCCCCTACACTTCCCCCTCCCCCCTACAGACCCCCTTGCACCTTCTCCCCCCTCCAGACCCCCCTTACATCCCCCCAACCTATAGACTCCCCTTACACCCCTTCTCACCCATCCTTATTGGACAGAACCCCTCCCCTCCTCCCTAGACAGACCCCCCCCCCTCTTTCCTAGATAAAACCCCCCTCCCCCTTTTAGACCCCCTTCACCACCCTATACACCCCTCCCCCTTGCAGACCTCCCTTTCACCCCCTCCCCTCCTTCTTAGACAGACCCCACCTCCTTCCTGGACAGACCCCCTCCCCCCATCCTAGACATACCCCCTCCCTAGATAGACCCCACCCCTCCTTGGACAGACCCCCCCACACACCTCCACACCCCTTCACACCCATTCCCTATAAACTCCCCTTGCACCCCCCCCCCCCCTCCCACACTGCAGACCCCCCTTTCACCCACTACAGACCCCCCCCCCCCCCTCACCCCCCTACACACCCCTCCTTCTTAGATAGACCCTCTACCTCCTAGACACCCCCTCCCTCCTGGACACTTTCCCCCCTCCTGGACACCCCTCCCCCTCCCTCCTAGATCCCCAACTAGACACCCTCCTGGACACCCCCTCCCCCCTCGACACCCCCTCCCCCTTGTACCTCACTTGCACCCTCTCCCCATGCACCCCACCAACACCCTCCCACCCATTCCCCCCTTGCACCCCACATAAATGAAGTTAGTTAAATTTATTGTGCCATGTAACAACACAAAAAACTTAAATAACCATACCCTTTCACTTAACTTTCCTCCAAATCAAGTTTCCATGGTCACTTTTGTGACAGTGTGTTGAAGAATTTATGTGACCTTTTTTTGTATAATGCAATTGACTGTATGTATGATCCATAGTCAGTATAGTAACCATGTGACAATATTTTAACTAACCATGAGGCATGAAATTGAAAATATTGTGCATGTGAAAGAAAGTTACCATAAGAACTGGAGATCCAATTAACATTAATAACTTAAATTGGATGAACCATGGACTATAAAGATACTATGAGTGAAAATATACCTACTACAAGACTAGAATATAAACTACCATGCATTAAAATTCTAAAGGGATAGTGTATGAGAAAAATAATTTCTTGTTTTTCCTCTGAAGACTTAAAACTGAAGTTCCACCAAAACTGCATCGCCTATAAACACCAAATATCACAAGAGGATAAGACACTACTGATCCACCACTGAAAAAACTCTCAAACTAGAATTATTAACAAAGATTAATATATGAAATAAATTTAAACCATAAACATGTTCTAATTTGAAGAAACCTCTCCCTAGTTGAAGAAGAACCCTATTGAAGCTATGGGATCTGAGAAGATTTAGGGCCGAATTGAACCCACTTCCAGTTACCATATGAATAAGATTCATGTTAACACACTTAATTAAATAAAAAATTGTTTGTAGATTGAGAATGGGAGCCTAAAAAATCAATATCTAGTATTAATTTGAGCCTTGATGTGGGCACTGGCTGAACATGTTGATGATGACGTCTGGTCTTTAAAGAAGATGATATAAAACAAATCAAGATCTGAACATGTCAAATATCATGAATGAATATATATTATTGAGGAGTGATTATGATTAGTTGGTGAATATTCATATATCAGAATCAATTTAAAATGAAATTAGACTCAAAGTGTCAGGATCCTGATTAATATGTCGACATCAAAACCACTAACTAAACACATATCCAAGTTACACTAGGTGAAGATTGATCCTGGAGAAATAGTTGAAGGAATAGAATTTAATGAAGAAGATTTTTACCCTAAGAATAATTTAATATTAAGGTTTCTTATAACACTAGACTATGCTAAAATTATATCAAACCAGGGTGATTCAAACATGTTGAATATGACTTGGTCTATGTGAACGAGTTTGTAACAATGAGATGTTTAGGTGTCATTCAATAATCATGCATGATTTCGAAATATAGTCTTGATCTATTGATTTAAAATATTTACATTTTTGTTTCTAACTGCGGGAGTGAAGTCAGTGAGGCCTTAAAACATTCCAATAAAGTGGTTTTAAGAATGGGTTTGAACGCATTATAGGTGTTTGGTAATTTTCATGTACAAAGTTAGAATCATGGAATCCACACCTTTTGAATATCATGATATTGTTGTGAATTGGATGGAATACTATGAATGATTTGATGTAATTTAATGTTTAAAGGAAATCAATTTAATAATAGGGATTCAGTGATCTTTATCCATTGTGATTCATAGTTTATAGGTGTTGAGATCATATTTTGAGTTACACCAATGATGTTTTAGTAGACTGAGAATGAATGATATATGCAAGATAACTGGTTATTTTCTAAAAAATACTATAGAGTAATCAAGATTAGTTTGAATATGAACTTATGATGGATATTTATGAAGCTGGTTGAGGATAAGATTAAACACTCATGCACTAGAAAGGTAAAAAAGCATAAATCTTTGATAATTTTGTACTAAGAATAGAAAAAAATAACCATAGACAAGACCAATAGGACAACCTATTTAGAAGTAAGATCAAGATTTTTTTATGGAAGTGAATCATATCCCTACATCAACAAAAAAAATTCATGGATTCTGACCATATATACTGACAATGACACAAACCAATATAATGCAAAAACAGATCATCAATTTTATACCTCCGGTTTTTCATCATTAGGATCATAAATATATTCACTATCAAAACAATCTTGAATCTGTTAATGATAGTAATGAAATGAATTAAAATAAGAAAAAAAATAGAAAATCAATATTAAAACACAAAATATATCAAATGAATCTCAGTATTTAAAACAACCTCCCTCGACAGAATGAGAGAGATCTCATCCATCCTATCCCTTTACATTAGAAAGGCATATATGACATTCAGCGTGCATCCTTTGGTATTCAAATGGAGTAGATTTTTTCCACTGTAGATGTTGTAGTGAAAATTATGGTGTGGGTAATATAGTGTTCCAACGTCAAGTTCCATAGGTGTCCTGTTTGATCCAATTTCCATTATGCCCTTCTAGTTTATTAGGTGAAGACGTGAATTTATCAAGCTTTAGTGATGAATATTTTTAAGATAAAAGGAATTTCCATTCAATTCAATCACATCAGTATAACCCACTATATGAGAAACAAACATACCTTCCACCAAGCATTACAGGACCTACCTTTTCCAAATCACGTTCCACTTCTTTGTAGACCTATTTGGAATACAACAACATAACTTTAAGAACACCATCAAGGCAACCATGATATATAATTTACCAAAAACCCTATGAATCCTTGATTTCTTCTTGCTACATATGATTCATCTAAATGTTTACCTCTAAACATGCATAAACCAAGTTCCTACACAATACCATATTGTACAAATATAATATTAATCAACTTGGTTTCTTATAACAATTATGAAACCACACATACTATAAAATTATAAAATATTTGATAATTATAAACCATGAATTCAATAAATACAATAAAATAAATAATTAAATAAAATAAAAACAACATGTTTCACTATTGTGTGAAAATTATCACCACCATATCACTTTCTGAACACATAAAGTCATTTTAGTAATTGTCGATCAAATGATGGATGAGGACCAAATCTCTAATTAAAGATACAAATATGAATACAGAGGGACACCATGAAACCCATCAAGGTAATTTATATGAAAAATGTCCAAATAAAATACTCAATGAATATATGAGGTCGTGACCCAAAACTAGATTATTCATAATCTTTATGATAGTCAAGTGTACAATATGCACTTGACTCCTTTATTTATTGATTAACATAAAATTATCTATATTAGTTTATCTAAAATGAATTTGATATAAAAATCCTTCAGACTTTCACTATGAAATGTTAGGTCAGAGAAGTAAATATCTTTATTTTATTTTCTTACATCATCCCCTCATTAAGGAAATAAAGATACAAAACATGATATTTCCTTACTACAGGAAGGACATAATCTATGTTCATCCACCAACCATATTTATTTTTACTATACTACATTGACTCTCAAGATCAATTAAATACCCTAAACGATTCAATAGAAAATAAAGTGACTCAGTAGATGTCCCTCTAATTGGTTTCCTTCATCTCTTGAGTGAGAAAAAATTAATAACACATAGAAAAAATCAGGATATCCCAAATAATTTTCAAACACTTACCTTTTATAAGTTAGTGATACTATAAAAATACATTAACAAAAACATGAATCAAAAACTTGGATGAAGTTCTTGAAGATACTCAAGATTTTGGAGAGAGACATCCTAGAATGTTTCCGCATATGACTACTGTAATAAGTATTATCTAACACTTGGATAAAGTTTTATAATGTTTAAAGTACACAAGCAGTAAAGTTCTTGAAGATACTCAGGGATGAGTATATATGCTACATGTTTATGGTAATTGAACAGAAGAGTTTAGATAAGTTTGATAAATTACCAAAGGTGATTTGAGATGTTTTTAAGTGATTGAAAATGACTGTAGATAGTTTTAAAAATACCTGGTTTTAAATCAATATGCAGACTTGGAATACACAGTACAAAATTTTTTCAAGTCTGGAACAATACGGTCAATTCCTTGACTATGTGATTACTTCATGTGATTGATCAACTGACCATACAGTCAATTCATCATGTGTTTGATCGTTTAATTCATATGTTCAGTCTGTAGAATCATGTTCACTTTAAATTTCAATGTTCGGTCAATCCACTAATCATACAATTGAATACTCATGTGGTCAATCCATATCCTTACAATCGATCGATACAGTGAGTACATTTTATGTGTGGTCCATAAACATTCATGACTGATTATATTCCACAACCTCACGGTCAGTATAACAGTTATTGCAGTTGGTCCTCATAGTCATGTAGTTGATCTAAGTTCTTCATGATGTTGATAGGTTATTCATGGGGTAAATACATCCATGGTCGCTTGTCCACCTCAACGTACAGTTGATCCAATACTTAGAGAAAAATTGAAAAGGTAGTAGACCAAAAAAATAGTGAGAATTCCAGATTGTATATCTAATGATGAAATTGAATGTAATGAAGCTTAATATATTTTTCAATTATCAAAACATCACAAGATACATGTTATACATGCTTGGAAATAGAGAGTGGTTATTTTCAAGGTGATTCAAGAAAGATCAAAGCAAGTGGAGTTCATGAACATTTAAATGAAGATTTAATGAGTAACTTAAGCAAACTATCATGATGTTATTATGATCCATTATTAATGTTTGTTTGAATATAATCAAATTATAGTATGACTTTATGGGAAATAAATTAATTCTGATAACGATATTTCAAATTTATTGAAAGTGAAAAGAAGAGAATTATGATGATTGTTTGGAAGATTCGTAATGTTATAAACATAAAATGGAGTTGGGATTCATTATTAGATAAAGATAAAGTTGATCTATAATCCAAATGTGTAGATTAATTTAATATTATTCACCAGTATTATTTGAAGTATTCAAGATGTAAGAGGTTGATCCAAGCCTCATAGAATTGTTGTGTTGTTTATATAGATGTCGGAATTTTTATATGAAGATTTATAGTGATCCAGTTAAATAATAAACATAAAAATGATTCTTTTGTTAGAGAATATTAATGTTTTGATGAGATAAATGTTTTTATAGGTTGAAGATGATAAATATCTTGTTTAGCTGAGAAGAACTATTGTTATAGTGAGTGAGTCTATTCCATGGAGTTGGTTGTTGTGCTCTTGATACAACTGAGGAGAATGTTTTATCTGTAGAATATATAAGAAGTTAAATTGTATGAGTAGCTGAGAAGAACTGGTGTGTGTTACCAATAATGAAGATAAGGAAAAGTTGAATCTATGTTTATTTTATGATTTATATATAAGAATATCTAGACAATTTTCAACATACATATCAAATTTAAAAAATATATCAAATATAATTCCAATAAGATCATGAAAAAAATATTCAAAAACTAAATGGGGGGTCTATTGTCCATATTTTTAACCTAATTATGTTAAAATTAATTGTAATAAATATTGATATCAATTTTGGTAGCTGAGATGAAGAGTACTGTATAATTATTTTTTCCAGATGAATGAAGATAGTTACAAAAATGTTAGTTGATGTATGTTAAATAGAATATTAAATGGGTCAAACAAACCAGAAATGTTAGTTGATGTATATTGAATAGCATATTACCCCTCTTATTCATGAATTTATCAGATGTACAGTTATGTTTATTAGAAATGCCTATTACTTTGGAATGGGTTAAGGATTCTCTATTAGTTGAATATGTGTTCTGTACTAGGACTTTATAGCTGAAATAAAAAAACTAATAGTAATATATTATATGAATAGATATATAATTATAATTATAATTTTTCAATTCAAAGGTTTCATTAAAAATATTAGTCCATTAAGATCATGCTTTTGTACCTTGTTAGATGACAGCTACATGGTTGATTTTATAGAAACAACATTAGTAGAACCATGTAGACAACATCCATTGATTTTATGCTCCTACAAAATATGGATTAAAAATATTAAAATGTCAGATATTTATATTTATGATTCAAGAATTTTAAAACTATATTATGTTGTTATGCTCGAATGTGTTGTCATAATTGTTGAAATCAATTTTAGTATCTAAGATAGAGTGCTTTATAAGAATTTTTTTCTAGATAAATGATGATAGTTATGAATGTTTTAATATGGTATTTCAAAAGATAATAAAACCCTTTTCAACCTGAAAGTATTTTACTTTGGAGGAAATCAAAAGTTATAGTTATCCTGCATATAAAATGAATAAAAATGACGATTTATTTCAAGTGAGATTATACTGACATAATGTAAACCATTATATATTTGTACCTATTTCAAACATATGTTAGTTGTGAATTTTTTGTTATAAATCAAATAAATTTATTATCAATTTAAATAAATACGCTTTGACTCATCTATCATGGAAAATAAACATGGAAGAGGCAGATGCATATTGATTTAGGTCATATAAGTAAGAATGTAAAAATATCATTAATGATGTAAGGTGATTAGGAAAATTTTGACTTCAACTAAAACTAAATAAACAAAACATGATCACATATTCTGTACATTTTGACCATAGATACTTTTAGGTGGTGGAATTTAACCCAATTTAATCTATGCACACTAAGTTTTACAAGCCGAGAATTCTGCATAGAATCACTACACAACAATTAGAATAAATCAACCCAAATTCTACAGAGGAAGGGGATGATCTTACTTGCCTATAAGATGGATGTAGTCTATAGATTGGATATAGATTGGATGATTTACACAATTTAATACCAAAAATTCCATCTATATATGGGAATAAAATATTTTATTCTTTGATACATATGCATAAAATATATCAAAAAAATGAAAAAAATGAGGACTAAAACCATAAAATAAATTTAAAGATACTAAGAATAAAATAATATGATTTATTTCAATGTAAATGATCCTAAAATCACAATAGTGAGAAAATAGTGAAACTATATATTGAATACAAAATTTATAGGGAAACAATGTTTAACACTCTAAATAAACAAAATTAAAATCGTATAATGAAAAATATAAAATAGTGGTATCAAACTGAAAACATTAAAAGAAACTACCCTCATAATACATAAAAATAAAAAATCTTTGTAAACAATAAGATTAAAAATAATAATATTGGTTGAACAATGTATGATCTTACATGTCTATAACATGGATTTAGACTATAGATTGGATGATTGACACCATTTAATACTCAAAATTCCATCTATATATGGGAATACAAATTTTATATCTTATATCCATGTGCATAAAAAAATCAAAAAAAATGAAAAAATATGGATTAAAGAAAAAAAATTAAAGATGTAAAGTAAAATATGGATTGAGAGAATCATACCTAAGATTATGAGGTATGTTTTAAGATAAACTTATGAGAACAAATAATTCCCACAAAATAAAAATTTCTAAACATCCACAAATATAAATTTAGTAATAGTTTTTCATGATGGTCATGAGAATAACATATAATAAAAATTAAATACATACCTTTCACTAATCAGATTTTTGGTAGTCAAATTTTGTCTTCAAACAAACTAAACATAACTATTTTCTAAAACCCATTAAATGATCATAAGAAAAAATATCCATAAAAGGTATCATTTTAGAGGAATAAAATATAAATCAAATGAAGAAATCTATTTAGGGCTCGAAGGAGGAATACCACACAAATTAAACTATATTGAGGATAACATGTTTCTCTAAACTTTCAAAAATACTTTTTCTTCATCTTGAAGTAGGGAGCAAATAAAACTTGGATGATGAAAACAAAGAAAAATGAAATAAATAAATAGAACTCTATGGTATCATTTTTAGGTTTCATGTATGTGTTCACATGTATCATCTAGTGGTAATTCATTATCATTCATTCCATTTGAATGTTAGATCACACATATAACTCTAATGATCATAGGATACATCCTATAAAATAGTGGATATTATTGACCAACAACTAACTAATGTTAAGAGATGGGGTTACGATGTTACCATACCTATCAAATAAAGGATGATGTTTAGAGTTAGTTGTATTATGTGAATTGGATTATTAATTTTGGAAGTAATTCTATGGTGTTCATGATCTTTATTATCTTACCAGTAAAACAAGTATATGAGTGGTGGAAGACATATAATTTTTTCAATACCTTAAAAACCCTGCACCATAACCCCCCCCCCCCACCCCACCCCATTCCCCTACACCAGCCTTTTACCTTACACACACCCCTTCCCCACCCCCTCCCCACTTGCACCCCACCTACACCCCCAGCCCCTAGCACCCCCCTTACTCCCCTCCCCCTGCCCCTTTCACCCCCCATGCAAACCCCCTTGAACCCCCCCCCCCCCCCACCCTCTATATGCCCCCAGCCCCCCTATACACACCCAACACCCATCCCCTACACACCCCCACTACCACCTTCCCCAACACCACCACCCCTTTTCACACCCCCAGCACCCCAACCCCCCTCCCCTGCACACACCTATGTCCCTTTCCCCAGCACCACCCCCCTTCACCAGCACCACCCTACCCCACCCCTCCCCCTTTCACCCCCACTTACCCCTAACACACACCCCTCCCCACATTTCACCCCTCCCCCTACCCCTTTCACCCCCACTGCCCTTCCCCAACTGCACACCCCCTCCCCCCTCACCCTACACACACTTCTTCCCCTCCCCCAGCACCATCCCCCACCCCATGCACCCCACCTGAACCCTCCCCATGCCGCTTGCACCCCCCCCCCCCCCCCGAACCCCTACCCTTTACCCTTTCACCCTTCCCCTTCCTCCCTTCACACCCTACCCCTCCCCCCTCCGCCCTGCACACCCCCACACCCTCCCCTACACAGCCCCCTTGCACCCCGCTGCTTATGCTTTCCACCGTCCATTTCTGGCTACACAAGAACCTATAACACACCAAACTTATTTCTTAAACATGATCCATGGATGTTTAAGGTATATAAAGATTCATAACATGTCATTTATCTGTCACAATACTCCCCCTCTTTCAACACATTGTCTTTGACAAGTATCCCCTTAGGCATGCTCAAACAACATGGTCCACTTCTTAAGAATGTATGATTACCTATCCAATATCTCAACTGGAATTTGTTTTTTATCACATATATATTTAATGTATGTAATGGATTTACTTATCATTCCCTCATCAATTTGGAAAAATATCAGCATAATTATTTACACATTATATTCATCTAACTCCATATCAGCATCCTCGTTGTCAACGATATGTGTATGCTCGGGGTAATGCATCTGAATATATGAAACATATAACACATTGTGCATAACATGGTACCATGAAGGATGGTATAATTTATAGGGAAACATCTTGATTCATTTGAGGATCTTATACATCCAAACGTACCTTGATTCAAACATCACCTGCCTCCTCAAATACTTTTGTAGAAAATGAGGGGACCACTATGAGAAAAACTTGTCATGTGAAGTGATATTTAAGGGAAATATCCATTGGAATGATTTTTAATTCTCCTTATTCTAATTTGTAACCAACTATTTTTTTTATTCAACTATATATAGTCTAAGATCTAATATATAATGTTTGACCAATAAGAAAAAGTCTTAAAAATATCATACCATCTCAAAGGTAAGAGAACATATCATTCCATATAGATCCTCAAAATAATCCATTTGAATAAATTTTCTTGTTGTAGTAAAACACTAATATAAAAATTTTATCATCCATACATCCTTCAAAAACACAATTTAATTCTCAATTAATTTCCTCTATGTATCCATCAATCTCTCTTACATCTCAGTGATCTAATGATAAAAGTTCATACTAATATTTAACTATGTACCCATCACATTTTATAAGCCATTACAAAACTATGAGGTAATATAGGAATCTCTCTTTGATACCACACTCAGTGAAAATTGATGAAGCTGCATGATATCTTGAACTTAGTGCCTTTCATTCTCAGCGATAGAGTTCTTCTCCTAGATTGGTATAAACAGACCTACATTGGTTATCTAATCTATTATAGAAGAAATGGTGTATTGAACTCTTAGGATCATGACTTATCCCACATCCACACATTTACATAATGTGTTTTGAGTTACTCTTCAGGTGTCTAATTCTGATCCTTGAATCCATGACAAGTTTGATAAAGAGAGACATAACCTAGGGCATTTCATTTCATATTAGGCCACCAAAACTATTATTTAACAAGGTGATACATCATGATCAACTATGGTCAACTTCCCACAACAATTCATGAGACACTCTCATCGCATCCTCTATATTGAAATATGGAACCATCACCTAAACATGGATAAGAATAACTCCATGAATATTAAAATCCTAACATGAAATATAAACAATTGATGCTAAATTGTGTTCCTCGCCACACAATCAGATCAAACTTCTAACTAACCTTATCTCAGCCACAAATGTGTATGTGATTACTGATGGTGGAAAACCATTGGTTATTGATCCTTAAATACACCTACATAATAGTTTTCCAAAAATACAATGAGCTTACATCCCTCATATGATATTCCTTCTCCTACCTATTGAATCTCCAAGTCACCACATATACTGCTACATTTAATTTTCTAAGATCGTATTCTATATTTTTATCAAATTTCTACAAATAAACTTCCACAAACCTCTAGTGAAGGTTCTGGACACACTTGCAGATGACTTACCATAGACTCCTTTGGTCTGTAAATAAGAAAATTGTCTCACCAATGAGATATTTCCACCAAAATTTCAACATGTGGATCATAAATTCCAACACTAGGACATAGGTATGATAGTTACACTCATGGGTTCATTGTTAAAGATACATATAAGAGAGTACCATATCACCCAGTACCAAACCTCCACATCCTAATGGACTCCATTTCCATATATTTTTGGGTGATGCTGCAGATGGAAGTCCCTAATAGAATTGATTGTCCTTCACCAACCCTTGTGGGATAGTTTTATCTAATAGAAACGGGTCGAATGAGTAATAGAAACCCTAGTTCTATGGTATGACCCCATGGATCAACTAAGGGATCTATCCTAAATGAATCAACCAAGAAAATAAGTGGTGTAACTGGTTGTTTAATACATATTAAAGGTGTAATTTCATGTAATTTCAAAAAAATGTATAGATTTGATACAACATAGATATGAATAACTGATAAAAAAATAATGAACACATAATTGTTCATAATAAGGAAGATGATTATCACTAAAAGGGGGTAGACCATGTAGGAGGAACACTGGAGGAGGTGGGGAGGCCAACTAGGAGTTGCATCAGCAGAGGGAGGAGAGGTATCCCGCATTCGGTGGCAGCTTCAGGGGAGGAGGGTCGGAGATGAGAGATTGCAGTGGGGTTGCATTGTTCGGTGGCAGTGAGGGGTACCATCATGATGGGTACCGTCAGTGGAGGAGGATTGGGGATAGGATTGGTCATGATGGTAACTATTGGGTAATGAGGGTTATGTATAGATGGTATCATGGAGGAGGGTTCCACCGTGAGAGTGGTCGAGGGTTTGGAGGGTCGTGGATCGGAGGATGAGGAGGAGCCAGACGCGTATCAAAAAAAAGAGGGAAAATTTTTATCCCTGGACCTGTAATTGAATATTGTCTATAAATAAGCTATATCCACATACCTATAATATCATGGCTATAGTTATGTGGCTATAGCCTAAATTTCCAGTAGTGAGGTCTTTCTCTACTCTATTGGTTTTGAACAATGAGAAAGGATTTTTGGCTATGAACATCGACTCAATATATTGTTTTGTATGTTAAACAAATAATGGAAATAGTAATCATGGTAACATTGTATGTTAGGATTTTTTTGCACTTTGGGACATATAGGAATCAAATACACCTCAATCTGACACATGGTGTGACCAGTATGACTCCAAGTGCTTCTTTTTATTTAAAATTGACATTAATTTTAATAAAAATGAAAAATGACATACTCAAAAACAAGAAAACATATTCATTTTTTTTTAAATTTATTAAAATAGACCATAAGTCATTTTTGATGTGTAGGAATCAGCCACACCTCAATCCAATACATGATGTGCCCGATATAACTTAAAGTGTCTACTGTTATTTTAAAATTTGCATTTTAGTTCAAAAATGTGTAACTCATTGAAAAACAATAAAAAATGTTCATATTGTCTTGATAATTTAGGGAATTGATTTATAAATCATTTTGACATGTAGGGATTGGTCTCATGTCAAACAGATACACAATATTACCGGCATGAGTCAAAGTGTGTGTTTCCAATTTAAAATGACATTTTAGTATAAAATAAAATTCATATACAAAAATCTAAGAAAACACTTTCATATTGTTTTCATACCTTATAAAAAATATCCATGACTCATTTGGGATGTGTGGGAGTCATCTTCACCTCATTCCAACGCACGATGTAATTGATGGGACTCGAAGTACATTTTTTATTTAAAATTAACATGAGTTTTAGTAAAAAGGAAAATTGAACTACTCAAAACCAAGAAAAAACATTCATATTGTTTTAATACTTTAGAGAAATGATCCATATGTCATTTTAGACATGTAATAATCATCCACACCTCAATCTTATGCGTGATGTGACTAATATGACTCCAATTATGTCTTCTTATTTAAAATTGACTTCAATTTTATTAAAAAATATAACTAACCTACTCAAAATAGATAAAATGAATTATGATTATTTTTATACTTTATTAAAATGATCTATATGTCATTTTTAACATGTATGAATCAACCACACCTTAATCTGACACACAGTGTGACTTATATTACTCCAAGTGCATATTTTTATTTTAAATCAACATTAATTTTTGCAAAATAAACAAGTGACATATTGAAAATCAAGAAAAAACATTTTGATTGTTTTTTTCACTTTAGGATAACTATCCATGAGTCATTTTTGACATTTAGGAATAATCCATACTTCAATCTGACACACGGTGTGACTGGTATGACTCAAAGTGCGTCTTTTTATTTAAAATTGACATCAATTTTCATAAAAAAGGACAACTGGACTACTCAAAACTGAGAAAATGAATTTGTATTATTTTGATACTTCATATAAATGATCCAAAAGTAATTTTATATGTTTAAGAATCAGACGCACCTCAATATGACGCATGGTGTGATTGATATGATTCCTAGTGCATTTTTAATTTAAAATTGACATCAATTTTAGTAAAAATGATAAATGACCTACTCAAAACTGAGAAGATGCATTCTTATTGTTTTTATACCTTCCTAAAATGATACATAAGTCATTTTTGGAATGTATTAATAAACCACATGTTAATCATATACACGGTGTGACCCATATGACTCCAAGTGTGTCTTTTTATTTTAAATTGATATTAATTTTAGAAAAGGGAACAAGTGAGCTATTGAAAACCAAGAAAATGAATTTAGATTGTTTTGATAAATTTGGAAAATAATTCATGAGTCATTGTTGGCTTGTAGAAATCACCTGTAACTCAATCCAACACACGGTGTGACCAGTATGACTCCAAGTGCATCTTTTTATTTAAAATTGATATAAATTTTACTAAAAAGAAAAAGTAACCTTCTCAAAACTGATACAATTCATTCATATTATTTTGGTACTTTTGGTAAATGATCCATAAGTCATTTCAGATGTGTATAAACCCATTATACCTCAATATGATGTAAAGTGTGACCGGTATTACGCCAAGTGCTTATTTTTATTTAAAATTGACATCAATTTTAGTAAAAATGAAAATTAACCAACTCAAAACCAAGTAAATTCATTTATATTGTTTTTATACTTTAGAAAAAATATCCATAAGTCAATTGTGATGTGTAGGAATCAATTTCACCTCAATCTGATGCACAGTGTGACCAATATGACTTCAAGTGTGTCTATTTATTTTAAATTGACATTAATTTTAGAAAAAGGAACAAGTGACATACTTAAAACTAATAAAACGCATTCATATTGTTTTAATACTTTAGGAAAACAATTCACGAGTCATTTGTGATGTATAAGAACCACCCAAACCTCAATTATTTTCTTGGTCTGAATGGTATGACTCAAAGTGCCCGTTATGAGTTTAAAATTGACATTTAAGTTTACAATGTGTGCCACTCACTGAAAACCAAGAAATTTTGATCTGGTTGTCTTGGAAATTTATGACTAAAATTAATAAGTCTTTTTTTATGGGTAAGAACCAGTCTCATGTCAAAACAAAACATGATCTGACAGGTATGACTCAAAGTGTGTATTTCTAATTTGAAATAAAATTTCAATAAAAAAAGTGAAATACTAAAAACCAAAAAAAATCATTGAGATTGTTTTGATACTTCGTTATAGTGATCCATAAGTAATTTTTTATGTGTGAGAATCATCTGCACCTTAATACCATGCATGGTGTGACCAGTATAATTGAAAGTGTGTATTTAAAATTGATATTAATTTCATTAAAAAGAATAATTAACATACGCAAAATAGATCAAATGCCTTTTAATTGTTTTGATACATGAGGACAATCATCCATAACTTATTTTTGACATTTTGGAACCAACCTCACCTTAATACAATGCATGGTGTGACTAATATAACTCCAAGTGTGTCTCTTTATTTAAAGTTGAAATTTTTTAATGCATCTTTCATATTAGTGTTTAATTTATTTCCTTATCATATTACAAACATAAGATTTGTTTTCTTATATATGTGGATTCCTTTTCTTGTGTGGAGGTGATTTTTTTAATAATGGATTCTATGGGTGGACCTTTTTTAGAGGGGATCACGAGTGCAAAAGATGATGATATATTAATTTTTTTAAATGTTTGTGGATAGTAATGGTAAATTTAATTATACAAAACATTGTTTTAAATGTATATAGTAGTTTTTTATCCATGATGTAACATTTATTTCAATTAAATTATATATTTTGTGTAATGTTATAGGTTGTTATAGTGTGAACTTATACAAACTACACACTTTTGTAGGTGGAGACTTTATTAGTTTTATTTCTAGCACAGATAAAGTCCCCCCTTTATCAGCAATATTGAAATCATTTATAGAGAGGGGATTTATTCGTGCTTTATTTTTCACTGATAAAGGGGACTCCCTTTATTAGCACTGAGGTTAACAACACCTTTTTAGCCCCATTAATAGTCTTTTTTCACATTGTTAAAGGGCATATCTTTGGTGGTTAATAAGCATGTGGTTAATCATATTATCAAAATTAATGAAAAAAAATCATGCTAAAAAACATCCATATTTAATAAAATTATTAAAAAAGTATTGAACTGACAGTGCACACAGAATAAAATTGAAGTTAGTATACTTATCATACCATGAAATCAGTTCAATTGTTCATATGCTCTATTTATTGACCTTGTAAAAAATTATAATGTGTGGTCACTACACTGATAACGTGAACAATATTTGATCACTTACAATATATCATGTGGTATGTATACTAACCATGAGAAAATTATAACATGTGGTAGGTATAGTTACCATGTGAAAAAATATAGTTTTCACTATCTTTAATTAACAAGAGAAAAAAATGTGTGATCACTATAGAATATAAAACTTTACGATCACTAAGATAATATGATAGAAGAAAGAGTATTGTATGATGTGAAGATGTTTTTTCAGGTGCATGAATGAGCAGATGTTATGTACACATTCTTCATGGTATAGAAGATGATCTATCATAGAGCTGGTTGAAAAAAGATAAATGCGGTAGCTTCAACCAAGGTGATTGGCACAAATCAGTCCATATAAAGTTGATATAAAGGTGAAGGAATGGTTGATAGTGACTTGCAGTGGCTTAATAGAAGTTTCATAATGCTAAAAATGCATACAGTAACTTGAAATAGGGTCCACGTGGTACATTAGAAACAATGTTCATGGTAGATATATTAATACATGTAGTCAATTTGATAAGTGTAGTAGTAAGTTGAAACAAAGGTTCATGGTAGGATAAAAAATGGTTTCACAGTAGGAATGAAAGATGGAGAGAGAAACAAAAATAATTTGATGTTTAAAACTTCGGAAAAAAAAATTAAACCATCTAAAAACCAAATTATGAAATGGTCCAATAGATATAAAAGTGTATAAACTCAATATATTCCCAACAGATTAAATAAAACTCCAATATTACATCTATAAAGAAATATATCATAAAAATTTATAATATAAAAACTATAGGTTTTAGAAAAAATACTGAAATTATTACAGAACTACATAATTTTTTTTGTGTATAAAGGACATTTACTTTAGGTTTTGAGAACATAGGGTGTGTCTTTAGTGGGTAATATATTAAAATTTCTTTTAATACCAAGTTTTTTAAAATCCTAATAGAGAATCTTTTCAAGTAAAATTTATAATTAATTTATTTAAGATAAAAAAGAAATGATTTACCTTAGAATAGGATCCTTTATTCAATGTATATGTTCATTATATGAAAACCATTTTCTAGATTACCTTCATTTCAATGTAAGTTTCCAAGTGTAAAATCCATCTATTGGTGATCAACATGTTCTCTTTTGTGATCTGAGTAACTCAAATTGATTTTTGGGTGCTAGCATGATGAATCAACTGTCTTGCATCATTTGTATTGATCATTCATCCTTTAATATCAAAGGAATATCTTCTGTATTTCTTGTTCTTGAGAGGGAGAGATAAAAAGTAATTTGTGAGAGATTTTTTTGTTCAATGATTGTCTATTTATCAATTAATCCAACACAATAGACATAACCATCTATTTATAGATTTATGTTTTAGGTTGAAATATTATTTAATTGTGTATCAATCGTTACATAATATTATAATCATTATTAAACCCTATTCCACATAATAATAATAGAATAATTATTATTTTATGGTGTGAGTGCTAAATTGTACAATAAAAATCATTATTTTATCAACTTCTAAATTAATATTTATCATCGAATGCAGTATTTGTATGTTCAAAATTGTCAAAATTTATTGAATACCCAAATAAATATTTTATACATTCCTAAATATTGTTCTCCAAAAACCAATGAATATTTTTTATTAAATATTAAATTACATAAATAAATATATTTTATTCAAAATCTTATGAATAAATATTTATTCAATTCATATGATCAATAAATATTAAATAAAATTATCCCTCGGTCTTGAGAATAATAATTATTCCATTAATTAAATTCAAATATAATTTAATCAATATCAACAAAAACACTTAGTGTGTGAACCTCTATGATTATTTCTCATTTGTATTAGGAGGGTAATCCTAAAGTCAAGGATAACTATCTAGAAATGGGCCATGGAACCCTTGAGAAATAACTTAATGTCACAACATTGAAAACCACATGTGAACACTCGCTATGTAATATAATCCTTCACTCATTATCTCATTAATAAGGCTAATCATATGCATCATTAACCCATATAATTGATATGTCATTCATTGAACCATGATATTAGTTTATGATGATCTAAAAGTCTAAGGACCATTATACACACTCATAGAGAGCAATATCAGATGATACCAAAACATGGGGAATTCATACTAGCAATTCTATTCTCCAAATCTCCCATATTGGATATTAATAAGTACAAACTTTATGATAAGAATCCTTATCCTCTTACGATTAATCACACCTGATATTCTATGTACTATGTTCTCTTTCATAGTATGTTATCTGACCATAGAACTAGTTTTAAGAATACCATCATAGAATTCCATGATTCTCATCATAGTAGAGATTGAATATTCCCTTTTCAATGTTACAAATACTCTAGTATGTTATCACATCAATTTTATGTAGAAGAAAAATCAATATTTGATAGTATATTTAAATTAATATTCATATCATTGAATATACAAGTAATCTTAAGTATGGATTTGCTTTTTTCTAGGGAACCAACTCCAACCAAATCCCACTTGAATGAGAGAAATATGCTAACAATCAGTTATTTATCACATGTTGAAACATGATTCTACTAATTATGGCTGTAACTGCTAGTCCAATCACATTTCCATGACTTTGGTTGGAAAATGACACATGTATTTGTGAAAAATATATTAACTGAAACATTACTATATTAAGAAAATATCTCAAGTAGTGATATTATTTAGTATCCACCTATTGTTCCCATGTCAAAGTCTTTACATCCAAACTAAATCCATAGTGGAATATTATCATGATAATTGTGAAACTCTTTATTTTGGTATAAATAAATCAGAACACGACATTGCTAAAACCGCTCCTTAAGTTGTATCTAGAGACAAAACATGTTCAAATATTCTAGATATAGATACCACTGGATATAATAAGTTTTAATTTCATATTAAATTATCATTATATGTGATACTATATAAGATTTAACTAAATTAAGACAAGTTTTAAATTAACTTGATCACTAGTATTCCCACTTCTCCAAAAACCAAGAACTCATCCAGTTCTACTTAGTAAAGCACTATTATATAGTTATAACTACAACTTGATGCAGTTATATTGGATATATTTGATATTCACATACAATGAATCATGAATTAGTAATATAAAACATTATTATATATTATGGAACATAAGTTAAATTCCTAACACTTAATCTTGTTAAATTATATTAATCTAAATAATGTCTTCCTATGAATGTACATGTTTTACTAGAAGGATTATATGATAAAAAATTAAGCATTGAATTATTAAAACTTTTATTTTTCAATAGTCTATTATTATATATAATATGACATGATTTATCAAACTTATAGATCCATTTTTTTAGATCTTGTTCCATAGATTGTGGTTGCTACTTTAAGTCATACTTGGAGAAATAACATTCTCAATTCTTAACAAACAGGTAAAATATAATTTTTTTTTCATATGTTATCAACATACATATCTGGAAAACTTATAGCCCTTCCACTAACCATTTATAGGAACATGTCACTCATTCATTTGAAAATGAATATTCTATGATCACTATGCATGATTTATTCAAAAATTAATTTATATAATCTTCATATCTTGTTAAAATTTATTGATGTCATCAACCCTTTTAAGTTATTCCTAGTTGACATATACATTGGGTCTCCTTTTGGTCATGTCATATAGACATATTCCATTATATTCCTCCAAATGAGGTGGCATTGACTATCAATGGCCCAATATTATGATCATAGAAGTATGATTTTGAAATGTATAATTCAAAATGATATTATTCATATTGATTGGAGTATAGGTTTTAGCATAGAATCAACCTTTAAATGAAGAATTATGCATTTTTGTTATTTTATTGTACCATCCATGTCTAGTTTCACTCTAATATTCACAATTAGTATCAAGTCTTAGAAAAATTCAAAATAAGGAGACCCTGAATCTTGATACATGGAATCTATTACTTGAATATATATATATATATATACTTGTTAAACTTATCATATTACCATTTACTATCGCATTGTAGGAATCATTATTCGGAAATAATAATTCATTTAATATACACCTTGGTGAACATAAATCACCTCTTTGGTTATAAGTTCCTACACAGTCTGTGTCTCTGGAACTACTCCTCCCACTAAGCTCTATGGGGTCCAGAATTCCTATGCCAACTCATGTGAATCTAGATACTTAAATCCTAGAAGTAAATTTTTCTCCCACTATATTCTAGTTTACATGATTCCTTTTTGGAAATCTATATGATCTTGACAGTACATTAATATCCTCAACATCCATAGTATCATTAACTTAGATTCACCATTATGTTTTATATTCATTTGTAGCTAAAACTAGATTTTTAAAAATAGTTTTTAACAAAAAAAATTGGTAATGTTCTCATAGATTCTTATCATATCACGATTGATATGATATCTATTAGAAAAATTATTGGGAATATGGTTTAGTTTTAGTACTTCTATTTGAAAAACATGTATTTGAATAAATAATGGATGATTTTCAATATATATAAGACTCAACATTAATATTCCTTTTACTATCATCTTTAAAATGATGTGTATAAGGAAATGTGGATTTTGGATTACCTTAACTCTACACATATGATCAACAAATTTTTGCATAAAATATTCTCTAACAATCCATCTTAAATAATTTTTCAATATTCAAAAAGTTAAATAATTTACTTCATTGATTATTTCTAAATTTTTTTAAAAAATTCTCATGAAGTATATAAATCTATGTTTGGATTTAAAATAGTTCACATAACCATGTTGAACTAACTTTAAAAGATTTATGACATACCTTTATGTATAAAGGTTCCATTACCTTATCATGATAAGTAGTTATTTGTATACCTATTATCTAAACCCAGTAGTGACTATAACTCCTTTTTAATAGTATAAAAATTAAACTACATTAAATTTTATTTTATATGGAATTATATTTTCACAATGAAGTAAGAGTCTTATATTTTATATTCATCATTAACTACAGTGGATATTTCATATTCAAGAGTATCTAGACCATTTTTTTAGTATTTAAATATTATAACAACAATTATTCTAAAATTAAAAAATTCCTCATTGTTTCTAGACATAACATGTGATAAATGTTTTGGAAACACTTATTACAAACTTGAATCAATCCAATCTGACAATGATAAATCCTGAGTTCCCCTTGTCTAACATTATAATCACCCTTTCTCATCTCATTTTGAGCTCACTTTATAACCTTTCTATTCTTTCTCATTTCCTATATTTAAATATGTGTGTGTGTGTGTGTGTGTTCCAAGAACATTGTATTTAATGCACAAGCGATTAATAGAAAATTGATGAATATACCTGAAGTGTATACAACTGATTTCTTTTTCTATTCATTAAAATTTATTTTCCAGTGTCCAAGAGTTCTATAATAGAATAAAATAGCCTCTTGTTCATTCTTCTTTCCTAGAATACTTTGTCTCTTTGTAGGATGTTAGAAAGGATCTTTTGTCTGTATATTATATATGGGATATCCATCCTTCTCATTCAAACTTTTCTCCATAATGGGTGGAGAAACAAGTTTCAACCATTCCTTATCTTCTAGGTGAAGTATGGATAAAATATCATGAGTGACTTATCCATTTTGTTTATTAGGTCTTGGAAAAATAAGGGTAACCTTGGTGATGAGGATAATAAAATAATATTAATGGATAATTTCTTATCCAATATAAAGCCCAATTTTTCTAACTGATCTATATACCCAGACATTTTGAAAGAATGATCAGTATCTAGATTTCCTTCTTCCAGTTCCCAATGATATAGTCCATTGGAAATATTATTTATTTCAAGTCTTTATTTCTCTTTCTTAAAATATTGGACATGATATATTATAGTTAAAGCATCAATGTCATTATTTTTTATCATAAACTATCAAGAAATAGTTAATAATATAATACAACAGGCATAAGAAGCATCCTAAACATATATTTGGTAGGGTCCCTTTTCACCTTCACTCACTTGATGGGGTGGTAGAATAGGAATATGATATTCCAATGCCTAATACAATTTTTTAGATAATAGTGCACCACATAAATTATTTTACCACATATGTACATTTATATTTGGAAGGAAATACTCTGAGTTAAAAAATGGTTGCACTATTTTTTTGGCTTTTATTTCTATCTTCTAAAATAATTAAAATAGATTATTATTACATTTGTTAATTTCATATTATGTGAGAAATAATAATAATTAAATTTTTATTAAATCTCTTACTATTTTATCAAGTCTCAACATCCCTAACCATTGAACTCAGATTGTCTAATTTCTTAGACATTCTAGTGTAAAGGACTAATATACCTCTTCACATAACCCAAATAGGGGTTGGTAAAGATACTAAATGGTATTTAAGTAGGTGTATCATTTCCAACTATGGGCGTAAAACTCTTTGATGCATTTAGTGGATCACCCAATCCAAAAATCATGACTTGTATTTCCTCAACACTTATCTACAAATTACACCAATTCTAGCAAGGGATATTCATCTTGATGTAAAATGGTTAAATAAACCCAAAACATCTATAATAATTCCCCTTATAAAAGTAAGTGTCCCAACAAGGGTTATTCAAACACTTAGTTCTATTGGATTCATTCCTAATCAAGTAATGGAAAGAAAAGTATGACTTGATATTTAGTTGATGGATTTTAATTTTTTATTCATAATTTTAAAAAAAACCTTTTACATAACTTGTTAATATTAACTATATTTTAATTAATTATTTAACCATGTTCAATAAAAAAAATTACACATAATCCATTTATTGAAATTACATATTTTCTCATTAATTCATTTATTTTTTAGATAACGATCTTGTATCCATAAAATAAATAATACATAATAAATAAAGAAATAAATAATAAATGATCTTATCATTAACTTATCTAATATTTGATTTATTGAGGGGAAAATAAATAAACCTATGACTTAAGAGAATATCTCCTTGTGTTGGTATTAGCATGAGTTGTAGCATTCTGATTGTCCATCCATGTATAATCAAGGTTGATATCATTAAGGTTTAATCTTGAAATACCTACACACACCTTGGGTTACTTCATTAATTACATGTATTTATAACTCATATATAAGTGAGTGTAACCAAATCATAGATTAATGGTGATTACATAAATAACCATGGAAACATAGGTCCTCCATAATAATGTAGGGAGGGATGAAAATCAAGGCATCAAATTTAATTAAATATTAAATAATTGTAAGCCCATGAAATAAATTAACTTAAAACATAAAAAACATACAAAGTTTTTGGTAATGTTCCTGAATGGTCATACTTTCAACATATACATATAAGTAAACTAGTTAACCTTTATTTCTATTCATTCTTATTATTAAGAAAAAAATTACTCCATTAATTAATTAATTAATTGATTTTATTTCATCTTATTGATCATCCAAATTTATTTGGAGATACCCACCATTAACTTAATTCATGTAATATAAATGATAGAACCAATAATCATAGATTAATTATGATAAACTAATTGGTCAATTAAAATTCTTTAAAACAATCATTAATTTTTCAAAACACACTGGGTTCCAATCAATAAAATAAGTATATAATTTTATTCTTATAAATTTAATGTAATTTAATTTTTTTCCTTAATTTAGAGACACATCACTATGAACATACTGGTTACACATCATGTACCTTAGTTGTCATGTACTCAGGTTACATGCTTGGGCCTTCGGTCATGTATCTCAATAGGACTACATGACATGTACAAGACAACTACATATTGTGTATCCATTATTCCTTTTGTATTTGCAACCTGCTAAATAACTCTTCATGTTTATTATTCGAGACTACATTATGTGTGTAGAACAGCTACACTCCATGTATCGCTCATGTCATGTGTCTGCATAACTCACCAAATAGGTCTCTGTGTATTTCAGATGTGGGAAATAACGAACTGCAAGTTGTGAACACTAATACACATCCTATATATCATTAATGCTTCAAGGTATTAGTATCACACAATTTAAAAATGTATAATGACCACACAAATTGTGCGAATTTCACCACTAACCTGTGCAGGATATATAGTGTGTGCGCTAGGTACATGCTATGTAATCTGATATTCCATGTGCTAGGTTAGCCTAGTCTACACATGTTTTGCAATAAATTCATCACATGTAATTACTTCTTGGTGCGTCATGTATCCAATGAAATGGTCAGGTTCTATGCACTTGGGTACACGACATGTACTCCAGCTACACATCATGCAATCATATTCTATTTGGCCAGATTCATTGAAAATTCCTAATAGAATCTCCTATTATTAATCATCTATTATTGGAATTCAGAGATTTTAAATCCTAAATGAATAAATTAAAATGTCAAAAACATTTTAATACAAATTTTATTAAAAAATAAATAATATAAAATAAAAAATAACCACCATTGAAAATATTGATAAACAATAAAATAAATAATTATAAATTTAAAACATGGCCACTATGATACCATTTGTAGGTTTTGAACACATCAAAAGTGACCTTGGTGGGTGATATATTAAAATTTATTTTAATATTTAGTTTCTTAAAACCCCAATAGATAATATTATCATCTTAAGTTTATAATTAATGTATTTAAGATCAAAAAAGTGATTAATTGGATTAGGATCCTTTCTTTGATGTAGATGTTGATCATCCTAAAATATTTTCTGGATTACCTTCATTTCACTATGATGATACAAGTGTAGAATACCTATATTGGTGATCCACATGTTCTCCTTTGATATCTGAGAAAATGTAATATATTTTTGGGTGCCAGAAATAGCTAAAAAGGCCTCTTTTAGAAAATGGAAGGAAACATAGTTAATGACTTTCTTGGAACTTCAATTCACACTAAACGACACTCCCAACTCATAATAATCGATGGATAACCATCAATGGATAAGGAAAGAGATCTTGGTTCACACCCTAGTCTTCTAGGTAAGAAAATGGAAGGTAATTTAGGGAATAAACCTTTAATGCCCAGAGCATAAATTGGTAAATTTCTATCTTTTAATGAGGTACTCAGTTAGGCCACACAGTTTTTCTTACCAAGAACCCTCCTTTGTCTAGAGTTGCTCAGTTTGGGGGGTAGCCCACATGGTTTTGTTAAATGTGTAGAGGCCATGTGTTTTGATATTTCTAAGCATGTAAAATTTCTATTTCCCCATTTCATGTTTTAAGAACTGTGCATGCTTCTCCTCCATGTTGCATGACCTTGGCCCACATTTAGTGAGAACCATTCACCAATAGTACTCTATAAATAATGTGGACTCATTTTCTTAATTTTTACACCCTAAACCCCCATAACACCCCTGATAATTCTCATACTCTTATAAAAAACTTCATTAACCATTTTAAAAAGGTTTTAACCAAATTTAAATAAAAATACTCATTTTCAAGCACTAGGATCTTACAACCTGCCCACCATAATACTTCTCATTCTTGATAAGCCATGAGGATCATCCAACCTCATCACCCAAACTATTTCAATCACCTATGTAGTGTCTAATGAATACATTCCATTTTGGTCACCCAAAGCACAACCAAGGAACAATATTCAAATTAAGGTACTCAAATGGCTAAAAACCTATGACTGTTCTCATTTAAAAAACTAAAACACCAAGATGATACTTACTTGATCCTATCCAACTGAAAAAATTATTATTACATCACCCAATAACATTATTAGGCTATTTTGCTCCACACTATAAGCTTCATCTTACCACAACCAATTCTCGATGAGTGTAAACTTCTCTATCAGAATATTCTAATGGAACCTTGAACTCATTCTCATACAAAGTACCAGCCACAGCTCTCAATTTACCACACCCCAACACCCACATGAACACCAAAAAAAATTGGCACCCATAATTTTCATCAAAAACCAACTAAAAAGAATGCATACCCAACATCCATTCACGAATTGAGAACATGTTGTCCTTCCCTCAAAATCCCAGTTTCATTTCTTAAAGCCCACCCATATTCTCCGAGATAACACATCATATGGGGTTTGAAACTCACTGTATTCATTCTATACATTATCCCAAGTCAGACTGTCTTCATACTACTCATCCCAATAATTCGTGACTCAAACCATCGGCATGTCACCATCTTACCTGATGCCTTCAGCCCTAAGGAATTCCACAACCACCAGAACACAACCTCTGGAGTTCATACCCAACTCCTATTAAGATTCCAAATTCAAATCATTCTCATTCCCAAAACCATCACCATTTCCTACAACACCCACTGATGAACCTCTTAAATATTCACCACATACTAATTTTGAACCACCTCAGTCCCAGATCCAATGCTTGTCTTGATCATCTGACCCATATGATTCCCTGTTATAATTCCCTACATAATTCAAGAATGCACCTCATTAATTCTTTACTAGCATCTCATTTATTTCCTTCCCAGATCTATGACCACCTCCACATGTACATGAACCTTCTAACATGAGGTTTGTATCCCCATGAATGACACATTAATATCCACTATAGGAGTTTCATTGTCACTATGTATCTCATGTAACTCTAACTACCATGGCTCACACTTCCACTACTAATGAATACAAGAAGTATATGTGGATGCAATACTCTCACCGAAGAGAAAAAACAAAAAGTCAATTATAACATATTCCCAACATCCGATAATGTTACTCGTGACATTATCCCACATTCAATCCACCATAAGTTCCTTACTATCAACATGTGATAGTTCCCTTCCCACCACAGGTCTTCACATAGACCACTCCATGAGCACCACCTCTATGGAAGCCTTTCAACAAAACATAAAATAAATTTAAGTAGTTTGGAGTGTATCTGATGATATCATAGTGTACTCAAGATGATTTCAAGATGTTATTAATGATCTTATTTAAACTAATATTGTGTTAATATTTCGTTGTTGAGTAAAACTAAAATTGATCCATTCTCATTAATGTCACCTCTAGATATAGGGAAATGTTAATTCCCAATAAATTCCCCATGTCTCCTTGATTGCAAGCATTTCATCAACTCCCGATCTCCATGATTTAAGTGGAACTAAAAAAGAAAAATTAACTACCACCTCATGACTCTATTCAATGAAACCATGAAATAACATTATCTATGGAACCACCACCACCAAAATTTTCATGTTCTTCCACTATAACCAAAATGATTCTAAAAATAAATGAAAATGTTCCATCGCACAAATCCAAAATTGAATGGTCCTGCACACAGTTGTCATGCATCACCTAGATTTCATCAAAAATGACATGCTCTTACTACCGAGCCACCTGTTCATGTATCGCTAACAACATTACGCATATCCATCACTTTCCTACAATCTTGACCTTTCTAGAAACCACAAGGTCCCATACTTTCTTGTGGCCTTCCACTGAACTTTACTCGAAACCCCATGAATCAAACATCACCATAACTAGGCTCAAATTCCCAATAAAATAGTTGACCAAGCCTCCTGTCTATAAGCCTCATTGGTCTTGAGGCATCCTCAACATCCTATTTAACAACTTGTCATTTCTCACACGTTAGGTCCAACCACATGACCACTTGTTGCCCCGGTTGTCATCCCTAGATCTAGGGAATCTCTCTAATCTTTATCCAACCATGTTTTGTCCATCCAAAGACAACATCAATTCACACATCAAACAGTGTTAGAATAGTAGGTCCAGGCACCTGAATGATCTTACCCTCCAAAATTGGCCTTACGGAAAACCAAAATCACTCCTGGTGATTCCCTGAGAAAGGAAACCAAGGCATAACCATTCATTTTATCGAAACTAGGTGGAACAAAAAATGAATTGATTCCACCTCAAAAGGATCCACCCATGTTTCACATTCTAAATCACCCAAAATAATGGGCTAACCACCCTCACGGTTTCCCTTGATTACCCAACACCACTGACTAATGGACACCACCTAATTTGTATTCCCAAAATCACTAGCTCTCCCACTGACCCATACACATTGAGTGTCACATAATTAAATTCTCATAGGTAGCACTCTTTCCCCCATTATAAAACACACATCTCCTAGTGAACCAAAACCAACAACATACTCTAGGTCTCAAACCCATAACAGCACAACCACTAAGAATGAAACCACAACCCAAGACACCCATTTAATGGTCTAATATACATACTACACAATCAAAACCCACTAGAGTTACCAAATTGATGTTTCCAAACAATATTTTACAACCTCAAGTCCACAACCTAACTGAAGTCACAATAAGTAACATCCCACTATCCATCATATCCAAAACCATTAGGGCCTCACAACCCAGGACCAAGAGTATCAAAACTATGGAATTATAAAAGACAAAACCACTCATACATAGGGTTATATAATAAAAAAAGATATACTCTTCACCAGTGTCCATAAAGGTTCCATCATCTTTAATTTACCTTTAATAAAACATTACCGCTTTAAAACCCAAGGATTCACATTTCAAAACCATTCATTAATGAACAATTCCAAATTTTTCATCATTATTTCAATTTCAAAATTCTTGTTTTTGTCTAGATAGAATGTCATTAAAAAGTTATAATAGTAAAACAACTTATTAGATTATTATTGAAACTTTACATAACAAAAATCATCAACCTTTAAATCATTTATACCTTCCTATTACCCAGAAGTCACCTAAGAAGTTGTTCAAATAGAGTTCCACCATACACTTACATATAACCCATATAAATGGTTGTTGAAAATTTAAATACAAACCCCTCTAAATAATTTACATCCATAGAAAGATAAAAATGACAGGACGGTATAGACCACAGATAGAAAATTACACTATAGGAATAATAATTCCTTAGTAACTATCCATCACAGCAAGCATATGGATGACATATCAATATTTTTTGCCTAGCATGATGCATAAATACACATACCCTATCTTTACATTCTGAGACAAAAGATGAAAACATTATAAATCAATAGCATCACAACAAAATTCATCACTCATAGTGTAAAATCAGTTAACGGTAAAAGTACAAATCAAGAAAATAAATTACCTGTCCCTAGTAACTTAGTTTTCTCTCTCATGCGTGGGGCAGCAGGAACCCAGGAATGATCTCATTTCCAAGATTCAACAAGATCATAGTCTCCTATCTACCATGCCAAATAGAAAAAAAAAGGCACAAGCTATGATACATCTTTGTAACACCCTAGCCTAGGTGCCACAAAATGGTTCCCCAAGCTCGTGCACCACATGACCACAAGTTCACCTCCCCATACACCAGAGGTTTCTGACTAAAAAGGTGGGTATATAGAGATACATTAATGAGAATATACCATCTTATTAGCATAAAAAATAGTAGAAATAGTATCAATATATAAAAAAACTTGTGTAAGAGGAAATTAGAACAATATATGGCAAGATCCAACCATAACCCAAATGAAACATGATATAATAATGAGATGTAAACTCTATATATTGGGAATTCATACAATGAAACCCCAAACATTGTCCTAAGTCCAACCTCAATCCTGGAATCCCATTATCCATCCTACCATCCCAAACATAAACCAAATTCAAGTGATTTTCCTGAACCTGTACCTAAAAACAGGTAGCATCTGCTCGGGTACCTAAGAACCATGGATTCCTGAGTTGGGTGTGAGTAAAAATCAGTAGGCCACAACCAATATTTTCTAAAACAATAACTTCTCTAATAATAGTGTATTCATAAATACAAATAAATGATAGAAAAATATCAAAAGTAAATGGTTTTTAAATTAAACAACTTTCAATTATCCCCAACGGTTCTTTGTCCCCACAATGGAATTAATACACCAAACCTGCTTTGGCCCATGCTGGGAATCTGAACCATGTACTATAAATGGTAAAATCTTTACATCAATTGGGAATTAATTAATTCATTTCATTTAATTCATTTCAATTTGGAGTATTAGTCCAGGTACCCATACCATATACATCAACATACCTTAGTGCATCAATCCAGGTACCCATACCACATACATCATTATAGCTTGGAGCATTAGTCCATCATCCCAAACCATATACATCATCAAAGATTAAATCATCAGTCTAACATCCCAAACCATGAAATAAGTTAGTGGGGCTTATAAAATCAGTCTAACCCATACCAAGAAATGCATTAGTGGTGCCTAGAGCATCAGTCTGGACCACCCCAAGAATGAGAAGCATCATTACAACATCCACTATATAATTATTCATATATTTCAAGGTTCACCATCACTAAACCCTTTATTAAAAACCAATTTACAAGTTCCAAAACCTTTTTCTGTTTCAAAACAATAAACATTAAAGGTTATTTAAACCCATTTAAAAATATCAACATGGCCCTTTAACCATATCTCATTTTACAAAATTATCACATCATTTACCAAGGTCCCAGAAAACCATTAAAACCAAAACATGGATCAAATAAAACCCAACCCCTTTCTCATGGTATAAAACACCAAAACCAGATACATTTTTAAAAAATGTTGAATACACCATTTTAAAAATGGGTATTCCTCTTTGAAAATTGAAATCATTCCCTCAAGGACTTTATTTCTATTACAGACCATTTAAAATATCCATTAAATCATTTTCAGAATAAGGGGAACCATATTTTCATTTAAATTCATTATTTGAAACCCATTTTAAAATCCCATTTTAATGTATTCTTATGGTGAACACATTATTTTAAGAATTAGATACTTTTAAACATTGTTTTCACTCATTAAAAGACACAACTAGATCAAAATCCAAAACACACCCTTTAAACCATTTCAAAAATCCCCATAGGAGTTTCAAAATAGCTTATCATATTAAAAAAATCAATAGAACCACTTAACATGTCATAATCACATATTCCCAATGAATACCAAGTACCCCTTAATCATGCTAACACACCAAATGAAAATATCAACTTTTTTACTTCCATAAATTCTCTATACCATCATTTACAATTTCCTTACACCACTCTCAAGGGAATGGCATACCCCATGGGTAGTATCCCTAGGCTAGGGGTGTAATTTTGGCTCGGCGGCCCGAAAGCCTGAGAGGCCCGACTCGAAAGCCCGAGTGGGCTGGCTCAGCAAAGCCCGCATCAAACCAGGCCGGGCTCGGTCTGTACGTTCATCAGGCTGGACCAGGTCCTGTTCAAGGAGGCCCGTGGGCCAGGCCAGGTCAGGCCAAAAAAGCCCACCCCGCTGGCCAGTACGAAGCTCGGCCCGCTGTAAAAAAAATATAACGGGAAGCTGCTTGTAGGGAGATTCGATCCCCCTACCTCGGGCTTCCAAGGTTGCACCTGGACCAACTGGTACAGGCACTGCACCTATTATATTATCACGAGACTGCATATATATATATATATATATATATATATATATATATATATATATATCAATGATATATGTATATATATATATATCATTATATAATAACAATAAAATAATATATATACATATAACTATTATTATATATAAATATAATGTGTGTGTGTGTGTCTAACGATATATAATTATATATGTATATATATAAAAAAGTCATTAATAACATATATCAATTAAGTGTGCCTTTTAAAAATCCATTAATAATATACATATATATATATAAATGATTTAATATAATACACATATACAAACAAAGCTATTAATATATATATATATATCAATGATTTAATATTATATATTTATATAATAACTTGTTGTATATTAATTAAAAAAATAACACACTCACCTAATGATGTTCGTGCACATCTCCCAACCTCATTAATTTTTTAAGTATGTTACAGCTTGCATATATTATACATATTATACATATATAAATCTATTTAGAAAAAAAATTAACCCGCCCACTGTAGCGCTCCCCTAAATCCCTAATTATTATTTTTACAATTTTCTCGTACTATATATATCTATCATTTAACATTCTATATATTTAATAACATATTATATATTAACAAAAAAATAACTCACTAACCCAATGATGTTCACACACACCCCCCAACCTCATTAATTTTTTTAAATATGATGAAACTTTCATAATTTATATATGTATATATATATATATATATAAACAAATCTATTAATAATATATATATCAATGGTATGATACAATATATATATATATACAAAGTCATTAATAATATATATATCAATTAAGTTTATCTTTTAAAAATCCATTACTAATATATATATATATATATATGATTTAATATAATATATATATAAACAAAGCTGTTAATAATATATATATATATATATATATCAATGATTTAATATTGTATATATAATAACTTAATGTATATTAATAAAAAAAATAGCCTACTCACCTAATGATGTTGGTGCACACCCCCGACCTCATTAATTTTTTTAATATGTTGCAACTTGCATATATTATATATAAATATATTTAGAAAAAAAATTAACCTACCCAAGGTGACGCGCCCCCGAACCCATAATTATTTTTTTACAATTTTCTCATATTATATGTATATATATATATATATTAACAAAAAAATAAATACTCAACCAATGATGTTCGCACACCCCCAACCTCATTAAGTTTTTTTAAATATGATGAAACTTGCATATATTATATATACTATATATACATATATAAATATATTTAGAAAAAAAATTACTCACCCACTACTACACACCTCCTCAACCTCTCGTTATTTATTTTCATATAATATATATAGATTTACATATATAAATTTGTTTAGAAGAAAAATAACATATCCTCCCATTGTAAAATTTTAATAAAATAGAAAGTAAACGTTCTTACAAAAAAATGTTGAACACTTAATAAAAATATGTGTAAAAAAACACACGTTTAAAAAAATTAAAAATTGTTTAAAAAAATGTTTTAAATTAAACAAATGCCTAAAAATAATTTTCATAAACATGTTAAAAAAAATGTAAAAAATGTTTTAAATAGATGATAAAAAACGTTTAAATAACAACACTTTAAACCCACCCACTACTGCGCATCCCCCAATTCATCATTAATTTTTTTTCCAATTTGCACATAATATATATAAATTTACACACATATATAAATATATTTTGAAAAAAATAACATATCCACCCACTGTAAAATATTAATAAAAAATATGTTTACATAAAACATGTTTAAACAAAATACATGTAAAAAAACATGCGATAAAAAAATGTTTTAAATTAAATGTCTAATAATAAATGTAATTTTTTTTTAAATGTTAAAAAATGGTTTAAATAAAAATGTTTAAAAAAAAATTTTAAAACAAAAATTTAAATTAACCTTTTTTAAACAAACGCTTAAAAAACTTTTTATATTACAATTTTAAAAAAAAATGTTTTAAAAAAATACTTGTAAAAAGCATGCGTTTAAAAAAAATAAAAAAAAATTTAAATCAATAATTGAAAGATAAATGTAAAAAAAATGTTTTAAACATATGTTACAAAAATGATTTAAATAAAAATGTTTAAATAAAAAAAATTAACAAACATTTGAAAATTTATAAATAAGTTAAATAATGTTTTAAACTCACCCACTATTGCGCATCGCCCAACCCCTCATTAATTTTTTTTACAATTTGCACATAATATATATAGATTGACATATATAAATCTATTTAGAAAAAAATAACAACATATCCACCCACTGTAAAATGTTAATAAAAAATAAAACAAATGTTTTTACAAAAAACATATTAAACATTTAAAAAAATACATCTAAAAAACATGAATTTAAAAATAAATATAAAAAAATGTTTTAAATAAATGTTAAAAAAATGTTTAAAAATGTTTTAAAACAAACAATTATTTTGAAAATAATAAAATCCCACCATGGTCCGACTTGAAAAAACCCGACTCGGCCCGAAAAATCCCAGCCTGACCCAATGGTTTGGGTCAGCCTGAGGCCGAGGTCAGGCTGCCTCATGAGGTTGTTCAGGCCGGCCCGGTCCAACCTGAATAGTGGTCAGATGCTGATTTTTTTTAGGGTAAGCCCATCTCGGTGATGTTATTAATATTTTCATGACTTATTATATACTCCAATTACTGATTTTATATTAAATGTGAATAATTTGTGTGAAATATTAATGTTTTAATACTAAGTATAATTTTTGAGCATTTTTAGAAGTAGTCCAATTGAGTCAGTTTACTATTTTATTTATAACTCTCACCCTACTGAAAAAAAATTGTGTGGTTATTATTTTTTTGGATTTATAATTCAATATACAACATTTCATTATTAGGTATCATGGGCTAATTCTTCCATTTGAAGGCTCATATGGACCACACAAGAGGGCCTACAGAATCTGTGAAAAAACTAGACCATCCATAAAGATTGAATTAATGGGCTCAATCTAGAACGTAAAATTCATTAATTCTCCTCAAAAAATTTTATAACAATTCAAGGAGAAATTTATAAAAATTTCAAGTCCCAGCTCAAAAAAAAGGGGGCCAAATGATGCTTTGAAGTCCAGCCCACCATTCTAGCCGGGAAATAATTTCAGTACAGTATTCCTGACATATCTCATGATGTAAGAATCCAATTAAGATGAAATTTTGCAATGTGAAATATGAGATTTACATAACCGTCTTTTTTGAATAAATCATTTTTATTTGAAGTCATATTACCATTCAAAAACCCATTCACATTTTGGACTTCAAAAAGTTGGGATTCAAATAGACAAATTAACTTTGTTTAATCAACCGGCCATAACTTTGGCTCATTTAGTCCAATGGCCTCCAAATTTTTAGAGTAGATAGAGGATATATTTATCTATTACTTTTAAGAAGATCATATCTGGATATTTGGCTGTCTAATTTACCAAATTGGCGATGCAAGTGGAGGGAAGGTTTTGGAATGCAAACAACCCACAACATTGGGCTATATATACATTCCCCTTATCTCCTTCAAAGGGGTTGGAATTTCAGTATAGAGGATCACACATTGGAACGAACAAATACTTTAAAAAAGCTTGTAAGGACCTTCCATACTCAATTTTTCACTTGAGAGACCTTTTCTACTCTCTTTGATTTCATTTACTTTTGTGTTCTTCATTATTGTAATCTTGTAAGTCTCTTTCTTTGTAATTCTGTTTTAATGAAAGTTTCTTCTTCAATATCTCTCATTATCATCCAAATTATGTAGTTTAATATTAATGTTCTTAAAATAGTTTAAATACAGTTTAATCCCCTTCCCTTCTTTTTCTTTCTCATTCAATCTAAATTCGGTATTTAATTCCATTCATCGTTCGTGTGTGTGTGTTCGACGCAAAACTCTTTTCTTATCTCTTTCTTTTTCTTATCTTCTTAATTTGTCATTATAATAATTATAACCAGATTACTAATCATTTAAATGGATAAGTAAATCTCTCATTGGGGTGAGTTATAATTTAGGTATGTTAAGTGATTGAGAGATTTTGCTCGATGAATATTCTTAAAATTAACATTGTGTTTGTTGAACTTAGCATGTCATGGATTAATGAATTGTTTTGTTTAACATATGGATTCCATGGATTATTGGAACCATAAATACACTACCACAATAAAGTAATGATTGAGATTATAATCCTAGTTAAGTTAAGGCTTGGATTAAAGCTTTAACAGTTAGGAATTCTAATCAATGTCAACTTGTGACATGAGTGTTAATTTAATGCAATATAAAGCAAAGCTCAAGGATATCACAAGCTTAACTACCTAAAAATGAACTCACCCCAATATTTATCAAATTGTTAAATCAAACACCAATCATTAATCACTTCATTTAGGCTCTGAAAACAAACCCCCCAATCCGAATACAATCAACTAAAAACAAAGGACTACTAAAAAGTATCATCGCCTAGGATTCGACCCGAGTGCTGCTATACACATTAGCAGAGCATCAGAACTTTGATCGGTCGATAGGTGACAATCGGCCACGCATTTCACCTAGCCAGACCCGTCCCAGCCCGGGTTGGGCTGAAATTACACCCTTACCCTAGACCTAGTCTCAAGTCATCAATATACCTGATGGGGTCCATGAAGGGTCTCGCACACTAATTCAAGGCCAAACTTACTTTTCATATTCAATGAAATAAAAATACGTCAAGGAATCCTAATTGAATTGTTACATATACAAAGAAAACATTAAGACTATAGTAAAAATCTTGTAGACCACCTGCCACATGTTCGTACACAACCACTCATCCAACCACATCCCATGATTTGAAATAAAATAGACTCAAACAAAAAAGTGAATGTCTCCTTGAAAATAAGTCTCACAGTATTCAAAAGGATTGAAACAACTAAAAAATACACTTCTATAAAATAGAAGGAAACATAGTCAAAGACTTACCTAGAAATTCAATTCACCCTAAATTTCATTCCAAATGTCTAAGAATCATGGGAGAACCATCCATGGATAAGGAGAGATCTCCTGGTTCACACCCTAGGATGGTGGGGATGAATTGGGAAGGAAATTCGTGGAAGAACCCATTAACCCTAAGAGTGAAAAATGGAAAATTATCCTATTTTAATGAGGCACATGGTTAGGCTTCATGATTTTTCTGTGTGACAACAGTGTGACCTCCTATGTCTGGAGTTGTGCGGTTTTTTGGGGAGACCACATGGTTTAGAAAAATTTGTAAAGGCCATGAATTAGGATTTGTCTAAGACTGAACATTTCACCTTCCCCATTTCATAGTTTACAAACCATGCACCCATCTCCTCTTTATCATATAACCTTGGTGAACAGTTAGTACTAACCATGATCCCACTATGCATCATGCACATTATGGATTCGTTTTCTCCATTTTCACATATTGAACCCCCAAAACACCCCCCAATACTTATCATGCTCTCATAAATCCCTTCATTGACCATTTTAAAAAGGTTCTAACAAAAATTAAAATGAAAACATTCATCATCAATCATCAGTATCATAGAGAAGGGTTTTATCAGTGCCTTTTAAAAAACATAGATAAAGAAATGATTATTAGTGTTAAAATGAAAGATTTTGATAAAACCTATCTACTTTAATGATTATTTTAAGCATCAATAAAAACTATTTAAATAAAATTACAATAAGTTTTATTAATATATAAATTATTAAAAAATTAAAATTAATATATATATTAAAATGAATTTGAATACATATTAAATATCTTCATTTCAACTATATTCCTTCAAATCAAAATTTTTATTATATTTTTTAAGGTTGAATGTAAACCTACACAATAAACACAAACCACCACTACAAAACATGCAATATACAGCACTGGCCTTTATCAGCACTAGAGAAAAGTGCTGATAAATGGTTACCTTTAGTAGTGATTTTGTTTAATGCTGAAAAAATGAACCTTTATTAGTGATTTATTTATAGAATTGATAAAGGCTATGACCACATGATGAGTGCCACATAGAAATAGCACATGGGAGGCCGCTTCTTTAAATATCATCTTACCAAATTTAAATCTGATAATCCTACTATGGGGATGGGAACATGTATACACTACACAAACTTATACGGGCCCTAAACCAGCCCATGTGGGCCTTGACCCACCCTTTGCTTCATGCGGGCCATGACCCATCTTTATAAATCCATTTGGGTCCAACGCAACCTAGCCCTTCTCGGTCCATATCTGAATTTTTTATACAAACCAACAAAAAAATAAATTATTTAAAAAAAATATTGAAATAATTAACCAAATAGAAATTTAAAATGAACAAATTAATAATATATTGATTTTTTAAATTAAATAATTATGAATAAAATTAATATATATATATATATGTAAATTATAAATATTAACAAATAGTATAAAATAAATACATATATATATAATGTATATAACAAAATAATTAAATAATTAAAAATTAAAAATGGATAAATTTAAAAAAAATGGTATAGAATTATTAATAAAAATGAATAAATTTAATATTCAAATATATAAATTATAAATATTAATAAATACTATATTGTAAATATATATATATAAAACAAATAAATTGTAAAAATTAACCAAAAAAATTAAAAATGAATAAATTGGATTAAATAAAAAAATTATAAATGAATAAATTATTAAATTATTAAAAATTAATAATGAAACAATTATTAATAAAAGTGAATAAATTTAATATATATATATATACTTTAATTATAAATAATATATATTAAATATAAATATACTCAGTACGGTGCAGATCGTGGTGCCCATGGCCCAAAAAAATTATCTTAAAAAAGAAAGTATAAGAAAGGAAAGTCGGGTTAACAATGACAAAGAATGTTCATGAGTATTTATGTCACATTCACCACCTTTTATGTCTTCCACCCATTCCATGAGATCTACCTCCTCCCCTAAGGTGTTGACCTATTTTCTATTGTTTGGGAGCCTACCTATTTCCCTCTTGATCATCAATGTCAGATGATGTATCTTTCTCATTTCTAAAAACCTTTCCAAACTCATCACAAAAGACATCCATACTGTTATATCTATTTAAGATCTCAAGTAATGAGAATTTAATCATGGTGGGACCAGAGACCAATTGTTTACCCCTAGTCACCTTCAATTCTAGAGTACCGCCAATTGTTGGACCTGCCACTACATCCTCAATACCATATTGATGTGGTCCTTGATTTGAGATGGTATCATTCTGATGAGTAGTCTGACCCTTCTTGGCCATTTTTTACCAGAATCAACAGAGTCTTATATTTTTTAGCCTCCTAGGAAATTCTACTCCCATGCTTCCCAAGAGAAACCTATTTATCAAGTTAATTTAAAGAATCAATAGATATACTGACTCCTTTGGGGTTACTCAAATTTGGATCAAATCCCACAAGTAGAGAACATGCAACCACCTTGAAGATTTCTAGATCACCTGTGAAAGTATCAGCAGTACCGGTAACCTGTTGTGGTAGTATATGACCTCATAGTGTGGGATTAATCACCAAACAATAATCAAGATCTTCTCTACAAGAAAAAGGTGTAGACACACTTGCCTACATACCCACCTAGGGCTCATGAGTGATCAACTTTAATTTTGATGGAATTCCAGCATCTATTCTCTACTTTCCCTTATGATCTTGGGAGGTAATTAATTTTTCCCATATAAATTATTTATCATCTAATTATTGAGAATATTCTTAATTAATAGGTTTATTATCTAGTTAATTCTCAACCAATCCATCAAAAACCGTATGGTTGTCATCCAGGTTTTCACTGTCCATACACTGTTATAGAGAGAACCCAAAATGGGAGTCTTTAAAAGAAATACCATCCTTCACAATAGAACCAAAAGGTTGCTTATCCCTACTATTTTCAATAGTACCTTTTGTTTCTCTGACTACCTGAACACCAACCTAATTCTATCTAGATGACTGGGGAATAGTTAACTGCTCAACAAAACCATCCCTAGAATCACCACTATCATGGACTACAACATTATGGTCACCTTTTAGACCCATAAAATCTACATCATCCTTCCATTTATTCCATTACACAACAAAATTATAACTATTTTTTAGGATGAAAGAGTAAACTATGGCCCTTTGGAAAGAGTAAAAAATGGAGTATTATTTTTCACTCAAAACATAATGTCGAAAACTTCTCATAATAAATTTTTAGAGTCAATTAATTAGATTAGAATGATAGAACCACCCTATCAGTGAGATCCTAGATAAGATCCACCTCCACAAGAACATGAGAAAAGTAACCATACAAAGCCTTCTCATATTCTTTTCCCATCTTGATGTGCACACCAATTGAAGAAGAAATGTAAAATAGGATTTCCAGATGCCACAAAATCCAATTCAGTCCAAAGATCCAGACCTAATAATACGAAAATGAGTTTTTTTACTTCAAATGAATTGAATCTGAAACTCTATTCATAGATTCTTAGGGACCTGGGCTTGGGAAAAACCATACCAAAGCCCCATGCTCCCCATTTTAGATCATAAATCGGGAACAGTATTTGGAAGTATCCCCTTCTCAAAGGGATACATTTCTAATCGAAAAATCCCTAGATCGATGAAAGCCTTCAAAATCATATCAAGGATTTTCTAGAAATGGTCATCATTCAAAATCATGATTTTAGAAATTATCGAATGTAAGAAGTACTCAATTTGATCTAAAATCACCTCCTTTCTTGTGAAAACATGCACAACACTACCCCTTTTAATAAATTGACCAGTAGTGGAAGTCTGATTCGAGGAGAAAAGATAATGATTAGAATTTTTACCTACATTCAAATCCTGAACCTGATGTGAAACATCATGTTCCAATCAATCCTTTTCCATTTTAGTAAGAAGACATCCACCAGTAAGGAGATTAACCATTTCCACTACATCATACCTTGGGAAAGCCATGAGCGAACCCTAAAACCCTCAATCACCATTGAATCTATAAATAGATAACCTCCTAATAATCGCCCCATCTATCCTTAAATATAAATATATAAAATGAATAAAATGTAATAATTTAGAGAATATTAATTTCTTATTCATGTTTAATGGTTTTTATACATATTTATTCATTAATATATTTAATATATGAATATATTCATATATGTATATATCAATATATATAAAAATTATTAAAGTATGATTAATATAATAAAAAAATTATTCTTATAATAAATAATACATTTATTTAGTGAATAATGGTTTATAATTCAAAATTAATATTAATTAAAAATATTGACTAATTTTATCATGTAATGGATATTAATTTAGTGTCATTTTATTTTTCGATTTAAAATATATCAAACATGTGTTAAATTAATTTCACACTTACAAATATGTAATTAATCCATTTTTATATATGATAAACACATACAAAAATTTACAAAATAAATGAAATATTATATAGAAACACATACACATAATATTTATATAATTTATTTAAATTTTAATATATATATATTTCATTTAATTTAATAACAGGATACATTTAATATATTATGTTTTTAATTAGTAATTTTTATTTATTTATTTTTAATGTTATTACAGATAGGTATTATTTGTTCATTTTTAATAATTATTATTTATTACTTTATTTAGAATTTAATTTCTTTATAATATTTATTTATATTTATTTATTTAATAAGTTTTTATATTTTAAATATGTCTCAGGTCCCTCATGTCATGATCCACCAAAACCCCTACATAAGGGTTTATCTTTTGTTGAAGCCCTAAATCTAGGGAATATCAAAGTGACTGTTGATCTCTCTCATGATGCTTGCACACCCCACCTTTCCATATCTAGAAATAGAACCTCCATGGTTATATTGAACCCTAATTCTCTCAAGGAGCATTTAAAAACCTATGAGTTATCTATGATTGGGTGTTTTATTATTATCAAGGGGAAAACAATGATGATTACCTAGGAGGATAGGTTGTGGCTCTCTTGGATGTGAGGCATTCCCAAGTGGAAGAATGTCCTCACTGGCAGGGGAATTTTCTTATAATATTATCTAATATTGATGATTTTTATTATTCTTGGGGATCCAATTTCTATTCACTAAATCCATGGGCCTTTTTCCTTTATTCCTTTGATTTAAATTTCAATCTGCATTCACAGAAGCACACATCTACACCGATCTAGACAAGGATTAATTGCCTAAGTTGGGTGCTTTGGCATCCTATAATTCTTAATGATCTTGTATCATGTATTTTTGTGACCATTAAAAAGGGTGAGAACAATTTTTAGGGTAAATTTAGGTAATTTTCTTGATTCCTTATAGATACTGACATGCTCAATCCATTTCTTAGCTCTGCCACTTAGGTGGAAAATAGTGTTAAAATTGAAGTTCAATTTGAATTTTAATTCATCCCATCAATTGGTGACATATGTAGTGTTGTGGGGAATGATGTCTCAAATTATAGGAATGTGGGAAATACTCAAATTAATAATGATAGTACTCTCTTGAATCCTCCTAGTAATAAATATTCTGACACATCATATATGTGGAAAGAGGTAGCGAGTGATCTCACCATTTCTGAGATTGGATCCAGAAATAATGACGACATGAAGGGGAAGATGATTGACCCACAAGTGTCGGAATAGAAATCATTGGAAACACTCTATTCTAGAAATGATGGACTTCCTTCTAGGAAGTATGGTCTCTTTATTGAATAAACTATTGATGATGCATGCCAAAACCCAGGGAAGTCTATATTCAATCAAGGATCTAAAGATGGAAGATTCATATTTAAAGATTCCCACATTAGAAATTCAAAAAATACAAGACACATCCTATGAGGAACAAAATTTATTATTGATGAGGATGGTTTTATAATGGTTTCATATAAGAAATATAATCAATCTATCTCTCTATCCAAGATGGGACAAACCTCCCTTGTTTAGGCCAGGATAAATTTTGATGGAGCTGACATTCTTGGGGATGTTACTCAATTAAAGATTGGACCATGTGGGATGAGAGTGGGTGGTTAAGCCTTGTTAGAGGAAGAAATGGGAATAAACAGGGATAAGGGTGTTGGTCCTGTGACAGTGGGGGTGGGAATGTCCTTTTAAATGCAGGGCACGACAATAACTTTACTTTTCCTGAAATTTTGAATAAATCTTACATTAAAAATGTTTTTTGTGAAGAATTTTGTGATGTTTGTGGAACCGTTAGAGAAAAATCATCATACATCCAAACTGTTCATGAAGGAAAAGCCTTTGATATGAAAAAAAAAATCCTCAAATCAATATGTGAATGATGGAGAAAATGATTTATTCATATTGGATGAAAATGATGAAACTTGGAAGGCCCCTAAGCTATGGAAGAGAGGTAGGCATCTAAGAAACCAGGGTGTCTCTCGAGGAAGGGATGGCAGACATAATAAAAGGTGACTATTTTCTTTTTGTCTAATGGCTTTGTTTGGGCCACTTTTTTTGTAACCCCATCTCTATTTATTTGTGTGCTTTCCTTTTAGTAATAAACTTTTCAACACAATGGGTTTTAACCCATGGTTCGCGCCATTTCTGGTTTTTAAATTTTATTTTTTAAAAAATATTTATATAATTATAAATAACTAATTATATATTTAAATAATTATAAAATTTTAATAAATATATTAAAATAATGAATGTATTTACTATATTTATGTTTATATTTATATTTATATTTATTAAATATATATAAATAATTATAAATATATATATATATATATATATATATATTTGTAATTTTAAAAATATAAAAAATATATTCAAATAATGAATAATCTTACTCTATTTATATTCATATTTATATATATTAATTAAATAAATATATAAATATATAAATATATATAATGATAGATATATATATTATTAAAAATAAATAATTTTAAATATATTTATAAATATATTTATAAATATATTTATAAATTTATATTTAGTATATTTATAAAATTATATATTTATAATTATAAAATAAATAAAAATATTTTTTCAAAAGTTTATATATATAATTATAAATAAATAATTATATATCTAAATAATTAAAAAATTATAATAAATATATTTAATATATCTATTAAATATATATATATATATATATATATAATTATATGAATATATATAATGATATAAATAAATTTATAATCATTTATAAATATTTATAAATATATTTAAAAATATATTTATTTATAATTATAATTATAAATCCTTTATATGTGCTAAAGTATTAACACTGATAAAGATACCTTTTATCAATGCTGATAAAGATGTATCTTTATAAATGCTCAAAATGAATTGATAAAAGGTATCTTTATTAGTTTAGAAACATCAGCATTGTTAATTATGGATTTTATCAGTGCTAGATATGTGCAGATAAAGATACCTTTTATGAGTGCTTGTTATTTTAGTGCTGATAAAAGGTATTTTTATCATTGATTTTTTGTAAGTGCTAATAAAACCCTCCTTGATATTTTTAAAAGAGCCCTAACTGAACTAATTTCAGTCACGCTTCTCAAGATTTTACGGAATTCCACTATAATTGTCTCTACCCCTTGACTTTCTCTAAGAAAAATCAAGCCTCAAATCTAAGGTGTGTTATTTTTTTCTCCTCCTCTCTCATTGCATTCTTGTTTGAGTTTTATGGTGTGTGTTAGTGTGGCATTTTATTGGCTCGGTGCTATCATGGGATTCAAGTTTAGGGTATCTACTCCTTCTCATTCAATTCTTATTGATTTCACAAGCCTGGATAATCAAGGAATGAGGATGGAAGGGGGTTTCGAGAGCTTCTCACTCTACCTATGATAGAGAATAGGGATTTTAAATGTAAACTTTGAATCTTTTCTCACTTACTGAATATTTTCTTTCCCAAGAGAAATTTCATTCCTACAAAAATGTTACCTCTAGAATGGATAATCGAAAGATCACTCGAAGAGGGGTTGTATTGCACACCTAGCTAGATGAGGGTGTTTCTAGTTTGTCTTTCTCTCTCTTTAAGGGATCTGCTACTAAATGGATACACCACAAGGGAAATGTTTTTAAATTTCAATGTCAGCCTGGATTTTATCTTAGAGTGCTTAGAAATCAGTAAGTTCTCTATAATTGTGTGATTAATTTTTCTTAAGGTATCAAAGCCTTTGAAAATTGATGATTTAGTCACTCTTCATTAAGGCATCTGGGGTTTCAAAAACTGGAAGTTCATTTTATTAGGTTAAGTATTCTTCCACGTTCTCTTTCCCTCTAAAGATCTAATAATGAGGGCTTAGGGACTTGGATCAATTTTTCTCAAACTTGGAGTTATTCATATTTGTGGATGGGATCAGAATTTCAATCTCTTGGAGGTTATAAATTTTTGTGTCTAACCTTGGGTTAAGATTTGTGGTTGGAATTGGGTATTTTGTAATACTAGAATATTATATGATATTTCTTCGACATTAGGAGTTCCAGTAAAGATGAAAAAATAAACCAAGTTAGTGATATATAGACATTTCACTCGGTTCTTAGTGGGAATTTATTTTATCTCTAATTTAGTTAATATGGATATTCTTTCAATAGATTATGATGAATATAACCTATGTATAGAGTATGAGAATGTACCTTTTTAATGCTCATAATGTAAGATAGTTGTCCATGGGTATAAAATTGTAAGATATCCCTTCTATTCTATTTTTTATATGCTAGAGGACATGATGAAAGTATCTTTTTTAAAAATAATAAGGGTTAGAAACCTGGATTTCATAGCATTTCTAGAAATTTTTGGATCAATTAGTCATAACATGGTGGAATGAATCATTTGAAATTGGATGGTCTATATACTCTTGTTGGGACTGTTTCTATCAATCCTTACTCTATTGATGTTTTTATTGGATCCATGTTTACTCAGGTGGAGGCCTATATTTATTAGAAATAATGTTCTCAGGCTATTTTTGAGACAGGCGGTGAGGATCCACCTGTAGGATTGAAATCACTTGTAATTAATGATCATTTTTGTTTCTGATGGAAACATGGTTGTGCTCGATGATTAACTACATGGGTAGAGTTTTGTGCAACCATTCACTTTGGGATCACTTTTTTTGAAATACTTTCAACAGGATTTTTTCATGGATCCAAAAACACCCAATGGTTCTATATCTATGAGGTACCTACTTTTAAAAGTCATGTTTTCATTGGGTTGTTTGACCAATGATACTTAAGAATTCACATTGGTCAAGAGGATGGTAGTTTGGGATCATCACACCCTTTTGGGGGGGAATTATTGACTATTGTGCGGCTCTCTTAAATATTTAAGATATGTTCACAAATACTTCATTAATTCCCAAGTATGAAATGGTTCACCCTTAAACTAACAATCAACTATTAGCATGTATGGAATTTAGAATCATCTGTATATATCTTAGGTTCTTCATCAATGGGGATATTTGTATGTGTTTGAGTTTATCCATCAATGCTACCCTCTTATGTACTTATTCAATATTCTTTTCCCATCTTAATATGATTCTCATTTTGATCAACATAGTGGGTCTCTTTGGGGTAAATAATTGTCTAGGGATATGGGAGTTGTTGTGATATCAGGATCGGACCCATAAAATGGGATTCATACTTATCCTTTTGAAAGGAATCAAAACTCATGTAGTTCATTACTGTGTAACAGGGAACATCATACCTTTAAAGGTCATGTGATACGGACCAAACTATGTATTTTAATTTCATACAATAAGGTCATCTAGGTGAAAAGTTACTAGTCAATATTTGGTGTGAGAATTATGCTGAAGCATCCTATAGAACCTAGGGTATGTCCTCCTTGGTTAGATAAATCACTATTGGGAATTTGGACTAGAGAGAATTAGGGTTAGTTTGGGTTTTTGGTTTTGGACTTCAGGGAGGCTTCCCATATAACTCATTTATATGGGAATCAAATCCCATGTACTTTGGTTGTGAGGACTCACACCTATGGAGGCCCTCTAAAGTTTTTCCTCAAATTGGTGTATATCCCTTTAAGAAGATTTGATTGGCAATTAATCGTAAGGAGTATTCCCTAGTGATTTTGAGGTTTGGTTGGGGATCACTCCTAAGGAGGATTCCCTAGTGATTTTTAGGTTTGGATATGGATTACACCTAAGGAGTATGACCTGATGATTTGGAGGTTTGGTTGGGGCTTACTCTGGGGGAGTATTCCCTAGTGATTTAGAGGTTTGGTTGGGGATTACTCTTAAAGATGATTCCAAAGTGATTTAGAGGATTGGTTAGGTCTTACTCCTCATGAGGTTTACCTAGTGATTGGGTTTGGTTGGTGATTACTTCTAAGGAGTATACCCTAGTGATTGGCTTTTGTTGGGGCTTACATCTAAGGAGGATTCCCTTAGTTCAGTTGGGTATTACACATATAATGATGCCCAAAAGGTTGGGTATCATGCAGATGTCATGATCATGTCTCACCTCTAAGTTCATGTTAGTCATGCTTGGTGTGAAAGAAATGAGGAATTGATAAATCTATAAAACCTCAAAATTTTTCATATCCCTTGGTGGAAGAGGCCAAAACCTAAATAGAGATGAAAATAGAGTGGGCTATGTAACCTAGATCCTATAATTTTACCTTAGACCCAAAGGGATGGGGGTTTGGAATTCCTACCCCCCCCCCCTTGGTATCTAGTCATTTCAGACTACCCATCTGAATATAGCCCATTGGTATATAAGAGGAGGAATGAAAGAATTATGAGAGGCCTCATAGGAATGGATATGGGTTTACTCCATGAGGGATGCCCTAAAATTGGTTTTGGGGGAAGATTTTAGGATCTCATTCCTTATCTCCCCACCAGGAACTGGAGGTCCCTGGTCTCAAAGATGATGAGGGAAGGGAAAGGACATATCCATCATGTCTAAGACCTAGATATCCCTGACACTTCCCTCTATTTTGAGGTCCTCATGACCAATGGAATTCATACTCACATTCACCCTGAGGACCCTACCCATCTGGAAAGACAAGTTTGGGATACCTCTAGAAAATGAAATGTATATTCTAATGGGAAACACACTGTTGTGCCTCTTAACACTTTTTTCAAGTCTATAGTCTTTGTTGGGGGTTTCAATTTGGTCCCTCATACATGAGGTAACCAAAGAAAGAGGGGCACCACCCTTTGTGGATTTAGAAGTGGGACTGAGAAGTGGCTTGTGCATGTTAGATGATTGGAGATCCAAGGGGGTCTCATGAAGGTAGTACTATGCGAGCTAGAAGTTTTTTGAGTAATGGACCATTAGAAAAAAAACACTTGGGTGAGGCATTGCTTAAGTCTTAAAGGGTTTCCTAAAGTTTTCTCAAAAGTAGCTCATATATGTACCTGGTTAGTGAAGGGGAACTCACGCTAGTTTTCATCAACCACTGGGGAAAGGGTTAATCACATAGGTATTATGTATATCATACCCTAATAGGAATTTGGTTAAATAATCCCCATTAATTCCCTTTTCTCTCGGGTTTTGGAGAGCTGCCTCGAAGGTTTCTAAGAGACTGGGAAAAGGACTAGGGAGAACAGAGCGTCGAGAGTTCTTCGAGATTTTTTGTTATTTTAAATGAGGAGCTTCAGGTTCCTATTTATAGGAAAATATGGAAACCTGGGAAAAGGATTTGTGTTTCATAGGTATTTTGTGTAGGCTGATGCATAGGTCATCCATACAGGCAGATGCGCAGGTCCGTCACACAGGATAATGCATGGGTACCCTACACACCAATACTATACTATAGGACCTACACTGAGGGATTTTTCTAAATGGGTGTGACCTTTTTCATTATTTTAGTCTCTTATTTTATTCTCCTTAAGGTATTTTATTTTAACACCTTTTTATCAATGTAATGAAATAGAGTACCAACAAAATCCCCCCTTAGGATTTTATTCGATCAAAAGAAGGTGGTCGTATCCTAAGATAAAGGGATGAAAAGGGAATGTGGGTCATGAATGTCATACATGTAGGTATCCATCATAGATCATATGCATGGTTCATTAGTGTAGGTGGGGAATGCACATGGGTCATGCACAATGACTTTTACATTTATAAATAGTGTTACGGTTCTTAGTGGATGATCCTCTCACATCCATACCACTGGTCTCATTGTGCTGGTATTCCACACAGACCTTTCTCTTAAGCTTCCATTTCTAAATCACCATTCACATAGAAAAGGTATGAACCTACCTACATGATATGTATGTCTAGGAGAGTGACAATTGTAAGTCCTCCTAGGCGTGGTACCTACACAAGGTCACTTACATGGATACCCTGCACAAGATCATGCCTTTGAAAATTTTCTATATTTTTTAAAGTTTCTCAAACCAGATAATTATTTCTAATGAAAATATTAATGATTATTTATATGTTTGATATACACTCATAGGGTTATAATTTATAATGAACAAGCTGGAAATCGCATCAAGGAGATGGTAAAAGCTATAGGGACTGACTACTATGACATACGTGATAGTACTCTACTAGACTTGGAAAAAAATATAAAGAAGTATCATTGTGAGTACCCTGAGAGTAACAATCTATTTCTTTATGGCCACTTACATTTTAAGGAGATTTTTTTACCTGATCTGAAAAATTATGATCATATTTCCTAGTTTCAATACCATATCAACTTTACTACTTCAAACATCTTAGGAATAGGAGCATACATTAATGTAGGTACAACATCCATGTCCTACGTCGTGCATCATATCCAATGTTCCCCATATTTTAAACCATGCACACATGAATTGAATCCACACAGTAACTCATTTTTCTTCCATGATTACAATATGGACCCATAAAATGGCTGGAGAGAATATTGGGACATCTTCCTAGGATGGGGTGTTAGACCTAAATGGATGAGGGTGTACTGGGTGTGTCAGAAAATTGTTGAATTATCAACCAATCTAAAATCAGTGGGTATCTATGAAGTTGTCTAGGTGGACCAATCATATATGTACAATGACTCTAAATTCATACCCAAGCTGCTAAGCCAGTAGATCCCACAAATGAACTCTTTCCACCTGATGTATAGAGAAGTTGGTATCAGTCTATGGGATGGCCAGATGATCTATAGGGATCTAATCCTTGGAGTGATGTACGATGAGTTCATCCCACCAGGAGAAAGTGGGATGTTGTTTAAAGGAATCCAATTCTGGTGCATTATCCACTGAAGATAGCTCAAGTAACTAATAAGGAATACCCCTGCCTGAGGGGGGATATCCATCCTGAATCTTGTATGATTTCTTTTCTAGATCCAAAGGGTAATGTATCCACCTATAAATTTCCTACAGGGAGTCCCAAGATAGAAAATTAGGGATCTCTTGGAAAATTATTTCCAACTTTAGAAAAGGGGTTATATAACTAATGGGGGTATAAAACCATGTCTAACATACCTATAAAGAAACATCTTGTGGGCTCCTTATCCATGTGCCTAAGTGTCTACATACTTCCTATTTGTGACTCCAACAATGGAATTAGGATAGGGTCATTTGTTATTACATCCATACTGGTAGAGAAGAATCACATAGGGTTGGAAGCCCCAATCTTGTCTAAGATTCACCATTCCTACTACATATTCACATAGGGAAGGCCCCTTTTAGAATTTCAGGGCCATTCTAGGTACTATGGGGATGGGTATCATCCCACTATAGATCTTATGTCATGTTAAGTGGAGTTAAGATTCACAAAGAATGGTTTCAACCATTTTTCATGACATTTATGGTATTCATCCCTTGTCCCTGAAGCCCAGTGAGACCTTGATGTGGATAAACCTATTCAATGAGTACAATTTATTCCCATATAGAGACCCACATATTGGGACATTTACTGATGACAAAAAATATGGTGATGAACTCAGATCGTACATGCATTCCTTTAGAGATGGCATTCTAGACTCCCAAATTGATGGTAAGGTCATATGTGTGGCCTATGATCAATATCTATTTTCATGCCATTTCAAGTACCTACCAAAAATAACTATATATATGCAAGTTCATGTTTGATTATAGAGGCACCAAATGGTATCTTGATAGCTATGAATGCTTACATCAAGGGAGGTGACATGAATAAGAATCAACCTAACTCCATTGGGTGTGTCAACTAGGTTGACCTCCTAGTATGTTGAGGCCTTGATGTCATCATATCCCAAGGGAGTGTTGAGAGAATTCATCCCTCGAGTTGGGGTTGTAACAACTAATAGAAGTGGAAAGAAAGATAGAAAGGATCCTCCCCCTCCAGAAGGTGTTTTTTCTCTCTCGAAGGGTTCTTCGTCCTATTTAGAGGGCGAAGATGATGAGGTCTAGATTTTACCCAAATGACCTCATGCATGGTTCAGTTGACTAGTTAGGATCAAAAGGTTTGTGACCATTAAGTTTGGGTTTAGGCAGTCTGACATTCATTATAAAGAGGAGATTAGGGTTCCATTTTCCTATCCTTTATCTATGATAGAGATATTTAGGAATCCCATGAATCCAAAGGTTATGGAATCATCTTCATAGCCAGCTGGGATAGCCTCTGAATATGTGTGACCAGTGGTAGTCTAATTTTGGACAGATATTCCCCCTAATGATAAAATCATGTTTTCCATTCTTCATGTTGGGATACATATTCTATAAATTAAATATGATTTATCCCCACCCAATCTTCACTTTGAGTATAATCTCACTGATGAGAGTATTTTTATCTAGGAAATTGGAATAATTATTTATGTCCCTGAAAACCAGATTCCTTCCATGAGATGAGTGGAGGTGGAACATACTGTTAATTTTTTTAGGTATTCATAAACCCTTATTTTTATTGATATTTGGTTGGGTTTTTGGGGAATTTTTTTGGGTTTAATTTTATTGTTTTTTGAAGTTTTTGTGTTGTTGCATTGTTATTGCACTGCTGGATCATGGTTTTCCCAAACTGTGAGCCCTCTCAAGAAAACTATTCAATTTTAGGTAGTGTGATTTTTCCTGGTTGGCATATGGTTAGTAAATCCATGTTCCCTCTTAGTAGAAACCATTTGACCCATTTATATATGGAATATGACTTGCGCACAGTTTGTCTACACCATGTGCCTCTGCCGAGGAAGCTGTGTGCATGGGATTTTAAGAGATCCATATTTTTATTAAAATTTACCAAACCCTTATTTCAGATCCCATACAGACCTCCTTAGACCCAAAATCATTTCTCCCTTCCTCAGATCTCCCAAGATGGATTCTTAACCCCTCGGATCCCTCCTAGATTCTATCTAAAGCTAGATGAATGCCCTTTAATCACTTCATGGTTAGTTTCTTTCTCATGATATCATTCTCCCATGGTCTCTCTATTTCTACATAGAGCTCCATGGATCCTTGTTTTTATTTAGGGATCTAATACCCTATTTTTTGGGTTAGTAAACAAAGGTTTGATCCTTGTTTTCTAGATTCCTTGATCATCATTCTCCATTGATGAATCTCATCTAGGGTTTGTTGATTTGAGATTCATTGATCATGAGGTAGGTGGTTTCATTATGATGGCCAATTTATATTAAACCTAATTAATTTGTTTAAATTTAAATTGTTTGAATTTAATTTCAATTTTTTGGATTTGGATTATATGGATTTAAATTGGTTGTTAGAAAAACACAATTCTGGTGAATTGGGTTTTTTGAGAAAAATGGATTTTTTTTGCATGGAATTAGAAATTAGTGAGATTTAAATTGTTAAATTTAAATTTTGTTTAGGATATAAATTAAGTCAATAAAATTTTTTGATTTAATTTTATAAATTGATTTGATGGAAAATTTGTGAAAAAACCCAATTCAAATGAATTGGTGGTTTGTGATGAAATTGATGGAATTGTTTGAAAATTAAATTGTTGGATTTATTTGTGTAATGGGTTTTGAAATTTCATGAATTGGTTTCAAATACTAATTTATATAAAATGGATAAAAAAATATTTTGATAGAAAACATAGGGTTTTATCTTAGTGAAAAGGCATGTTTTTGATTAAAAATATATAATGGGTTTTAATGAGTAAATTGGTATATTTGAAATGGGGGATGGGATTTAATTGTATTTTAAGTAGTCTTAAAATAAATTTCCCATAATTATTTTGAACTTGATAACATGCAAGACTTAGGTATTTGGTGGTTTATTTTGGGTAGAAATTTATGACTTAAAACATTCTAAAACCTCATATCAACACATCATCATTTCTTAGGTGATGGTGATGAGTCCCATTTTCCTTAGGCCTAAAGGGCATATGTACATACTTTTCATTTCATAGTTTTGGGTCCCTATAGCCTAGAACTATCATACCTATATGGAACATGACCATGTTTCTTTATTGTCTATATTTCAAATGTATATACCATTGTTATAAACTATTTTACATGCCATGAGAATTTATATAAACTATTCTATATAAAATTATTTATTTAATACATTTTTTGAAAAGTTCCATTTGTGTACAACTCCCTTTGATTAAAGTTAAATTCCATTGTTTGAAAATTATTTCCATCATTTTAAGGTGAAGCGTGAATTTCTAAAGTATTTCCATCATTAGAATTGTAAAGAATTACTTGTTTAAATATGATTTTGAAATGACAAACCAACTTATTAAAAATTTAATCACAATCTTGGTTAATTTGACATTTTTATAGTGTTATGGTATCTTTGGTGAATTCCTAGTAGTCTTTGGATCACACCCTACTTGTTCCTTCAGGTGTTTATATATTATCTTCCTCCTGGTTTGAGTAAGGTAAATGGGTCTCTTGGAGTCTGATCTAGTTTTTGAACCTTGTACTTGGTGAGTTGTGTCCTTTGGGACTTGGTATTTTTTACCTATTTTGGTACTTTGGCTGTAGTACTTTGGGATTTAATTCCTTTTTGACTTCTGGTACATTACTCTTAATGGATTTTATTTTTAAATGAATAATGTCTTGTCTCTTTTACTTCCACAATGATTGAGGAAAAGATGTTCCCACATTTAGCTTGTAAGATGTCAGGTGATAGTCATGGACCTATGAGGATCAGGAATGGCCTTAGGGATATGTCAGGAGAAACTCAATTATTGGGTTACCAGGTTACCTGGGTCGGTTCATGAAAAATTGGTATCAGAGCTCTAGGTTGAGCTTTATCTTTATGTCATTATGAATTTTTGAAATCTTGTCAGGGCATAGGAGGTAGTTGTAATTGATTTCTTGGCTATCTCTCACCATAATAATCCTTAAGTCTCTAGGAGTTGTTATGGAAATTTTTCTTGTATATTATTTCTAGTATTTTCTATATTTTGATTTGGATAGAGTGAGATCCAAATCCTGTTTGTTCAATCAATTGGGATTAATTTCCCTCATTACTCTATTTGATCATTATCTGATGTATTTTTTTTGGCTACTAATGTTTTATAGCGTCATGCCTCCGAGAAGAACTGTGAATTAGATGTAGGAGGAAGCTACTGATGAACCTCATTGAATAAAGCTTGTAGTAGATTCGAATCTTGTTGAGGTTCTTGTGTGCACTATCCAAGCTCTGGGACAGGCACCACCTCTAGTTCCTATTCAGGCTCTAGATATAGAACTTTAGAGGGATTTCCTTAATATTTGTTCAAAACAATTCCTTCACTAGAATATATAACCACTCAAGGGCTCAAATTATCCTAAAGAGGCATAGGAATGGTTAAGAAGAATGGAGAATTTGTTTGGGTTTTTGATAGGGTCGGCCCATAGGCGAGCCTAGTAAGACTCTAGTATTGTGAAATGCAATGAACTAGGGCAACATATTACCCCCCCCCCCCCCTCTCCTCCTCAACGCTACACTCTGATCCATAGTGCCAAAACACCCACTCATCTCCTCTCCGCCGTGCATGACGCTTCTACAGGCACCACCACCAATGTGATTATTTTCTATGTCAGGTCATTCGCCCATCAATCTCCTTCTTCCCTCCACTTCTATCCTCCCCCACTCATTGGTCCTAACTTACATCACCTCACTTCGTCAATACCAGTGGTCGAAGGAGGCCTTCCATTGTGCCTCGCCTCTTTTTCTGAAACCCCCCTCCCCTAGCCTGTAATATTTTTTTAATCATTTTTTTTAATTTTCATTATTTAAATTTTATTATTATATTATTGTTTAATTTCAGAAATTATCTGAATTTAGTATTTAATGTTGCATTGTGGTATGTGTGATATGAAATTTGGGATTTATTGAGGGAATTAATTTCACATTTTATTTCATTTATTTTATGATTAATTAATTTTAACATTATATTGGGTGATTAGTTTATCAATTTTTCATATAATCAATTTTGATTTACACATTATTTAATATTAGTAATTCTCTATACAATTCTCATTTTATGTCATTTTTTAGTTTTTATTTCATTTATTTATTAAATTAAAAATTTATAATATTTTTCTAAAAATTTTGATTATTATTAAAAAAAATATAGATTGAATTAAGTTTTTGAAAATATTTATTGTCTCAATTTTTTAAAAACTTTTTAAAAATTCTATTATATTATATATATTTTAAAAAAATTGAAGAAATGAAAATTCAAATGATATACTCTTAAAATAAAATGAAACTGAAATGCATTTGATTTTAAACAATATTCTTTTTCTTTCTTTTTTTATACATGTTAGAAAATATTTTCATTTAATTTTTTCATTACATTTTTATAACTAAGAAAATGTAAACAAGAATCATTTTTCAAAATCAACTCAAAATTTTCAATTTAGTGTTTTAATGTTGATTTTTTTACTTTTAAATAATTGAATTTATATTTTTGATTTATTTTTTAACAATTTGAGTTTATGTTTTTCTAATTCTAAATTTTAAATAAATTTATTGATTTATATATATTTTTTATTCGAGAAATATTCAGAACAATTGTTGAATATTAAGTAAAAATTAAATTAGATGGAATATACGGTTTTATTTTTGAAATATGACTACTTTAAATATATTATAATTATAAATGAATTATAATTATTTGTATTATAATTTATAACTTGTAGGCAGTATAATGAAGAGAATTCAAAATTTTGGATCCCAAAACTGAAAAATCAAACCAAGAAAAAATGAAAAAGAGTGTGTATCTATTTAATTTAATGAGAAATCTTTGGGAAAAAAATTTCTAGAGTGAATGAATAATCTATAGAGGAACTGGTTTCACAAAGTGTCGATATAATAAATGAAGGTGTGGATGTGAATTTAAGGAGGATGATAATAAAAATACTACTCATATGGTTTATTATCTTAGAGATCAAAACATGATTGACTTCGAAAAAGATGTGGATGTGAATTATGATCTGAGATTATGATAAAGTATTAATAATGTATAGAAAGGTTTTAAAATTTCTTAATGTATTTAATAGCTTTGTTTTATTTTTTTAAATTATAAAAAATAATTTTTAAGCAATTTTTAGATTTTTTTAGGATATGTTAAATAAGAAATTTTTATTTTTAATATAAGATAATGTTTTTATATGTTTATAACATACTTTTCACAAATGAATGGGATAAAATTTTATTTTTTTAAATCTTTTATTGATAATGGTTTAAGTTGACATGGTATACTTAATCATGTATTTATATTGAATGATTTAGTTTTATGTTTCAACCAATTTTAATGTTGTTTTTTAAAGGCCTAACCATTTAGTTTTTAAAAACATTAATACCTTTTTAATTTATTTTGAAGTGTTTTGAAAGGTTAAAAACTGAATGGTTTGGTTCTTTTAGTAAAAAATGAGTTTTTACCCTTTTTAAGATGAATTTACAAACGTAAAATAATGTATTTTTTATATGATTTAAAACTTTGTTTGACAATATTTTTTTTAGATTTTCAAGTGATATTGGTGAAGTTTTAAACATATGTATTTTATTACTATTATTTAATTTTTTTAATATTTTGCGAGATGGCCCTTGGGTTGGTCTAGTCAAGTCCGCATATGGACCATACATATTTTTCTGAAGCTACGGATTTAAATGTATTTATATATTTAGACCTAAAAATACAGCCTCAAATCTGGTCCAACCTGGTAATCACACTTACGTAAAGGGAAAAAAAATTTAATTTGTCTCGGGCAACAAGATTCCTTAGGCCAGTCTTGGTTTTTGAACACACCTGATGAAATCAATGTAAAGTGTGCACCTTTGTGTTGGAAGGTCCGAGCAGGAGATAGTGGGAAATGATGGTGAAAGCAAATAATAAAGAGGGATTAGAATGGAAAGACATCATGGTTATTTTCAATGACCAGTTCTATTCAGATTCGATGTTGTTAGACAAGTCCAGTGAGTTCATCAAACTCAACTATACTGACTGGACCATGATAGAGTATGCAAACCACTTTTCTGAGCTTGTGCAATTCACACCTGAGATAGTATCGAATGAGAGGATGAAGACTTGAAGGTCTGATTTGGGACATCGACCAGATATTAATTCTTAGGTTTTCTTTCTGAAGAATACTTATTATGTTGATGTGATGGATAGAGCGCTAAAGATCAAGATGTACCTATCTGTAATGTCAAGGTTTTTAGGAGGTTAATTTTCTCCTAGTGGTAGTGTGAGTTCCTTCAAGGTTAAATGGAAGTGTGACAGTTCTCATGTAATTTCTCAATAGTAGGGTCATTCTAGACCTCCTATAGTTCCTAGAATAGTTCCTTTGGTTTGTTACCAGTGTGGAAAGAAAGGACATTCAAATAGGGTTTTCACTTAGGCACCCAAGAACTGTGGCTCCTGAATATGTTCAGGGCACTAAATAAGATTCTTCTATATCTATTATACTTCATATAATGGAATAGGATCATCATCTCCTCCTAAAATTGTGCGGTAATCAAAAGCTTTACATGAAATAGGGATCCAGACGCAGGCATCTAGAATGAAGCTTCTTTACATAGTGGAAGAGTCTTCAGAGGAAAGGGATTCGGGTCCAAGGACTGTGAGAGGTACCATTACTATAGCTTCATTTTTAGCGACTATTCAATTTGATACTAGTGTATGTAATTCATTTATTTCAAAAAGTATTGTTAATTATCTAAACCTTTCTACATAGATTTTATCTTGTCCAAATGGATATTATTATACCCCTTGGTACAAAGAGAGAGTAGGGTCTCTGTAGTCCCACATGTGTTTTCTTTCTGTCAGATGTTGAGTTTTCTTGTAATTTGCTAATTCTCAACATGAAATCTCTTGACGTCATATTTAGGATGGATTGGATCATTTCCAATAAATCCCATATAGATTTTTATTTTCAATGGGTCTTCTTCATTACACCAAATGTTGTGTTTTTTTTCCTTCAAGGATAATGGGACTTAAGGTCAAGCAGAGCCATATATTCTTATCTAGAGTTGTGGAAAGTGATATCTATATTTTCCTTTTATCTAGAGTGGGAATCTTAGAGCAGTGATCTCCCTCTAGTGGTCCTTGAGTTTCCGGATGTGTTTCCTTCTGTTTTATATGCTTTACACTGGTAAGGTAGGTTGATTTTTCCATTAACTTGATGTTTAGTACTCAACTAGTTTCTATTCCCTCTTACTAAATGGAAACAACTAAACTAAAAGATCTGAATTCATAGTTGGATGATCTTATTGAGAAAGGATTTATACACCCGATCATGTCACCTTGGGCAGTGTCGGTTCTCTTTTCTAAGAAATCATATGGTTCACTTCGCCTATGTGTTGATTATCGAAAGATCAATTGAGTTAAGGTAAAGAACAAGTATATTTTTCCAAATACTGATGATATGTTTGATCAGTTAAAATATAAAAAGTGGTTATCGAAGATTAATATTTTCTTTGGTTACCATCATTTGAGAATAAAGGAATCTAACATTCATAAAATCTCTTTTTGGAGAATTTATGGTCATTATGAGTACCTTTTTAATCCCTTTGTTCTAACCAATGCTCTGAAAGTTTTCATGGAATTAATGAATAGGATTTTCCATGATTATCAGGATACCTTTGTGGTAGTCTTTGTTGAAGACATCATCATTTACTCTATTTATAAGGATGATCATTCACATCATCATAGAACAGTTCTGAGTTTGCTGATAAATCACTAAATCTATTCCAAACATTCAATGTGAAATTTTTGGATTCATGAAGTGAATTTATTGGGACACATGGTATCAAAAAATCATATTTCAGTTGACCCTGAGAAGGTGAAAGTTGTTATGTCATAGGAACAACCATGGAATGTTTTTAAGATTTGGATATTCTTGGGCCTAGCTTGTTATTTTCATCAATTCATAAAGGGATTATCAATGTTGACTTCTCTGATGACTACACTAACTCAGAAGGGAGTAAATTTTTCTAGGAATGAAAACTGTTAGAGTTATTTTGTTGATATGAAATTTATTTTGACTATTTTTCTAGTGTTGACTCTTCTAGAGGCCCGGTATGGTTATAAGGTCTTCTGTGATGCATCATTTTCAAGTTTGGGTTGTGTTCTAATTCAAGGAAATCATGTCATTACTTATGGATCACGTCAGTTTAATCCACATGAGAAGAATTATCTAACCCATGATCATGAACTTGAAAATGTGATGTATTCTCTTAAGAGTTAGCAATATTACCTTTATGGATAAAGGTTTACCATGTATTCTGACTATAAAATCTTGAGTTATATCTTCTCTAAAAAAATATTTGAATATCCATTGGAGTATTTGGGTAGAATACCTACAATATTTTGATTTCAACATCATCTATACCCTACGGAAATAAAATTTCATTACATATTCTTTTAGCAGGAAGCTTCTGACCCATGTAATGAAGGGATCTTCAGAAGATAAGAACTTGATGTCCCTCTTATCATAGTTGCATATTGGATTTTAGAAAACAGGGGATGAGGCTTCCTTCACCATTATTTAGTTGGCACCCACTCTTATGAATTTTATTCCTTAGGATCAATATATTTATGGGGATTTCTCTAGAATTAGATAATATCTTAATGGTGGGGAGACTGTGCTTAATTGTTCATTCTCCAAAGAGGGTATTCTATTATTTCAAAACTGTTTTGGGGTACCGCCTTTGATAAGAAAATATATGATGGTGGATTACCATAGTTCCTAGGGGTTTGTGCACCTAGTTACCATAAAGATGTTCCATGACATTTGGTGGTAGTTCTGGTGTCCAGGTATGAGATGAGGCATTAATGAGTTTGTTTCTCAGTGTTATATGTGCCAATAGGTTAAGGTCGAGCACCAGAAACCTTCGGGTTTTCTTCAACCACTTCAAATCCCTACTTGGAAGTGGGATGAGATATCTATAGAAATTGTGATTGGATTTCTACATACCCATATAATGAGGAATGTGATATGGGTTGTGATCGATAGGATAAAGAAATAATCTCACTTTGTACACATTCGTGAAATAGCCAATATTGAGGAGTTGTGAAATTTAAATGTGAAAGAGATTGTTCATTTTCATGAAGTTCCATCCTCTATAGTCTATGATAGGGATCTTAGGATCACTTCTCATTTTTAGAGAGGTGTTCAGGAGGCACTAGGATCTCACAACCATTTGAGTATGGAATATTATCCAAATTCGGATGGCCATACAGAAAGAACTATACATATTCTTGAGGATGTGATTTGCACTTGTCTTCTCAACTTCGGAGGGGCTTGCGATGATTATTTGGGTCGGTTGAGTTTTTTTATAATAATAGTTACCAATTTAGGATCGAGATGGATCCTTTTGTGGCCTTCAATGGTTGTTCTAGAAGATGTCTATTGTGTTGGATGGATATTGGAGAAAGTTATTTGGATGGACTGAGTTTGGTCAAATAGAAGACAAAAAAGGTTCAGTTGATTCATCAAAGGATGTTGACGGCCCAAAGATGATATAGGTATTATGATAATCTTCATTATAGAATGTTTGAGTTCTCATTTGGTAACCATGTGTTATTGAATATTTCACCCATCTTGGGTCATCAACATCTTGTGAGGAAAGGGAATATTTCTCCTCATTTTTTGGACCTTTAGAGGTTTTGAGTAGGTGAGAAAAGTTCTATATCATTTAGATCTTCCACCATAGATAACATCAATACATAAAGTGTTTCATGTATCTCAGCTACAAATGTATCTATCTAATCCATCTCATGTTCTTAGTTGGAATGATCTAGAAGTTAAACCTTATTTATCTATGACTGAATGACCATTTGAGATAGTTGATTTTTGAGACCAAGGTACTTTATGGGAGGATGATACCTTTGGTTCGTGTTTTATTGTAGCACAGTTCTGATTCTTATGAGACATGGGAGAGGGAGGCACTGATGAGAGAGTAGTGGCCCCATCTTTTCTACATGTAAGCTTCTTTATAGGATTTCTAGGGACATAATGTTTCTATGGAGGAGAGGTTGTAACATCCTATTAATATTTTTAAGTATTCCTAAACCCTACTTTTTATTGATATTTGGTTGGGTTTTGTTTAGGGATAAATCTGGTTAAATTTTCATTTTTTGGAAGTTCCTAGGCTATTTCACGGTTTTCTCACAATTGGAGCACAGTTTTCCCAATCTGTGCACCTTCTTAAGAAAAATATGAAATTTGAGGAAATGGGCATTCACATGGTTGGTGAAAATTTAGTCAATTAATGCAACTTATTAGTATAAACTGTGAGAATGATTTATATCAGGTGCACAACTTGTGAACGGTTTGACTATACCCTGCGCCTTTGCCTAAGAAACAGTGCATAAAGAATTTTGAGAGATCTGAATTTTTACTAAAATTTCATGAACCCATATTTTAGGTCTCAGATGGACCTCCTTTGACCCAAACTCATTTATCCCTTTCTCATATCTCTCAATGAGGATTATTGGCCCCTTTAATCCATCACTAATGCGATCTGAAGCAAGAGGAACGCCCTTAGATCTATTCACAATTAGTTTCCATGTCTCAATCTTGTACTCGCGTTGTCCCTCTCTTTCTCCTTAGTGTTTCTAGGATACTTGTTTTTATTTATGGATCTAATAACCTCTATTTTGGGTCAATAAACATAGGTTTGATCCTTGATCCCCAAATTCCTTGATCATCGTTCTTCTTTGATGAATCTCGTCTAGGGTTTGGTGATTTGAGATCCATTAATCCCAAGGTAGGTGGTTCCATTCTGATGCACAATTTATATCAAACCTAATTTCTTTGTTTAAATTTAAATTTTTGGGATTTAAGTACAATTTTTTTTATTTGGATTATATGGATTTAAATTGGTTGTTGGAAAAACCTAGTTCAGGTTAATTGGGATTTTTGAGAAAAATGGATTTTTTGGCATGGAATTGGAAATTAGTGAGATTTAAATTTTTAAATTTAAATTTTTTTTTTGATAGAAATTTAATCAATTAAATTATTTAATTTAATTTTAGAAATTGATTTTCTATAAAATTTGTAAAAAAAACTCCAATTCTAGTGAATTGGGTGTTTGTAATGAAATTGATGGAATTGTTTGAAAATTAAAATTTTAGATTTAATTATGAAATGGATTATAAAATTTCATGAATTGGTTTAAAATCTTTATTTATGAAAAATGGAATAAAAATGTTTTGATGGAAACCTCCGGGTTTCATATTGGTGGAAAGGCATGTTTTTTATTAAAACCCCATTATGGTTTTAAAAAAGGAAATTTGCATATTTGAAATGGGGGATAGGATTTAATTGTATTTTAAGTAGTCTTAAAATAATTTTTCCATATTTGTTTTATACTTTAGAAAATGCAAGCCTTAAGTAGTTAGTGAGTTATTTTGGGCAGCACATTACGACTTACAATATTCTAAAACCTCATATCAGTACATCATCATTACTTAGGCAATGGTGATGATTCCCTGTTTCCTTAATCACAAAGGTGCATATGTACATACTTGTTGTTTCATAGTGTTGAGTCCCTATATCCTGGAACTATCATACCTATTGGGAATAAGGCCATATTTCTCACATGTTTGTATTTAAAATTTATATTTCATTTTCAAAAACTATTTTACACTCCTTGAGAATTTATATAAACTATTTTATATAAATGTTTTTATTTAATATGTTTTGTGAAAAAATTTATTTGTGTAAAGAACCCTTTGATTCTAGGAAAGTTTCACATTTTGGAAGGCATTTCCACCACTTGAAATGTGAATCATGAATTGATAAATTATTTCCATATTTTTAATTGTAAAGCATGATTTTTTAAATATGATTTTGAAATGACAAACCTAATTATTTTAAAATTTAAAGAACATTACTTGTTAATTTTATGTTGGCATATTGTTATTGAATCTTTAGTGAAATCCTACTAGGATTTAGATAACACCCTACTTGTGCCTTCAGGTGTTTTTAGATTATCTTCATTCAGGTTCAATCAAGGGAAAGGGATCTCTTGTAGTTGGATACACCTATTATACTTTGGACTTGGTGATTTTTTTCCTTTAGGACTTGGGTTATTTTCTCTATTTTGGTACATTGGTTGTAGTACTTTGGGATTTAATGCCTTTTTGACTTCTGGTACATTACTCATTGTAGAGTTTCTATTGGAATGAATACTACATTGTCCCTTTTACTTCTATAATTTTTTAGGCATAACTATTCACATATTTAGTTTTTATGAGGTTAGGTACTAGTATCCAACACATAGGGATTAGGAACACCCTTCGGTCTATGTCAGGACAGGCTCAGTTATCAAGTCACCCAGGTACTCAGCTTGGTTCCTGATATGAGGATATGTCTAGATGTGGGTCTTATGAAGGGGTCTACCAAACATATTTTGAGGAGTGGAATGACTAAGTTGATCCCAAGGATGACAGTTATCATTTTCTTGTTTCCTCTTTTTTTATTACTTTATTTTATTTTGAAAGAAGTGTTGTTTCTAAAAGTAAGTTCATATTGATTTATAGTACCCTATGGGTAATTAGATAATATTATATCATAGAAATATGGCTTGATTGGTGCCCTGCATGGAACTGAGGAATCATATACTAAACTAAGAGATCTATCTCTGATATAGAAGATTATGGATGCTAAAATCGATGGAGAATCACAACTTCCCCCTTTGATACACGTCTTTGAGGATGTCGGTGCTATCCATCCTCCATCAAAAAAGAAATAGTGGTGGAGAATTCAATATTTGGAAAAGTTTCTCTTTAGTGATGGTAAGTCTCCAGTGTATCATTTATATGTGCTTCATCGAGAGAATATTTTTAACCCTCTTTGTGGTTATAGAATCTATTTATCTCTCCGCACTCAAGGGGCTTGGAAAGAAGACTCTAATAACTAAGGAGGATACTCTGGAAGAAATTCATATTCCTACTGGAGAATCGGATCCCTTTACAAAATAAGTTTTGAGGATTGATAATACATTATTTCCACATAATTTTCCTACTACTAATGTAGAGATGGAGGAAGATTTGGTAATGGTAAAACTGCATCATAAGAAGTCATATGTCTACTACTAAATTTTATTCCTTATGATATTCTAAGTTCATATCTTACACCGAAGGACCCTGCAACGACTGATGCTTACCCTAAAACCGTTTTTGGGGAAGTTCTTTAGGGTCTCGGGTCATTGGAGCAGGGTGATGTGATGGGTATTGAGCTTAATGCTTTGGACATCCCCATGGGTGAGACTATCATGGGTCTTAAAGAATTAATACATGCCATGAGAAATTGTGACATGAAATTTGAATAAGTGTTGGAACACACTAATCTTAGCACCTATTGAGAAGAGTTTGAGGAATTTAATTAGGTATTAAATGGACATGACTCTTTGTTTTTTTGAAACCAATTTTTATTCATGCTATTTTGATCACGACTGGTGGAATCATGCTACTCCGTTTGTAGAAAATTCTTCAGCGGTGATGCACAAAAAAAATTTTGAATTCCATCCCACCCCCACTACTATGGAAGCATTGACTCAAGGGAACCCTAAAATTGGGAGTCTTTATGATCATCCTCTGCCGTGTCCTGGGTAGACCCGGGATAATTCCCATCATCAAGAGATTACATCTCAAACCACTAAGGACAAGGTTCCATATTGAGTTAACTAATCATAGAATACATATCTCCCTCTAACAGCGGATCCAAGTTGGATTTGGAGACACAAAATTTCATTCACATCACACGTAGTGCTGCCTAGGGGATATTTGGAAAATAATCTATTAGATTCCTTTTGAATACCTACATTCAAAATTCTATCTACTTTTGTACCTATTTTGTATGTTGCGATATGGTGGATTTAATTATGGTGTGATTCATTCCTCCGCGAAGAATATTATCTCTAAAATGGATTAAGAACATGAGATACAGTAGCTTCTCATAAAGGAAAAGCTTCTCGTTAATAATAATGATTTTCGGGATGTATTATCCCAGGAAAGAGATGACCATACTATGAAATTGTAAAAATGTAGGGAACCGATTAATGATAAGACCATTAAAATATCGTGACTTTAACAAGAACTGGATGCCACCAGGGGGAGCTTGTACAACTTCATCAATTTCTAGATGGATCTCAAACTCAAGGGTCAACTGCCATTATGACTATGGTGGAGGAACATCGTTGGGTCGAGGAGACCAAGGATACTCAGTTGGCCGAGCTTTGATAGGTTGTTAATGGGTCTCATGAGGTTATTCAATAAATGAAGATTTATTTTGACTATAATGACTTAGATTTTTGTAATGAACCAAACTTTTATCAATGGGATTTATCCATTATTATAGTAATTTCAAATAAAATAATTCATATAAAATCACTTATAGACCACAATAAAAACTTTATAAATGAGGAATTAATGAAATAAGAAGTATTTCTAGAAGTTAAGGAACCAATACTAATGAAATAGTAACTTGACCTAAGGAATAGTAATATGACCCATATGAATAGTAAACAGGCCAAATCAATAGTAAACTCACACATGAAATTATAAAAAAAATTAGACATCTTATAAATGAAAGTATGGTATTATTATATCATAGTCTAAGTAAATAAATGTTTTAAAAATTATTAATTAAGTGTGGGTATTTTTGTAGGTCATAAATATTTAATTATAATTTTATTTTTAATTTACTAATTTAATATAAAATTTATTTTCATAAAATATATTCATAATTTAATATTTTTATTTCTTATTATTTTAAGATAATTTTATGAGACCTTAAGTAATGTTTCAAAGTGTTATAAAATCAATTATAATTTTAAAATCTGTGTTTTCCAGGTAAATGATGGTTTTAATTAAAAATTAAATTAATCATATTTAGAAAATTGTTTTTATAATATTGAGTTCATTTTGTAATTCTACATGTTAAAAAAAAATTGGTGAATTTTTAGGATTTTTCTGAGATACGTGATTTTTTGGTGAATAGCGAAATACAACAATTTATGGTATATATACATTATCAGTTAAATACACTATTCATTGAGTCATCTATGATGTAAGAAACATAATATTGAACTTCCCTTAATTATTTTAAGATTTGTTTGTGATAATTCTCAAAATATTCATAGTATTGATCCAAAATAATAAATTAATGATTAAAATAATATGAAAACACCCATCTCCTCCATCATAGAGACCACCCCTCACCACCACTTTTCCTCACACATATCAAGATTTTATCCATTTAATAATTATACCCAAACCTCTCTCTAATTCCCTATCTCAAATACAATATCTTTTTCTCTCATCAAAAGATCAAAAACTTTTCCCTAAGGAGGTTCTTAAGGAGGAAATATTTATGAGGTAAAATCCTCTTCCTTTTTCTTTTAATTTCTTTTAAATTTCATTTTTATTATTCTCTTATACACACCTTACCATATCCAGATGTCATGATAACTCCATTATGTTTGTTATACTATAATTCTATCATTTTAATGTAATATCCATCACCAAACTCCTCCCACTCTCTCTTTTATTCTAAAAATGAAATCGTCGCTCGTGGTGTGTCAATTTACCGACATCGTGGACGATGCAGTTTCATTTTTCATTAACACCTTCATGGATGTTAATAAAACCATTAAAATGGTTTAAAAATATTTTAAAATTTATGTTACAACACTATTTATTCTCTAGAACTAACATATATATAATACTAAATGATAAAACAAAACGAGCTCGTTGTGATTGAAAAACCGCCCAAATTAACTTAAAATGATCATCATTAACTTTTATCTAACGATTAAACCTCATAACATATAACCATATTATTTATAAAATAACTTAAACTTATAAAAGATCATTAATAATATATTATAAAAATTATTTATATTTATCTTCATTTTACACGAACTTGTATTCATATATACAAGTGAACCGATCAATAAAACTAAGAAAAGGAACACTCCTGAATGATGAAATAAAACTCTATAACTCATTGAAAATCCCATAAATTAAATTAATAAAACTATAATTAATAAAATTAATGTATAAAATTTATTTATTTTTAATTAATGAATCTAATGTGATTATACAGGATATTAATGTGAAGTAATCTTTCGGACACAAGGTAAGGGGAATTCTCGAACCCATCCCTCTTTCTTTGGGTATTCCATCATTTATCCCATTTTCATTATGGATATTCTTAAAATACCATTTATTTATCATTATATTACCTTTTATGGGATATAAATTTTTTATACTTGAGTTTATGACAAACAAATATTTTTCCAAAAGAACTTTTTTTCAAAGAAAACACACCTTTTACTTCTTGAAATTGTTTCTTCTTCAGTCAAGGTTGATGATTCTTATACAAAGTGTTTTATTAACTATTTCATTTAGGAAACCAAATTTTATGAATTTATTATTTATGAAATTAAACTCATTACTTTCCGTGGGTTATTGTATGTCTAATATTGATATATGTTAAATGTGGCATGTATGATAATTTAAATGTTATGATTTAACGGATGCATCCATAATTATATTGAAATGTGTAAATGGAATGATGTGACAGGTGTACTCGGAATTATATAATGCTATAATTCATTGGGTAATGTAACTTATCTCATTATAAAAGTGAAATATTCATGAACATGATGCTAGATTTATTCACAACTATGTGTGGTAGTTGACCACTAAGACATGATGTTTTGTTTTTATGAATTGCCACATTCCAAGACATTTCTTAATGCTTCCTCCCATTATTATGATAATATGACTATGTTATGATGATAATGATTATTATTATCCCATGTTATATTGTTTCATTCTCTTATCTATCCTCTTACTAGGATTTTATCTCACCCCTTTTTGATGTATATCCTCAAGTGATTACTTGTACTAAGGAGAATGTGAAGACCTCTAATAAGCTAGAGAAGAAGGAATTAAATAAATGTGTATGTTTTATTTTGTAAAATTTGTGTGTGGTCCTAATTCCCAATACACTAAACATTTGGATCCTAGTTATGTAACTATTTTATGTTTTTCATCTTTAAAATTAATAATAATAATAATGTAAGAAAATTAGGGTAGTTATAGTTGGTATCAGAACACAGTTTAATTAATTTGGAAATTAGGATTATACAACCTTAGTAAAAACCCATAGTATGAGACTAAGTATAATTAAGCACCCAAGAAGCTTTTTTTTCAAAAATGATAAACATAGGGATCCCATAATATATTCCTTTAGAGTTACTTTTACAAAGGGATAAATTATTGATGACTTGTTGACTTATTTTTTGTTATAACCTTTTCTATTTTAGAAAATAGTGTGACCCCAGAGAAACCAGAACAACAACCCATGTGAAGGATAATGCAATGATTGCCCAATTGAAATCCCCAATGCTTTGTGAGGTGGAGTTCAAATTTTCATGATGATGATTACCCTAGATGTCTCAGGATATGGACAATAACCAGAATATTTTGGAATGTATGCCTTCACCTAAGAAGGAGAAACTAGCTATCGAATGTTTTATAGAGAAATAACCACCAATTTTTTGTGGGTATTCTAATCCACTAGTTATAGAATAGTGGATAAACTTGATAGAGAAGATCTTTTTTTCAATATTCTAAGATGGAGATGGTGAATCTTGTTTTTTATCATCAAGATGGAGAGGACGATCAATGGTGATCTTTGATTAATAACAACAAGTTGAAGGATTAAATTGAAGATATGGAGTGGGAAGGCTTTAAGATAATGTTTCTTAACAAGTATTTCCTTTGAACTCTTCATATAAATATGGAGAGAGAATTCAAAGAGATGAAGTAAAAGGAAGGAAAATTTTTCATGACCTATAAATAAATGTTCAAAAGTCTTGCAAGGTATGTTTTGTGTCTTTTTATCAACAAGGATATAAAAATTGATAGATTATTTAGTGGTTTAAAAACACACCTTCAAATGGCTATTGAAATTTGAGACTTTGGGAGTTATGAAGAATTTTTTTGATGTGCTCTCAAAGTGGAGATGGAGTTTGGAGAATAGTCACTTGGATAGAGTGATAAGAAATGAAATGTGGAGTTTCAATATAGAGGATCTCATTACAAAGGTGGAAAGGAAACTCAACTATCCACATGTCAAAAATGTGGGAAGATTCATCATTAGAACTACCAAAAAGGGGCAAGGAAATTCTTCAAGTTTGTGAGAGAATGCCACAAAGCATATGAATGTCAAAAATACATGAGGAAGTAGGAAAATGTCATGTAGGAAAGGATATCACCACCTATGGTCCAATGCAATAAGTATTGGGAGTAAGGGAACTATCCAATACAATACACTAAACCTTAAGTACTCAATGGTAATCAGCTTCAACAGCCACAAAAGACAAAGGATCAAGTTGAGGATTATTCCATCACTACTTCTAAGTGGAAAAAGAAAATTAAATCATACAAGGTACACTTTTTATTCACTCAAGAATGGAAAAGGTCTTATTTAATTCTGATTCTATGCATTCCTTTATATCTTGCTTGTTTTCTAGAACTACTGAATCGAATCCCCAAAACCATGAAGTGTGTATATCCATAAAAACACCTAGTAGTGAAATAATTTCAACCCAAGTTTTTGAATATTTTCTTATTTGTGTATGTGGGAATGTTTTTCCAAAAATCTCTTAATACTTACCTTGGTGGAATTCGATGTTATACTAGGGATGGATTGGCTCTCATTATATAGAGCATATATCAATTGTTGTGAAAAGGAAATATTTTTTCATAATCTAAACCATCCCATTATCCTCTAAAAATTCAAGTAAGATCATGAATGTCCTTTGGAAAATCCTTTAATGGTGTGGTTGTTGATTCCCTATGAAGAAGCATGCCTCACTAAAATGGTTGAGTGAAAGGAAGTTATCAAACTAGGGGAAATTCCAATCGTGAGGGAATACAGTGATGTATTTCCTAAATAGTTACCCAGACTTCCCCCATATCATTAGGTAGATTTATCAAAATAACTCATACCCAGATCTACTCTTATCTCAATGTGTCCATATAGGATGGTTCTTATCGAACTGGAGGAGTTAAAGTGGCATCTGAAAGAGCATTTGGACAGAGGGTTCATACGCCCTAGTGCATCACCTTGGGGTATATCAATGCTCTTTTTCAATAAGAGGGATGGATCAATGCGGTTGTGTATCAATTATCAGGGACTCAACAAGATTTCTATAAAGAACAAGTATCATTTTCCAAGGATTGATGACTTGTTCAATCAGTTTTGTGGAGATCAGTACTTCTCAAAGGTGGATCTTCAATATGGATATCATCTGCTAAAGGTGAAGAAGTAAGATATTAATAAGACTTCCTTCCATACAAGATATGGGCACTACAAATTTCTGGTAATGACCGTAGGACTTTCTAATGCCCCTACAATATTCATGTATTTGATGAATAGAGTCTTTAGATAATACCTTAACAAATTTTTGGTAGTGTTTATCGATGATATTACCATATACTCTAAGATCAAGGAGGTACATGAAGAACATCTAAGGCTTATGTTGGAGACATTAAAGAAGGATAGTTTGTATTCCATGTTCAGAAAGTGTGACTTTTGGATGCATCAAATCACATTCGTGGGATATGTGATAACAAGTGGGGGAATTTATATGGACCCTTCAAAGACAAAGGCAATTGAAGAATAGACCAGACCCTCTAGTGTCATATAAATCCATGGTTTTCTTGGTTTAGTAGTGTACAATCAACATTTTGTGAGAAATTTCTCATGACTTTCAATCAAACTAACTAATTTAACAAGGAAATGGGTAAACTATGTTTGGATAGAAGAATGTGAGGAAAGCTTCAAGTAGCTAAAGATAAGGCTTATCACTACAGCTATATTCACATTATTGATAAGTGGAGAAAGTTTTGTGATATATAGTTATGCTTCCAAAAAAAAATTGGTTGTGTACTCATGAAAAATTATAAAGTGATATCATATGCCTCACGACAGTTGAAGATTCATGAGAAGAACTACCTAACACATTATCTGGAGCTAGCAGCTGTAATTTTTGCCTTGAAAATTTTATGGCACTACCTCTATGGTGAGAAGTGGGACATATATACTGATCACAAGATCCTAAATTATATATTCAAATAAAAGGATATCAACATGCATCAAATATGATAGATAGAGATAATCAAAGACTATGATTACTCTATTCTCTATTATCATGGAAAGGCGAATAAGGTAGTAGATGGTCATAGAAGAAATGAACTTATTACTCTATCCCTATTTTAGATTTATAAAGAACCTATCATATTGTTTATGAAAATGATGGATTTGGAAATCATAATGGTAGGGAATATATCTACCTTTCCAAAATTATTTCCTAACCATCTATCTAAGAGAATATTAAAGAGGCACAAAGGGATGATACTAAGTTAAAAAGTATGGTTAATGTAGTAAAGGAATGAAAAATGAAAGAGTTACATATCGATGATGATGGTGTGATTAGGTTTGGAATGAGGTTATGTGTGCCTTCATCGCCTAGGATAAAGAAGGAGTTGTTGGATAATGCACATAGCTGAACTTTCTCTATCAATAATGGGAGTACAAAGATGTACGGTGATCTCCAAGAACACTTCTGGTGGGACAACATGAAGAATAATACTGTAAAGTATATCTCAAGGTTCTTGATTTGTTATCAAGTTAAATTTGAGTGATAGAAGTCCAAAGGGATGATGCAACCATTTCTTATACCCATCTGGAAATGGGAGAATTTCACTATGGACTTTGTCACAAGTCTCTGGAATAAATCCAAAGGAAATAATGTGATATGGGTTATGGGGGGACCAAATCACCAAGACTTCCCACTTTATCGCTATTCGGGAAGATCTATCACTTGAACAACTTGCTAAGATATATCTGAAGAAATTGGTGAGACTAAAATGAGTTCCACTTTTGATTGTATCGAACCATGATCACAAGTTTACAACTAAATTTTGGAGGAGCATTCAACATGATTTGAGTACTAAATTAAATTTCAGCACAGCCTATCACCTCCAAACTAATGGCCAATCTGAAAGGAATATTCAGCTACTGGAAGATATGATAAAAGCCTACTCTTTAGAATTCAAAGGTGTATGGGATCAACATCTTCCATTAGTGGAGTTATCATACAAAAATAGATTCCACTTGAGTATTTGTATGGCTCCATACGAAGCTTTGTATGGAAATCGATGTAGAACTCCAACCATTTGGGATGAAGTTGGTGAAAAAAGCTACTTGGACCTGATCTTGTGCAAGTGATGAAAGATAAGGTTCAATCCATCTAGCGACATATCAAAGATACTCAAAGTTGAAAAAATAGCTATTCTAAAAACTATTGAAGGGACTTTGAGTTCAACATTGGAGATAAATTATTCCTTTGAATATGAATGTGAAAAAGATTCATACAGTTTGGAAAGAAAGGGAAGCTAAGCCCAAGGTACATTGGCCCCTTTGAGATCCTTGATCGCATAAGAGCCTTGTCATATTGGATTTTACTTCCACTGAATATGGTTCAAGTTCCTGATGTGTTCCACATATCACTCTTGAGGAAGTACATACCAGATCCCACACATGTACTGAACTCTGAGGTTCTACAGCCGGAAGATGATCTCCCTTATGAGGAACATCTAGTAAATATTTTGGACCAGAGAGATAAGTTTATACACAACAAGGTAACCCACCTTGCCAAATTGTTGTGAAGGAACCATAAGTATAAAGAAGCATCTTGAGAATTGAAGGAGGCAATGAAGGATAAGTACCCACACCTTTTTAGGTAAAATGAAATTTCAAGGGTGAAATTTCAAAAGTGGGGAAGAATATAAAAACCTAAACTTTTATCAATGGAATTTCTCCCTTCTTATAGTAATTTCATATAGTATAAATCACATAAAATCACTTATAGACCATAAGTAAAACTTTATAAATGAATATATAATTAAATAATTATTATTTATATAAGTTAAGGAACCAATACTGATGAAATAGTAACTTGATCTTAGGAATAATAATATGGAACTTGTGAATAGTAAACTAGCCAAATAAATAGTAACCTCACCCATAAAAGTATAAATAAATTTTATGAATCTTATTAATGAAATTATGGTATAATTATATCATAGTCTAAAAAAATAAATTCTTTAAAAATTATTAATTAAGTGTTGGAATTTTTATAAGCCATAAATATTTAATTAAAATTTTATGATTAATTTAATAATTTAAAGGAAAAATTATTTTCATAAAATATATTCATAAATTAATATTTTGATGTATTATGATTTAACATAATTTTATGATACCTTAATTAATTTTTCAAAGTGATATAAAATTAGGTATAATTTTAAAGGCTGTATTTTTCAAGTAAATAATGATTTTAATTAAAAATTAAATTACACATATATAGAAAATTATTTTCATAAAATAGAGTTCATTTTTTAATTCTACACATTTAATGTAATGCCCCGACCCCAATTACCCAGAGTTGGTGCATTATTACATAACATTGGCATGATCACAAAAGATCAAGTCTCGAAAGACCGATTAGTTTAGTAGCCTTGGAATCACTAGATACATTCATAAGGTTTACATTTCATCATAAAGTGAAAGACTACAATAATATAGACTGCATAGTACACACTCATATCTCCTTTAGACTATCCCTACAGGTCAGTTATAAAATATTTCTTCACATCTTGGAAAAATAAAACATAGAAAGGGGTGAGCTCAGATGCTCAGTAAGGATAACAATATAGCCGAAACTTTCATAAATAAGCATAAACATTTAAGGCAATTTATAACTAAAACAAAATCCTTTTAAACTTGAAATCTATCATAATATGGCAGAAATAAAATTAAATAATGTCATTTACTTATTTACATGGATATTCTACTAATCGAATAATCACATGCAATATCAATAACCACTTTTATAAGGATGGAATGCATAATTCTATACTATCATAGTCACATAGTCAAGGCCTTGTGCCAAGACTAAAAATAAGATTTTGTTAAGGCCTTGTGCCAAGACACTAGTTTGTCTCATGAGACCTACCGATGCATCGAGGAGCTATATCGGGCTCCACCCGTCACTTACTAAGTCCAATTCATTCCCATATGAAAAGGTTTAAACATAACATAAACATTCGTATTAAAACTAACATACGAAATGTCAATACTTTATCCATAAAATAACACATCCACAGTCAAAAATATCACAAAACCTTCAATACAATACGTAAGTTTTGTATCATAATAAATCAACTTCAAATAAGCTTAAAATCCATCAAAGGATGTTGACATAGATGAAATCAAAACTACTTGAGAGAAATATCTCTTTTTTTGAAATCATTTAAAAATCACATAATTATAAAAGAAAAAATTTACTTTGAAAATATTCTTATAATATTTTAAGGGAATCTTTAATGATTTTATAATGGTAGAAAATAGCCACACCCACCGTATAAGTTAAAAAAAAAGACATTCTTACCTTAATTTTGTCGAAAAGGTTAAAAAGGACCTTGTTTGAAAATGACAGAAAGATTGCTTTATAAATATCTTATTAAAAGTCAAAACAGGTATAAATGAATTTAAACCATAGTTCATAAAATAGTAAGAATGATTTGAAACACATTTTTAAGAAACATGGATGTTGATGATAAAGAGGTCCCAGTAGAGAATTACGTATAAACAACCTCGGATAATGAAGAGATTGTGAAATAAACACTTACCTTATAATTTTCCTTGGTTGAGGGTAGGTTAACCTCCTGTATAATGGTGAAATAATTGTTATTAAATTATACAATAATAATATACATTAATATGATATCATATGTGATCTTTTAACATTGCTTTGTTAATAATATCTTAGTATTATCGTTGTTTCGGGTGTTAACTTACTCATTTTCTTTTATATGTTTTGTTACGTAAGCCGTGTTTGTTATGGATAGGTTGTATATTATTTATATCCAGAATTATAACAAGCCCTTAAAAATTATTTTTAATCATCAAATTAGAATTATACTTGAATGGATACGATGGGGAATGAATCTCATCGCGTTCGTGGAGACGGTAGTCCGTACGTACGCACGAGCGACAATATCATTCTTTTGGTATAAAAATAGTATATAATTGGATGGTATATCATATATATAGAATCATTATAATGTTATATTTATTATTTACTTCAATTAAAAATCAATATCATACCCATCCAAATAATAATATTTTGAATAACAATTACATCACGACGTGGAGACGGTAAGCCGTATGTACGCACGTATGGTGACATGTCATTCAAAGGATGGATAGAATACTGAATATGGTTGTACCATATTTATAATAACATCACAGTATATAGAAGATTTTGGTGTTATTATTTTAGAATATAAATAACAAAGAAAGAAGAAGTGGAAGAAAAAAGGAACTTGAAAGAGGGTGGTGAAAACATTACCTCTTCTTCGAGTTCTTCCTTTTGATTTGATCAAAAGGGATCATTAGGTTGGATTTCTGATCAAAATAAGGAATCTAGGTTGAATTGAGAGAAGTTGAGAGGATATTTGGGCAGGGCTTGGTCGAACCAAAAGGCTTTGAAGGTATGAATAATTGGTTAGAAGTGGTGTCCTTTTATAAGGGGGAGGAGGGGCTCTTTAGAAAAAACTTAACGTATTAATTTATAATAAATTTATATTCAGTTTATAATGGCTCCAAAGTGGATTATTCAAATTATAAGGTGGGGTTTGGTTGAAATACTTTCATCCAATAGATTTTAGACAGGTTTGGGTCACTATATTAACCTTATCATTTCTATTTAACTCTTAGTTAAATAGTTTGACATTTACCATGTCACTTTGTATTTTTATGTTATATGGTTAATAAACTTACTATATACTTCCAAGCGACCCCCAAGTGGTCCATTAATGATACACCTATCATGATATAATTCCTTTGGCCGAACCTTAGATTTTTATGAATAGAATATCAATTAATAATATAATATTTGTTTTAAAAACTCATTTATGTCAATTTTGACAATATTTATAAATTGATTTTTGTTAAAGTCTTAACAACTTTATTGATTAGAAACAAATTCATTTAAGAAATCCTAACATGTCATATTAACCAATAAAATTCGTGGATGCCATCAAAACTTTCAAATTATATTTCTTTTAACATTTATAATACCAATTATTTGATTCTTTCATTAATAAAGAAAATACTGCATCATTATTGTGTCATAAATATATTTAATTATTAAACCTATGTAAAAATTGTTTTGCTAAAAGATATATGCTTATGTAATTTTTTTATTTACTTTATATTAATTAATATAAAGTTTCATTATCACTTAAAATTGGATCAATGGGGTCCAAAAATCGACCCAAAGATGTCTATGGTCGGACATGTATCAACCAATATGGTTAGGACACGTTTTAGGATAATTTATTATTATTAAAATATTATTTTTTACCCTTATTTACCGGATTTACCCTTTATCCATGATAAATAAAATATTTACCAAAGTAATTATTCAAAATGTTTAAAAAAAGTTACCTATTTATACAATTTGGACCTCCTGATTCTACATATGGAATCCATTTTTCAAAATTAAAAACACAGAAGTAGCAAAAATAAATTTAAAATTAATTCTCGTTGTTAGAATAAAAAGCATGTTTTTAAGAGATGATAACTATCAAAAGATTTGCACTTTCTTATGTCCAGTTTAGATGTGAAATTATGTTCAATGAACAACATTGGATTAAATGGTAAAAATATAATCTAATTATACTCTAAAATCACTAAAATTCATAATTTATCACTATTAATTATTTTGATTAAAAAGTTTTTTTAAATTAAAATTTGGTAATTTTCACTATTCATCAAAATATGAAAGTTATCTGAAAAGTACCAAAAATTCACCCTAATCTAATTTTGATATTACGAATCCAAAAATGAAGTCCATTTTGAAATATAAAATGTATAAAATTTTCAAAATTGGGTGTTAATATTCATAACAGCTAGTTTGATTGGTTTTGGTGTGTGTTAGAACACAAAGTTGCATACAACACATGCTACTGTATTATTAAAAGACAAGAATATTGTGGAAGCTTGGGTTATTACATTCTCCCCTCCTTCAAATAATTTCATCCTCGAAATTTCTAGAATACTACTGCATGAAAAGACTCGGGTGGTTCTTCATCATAAGTTCATGTGGTTCCCACGTTGCCTCTTCCATCTTATGGTTTTTCCATAGAACTTTTACCAGACGAGTCGTACAGTTTCTCAGCACTTGTTCTCTCATATCAAGAATCTTAACGGGTTCTTCGCAATAAGACAGATCGGGTTCCAATTCTACTTCCTCATAGGTGAGTACATACGTTGGGTCAGGCATGTATTTTCTCAACAGTGATACATGGAACACATCATGCACTTTGGAGAGATTTGGCGGCATTGCCAAATGATAAGCTACTACCCCAATTCGTTCTATAATTTCAAAAGGTCCGATGTACCTGGGACTCAATTTACCTTTCTTACCGAAATGTATAACTCTCTTCCATGGAGATACCTTCAAGAAAACATGATCTCCTACCTGAAATTCCAAATCCTTCCTTCAATTATCAACATAGCTCTTCTGCCTACTTTGAGATACTTTGATGTGGTTTTGGATTACCTTCACATTTTCCATCGTTTCCTCCACCAGTTCTGGGACTACGACTTTTCTTTCACCAACGTCATCCCAACAGGTTGGTGTGCGACATCTCTTTTCATATAACGCTTCATATGGTGCCATCCGAATACTTGAATGGAAGATATTATTATAGGAAAATTCCACCAGAGGTAAATATTGATCCCACATACCTTGAAATTCAAGTGAGCAAGATCTCAACATGTCTTCTAAGGTTTGAATAGTCCGTTCTGATTGTCCATCAATTTGGGGGTAGTAAGTAGTGCTCAAACGAAGTTCAGTATCTAGGGATTTTTGAAAAAGTCCATCATGATATTATCCCATTTCCACTCAGGTATCGGAAGAGGTTACAATAATCCACCAGAATGTTGCCTTCCAGCTTTCACTTGTTGAAAAACCATACATATTGACACAAAATCAGCAATCTCCCTCTACATGTTGTCCCACCAAAAATGTTCCTTCAAATCTCTATACATTTTGGTGCTCCCATTGTGTATAGAGAAATTGGAACTATGAGCATCATCTAACAATTCCATTTTTAGATCAGGTATATCGGGAACACATAGTCTCTTCCCAAACGTCAAAATTTCATCTTCATACATAGAGTCACTCAATCTCCCATCATTCACAGCTTTAATCTTCTTTTGAAACTCTTCATCATCGGTCTGAGAACTCTTAATCCATTCTAGTAAAGATGGTTTGGCAGCCATTTGAAAAAGCATTGATGTTTCACCTTCCATGGTTATTCCCATATCCATCTTTAACAAATCCATCAAAATAGGATCCCTTTCAACTCTCATCTTGTTCAAAACTCCATGATTATTTCTACTCATAGCATTTTCTACCTTATTTGCCTTCCCCGGGTGGTAGTGTATCATACAATCATAATCCTTGAGTAGTTGAAGCCATCTCCTTTGCCTCATGTTGAGTTATTTCTATGAGAAAATATACTTCAAACTCTTGTGATCAGTATAAATCTCACATTTTTCACCATATAGGTAGTTTCTCCAAATATTCAAAGCAAATATTACAGCAGATAACTCAATATCATGAGTAGGATAGTTTTTCTCATTAATTTTTAGCTGTCGTGATGCATAGGCAACAACCCTATCATTTTGCATAAGGACACAACCAATTCCTTTCTTTGAAGCATCACTATAAATAACAAACCCATCATTCCCCGATGGTAGAGTCAATATATGAGCATTGACTAATCTTCTCTTCAGTTCTTCAAAACATTCTTCCCACTCTTTTGTACAAACAAATTTAACCCCTTTACGTGTGAGCTTCGTTAATGGGTTAGCTAATCGGGAAAAATTCTGGACAAAACTCCGGTAATAACCCGCTAAACCAATAAAACTACGTACCTCAGTTATACTCGTTGGTGTTGGCCATTCTTGGATTGCTCTTGTCTTAGCAGGATCAACACAGATTCCATCCTTAGAGACAATATGGCCAAGAAAAGTAATCTCCTAAAGCCAGAATTCACACTTGCTAAACTTCCCATATAATTCATGTCTTCTCAGAGTCTTTAATATAATGCGCAAGTGATTTTCATGATATTCGTAGCTTTTGGAGTATACCAAGATATCGTCAATAAATACCACTACAAATTCATCAAGATATTTCTTGAAATCTTTGTTCATTAGATCCATGAAAACAGAGGGTGCATTAGTCATCCCAAAAGGCATTACTATAAACACATAATGCCCGTACCTGGTTCGAAATGCTGTCTTCAGAATTTCTTCCTTCTTCACACACAACTAATGATATCCATATCAAAGTTCAATATTTGAAAAGTATTGAGCTCCATGCAGTTGGTCAAATAAATCATCAATGTGAGGTAGGGGATACTTGTTCTTTATTGTTATAGCATTGATCTCTCTGTAGTCGATACATAACCTCATAGATCCATCTTTCTTCTTAACAAAAAGGACAGAGGCTCCCCATGGAGAAACACTAGGGCGAATAAATCCCTTATTACTCAATTCCTCTAGTTGTTTCTTTAGTTCCACTAATTCCACAGTAGCCATTCTATAAGGGGTCTTCGATATGGGCCTTGAACCAGGAATTAAATCAATGGAAAACTCAATTTCTCATTCTGGAGGATGTCCAGGTAAATCTTCCGGAAACACGTCTACATATTCTTTCACAATAGGTACATCCTCTATTTGAACATTCCTTTCCTCACCCACAGTCATTTAATTCTCTTCCTCCCCGATAATTGAATTTAGTTGAGCTACTGGGGGTGGATCTAGATAATAACTAGGTGGTGATGATTATGATCTAAAGATAAGGTTTCCTTTATCATCAACATCTAAAATCATAACCTCCTTCTTCTTTTAATAAATATTCACATCATGGTCTGAAAGCCAATCCATACTGAGGATTATATCAAACTCAATCATAGGTATGACGATGAGATCAGCAGATAAAGAACATTTATATTCTCTAATGGGAATGGATTCACAGAACTTTGTAGCAATGATACTTCCTTTAAGAGTTTTAACTTACAACTCCCTTGTTAAATCAAATTGGATATATCTAATTTTCTTAGAAAACTGGGAAGATATGAAACAATGTGATGATCTAGAATCAAATAATGCATTTTCTATACTTGAGGAAACCATTAAATTACCTGCCACCACGTCTTTTAGAGCTTCTACCTCAGCAGTAGTGATAGCATAATCTTGGCCTTGATCCCTTGTCCTTTTCTGAGGTAAGTTCCCCTAATGCTTAGGACATTCATTTTCATAATGTCTCATATCCCTGCAGTTGTAGTATTGAACATCGGTAGCTTCTTTCTTCCCCTTGAAATCACAATCTTGGTGGCCTTTTTCACCACACATGTAATAGGCTCCCATTCCTTTCAAGCAAGTACCTGGGTGTTTCTTCCCACATTTACTGCAGGATGGATATTCAAATTTTCCCTTCTTCCCCTTATTTCCATTCCCATAGTGGTCAGCAGATCTCTTATACTCCTACTTTGCTTTAAAGTCAAAAGATTTAGAGAATTCCTTTTCTGTCTTGATAGCACATGAGACAATATCTTCATACGATGAGAAGGATTGTGAGAGTAATGCTCGATGGAGAAATGGTTTTAACCCATCAAAGAAATGATCAATATTACTCCTCGAGTTACATATATAATATGTTTCATGCCTCTCTAACCTTATAAAGTTAGCCTCATACTTCACGACATTCTCATCCTCCTTTTTTCTCAGACTCAGAAATTGTCTTTCCATATCTTCTCGATGGTCATGAGGAAAGTATTTTTCTAAGAAAATTTCTTTGAACTCCCTCCATTCCATATTTTATACTTCATCATCTTCCTTCGTGTTTTGAATCAATGACCACCATTGATCAGCATCTCTCGTGAGGCGGTAAACTTCCATGATAACTTTTTCCCTTTCACTACTCCCAAGGCATGGAATATTTTCTCTAAGGATTTTATCCATTGCTCAGCTACTAAGGGATTTGTACTCCCATTGAATGTTGGTGGTTGTTTCCTCATGAAGCGATCTAACATTGATCCTCCACACTGTGGATCTGGGTGCTCCATACAGGTAAGGTTATTATTCATAACCTGAGTGAGTTTCCCCAGTATGGTGATTAGATGATCAACACTAGTTGCATCACCAGATCCATTATAATTATCTTGATCAGGAGGGCAATTCCTACATGGAGTGCGTGCATTGATACGGTTCTCATTCCTTCGACTAGGCACCATTTCTAAACAATGGCATACACTAGATTAGTTTATGAATCGCAATACATAAATCCAAACTTTTAAAACACTTAACATAAATTGAACAGTTTATGGATATAATCCATAACCATAAAAATGTATTTTTTGAGGAAGTATATACTCATAAACCCTTTATAATGGTTTGTAAAGAGAATGAGAATTATCCTAAGCATATCCCCGAGGAGTGTCGTAACCAAGAGTGCAGCAAGGCCCATTGTCGTGTACCAATTCTTGTTCTTCGATTCTAGCCCAAAGCCGTGTTTTCGGGTTTTACCCCTAGGTACATTTGTTCCAGAGCCGCCTCTACCTGCTCATATCCAGATAGGGACGTATTGGTCGGAAAACTCACAAAATCTCTACAATACCAAAATTCTAGTAAATTATTCTATACTAATCCTCAAATTCTATCTTAGGGTTATGTGCTCTAATCAGAGTTTATCTAAATCTAGCTTCCAAGGTTTGTACTAAACCTCCTCTGATACAAATTGTAATGCCCCAACCCCAATTACCCAGAGTCGGGGAATTATTACATAACATTGGCATGATCACAAAAGATCAAGTCTCGAAAGACCGATTAGTTTAGTAGCCTTGGAATCACTAGATAAATTCATAAGGTTTACATTGAATCATAAAGTGAAAAACTACAATAATATAGTCTCCATAGTCCACACTCATATCCCCTTCATACTATCCCTGCAGGTCAGTCATAAAATATTTCTTCACATCCTGGGAAAAATAAAACATAGAAAGGGGTGAGCTCAGATGCCTAGTAAGGATAAAAATATAGCGGAATATTTCATAAATAATTATAAACATTTAAGGCAATGTATAACTAAAACAAAAGCCTTTTAAACTTGAAATTCAGCATAATATGGCAGAAATAAAATTAAATAATGCCATTTAATTATTCACGTGGATATTCTACTAATTGAATAATCACATGAAATATCAATAACCACTTTCATAATGATGGAATGCATAATGTCATACTATCATAACCACATAGTCAAGTTCTTGTGCCAATACTACAAATAAGATTTTTTCAAGGCCTTTTTCCAAGACACTAGTTTGTCTCATGAGACCTACCGATGCATCAAGGATCTATAGCGGGCTCCACCTGTCACTTACTAAGTCCAATGCATTCCCATATGAAAAGGTTTAAACATAACATAAACATTCATATTAAAACTAGCATAAGAAATGTCAATACTTTCTCCATAAAATAACACATCCATAGTCAAACATATCACAAAACCTTAAATACAATATGTAAATTTTGTATCATAATAAATCAACTTCAAATAATCTTAAAATCCATCAAAAGATGTTGATATAGATGAAATCAAAACTATTTGAGAGAAATATCTCTTTTTTTAAATCATTTAAAAATAAAATAATTATAAAAGAAAACATTTACTTTGAAAATATTCTTATAATCTTGTAAGGGAATTTTCAAGGATTTTATAATCATGGAAAATAGCCACACCCTCTGTATAAGTTTAAAAAAAGACATTCTTACCTTAATTTTGTCGAAAAGGTTAAAAAGGACCTTGTTTGGAAAACGATGGAAAGATTCCTTTATAAACATCTTATAAAAAGTCAACAAGGGTATAAATGACTTTAATCGATAGTCTATAAAATAGTAATAATTATTTGAAACACATTTTTAAGAAACGTGGATGTGGATGATAAAGAGGTCCCAGTAGAGAATTACGTATAAACAACCTCGGATAATGAAGAGATTTTAAAATAAACCCTTACTTTGTACTTTTCCTTCGTTGAGGGTAGGATAACCTCCTGTATAATTGTGAAATAATTGTTATTAAATTATAAAAGAATCATATACATTAATATGATATCATATATGATCTTTTAACATTGCTTTGTTAATAATATCTTAGTATTATCGTTGTTTCTGGTGTTAACTTACTCATTTTCTTTTATATGTTTTGTTACATAAGTTGTGTTTTTTATGGATAGGTTGTATCTTATTAATATCCAGAATTATATCAAGTCCTTAAACATTATTTTTAATCATCAAATGAGAATTATACTTGAATGGATACGATGGGGAATGAATCTCATCGCGTTCGTGGAGACGGTAGTCCGTACGTACGCACGAGCGACAATATCATTCTTTTGATATTAAAATAATATATAATTTGATGTTATATCATATATACAGAATAATTATAATATTATATTTATTATTTACTTCAATTACACATCAATATCATACTCATCCAAATAATAACGTTTTGAATAACAATTACACCACGGCATGGAGACGGTAAGTCGTACGTACGCACATATGGTGACATGTCATTCAAAGGATGGATAGAACACTTAATATGGTTGTACCATATTTATAATAATATCACAGTATATAAAATATACTGGAGTTATTATTTTAGAATTTAAATAACAAAGAAATAAGAAGTGGAAGAAGAAAGGAACTTGAAAGAGGGTGGTGAAAACATTACCTCTTCTTCGGGTTCTTCCTTTTGATTTGATCAAAATGGATCCTTAGGTTGGATTTATGATCAAACTAAGGTCTCTAGGTTGTATTGAGGGAAGTTGAGAGGATATTTGTGTAGGTTTTGTCCTAAACAAAAGTATTTTAAGGTATAAAGAATTGGTTAGAAGTGGTGTCCTTTCATAAGGGGGAGGAGGGGCTCTTTAGGAAAAACTTAAAGTATTAATTTATAATAAATTTACATTCGGTTTATAATAGATCCAAAGTGTATTATTAAAATTATAAGGTGGTTTTTGGTCTAAATCCTTTCATACAATAGATTTTAGACAGGTTTGGGTCATTATATTAACCTTATCATTTATATTTAACTCTTAGTTAAATAGTTTGACATTTACCATGTCACTTTGTATTTTTATATTATATGGTTAATAAACTTAATATATACTTACAAGAGGCCCCAAAGTGGTCCATTAATGATAAAAATATCATGATATAAGTCCTTTTGCCGAACCTTAGATTTTTAAAAATAGAATATCAATTAATACTATAATATTTTTTTTAAACTCATTTATGTCAATGTTGACAATATTTATTAATTTATTTTTTTTAAAGTCATTAAAACTTTATTAATTTGAAAAAAAACTCATTTAAGAAATCCTAACATGTCATAATAACCAATAAAATTTTTTTATGTCATCAAAACTTTCAAAATATATTTATTTTAACATTTATAATACCAATTATTTGATTCTTTCATTAATAAGGAAAATACTGCATCATTATTGTGTCATAAATATATTTAATTATTATATGTCTAAAAATTATAAATAAAATACCATTATGTAGAAAATATATTTATATTTCTAACTATTATTTATAGTTGAAAATATAACATATATAAACCTATGTAAAAATTGTTTTGCTGAAAGATATATGCTTATGTCATTTTTTTATTTACTTTAACTTAATTAATATGAAGTGTCATTATCACTTAAAAGTGGATCAATGGGGTCCAAAAATTGACCAAAAGATGCCCATGCTTGGAAATGTATCAACCAATATGGTTAGGACACGTTTTAGGTTAATTTATTATTATTATAATATTATTTTTTACTCTTATTTACCGGATTTACCCTTTAACCATGGTAAATAAAATATTTACAGAAGTAATTATTAAAAATGTTTAAAAAAAGTTACCTATTTATAAAATTTGGACCTCATGATTCTAAATATGGAATCCATTTTTCAAAATTCAAAACACCGAAGTGGCAAAAATTAATTTAAAATTAATTCCTGTTGTTAGAACAAAAAGCGTGTTTTTAAGAGATAATAACTATCCAAAGATTGGCACTTGCTTATGTCCAGTTTAGATGTGAAATTATGTTCAATGACCAACATTGGATTAAATGGTAAAAATATAATCTAATTATACTCTAAAATCACTCAAATTCATAATTTATCACTATTAATTATTTTGATTAAAAAAGTTTTTTTTTAATTAAAATTTAGTAATTTTCACTATTCATCAAAATATGAAAGTTATCCGAAAAGTACCAAAAATTCACCCTAAGCTAATTTTGATATTTTGAATCCAGAAATGAAGTCCATTTTCAAAGATAAAATGTATAAAATTTCAAAAAGTGGGTATTACTATTCATAACGGCTAGTTTGATTGGTTGTGGTGTGTGTTAGAACTCGAAGTTGCGTACAACACATGCTACTGTATTATTCAAAGAGAATAATATTTTGGAAGCTTGGGTTGTTACATTCTTCCCTCCTTCAAATAATTTCATCCTCAAAATTTCTAGAATACTACTGCATGAAAAGACTCGGGTGGTTCTTCATCATAAGTTCCTGTGGTTCCCACATTGCCTCTTCCATCTTATGGTTTTTTCATAGAACTTTTACCAGACGAGTCGTATGGTTTCTCACCACTTGTTATCTCATATCAAGAATCCTAACGGGTCCTTCACAATAAGACAGATTGGGTTCCAATTCTATTTCCTCATAGGTGATTACATGTGTTGGGTCAGGCATGTAATTTCTCAACAGTGATACGTGGAACACATCGTGCACTTTGGAGAGATTTGGCGGCATTTCCAAATGATAAGCTACTACCCCAATTATTTCTAGAATTTCAAAAGGTACGATGTACCTGGGACTCAATTTACCTTTCTTACCGAAACATATAACTCCCTTCCATGGAGATACCTTTAAGAAAACATGATCTCCTTCCTGAAATTCCAAATCCTTCCTTAGATTATTGGCATAGCTCTTCTGCCTACTTTGAGCTACTTTGATGGGGTTTTGGATTACCTTCACCTTTTCCATTGTTTCCTCCACCAGTTCTGGGACTACAAGTTTTCTTTCACCAATGTCATCCCAACAGGTTGGTGTGCGACATCTCTTTCCGTATAATGCTTCATATGGTGCCATATGAATACTTGAATTGAAGCTATTATTATAGGAAAATTACACCAGAGGTAAATATTGATCCCACATACCTTGAAAGTCAAGTGAGCAAGATCTCAACATGTCTTCTAAGGTTTGAATAGTCTGTTCTGATTTTCCATCAATTTGGGGGTGGTAAGCAGTGCTCAAACGAAGTTCAGTATCCAGGGATTTCTGAAGACTTTTCCAGAATCTTGAAGTAAAATATGGATTGCGATCCGAAACAATCGATAGGGGTACTCCATGAAGTCTCTCAACTTCATTAATATATATTCTTGCTAGAAGTTCAAGTGGTAGATCTTCTCTTATAGCAAGAAAATGTGCTGACTTGGTAAGACGGTCAACAGTGACCCATATTGCATCATTCCTTCTAGGAGTCTTTGGTAGTCCCATGATGAAGTCCATCGTGATATTATCCCATTTTCAATCATGTATGGGAAGAGGTTACAATAATCCTCCAGACTGTTACCTTCCAGCTTTCAATTGTTGACAAACCATACATCTTGACACAAAATCAGCAATCTCCCTCCTCATGTTTTCCCACCAAAAATGTTCCTTCAAATCTCTATACATTTTGGTTCTCCCAGTGTGTATAGAGAAATTGGAACTATGAGCATCATCTAACAATTCCCTTTTTAGATCAGGTATATTAAGAACACATAGTCTCTTCCCAAACTTCAAAATTTCATCTTCATACACAAAGTCACTCAATCTCCCATCATTCACAGCTTTAATCTTCTTTTGAAACTCTTCATCACCGGTCTGAGAACTCTTAATCCTTTATAGTAAAGATTGTTTGGCAACCATTTGAAAAAGCATTGATGTTTCACCTTCCATGGTTATTGCCATATTCATCTTTAATAAATCCATGAAAATAGGATCCCTTTCAACTCTCATATTGTTCAAAACTCCTTGATTCTTTCTACTCAAATCATATTCTACCTTATTTTCCTTCCCCGGGTGGTAGTGTATCGTGCAATCATAATCCTTGAGTAGTTCATGCCATCTTCTTTGCCTCATATTTAGTTATTTCTATGAGAAAATATGCTTCAAACTCTTGTGATCAGTATAAATCTCACATTTTTCACGATAGAGGTAGTGTCTCCAAATATTCAAAGAAAAGATTATAGTAGATAACTCAAGATCATGAGTATGATAGTTTTGTTCATGAATTTTTAGCTATCGTGATGCATAGGCAATAACCCTATCATTTTGCATAAGGACACAACCATTTCCTTTCTTTGAAGAATCACTATAAATAACATACCCATCATTCCCTGATGGTAGAGTCAATATAGGAGAATTTACTAATCTTCTCTTCAGTTCTTCATACTCTTTTGTACAAAAAAAATTTAACCCCTTTACGTGTGAGCTTCGTTAATGGGTTAGCTAATCGGGAAAAATTATGGCTGAAACATGGGTAATAACCCGCTAAACCAATAAAACCGCATACCTCGGTTAAACTCGTTGGTGCTGGCCATTCTTGGATTGATCTTGTCTTAGCAGGATCAACAGAGATTCCATCCTTAGAGACAATATGGACAAGAAAAGAAATCTCCTGAAGCCAGAATTCACACTTTCTAAACTTACCATATAATTCATGTCTTCTCAGAGTCTTCAATATAATGCGCAAGTGATTTTCATGATCTTAGTAGCTTTTGAAGTATACCAGGATATCGTCAATAAAAACCACTAAAAATTCATCAAGATATTCCTTGAAAACTCTGTTCATTAGAACCATGAAAACAGAGGGTGCATTATTCATCCCAAAAGGCATTACTGTAAACTCATAATGCCCATACCTTGTTCGAAATGCTGTCTTCGGAATGTCTTTCTTCTTCACACACAACTGACGATATCCAGATCAAAGTTCAATCTTTGAAAAGTATTGATCTCCATGCAGTTGGTCAAATAAATCATCAATGTGAGGTAGGGGATACTTGTTCTTTATTTTTATAGAATTGATCTCTCTGTAGTCGATACATAACCTTATAGATCCATATTTCTTCTTAACAAAAAGGACAGGGGCTCCCCATGGAGAAACACTAGGGCGAATAAATCCCTTATTACTCAATTTCTCTAGTTGTTTCTTTAGTTCCACTAATTCCATAGTGGCTATTATATAAGGGGTCTTTGATATGGGCCTTGAAACAGGAATTAAATCAATGGAAAACTCAATTTCTCATTCTGGAGGATGTCCAGGTAAATCTTCCAGAAACGCATCTACATATTCTTTCACAATAGGTACATCCTCTATTTGAACATTCCTTTCCTCACCCACAGTCATTTAATTCTCTTCCTCCCCAATAATTGAATTTAGTTGAGCTACTGGGGGTGGATCTAGATAATAATTAGGTGTTGACAATTCTGTTCTAAAGATAAGGTGTTCTTTATCATCATCATCTAAAATCATAACCTCCTTCTTCTTACAATAAATCTTCGCATCATGGTCAGAAAGCCAATCCATACTGAGGATTATATCAAACTCAATCATAGGTATAACGATGAGATCAACAGATAAAGAACATTTATATGCTCTAATGGGAATAGATTCATAGAACTTTGTAGCAATGATACTTCCTTTAGGAGTTTTAACTTACAACTCCCTTGTTAAATCAAATTGGAAATATCTAGTTTTTTTAGCAAACTGAGAAGATATGAAACAATGCGATGATCTAGAATCAAATAATGCATTTTCTAGACTTGAGGAAACCATTAAATTACCTGCCACCATGTCTTTCAGAGCTTCTACCTCAGCAGTAGTGATAGCATAAGCTTGTCCATGATCCCTTGTCCTTTTCTGGGGTAAGTTCCCTTGACGCTTAGGAAATTCATTTTCATAATGTCTCATATCCCTGCAATTGTAGCATTGAACATCGGTAGCTTCTTTCTTCCCCTTGCAATCACGAGCTTGGTGGCCTTTTTCACCACACTTGTAACAGACTCACATTCTTTTCAAGAAAGTACCAGGGTGTTTCTTCTCACATTTACTACAAGATGGATATTCAAATTTTCCCTTCTTCCCCTTATTTCCATTCCTAGAGTGGTCAACTGATCACTTTTACTCTTACTTTTCTTTAAAGTCATAAGACTTAGATAATTCGTTTTATGTCTTGATAGCACATGAGACAATATCTTCGTACGACGAGAAGGATTGTGAGACTAATTCTCGATGGATAAATTGTTTTAACCCATCAAAGAAACGATCAATATTACTCCTCGGGTTACGTATATAATCTGTTGCAAGCCTCACTAACCTTGTAAAGTTAGCCTCATACTTCGCGAGATTCTCATCCTCCTTTTGTCTCAGACTCAGAAATTGCCTTTATATATCTGCTCGATGTTCACGAGGAAAGTAATTTTCTAAGAAAAGTTCTTTCAACTCCCTCCATTCCATATTTTATACTTCATCATCTTCCTTCGTGTTTTGAATCAATGACCATCATTGATCAGCATCTCCCGTGAGGCGGTAAACTTCGATGATAACTTTTTCCCTTTCACTACTCCACAAGGCATGGAATATTTTCTCTAAGGAATTTATCCATTGCTCAGTGACTGAGGGATTTTTACTCCCATTGAATGTTGGTGGTTGTTGCCTCATGAAGCGATCTAAAATTGATCCTCCACGCTGTGGATCTGGGTGCTCCATACGGGTAAGGTTATTATTCATAACCTGAGTGAGTTTCCCCAGTATGGTGATTAGATTATCAGTACCAGTTGAATCACCATATCCATTATAATTATCTTGAGCAGGAGGGTAATTCCTAAATGGAGTGTGTGCATTGATACAGTTCTCATTCCTTTGACTAGGCGCCATTTCTAAACAATGGCATACACTAGATTAGTTTATGAATCGCAATACATAAATCCAAACTTGTAAAACACTTAACATAAATTGAAAAGTTTATGGATATAATACATAACCATAAAAATGTTTTTTTTTTGAAGTATATACTCATAAACCCTTCATAATGGTTTTTAAAGAAAATGAGAATTATCCTAAGCATATCCCCTGGGAGTGTTGTATCCAAGAGTGCAGCAAGGCCCATTTTCGTGCACCAGTTCCCATTCGAGTCTAGCCCAAAGTGGTCTTTTCGGGTTTTACCCCTAGGTACATCTGTGCCAGAGCCGCCTCTACCTGCTCATATCCAGACAGAGACGTATTGGTCAGAAAACTCACAAAATCTCTACAATACCAAAATTCTAGAAAATTCTTCTATAATAATCCTCAAATTCTATCTTAGGGATATTTTCTCTAATCAGAGTTTATTTAAATATATCTTACAAGGTTTGTACTAAACCTCCTCTGATACCAATTGTAACGCCCTGACCCCAATTACCCAGAGTCGGTGCATTATTACATAACATTGGAATGATCACAAAAGATCAAGTCTCGAAAGACCAATTAGTTTAGTAGCCCTGGAATCACTAGATACATTCATAAGGTTTACATTGCATCATAAAGTGAAAAACTAAAATAATATAGTCTCCATAGTCCACACTCATATCCCCTTCATACTATCCCTGTAGGTCAGTCATAAAATATTTCTTCACATCCTGGGAAAAATAAAACATAGAAAGGGGTGAGCTCAGATGCTCAGTAAGGATAACAATATAGCGGAATATTTCATAAATAATTATAAACATTTAAAGAAATATATAACTAAAACAAAAGCCTTTTAAACTTGAAATTCAGCATAATATGGCAAAAATAAAATTAAATAATTCCATTTACTTATTCACATGGATATTCTACTAATCGAATAATCACATGCAATATCAATAACCACTTTTATAATGATGGAATGCATAATGTCAGACAATCATAACCACATAGTCAAGGCCTTGTTCCAAGACTACAAATAAGATTTTTTCAAGGCCTTGTGCCAAGACACTAGTTTGTCTCATGAGACCTACTGATGCATCGAGGAGCTATAGTGGGCTCCACTTGTCACTTACTAAGTCCAATGCATTCCCATATGAAAACGTTTAAACATAACATAAACATTCATATTAAAACTAGCATACAAAATGTCAATAATTTCTCCATAAAATAACACATCCATAGTCAAACATATCACAAAACCTTCAATAGAATATGTAAGTTTGGTATCATAATAAATTTACTTTAAATAAGCTTAAAATCCATCAAAAGATGTTGACATAGATGAAATCAAAACTATTTTAGATAAATATCTCTTTTTTTGAAATAATTTAAAAATAAAATAATTATAAAAGAAAACATTTACTTTCAAAATATTCATATAATATTTTAAGGGAATCTTCAATGATTTTATAATGGTGGAAAATAGCCACACTCGCCGTATAAGTTAAAAAAATACATTCTTACCTTAATTTTGTCGAAAAGGTTAAAAAGGACCTTGTTTGGAAAACGACAGAAAGATTCCTTTATAAAAATCTTATAAAAAGTAAACAAGGGTATAAATGAATTTAACCGATAGTCCATAAAATATTAAGAATTATTTGAAACACATATTTAAGAAACATTGATGTGGATGATAAAGAGGTCCCAGTAGAGAATTACGTATAAACAACCTCGGATAATGAAGAGATTGTGAAATAAACCCTTACTTTGTACTTTTACTTTGTTGAGGGTAGGATAACCTCCTATATAGTGGTTAAATAATTGTTATTAAATTATACAAGAATCATATACATTAATATGATATCATATATGATCTTTTAACATTTCTTTGTTAATAATATCTTAGTATTATCGTCGTTTCGGGTGTTAACTTACTCATTTTATTTTATATTTTTTGTTACGTAAGGTGTGTTTGTTATGAGTAGGTTGTATCTTATTCGTATACAAAATTATATCAAGTCCTTAAACATTATTTTTAATCATCAAATGAGAATTAGACTTTAATGGATGCGATGGGGAATGAATCTCATCGTGTTCGTGGAGACGGTAGTCCGTACGTACGCATGAGCGACAATATCATTCTTTTGATATTAAAATAATATATAATTGGATGTTATATCATATATAAAGAATCATTATAATATTATATTTATTATGTACTTCAATTACACATCAATATCATACCCATCCAAATAATAATGTTTTGAATAACAATTACACCACGACGTGGAGACGGTAAGCCGTACGTACGCACGTATGGTGACATGTCATTCAAAGGATGGATAGAATACTTAATATGGTTGTACCATATTTATAATAACATCACAGTATATATAATATACTGGATTTATTATTTTAGAATGTAAATAACAAATAAAGAAGAAGTGGAAGAAGAAAGGAACTTGAAAGAGTGTGGTGAAAGCATTACCTCTTCTTCGGGTTCTTCCTTTTGATTTGATCACAATGGCTCCTTAGGTTGGATTTCTGATCAAAATAAGGTCTCTAGGTTTAAGTGAGGGAAGTTGAGAGTATATTTGGGTAGGGTTTTTCCGAAACAAAAGGCTTATAAGGTATGAATAATTGGTTAGAAGTGGTGTCCTTTTATAAGGGGGAGGAGGGGCTCTTTAGGAAAAACTTAAAGTATTAATTTATAATAAATTTAAATTCGGTTTATAATGGCTCCAAAGTGGATTATTAAAAGTATAAGGTGGGTTTTGGTGGAAATAATTTCATCCAATAGATTATAGATAGGTTTGGGTAACTATATTAACCTTATCATTTATATTTAACTCTTAGTTAAACAGTTTGACATTTACCATGTCACTTTGTATTATTATATTATATGGTTAATAAACTTACTATATACTTCCAAGAGGCCCCCAAGTGGTCCATTAATGATAAAAATATCATGATATAAGTCCTTTGGCAGAGCCTTAGATTTTTAAAAATATAATATCAATTAATAATATAATATTTGTTTTAAAAACTCATTTTTGTCATTGTTGACAATATTTATTAATTGATTTTTTTAAAGTCTTAAAAACCTTATTAATTCGAAATAAAATCATTTAAGCAATCCTAACATGTCATAGTAACCAATAATATTCGTGGATGTCATCAAAACTTTCAAATTATATTTATTTTAACATTTATAATACCAATTATTTGATTATTTCATTAATAAGGAAAATACTGCATCATTATTGTGTCATAAATATATTTAATTATTATATGCCCAAAAATTATAAATAAAATAAAATTATGTAGTAAATCTGTTTATATTTCTAATTATTATTTATAGTTGAAAATATAACATATATAAACCTATGTAAAAATTGTTTTTCTAAAAGATATATGCTTATGTCATTTTTGTATTTACTTTAACTTAATTAATATAAAGTGTCATTATCACTTAAAAGTGGATCAATGGGGTCCAAAAATCGACCCAAAGATGTCCATGGTCAGACATGTATCAACCAATATGGTTAGGACACATTTTAGGGTAATTTATTATTATTATAATATTATTTTTTACCCTTATTTACCGGATTTACCCTTTAACCATGGTAAATAAAATATTTACTGAAGTAATTATTCAAAATGTTTAAAAAAAGTTACCTATTTATACAATTTTTACCTCCTGATTCTAAATATGGAATCCATTTTTCAAAATTCAAAACACAGAAGTGGCAAAAATTAATTTAAAATTAATTCCCGTTGTTAGAACAAAAAGCGTGTTTTTAAGAGATAATAACTATCAAAAGATTGGCACTTGCTTATGTCCAGTTTAGATGTGAAATTATGTTCAATGATAAAAATTGGATTAAATGGTAAAAATATAATCTAATTATACTCTAAAATCACTCAAATTCATAATTTATCACTGTTAATTATTTTTGATTAAAAAAATTTTTAATTAAAATTTAGTAATTTTCACTATTCATAAAAATATGAAAGTTATCCAAAAATTACCAAAAATTCACCCTAAGATAATTTTGATATTCCAAATAAAAAAATGAAGTCCATTTTGAAAGATAAAATGTATAAAATTTCAAAACGTGGGTATTACTATTCATAACGGCTAGTTTGATTGGTTGTGGTGTGTGTTAGAACTCGAAGTTGCGTACAACACACGCTACTGTATTATTCAAAGAGAAGCGTATCGTGGAAGCTTGGGGTGTTACATTTAAAAATGGTTAGAGTTATTTTTTTGGGATTTTTTAGAAATACTTGAATTTTTGTGAATAGTGAAATACGGTAATTTATGGTATATATACATTATGAGTTAAATACACTATTCATTGAGTCATTACTAATGTAATCGCCATAATATCAAACTTACCTTAATTATTTTGATATTTTTGGTAATAATTTTCAAATTTTTCATTTTCTTGATCAAAAACAATAAACTAATTATTAAAATAATGGGAAACCACCCCTCCCCTCCACTATAAATACTATCTCTCACCACCTCTTTTCCTCACACCTATCAAGCTTTGATACTTTTCCAAATTCTTCCCAAAATTCTCTCCAATCCCCCATACCATTTCCATTATATCTTGGTCTCATAAAAAGACCAAAACCTTTTCCCTAATGAGGTTCTTAAGAAGGAGAGATTTAAGAGTTAAAATCCTCTTCCTTTTTCTTTTAATTTCTTTTCAATTTCATTTCTATTATTCTATTCTCCTCATTTTCACTTATCATAATAGCATGATAACTCCATTATATATGAAATAATGTAATTCTATCATTTTAATTGAATATCCATCATAAAAATCCTCCCTCTCTCTCTTTTAATCTAAAAATGAAATCGTCGCACGTGGTTTGTCAATTTACCGACATTGTGGGCGATCCACTTTATTTTTTATTACCTTAATGGATGTTAATAAAACCATTATAATGGTTGGAAAATATTGTAAAATTTATGTTACAACCCTCTTTATGTTCTTAAACTAACACATTTACGTAATACTAAATCATAAAACAACATGAGTTCGTTGGGATCGAAAAACCGACAAAATTAACTTAAAACGATCATCATTAACTTTTATCTAATGATTCATCCTCATACCATATAACCATATTCTTCAGAATATCATTTAAAATTATATAATATCATTAATAACATATAATAACAATTTTATATATTTATCTTCATTTTACACAAACTTCCACTCATGTATATAGGTGAACTAATCATGAAAACTAAGAAAATAAACACTCACAGATGATGAAATTAAACTCTATAACTCATTGAAAATACCATAAATGAAATTAATAAAACTATAATGAATAAAATTCATGTATAAAAGGTTATTAATTTTTAATTAATTAATCTAATTTGATTATATAAGATATTAATGTGGAGGAATCTTTCAGACACAAGGTAAGGGGAATTCTCGAACCCACCTCTCTTTCTCTGGGTTTTCCTTATTTCACCCCATTTTCAATATAAATATTGATAAAATACCATTTATTCATCATTATCTAACCTTTTCTGGGATATACTATTTCCTACTTGATTTTATGACAAACAAAATATTTTCCAAAAGAACTCTTCTTTCAAAAAAACACATCTTTTACTTCCTGATATTGTTTCTTCTTCACTCAAGTTTGATGCTTATTATACCAAGTATGTATTCCCTATTTCATTTGGGAACCCAAATTTTATTAATGTATGATTTATTAAATTAAACTCATTCTTTTCCATGGGTTATTTAATTTTCAATATCGATATATGTTCTATATGGCATTTATGATAATGTAAATATTGTGACGTGATAGGTAGGACCAGAATTATATAGTGCTCCAATGTATTGGGTAGTATGATGCATCTCATGAGAAAAGTGAAATATGTGTGAACATGATGATATCTTTTTTCACAACTATGAGTGTTAGTTGACCATTAATACATGATGTTTCATTTTTATGCATTGCCACATTCCAAGCATTTTCTTAATGCTTTCTCTCATGACTATGATCCTATGTCTATGTTATGATTATAATGATTATGCTCACCCCATGTTATATTATTTCATGTTCTTATATCCTCTTACTAGGATTTTATCTTTCCCCCTTTTGATGTATATCATCATGTGATTACTTTTATTAAAGAGAATGTGGATACCTCTAAGAATCTAGAGTATAAGGAATTAGATAAATGTTTATGTTTTATTTTGTAAATGTTGGGTATGGTCTTAATTTGACTAATAAACTAAATATATAGATCCTGGTTGTGTAACTCTTTTATTTTGTTCAAATTTAAAATTAATAATAATAATTTAAGAAAATAAGGGTCGCTATATTTTGACTTGTAAAAATTTAGAGTATTACTAAGAATATTTACGAAGACAGGTGTTGAGTCGGCCTGGGATTCTAAGGCTCGGAGAGCCTTGGCACAATGATAGTAAAATATTAAATATATTTTTTCAAACACATTTAGTTTCTCTTGAATAATGGATTATCTCGTTAGTAGAGTCTCGTATTGGAATAATGAGACGACGGTTGAGTTTAGAACGTTGTGCTTACCTGAGTCATGATATAAAATTTTTCAGTGTGGGATGTTCAACTGAAGGTGATTTGGAGATGGGGTGCTAAAAGGGAGTTAATTTATTTAATAAAATTAAAACCAATTAACCACTAACTGAACCCTTTGTTTTGCATATCACAAGAAGAGGTGAACACTATCCCTCCCCCCTTTGGAGCTTCGGATGAAACTAAGGCTGAATCGAGGTGATGAGGTTCTGTCAATCTCTATTCTTGGCTTTGATTGTCATCAGATCAAGGAGAAGCATGATTTGGGCATCATTTTAGACCCTAAGAATCTATGTTTTCCATGATGAAGGTGGATTTGAGTTTTATTCCTGATCCCCTTTTTTATGTGTTGTTTTAAGGTTGTTGAGCCCTATTATGATTTCTAGAGATCCCTTCTAGGTCAATCTATGGGTTTTGGGGGAAACTGAGGTGAATCTGGTGACACATAGAGAAATTCCCAAATAAATTCCTATTTACATGGAATGTAAACTAGTGATACATGTCCTGTGTTCTTCCCATTTTGGTAAGATGAATTTTTGGGACTACACGATGTGTACCGAGGTTACACGTCGTATAGTGACCCCATGTCATGTGGCCAGAGGACATGGCCAGGGTATCTGTGTGATAATACATGGAAGTGTAAAATTATACAACCAAGGCACACAAGCATAGTGTTCTAGACATGGCCATAAGAAAAAGACATGGACAAGTGTCCGTTTATAAGGGACATGCCATGTACCTGGTGGTACACACTATGTGTGAGACATGAATGGTCGATGTTGTATAAAGGAAGAACATGGTTGGGGGCTGGATAAGGTAGGACACACCGTGTAAATCCTATACACGTTGTGTAAACCTACATGTTCATCCAATCCATGAAAATATAGAACACATCCAGGTGCATGGGTGGGTTCACACATTTTATTGGTCCCAGTGCATGTTGTGTACTTTCTTGGTATCTTCTTGAGATATTCTGGCTTGCATATCTTCTTATCTGAGACTCAAATTCAAGATTTTAAGTAGACTATGCTAAGAATTTTTTTCATGTAGAATGTGATGATGGCCTCTTTTTTGACCAATGAGATATGAGGTGGAATGTTTTGAGAATGATGTTGTACTAGCGGTGCTTAAACTTGGGTAGTGATCTGGGTGGATCATCGGGTTGACTTAAAGGTTGGTACCCTTCCCTAACACCTTAGTATGTGGGTCCCCTAGACTCTTTAGTCTTGTATAGTGGTGTTCTCCTCTTGTAATAGGGTATGGGTACCCTAACCATAGCAGTGTTGTGATGTGAGGTATGATAAGTGTGACACCCCATTTAGAGGAACTTGACTGATGCTGGAGATCAGTGTGGTTATTAGAGAGAGGTGATGGGATTGATAATACCCTCTGGTATCAAGGAAGGGGTTTCCCTTACCACTCTGTTTGGTAGAGACGGCACTCCCAAAATCATGGGTGTGGGTTCTCTACCTACAAAGTAGTTCTTCTGGGGTTGGTACTCCCTTAATGGATTAGGGTGTGGGTTCCTCGTATCATGCTTGTAGTTGGAGATAGTTCTCCTCTTTCATGATATAGTTTAATCCCTTCATACTCATTATCCATATAGAGTAGGAACTACCCTATTAGACTAGGGTATGGGACCTCTATCTGTGGATTTGGTACTCCCCTACCATATCAGGGAGTGGTTCTTCCATATGTAATGTATAGACAAAGAGGGTACTCCCCTATCATGTTAGGGTGCGGGTCCTCTATCCTTTGAGTTGGAACTCCCCTATCATTCCAGGTTTAGGGTCCTCCATACATGTTGTTCTGACTGAGTTAGTACTCCCCTGTCATACTAGGGAGCGGGTCCTCTATCTCGGGGTTGGTACTCCCCTACCGTGTCAGGGTGTAGGTACCCCATAGTAATCATACTAGTAGATTGGTACTCCCCTTTCATACCATGGTGTCAGTATCTTATCTATGTAGTTTTACTACCTTGTCATATCTGGGTGTGGTTCCTCTATCCTTTGAGTGGTACTCTCCTATTGTACCAAGGTATGAGTCCTCATCTAAGAAGTATTACTCCCCCATCTTTGAGTAGTGGTGGGGAGCGGGACCTCCACTGAAGATGGAGCTCCCTCATCTATGGAGTATAGTTATGAGGAGCATTCCATCCACTAGTTTTTTGTGATTCCTAGTTAGGATTTGGTGATTTCTTAATGGAATGAGGTGAAGGTCACTCCATTCAGGAGCGACAGAGGTTTTGTGGGTAGTTTAGGATCTAGTACTCCCTTGGCTATTGGGTAGTAGTTGTGGGTCCCTATTTTCTCTCTCATCAGAGAGGATGTGCACAGTTCATGGTCTAGAGTAGTGCTCCCTCAACTATGTGCAATGGTGAGGATTGGACCTCTCCACTTGAGCTCTTACAGCCTTCCATAGGGTGCAGGTTATCATTAATAGGAACTCTAGTGTTGGGAACTAGAGTTTGACCTAGTGATTTTTTCATGATGGAGCACATTCTCTTTGACATTCCATCAATAATGGTAGATTTCCCCCAGATGGATTGTATCTATGGGATGGGTTCCATATGTGATGGCTAAGCTTGTGGAGTGTTTTCTCCTAGTTATGTGTTACCTTTAAGGCCTTGAGTAGAATCTTGTAGTTGTATATGATGTAGATACCTCATGAGACTTGGAGTATTATATGAGTATATATTGGTGATTATGGGATTCCTTGTAGTTTTTTCATATGTGTATATTGGCATCCCTTGTGGATTGAGTTTACTAGTCATTTATAGTCGAGTATGGTTTGATATAGAGTTTCTTTCTCAATTGGATTCCCTTTGGCTAGGTTGAGTGGACTGTTTCCTTTCAGTTACTACCTTTTCTATTGGGTGTTTGGGGTGCCCTTTGAGTATTGTTATACTCACCCCTTCATGGGATTTACCAGCATGTGTTCTATCTTGTGTATACCACAGGACTTTCGATGGAGTCCCAGAGGATTTGAGGAAGGTAGATCTTAGTGACCTAGACCGCCCCAGGTGTTTACTAGAACTGGATTGAGGATATTTATAGAAGTTTAATTTTATAGTGATCCCCTCCTTTTGATTAGGTTGAATGCTTTTATAGTTTTTGGTGGGTGTTTTTTCCCTTTTATACTTTTAGTACATCTATTGTACTACGGAATGGGATTGATGTATGCCTGAATTTTTAGTTTCCAACTTTTTATATATTTGTACTATTGCATGGAGGTGTTTGTGGGTGTGTGTTTACAGGTACTTTTGGAAAAGGATTCTCATCATTGTGATATGCCTACTTGGTGCTAATCATCATCTCAAGGCCTATTGGAGGTGGGATTGTAGAGTTTTGGCCTAGGCCCCATCAGTATGGGTCATTCTAGAGTGGTATCAAAGGGGGTTTCCACTTTAGGACCACAGTTTCATGATCCTGGTTTAGGTTTCTTAGTAATAGTGTTTGGGTGTTTCGAGTTCAACTCTCAGGACATAGGTTCTAGTGTTGGTGTGACGACTAATGAATTCATTCACCAAGACTCTGATGACCTTCTTGTTGACTCAGTACATTAAGAAAATTTTTACAGGGAAATAAGGGTAAATGCATCATATAGTAGTGGGTCATGGTCTCCTTGTTATTCTTGATTCAGCTTTCCAAATATACTCTTTGACCATGGAACGTCTTGATTTTGTTGTAGGATTCCACTACAATGACATCCATATAGGGTTTTATGGAGTAATTATGGTGAAATTACCCCTCGTGATGAGGCTTTATTATAGATAAATGATTCTAAGGCGGTGCCTCTTGGTGGTCTACTTATTGATCCACCACACGTTGAGTGGCTGGTTGTGCTGAAAGTTCAGGATGAGGATTCACATAGGCTAAGTGTGTTGTATAAGTTCCAGAGGTAGAGACCTCTAGGGTATCTGGGTGATCCATACCCCTGAGCATATAATGACTTTCTTGAGGTAGTCACACACATTTTCCACCTTGTAAGGACACCTCCTGGTCATATGTTTTTCCCAGAGGTGAGCCTTATGCAAGTTCTGACCAGGTGATGGTGGAGTCTAGTGACACCGACCCTTGATGCGGTGATGTTATCTTGGGTGGAGTTTGATCAGATCTTCATGGATAAGTTTTACCTAGCCACATTGAGATAAGTGTGTATCTAGGATCTTTTTTAGCTTTGGTTGGGTAGCATGAACATGGAAGATTACTCAATGAGTTTCACATACCTTTTGTGATACTCCATAGACTTGGTTTGAGACCTGTTCTTCAGAGATCATGCCTTTGATTAGAGCTTCTATAGAGATGTCTGAGTAGGTGGGGTCTTCTTGTTCCTTCCCTCTTATTTAGGGATATTGGAGTGAGCTCTAGTAGTAGAGAGATTCTTCGCATAGGGATGGGAAGATTTGGCCTCATTTGGTGGTCATGAGGCTGAGATGTATACATTAGTTAGTATATAGAAGATGACATGATCACAGCATAGAAGGTATACACATTCCCAGACTCATGAACGTGGGCCTACAGCATAGCATCTATGCTAGGGATCAGTTCTACCAAAGGAGAGGTGATGTTATGCTTACTACAGTTGTGGAAATAATTATAGAGATTGTCCAAACTATCACGATGTTGAAAGGGAGTCGGTTGAAAGACCACCTTGGCAAGGTAGTGTTTGGAGCAAGATGTTTCACATAATGGAGGACATGGTAGAGGAGTTGGGAGAGAAGCAGGAGGTGGAATGCACTTCGAAGTATTTCCACCACCACCCCCATTTGATCCACACCAAGCTCAAGGAGCTTGAGGATAGGGGTGAGGTCAGTTTTAGGCCATATAGGACTTTGATGAGGAGGCTCCGAGGATAAATAGAGGTATGCTCTATGTCATTTATTCTTTTTTCAGTAGTATTTTTAGAAACTGTTATAAGGTGATCTTTTCTTTCTTATTCTTACTTGAGTTTTAACTAGGGTGACATAGGGCATCAATAGAACCTTGTGTGGGTGTTGTTTGATGTAGATTTCAACTTACGATAAAGAGAGAAACTTTCCACTCATAGAAACATTTTTGTGACGTGATTAAAACCATGTGGGAGAGTCAGTGTCACCCAAAGTGGGTAGTGTCAAGGTGTGGGGGAAGAGTTCCTTAGACCTGTGTGTTTGAGGTAAGGCTATGAAATGGAATGCTAGAGAAGTTCCTAGAATTCCTAGTGGATCTTTTCTACCTGACCCTTCTTCTTGGAAGCCCTGGTGGAGGGAGAGCCTTGCATAGAATTGTTTCATAGAGTAATATTTGAAACCTATGACGTTTCTATAGTTTTTATTTGTTTCCAAACATACATAATCATCTAGGATTCCACTAGTGGGTGTTTCAGTATTTATGGTTTGGTGAGTTGTGTTATAGTAGGAGGTTTGTAGATGAAGGGCCTAGTAAGACCCAATTTTTACACTTGGGTAGCCTATTTTTGTTCATTAGTACCCTCATGTGCTCAGTTTTAACCTCGAACACAATACGCTTGAGTATTCCATGGGTAATTTCATCTAGGAGTGGATTTGAATTTTTTTTATACATTAGTATTCACATCAGGTTAGTATGATGGTGTACCAATAAACCCTATGACTACATATGGACCGTGGTGATTGGTTTTTTTCCACCTTTCATAGCTAAGGAAACATATGATGCATGTTACATGATGTTGGATTAGTTGGATATGGATGTGAGTATGTTTTGGCCTTGGGGGTTCCCTTAAGTGCATTCTTGTAAGTGGTGTAGGAACCCTTGGCGAGATCACGGGTGTGGAAGTTCCAGTGGAGATCTCAATTTATTTCCCTTATTCCTAGGATTTATCTTTTTAGGTATGAAAATACATAAGGTGGGGAGAATTTAATGACTTCGGTTTTTACCTATAATATATTTTAATATTTCTAATAATATTTTTGATGCCAGGTGTTGAGTTGATGCATGGTTCTGGGGCCCGAAGAGCCTCGGCATGAAGATATTAAAAATGTTAAATATATTTTTTTGTACACACGCAATTTCTCTTGAAACATGGAATAACTCCTAGGAGGATTCTTGGGCCAGAATTATGAGACCACTTTTGAGTTTCAAACATCATTTTTACCATAGGTTTATATGAAACAAGGAGAGGAAAACCCTCTCCATACGCCCTTTGGAGCATCAGATGAAATTGTGGCCAAATCGAGGTGATGAGGTACTGCTGATATCTTTTCTTGTTACTGATCATTATTAGATCAAGGAGCAGCATGATCCAGGTGTCATTTTGGACCTAAAGCTTCAAAGTTTCACCACAAGGTATGAATATTTGAGATTTATTCTTAATCCCATTTGTTATGAATTATTTTAGGTTTGTATAGCCCAATTACGATTGTTAGAGATCCCTTCTAGTTTGATATGTAGGTTTCGAGTAAAATTGAGGTTAATTGGGTGACTCAAAAGGAATTTCCTATCAGAATTCTCATTTAAACATTGTGTAAACAAGTGAGACACACTGTGTGTTCTTCCCATTTTTGGAAGATGAATTTTGGGGACTACACACCATGTACATGGGTTACACATCATATAGTGATCCCATGTTTTGTGGAAAGAAGACATGGCAAGGTTATCCTTGTAAAAGTACATGTCTAGGTAAAATTACACAGTAAAGGTATAAGTGAATGGGGTTCTAGACATGGGAATGGAAAAATAATTTGTCTATGTAATTGTTTGGCATGGACACACCACGTACCATGTGTTAAACGCCATGTGTGTGACACGGATGGTCGAAGTCGTGTGGAGGAAGAACAGGGACAGGGGCCTAGTGAGGTAGTACATGTCATGTATAGCCTACACATGCCATGTATACCTACATGGAATCCATGACATACAAACAGAGACACGGATAGACACATGAGTTAGTTCACACATCGTGTGGGCCTTAATGCACACTATGTACTTTCTGGGAATTTTCTTGATATATTCTTCCTTACATATCTTCTTCTCTGGAACTCAAATTCAGACATATGAGTAGCATATCCTGAGTAGTTTTCTAGTTAAAACACAATGATGGCCTTTTTTGCCTATGAGATATGATGTGGCATGTTTTGATCAAGATGATGTAGTAGCGGTGCTTAACCTTGGGATTTTATTAGGGTGGATCCCTAGGTTGACATAAGGTTCGATACCCTTCCCTAACACCTTAGGATGTGGGTCACAAAGATAATTTAGTCTAATGGAGTGGTTCTCCCCTATTATAACAGGGTATGGGTCCCCTAACTGTGGCAGTTTTGCAATGAGAGGTACGATAAGTGTAAATATCATTTCAGTAGTGCTTGACTGGTGTTGGAGATCGTTTTAGTTCTTGGAGAGAGATACTAAGACTAGTACTCCCCAATGGTATTAGGGTGACAGTTTCCATTACTTCTCTGTTTGGTAGAGATAAGACTCCTCGCATATTAGTTGTAGGTTCTATACATGTAGATTCATTCTTACAAGGTTGGTACCCCCTAATGGATCAAGACACAAGTTCCTCGTATAATTCATGTAGTTGTAGATAGTGATACCCTTCTATTCCTAGGTGTGTTCCCTCTATACTCATTATCTAGATATAGTAGGTACACTCCTATTGGACAAGAGTGTGGCTCCTATATTTATGGATTTGGTATTCCCTTATCATGTCAGGGCTTGGGTCTTCTATATGTGATGCATAGATTGATTGGGCAATCCCATGTCATGTTAGGGTGTGGGCCCTATATTCATGGATTCAGAACTCCCCTATCATTCCACGGTGCAAGTATTCAATATGTTTCATTCTGGATAATTTTTTACTCCCTTGTCGTATGAGGGAGCTGGTCTTCTAGCTCAGGGTCAGTACTCCCCTATCATGTTAGGGTGGGTGTCCCCTATAGTGATCATACTAGTAGAGTGGTACTCCCCTCTCGTACCAGGGTGTGGGTCCTCTATCCAAAGAGTGGTATACCCTTTTAATACCAAGGTTTGGGTCCTATATCTACAAAATTGTACTCCCCTATCATATCAAAGTCTGGGACCTATATCCTTTGAGTGGTACTCCCCTATCGTACCAAGGTGTGGGTCCTCATCTATAGAGTAGTACTCCCCCATCTTCAAGTAGCGGTGAGGAGTGGGTCCTCCACTCGAGATGGAGCTCCCTCAGCTGTGGATATTATCTACAAAAATAGGTCCATCCACTAGTTATGTATGATTCTTAGTTAGTATTTACTAATCCCTTTATAAGGTGATGTGTAGGACACTCTATTCAGGAGTGAAATATGTTTCATAGGTTAGTTATGATTTATTACTCCCTTAATTGTAGGTTAGTGGTGAGGTGTGGGTCCCCTAATTCTCTCTCGTTAGAGAGGATCCATGTGGTGCATAATCTAATAAAGTGCTCCCAAAACTGTGTGCAGTGCTGAGGATCTGGCCTCTCTTTACTTGGGTTATTTCAGCCATGAATAGGGAACAGGTTAGCATTGACTAGATCTCTAGAGTCAGGCATTAGAGTTTAACCTAGGGAGTTGTTTCTAATAGAGTGCATTAACTCAAATGTACCATCAGAAATATTAGAGTTTTTACTAATGGATTTTATATCTTATATGAGTTTCATGTGTGATGGATGAGCTCATAATGTGTGTTCTGTTGGTTATGTTTTACCTTTAGATCCTTTAGTAGAATCATGTAGTTGGTTATGAGTTCAATACCTCATCATACATGGTGTCTAGGATGAGTATATCTAGGTGATTATGGGATTCCTTTTAGTATTTTCACAATTCTGGGTTGACACCCCTTGTATAATGAGCTAACTAGTCATGTATATCCATGGATGGTTTGAGATGGAGTTTCTCTCTCGATTGGGTTCCTTCTGGCTAGGACAAGTGGATTGTTGTCTTTGTTTTCTCCCTTTTCTTTTGGGTTTTTGGGGTGCCTACTAAGTGTTGTTATACTAAACCAGGCTTGGAATTTTCCCACACATGTTGTGTCTTATGAAGAAAACAATCCTTTTGATAGAGTCCTCGAAAGACCTGAGGTAAGTATAGCTTAGTGAGATAGACCGATTGAGGTGTTTAAAGGAGTTGGGCTGAGGAGCTTTCAAGCAATTTTATTTGATAGTGATACCCTCCTTCTAAGTATGTTGGACACTTTTACAGTTCTTGGTGGTCATGTGTTTTTTCCTTTTATGCTTTCATTACTTCTATTTTAATTTGTTTTGGGATAGATGTATTCATGAATTTTATGTTTTCAAAATTTTATATATCTACACAGTTTCATGGAGGTTTTTGTGGGTACGTGCATATAGGTACTACAGTAAAAGGACTCTCATTTGTGTGATATGAAAACCTGATTTAATTTTCCAACTCCTGGCCTATTGGAGGCAATTTTAGGGAGTTTTTTCCTAGGCTTCATTGGGTTAGGTCGTGACATTGACGGTATTTTGTAAAGTGTAATAGAGAGACTATATCTTGTGGATTCTCCTATGATCATTTTACCTCATAAAATAAAATATTTTGTTAAAAATCATCTAGGTATTCATCCATATTTTCTTTCTATGATCATAAAATAACTTTGAAGCTACTTTTCATAGTAATACATCTTTGTGTCAGCTTGTCGTAAGCACAGATATAGGGATGGGGAGAAGCACTAATTTTTTCCTAAGCCATGGGGCTTATCGAGTGTAGATCAACTATTTATAGGGTTATATGAACAACCCTAAATAATTTTTTTCTTTTATATAATCACCATAATTATTTCCTAATCACAATATAAAAAGGTCTTAGCGAGTGAGAATTTTATTTTTCTTAGGCCTCCCTTTACGAGTTTTCATCCTAACAAGTTTGACACCTTTTATCTATTCATTACTCGAATATTTCCTAGACCACATAGAGTGCAGGTGTAGAGAGCTAATACTTCACTCTTTTACAGAGTTACCTTTATGTGTTTTCACTTTGGAAAGTGTTGTGACACTTTTTGTGCCCATTTTAATGTCTTTCAAAATGGACTAATATGACTGGTGTTTTAGGTCTATCAAATTTGACTATAAGTTTTTGAATAATGACTCAAACAATATTTGTTATCCAAGATTGTTCCTCCATTATTTAGATACCCGAGGTGGAATTTTGAGTCATAAATTTGTGATATCTGGATCTAAAACTAGATTCTAGACAAGTATGTGTTAATGACTGCAAACCAAACTTGAAAAGAGATTTCCAATGTGACATTTTTTAGGCTTATAAGAATAGAGGAGGTCTCTCCTATGGAATAATATTCTACTGGTTGACATTCCCTTTTTGGGGGTGAATTTATGAAAATACAAATGGGGAATGTTATAGAATAGTCAAATAAAGGAGTCTCCAGTAATTCTGAAATTATATTACCAATGGTCAAAAAGATTATGGATATTTGGATTTCTAAAAACCACTATGGGTGGTTTTCCTAGAGAAGATATCTGGGAATGAAGGGAATATCTTTATTGTGATTGGATATAATTGGGGAACCAATCCTACATGAATTTGGTTTTTTTGATGGATGGTACATTCTATTAAATGATTGATGTTAGGGGGAAGTCCCCTTTTTGACAAGGTTTGAAGCATGTTGCAGTTTAATGGCATGTGGCTAGAACATTGATCACGTAGTTTAATGTATTATGGAAGGGAAATTTTTTGTAATGTTTAATGTATTGTGACTAGGAAATTATGATATGAAGTTTAATGTCATACAAAAAGTAAATTATTAGAGGATATAATTTATGGTCTTTAGATCTGACCGAATGGTTAATGATTCTCCCATTCTTGGTAATTTGTCTGGGAATGTGCTATCATATTTAGGTGTGAATATAGGGATGTTGTAAAATGTAATTTAGGGATATTATAAAATGAATAGTGGTATAGTGTAAATGGATTATGGTTATATAGGAGTTATTTCCTAAGGATGAAGTTACCACTAGTTTACAAATCCATTTTATGGGAAACGTTATGAAAGTACAACTAGGGCATGTTATCACATAGTCAGATAGTGGAATCCTCTAGTTGATAAGACTATTATGTGGGAGACTTATGAAAATACAACTAGGGTGTGTTATAAAAAATTTAGGTAAAGTAGTTCTCATAAATTCCAACATTCTATTATTAATAGTTGGAGGAATTTTATGGATATTTGGATTCCCCAAACACGTAGTTTGGTTTGGGGAAAGAAAGTACATGAATATGGAGGAAACATTTTAATCCAAAATTACTCAAGAATGGGGGGAAATGTTTATTATAAAGGTTTGACCCAAATACAGTAAATATGATGACTTTATTTTTAGTTCATAGTACTATGATCATATAATTATGGAAAAAATATGTAATATATGGACTACCGGACCAAATTTATTCCGAAATACTTTGGACAAGAGGGAGGAAACCATTATCTTGGGGATTCTCTGATCGAGAGAAATTATATCAAAAAAATATGTGGGAGAATGATCATGGATCAAATTAAAATATAGGGTCCCAACATAATGTCATCATGCTTATAGATATAGAAGAGTCTTCTCTCGGGGGGAAATTTATAGTTGGTTGACAAACCCATTTTATGGGTCTATTTAGGAAAATCCAACTGGGGAATGTTACCACATAGTCAAATAGTGGAATCCCTTGGATGAAAGGATTTTTATATAGGAAACTTATTCAAACCAACTAATGTGTGTTACAACATAGTTAGGGAAAATATTCCTCATGAATCCTACATTCTATTTCTGATAACTGGAGAAATATTATGAATATTTGAGAGTGTCCAAGATTAGAAGTATAACATTTGGAAGGGATATGCCTTGTGGAAAATAAATTTGATGTTCTTTTTAATGTCTTGTAATATAGACCATTATAACCTCAATATGGATTGATATTCCTTACTCATGTAAGGAACTTATTTACCAAAACTTCAAAGCTCGCGTGATCTATGCTATGTGTGAGAACCAAGGAATGGTAAAACATTCTTCCATGACACGAAGGAAACATAAGTGAAGGATGTGGTAATTTAGGTTCTGTGGTATATGGAAAAGCATATATAATCCTCACATTATTATGTATTTTGTGAAAATGAGAATTAGGTCATATGTAGTTATGAAATCCCATGTAGTTTAATTTCATGTGGTGAGGATGAAAATGACCCGATGTAAAGAGGGTAAATGTTGTAGCTGGTCCCAATAATATAAATATAAGCATCACTATGTATCATATAATGGAAAGAATCAAGACACCCATGGATCTTAAAGGGTTCCCTGTGTAGGTCTGACTAGTACTTAGGGAGTGGGTCATTTTTTTATTATTGCGGTTTGACCTAGGCTTAGATATTCAGGCATCACAACATATCACATTGACATGATAATCAAACCACACATAGTTCTTGGAAAGATCATGAAGCGTATCATCTTGAAATGAGGATGTTAGTTGTGCAGGATAACATATTTCAATAAGGAACTGGGTCAGCCAACATGAAAAGGAATATTGTGACTAGACTTGAGGATAGGACCCAGGCATCAAAACATATCTTGTTGGAGAAAGAATCATTCTACATGTAGTTCTTGAAAATAGTTCCCCATATCAGTCAAGTTTTGATGCTGGGTAAAACGGGGCGTATATATTTTCTAGAATGATGGCTAGGCCAAGGACATAAGGTCTAGGAATCACTACATATCTCATTATAATGAAAATCAAGCCACACATCGTTCTTGAATAAAGGTATGGTGGGGTACCAACACTGAAGATTTTGATCCGCTCAAACATGGATCGAGATGTTTCCATGTTTTATGTCATGAAACAAGGATGTAATCCATTAATTTCAACATCATGTGGTAAATAAAATATTTTACATATTTTAAAGTCATATAACTTTGAATTTATATAGTGTTTCTCCATTTAATGACTTGCAGCTAGGAAAACTATAAATCTTTTTATGGTCATGTGACAAAGACTGACTATGCAGTTTAACATCATGTAGTTGAGATGTGTGTCATGTGATTACACTAAATATTTCTTTAATGACCTTGCATTAGTTGGGTTTTAATGATCTCACCATACATTGAGATCAAGGAATAAGCTCCGTTAGAGTGGACCTTATGTATGGAGTAAGGTCCCTCCCACTTTGGCTCAAGATTTTGAGGCATCTTTCCTGGTATCATTGGATTCTTAAGGACCAATACCAATTATCCATGGAGGAATGAATAGAAGAGGACCTTATTGTTAAAATCTTGTGATATCCGATTTTAATGGACCTCCAAGTGATTCAAGGTATGAAATATTTTCTCATCTAGTCACTCCAATTCATCCAATCGTTTTTGGGATTTCTCATCTATGGATAACCTATCATGGATGGAAATACAGAGTGATGGAAATTGAACCTTGATGGAAAGGATTGTGTTTATCTCATATACCAGTGAATACGAAGATGCTCGTGAGTCAGTATGGGTTATAGTCTGGAAAGATTATAAGTTTTGAAAGAGTTTTTCAATCCAAGACTTTTTATCTTTATCCAATATATTTTGGACTATGTTTGATAGGGTCTTGTGGAAGGCCTCTATAAATCCATTATCCACCATATGATAATGGGATGGGTGGTTGGATTTTATATTTTACTTCTGATATAGTTTTTCCACCTCAGCATAATAGAAATTTCTATCATTGTTTTCCAGTATTGTATGAGGGACACCAAATCTGGTAATGATGTTGGATTTTATGAAGCTAACAATTCTTTTGGACACAACTTCTTTTAGGGGTATTCCCTCATCCCATTTGGAGAAGAAGTCGTTATTAGTTAGGATGTATTTGAACTTCTTGGCCATAGATGGAGGGTATGGCCACAAAACATCCATTACCCTTATGAAAAATGGCCATAAGTATTTGGATGTAGGTAGAAAATTTGGAGGATGATGTAATAATTTGGCATGCACTTGGAAAGAATGACACTTCTTGGTGAATTTGGTGCAATCCAGCATCATCGAAGGCCATAAGAATCCAAGCCTTGGGATTTGGTTGGAAACCCTCTATCATGACTTGTGGGAACCACATACTCCCAAGTGTACTTATTTATTCATAGTAGTGTTCTCTTCTCCATCAGTACATCTGATAAAGACTCCATCAAATCCTTGTTTATAGAGGATTTTCTCATCATTTGGTCCATCATAAAGAGTGAAGTTGGTTACTCACCGTTGGATTTTCCATTTCCAAATTTTTTCTGATGGGAGTACTATGTTCTAGAGTAGTCCATTATGAGTGTCATCCACCTGATGGTAGGATCATATGGTTCAGGGATATGACTAACTTCATTAATATCATCTATTCTGGATTTAACAAAAGGTAAAACAATTCAACGATGGGAAATGCTGATGATTGTTTTGTCCCAATTATAATATTACAAAGTTTTAGCTACATTTTTTGACACATATACCTAGGTACTAAATGATCATAGGATGTGATTCAATTTTGGATATAATGGTAACTGTTCCATTAATCCTTGGTCATAATAAATCAGGGGGTTATATTTTCTATTCTGATGGCATAATCCATATTAATTTGTTTAATTACCAACTTTGAATCGCCTTTAACCTCTATGTGGTCCACTGGTATTTGGATTGCTAGTTCAAGGCCTTAAATGAGGCATTGGTATTCTACCTAATTATTTTTGAAGTCCTATGATAGTAGGAATGAGTAAGGTAAAACTTCTTTTACTAAGGAAATGATAACGATCTCATACCTAACTTTGTTCAGCTTATGGTCTTCCATTATCTTCCTTGTTGGGCTCCTATATGACCCATCAAAATACATTTACCATATTTTGGGGCCATCTTGAATAGAAAGTGTCTCTTCATTTGTCATTTTAGTATTCAATTATTTCATTTTTGTAGATGTGTTTTCTGTAAGAAAATCTTTCAAAGCCTGACCTTTAACCAGTTTTTGAAGAACGAACTATATATCAAACTATTGGAGGATAACCTATGACTATGCCAAATGTATTTTCAATATAGGACATATAAGGACGCATTTGAGAAGGTTATTGTGAGATACCAAATGGACCACATAGTGCTTAAAGTAGTTTCTCCATTTCTAAACCATATAGATTAATGTAAGGAAGCTCTTCTCTCAATCTTGAATAACGAGTCTTAGTGTTGAGCATGGTTTGACTAAGATAATAGCAGTTTTTTCATTCAGAACATCATTGTTTTTATTGAGGGAGGAACCTAATGATCATTCTAGGTCTATAACATAAATAATGGGAGTATTTCCCTAAATGGGTGTCATTAATATAGGTGGGATAAAGTGATATTTCTTGAGACTATAGAATTCTTCCTAATAGTTATCATTCCACTGATACGCATTCTCTTTATTCATCAATCTTGTGAAGGGAAAACACTTACCAGTGAGTTTGGCTATGGAGAAATAGATATAGACCAAGAATCCTTGAAGTCCTCTCACTTATTTAAGATTTTGAGGAGGTGAAATGATAGGGATAGCCTTTTCCTTTTTAGGTTCAACATCAATGTTATGATGGCGTTTGATGGAACTGAGAAACTTTCCTTGGGATACCATGAAAGCACATTTTAAGGGGTTTATTTTCAGGATATGTTGTCGTATATAGTTAAATATGGTATCAAGATCATCCAAGTGGTCAGAATATTTTCGGTACTTAACCATTAGATCTCCATTATATCATTCAACAAACTTCCCCGAAAAGGGTTTGAAGATGTAGTGCATTACATGATCTTATGTTGAACCAATGTTATTCAAGCCAAAGGTAATTACCTAATAGTATAATACTCCATGGGGGCCTAAATGTGGTGGATTATTCATCTTCTAGGGCCATCTAAATTTTTTTGTACCCTGAATATCCATCCATAAAAGAGAGGGATTGATAACCATTTGTTGCAACAATTAGTTGTTCTGTTATTGGAGTTGAGAAGTCATTTTTGGATTGTGCTGGTGGAGATCTATGAAGTCGATGAAGACCTTGATTTACCAATTTTTATTCCTTAATGGGATTATATTGGCTATCCATTTTGGATATTAAACTTCCAAGATAAATTCAGACTTGATGAGTTTTTTCACTTCAACCTAAATTTTGGTGGCGTGAGTTAGGTGTGTCCTTCTAACTGCCTTTTTGTATCCTAAGTGGCCTTCTGAAAAGCTCAAATGGTGGGTGGACACCTTGGGATCAAGTCCAAGAATATCTGTGTAATTTCAAGTGAACATGTCCTATTTTTTCTTTAGGAAGGAGGTATATACCTCTTGTTCATTAGAATTCATGGTCTCAATGATCAAGGTGGGTCTTGGAACTTTTTATGTGCCCATATTTATTTCCTTATGCTCATCAATAATGGTGGAGAAAACTTTCTCAAATGTTAGAGGGGAATCCTTGAGGTATTCCTCCTCTTCCTCTACCTCATTATTTATCTCTTCGACCTCTAATTAATTGGGAATTAGGTGATGAATCAAGTTTCTTAGAGTTAGGGGATGAGTCGACATTTAGACTATTGAAAGATGAAGAAACAACTTTCAACTCAGTTGATGGTGTGGGGACTCTTTCGAGTTCTAAAGAGGAGAAGAAGGACTAAGAATGAGTATATTCATTTTATTCCATTTTCATGAAAACTGCTTCCATCCTAGATAAAGGAACATGGATTTACTAAAGATTGAGGGATTTAATGAATAAATTTTCATCTGGGCCTTCATTATCACTTGGAGATTTGACAACTTCTCCATTGTTGGCAGGTTCAGTTATCATGACTGACATCACACAATTCACTAGATGGGTACATGAATTCGGACCCACCTATTCGACTTGGTTGATGGGAATCACATACTCTACACTAGTCTTCTTTAAAGGATTATCCAAAATCATCTCTATTCTATTCGGGTCATTGATTCAAGCAACATTTTCAGTCATGAATAGTTTCCCTTCCCTCTGGTAGAATCTTGCATTAATGTATTGGGATTCATAGGATTTAAATGGGTGTTTTTCAAAGTGTAATGTCCCAATTTTACAATTGATAAAATATCTGAGGCATTAGTGGTATGATGAGAGAATAGCCTCATGTTGATGTAGACAGGGTCTTACAAACAGAATGTTGAAGGTCGTATCTTACTGAATATCCATGAATTCTAAGTCAAACATGTGATCCTCAAACCAGGTCTTGAGTTTGATTTCTTCACAAGGATTTTCCTAATTATTTTCATAACCCTATAACCTTAAAGTGGAGGGGGAAAGTGAGAATCATCAAAAAAATAGTTGATGAAGTGTTCAAATCATAATGAGGTTGATTGTTGTGTTGTTTTCAATGAAGTATAATTGTATATCAATGAAATTTATCTTAATAGATATATACAAGGGTCTAACATGTCCCTATATAATAGAATCCTTATCCTGGTCTTTGAAATAAATGATCATGTGGAATTACATAGGATTATTCTCTGCATGATATACTTTGATTGTAGTAACCTCAACATCAAATTATTGAAAGTTTGACAAGGACTCTATGAGCGCTTCATGAATGTCTTTTTATAGGCTCAAGGCATCCAATATTGAAAAATTAGATGATACCAAATCTAATTTATTCAAAATATCATAGTTAGGGTCCAACGAATTGCACTTCCCAGAAAGGGGAACCCTTTTTCAGGTGCTTTAGGAATTTTGGTACTTGATGTGGATGGATCAGCCCTTGGAATAGGAGTTTAAGGTGCTTCTTCTCTCAGTGGATTAGGTTGGCTAGTTTTACCTACACGTTGAGGTTGATTAGGTGATGATGTATTCTCTAACTGATCTTCAGGGATGATCATTTTAGGGAAGACCCTAGCATGTGTGGAGGAACTTTATTGCTCCTTCTATGCTCACAAGAGAGCTTTCCCATGCGTTTCAATTGCATAGACAGTTTGAGAAGGGGTTCGGTTAGAGTAGTGACTCTTGGTATGATTGTGCCTTCCCCTATACCCTTAACTCTAATGGACTTTTCCCCTAGTTCCCCAATTAAGCATAGTTAATTTAGGTTTATAATCACAATCATAATCTGAGAAGTTATCCATTAAGTTAAAAACATTAAAGGAACCGAATATCAACTCTTCATTTGATGGTGGTTCCATCTAGCGGGTTGACTCTAGTTGCACAGTTTGGTGTGGTGGTGACCATACTTCTTGGACTATAGTCATGAGGTCCACTCAATTAAAAACCAACTTTTTCCTTGGAACTGTATCATCTTCCTATTTTTTCTTTATAATATTTTGGCCATGTCATTTTTTGTAAGACTTTCTTTCATAAGATTGACTTTTTGATGGAATCATATGTGTTATAGAGGAACCGGTCAGGGGTATAGTCAGCTATTAAAAGTGTGCTCGGAGGATAGCGTGAGTCCAGTTGATCATTTTCTAACCATCAATTCAATTAAATTCTATATTAACTTGTTGTTAACTTCCTTCCATTCGCTATCATCCTCCGAATAAGTGGTAGAAGCACATGACACTTGCGTAGGTTTATTTCATAGCTTCACTTTCCCAGATTCCACTATCTTCTATAAGATGTATTTGAAAATGAAACATTCTTGGATTTTGTTACCCAATTCTCGATGGAAGGGTAAATAATTTATGGGGTCTTCATCATCATCCCGACTGAGCTTCTTGGGCTTTGGAAACTTGATCAAGTTGTTCTCCAATTCCAAGATGAATTAGTTTGGGTCATGGTCAATTCAAAAAAAAATAGAACTAGTTTTTCATCTCCTCAAAATATTTTTTCCTCTTCTCCATTTGATTATCCTGATGAGTAGGGTGTTGTTTTTAAATTTCAGTAGGTAGAGCTCCATGATATGGTGCATTCTTTAGAGCGGGAGTGGGTGAAGGGGTCTGCTTAAGTGTAATAGTGGCAGCATCTACTTTTCTCGTTCTATTTCCCTAAGATGATGGAATTACTCTAGACTTATCCATAGTCTGTTCGATAGATTATTACACTCTTTAATAAATCCCAATGAGTTCGTGAAACCCTGCTTTGTATTTCATATGGATGAGTGGTGTGCGTAACTTTTTGTGAAGATTCACTATACAGATAGGAAACAATTCTTCTTGGGGAAGATATGGTTTGAAAAGTATGTTAAACCTTTCCTATGAGTGATGAAATATAAGATTCTATAATTCTCCCACTATTTTTATTTTGAGAGGTCACATATTATTTTATTTTGTAATGTCGAGTAGAATTGGAATATAAACTTTTGACAGATATCTTCCCACACTATAATTGACCGAGTCGGCAAGCTGGTGTACCATACAAAGGCTAGTCCCTAAAGTTATTGCATGAATTACCTTAGTTTCACTACTTATTTTTTTAGGGATCCCCATAATGGGATCATAGTGGGACATTAAATGTGTCAAGTGCTTCTTCGAGTCCTCGAAACCATTACAAATTAGAAATATAGGATTCCAAAATTTCAGTAGTGGAAGAGTCAGATTAACCCATTTGGGGTAAGAATTATTCTTTGGTTGAAAAAAAATATTCCTTTCCTATATGTATTATAAAAAATCCATTAGTGACTCAATAGTATTCATGATCCCTTTAGTAATTTTTGGCTGAGCATGAGCTTAAACAGGGGTAGTAGCTGGTAGGGCCATCTTTGGTGGAACTGTTGGTATCTGTTGAGGGTGGCCTATAAGGGTAGGCCTATAAGGATATTCCTAGACCTATTCTAGCTCTATACCCAATAGAGATAACTCTTGATCTTCTACTATATGATCTAGGTATATTGGTTTTTTGTACACCATGTTGAACGGATGTTCGGGCTCCACTTCAGTGGCCATTGATAACCTTATTTATTGAGGTATGCTGGTTGGGAGTGCAGGTTGAGGATCTTCTTATATAAAATATCCAATATGAAGGCTACCTTAGAGTAGTTATGCATTAAGTCTCCTCAATTATTTTATCTCTTCCTACTGTGTATAAAATAATTCCTCAATTTTGATGGTTCTAACCTTTTTAGGGAGTATGTGAATGAAAATATATTTTTTCCTTTTCTTTGTTGGTTAATCTATGATAAGGTAGTGTTATTGGTTGATGAAATTCCCATATTCAGGGTGAGTCTCTGGTTCTAGGTATGTACACCTCCTTCAATCATTTCAGTGTGTATGGTATTGTGAACCAAAACTTCCTCCTCCATATCATCCTCCAAATTTTCCTCATGTTTTATAGGGTCTGTAGGGCTAGTGTTAATAAAATTCACTAATACATAATGCATTGTTGGAATTTTATCAGTTTCTTTGTGAGACTTCCTTTTTCTATGCCCTCCAAGAGGGATTTTCCTATTCTTCACTAATTATCTTGGTTCCATTTATAGGATGATAATATGATTGGAATCTCTAGACAGTTTAGTTGTGTGCATGCCTAATGAGGATATCAAACCACAGAATGGGGAAAATTTGGAGGATTAATTCTACTACATTCCCACTAATTGGGAGAAAACTAATTTCTACTGAGGAGGAGGTTTCTGAGGTGAAAAATTCACTATACTTGAGGGATAGGGATATTCTTCTTCCACTTTTCTGAATCTTTGGGCCTTGTTTACTGACCTCAAAGGTTGTGTTAAAAAATCACCCAACCGTACAGGCTGGGGTTGCTCCTAGATTATCATGGCTAATACTTCTATGACTACTCCTCTAATTTTGCAGAGTTTTATTTGAACATGGGCTAGGTGAATAATTTTTTATGAACCTAAATCACCCAATTCTAAATATAATTGTGTTATTTCTAAAATTTTCTCTATTTGAAAACTAAATTACCTTAAATGGGAGACTTTCTTGATATTTTAAGATTCCTGATACAAAAGGCTTTCAATATCCTTCTCTCTTCTAGTTCGACATGGGTGAGATTTAGTCGAGTCCTGTTTTTTTTATCATATCATCAATCATGGATACATTCCATTTGTTGAAGCTAGCCTGAATATATGAAATTTCATGATACCACCTTCGGTGGGATTCTATGGTTAGGGAGCATGGTGAAATTAAATGTTCCATTTTCACCCCATCCATTGATATGAACACCATATGTGGCATTAGTAATTAATTGTTGAAGTATTTTTAACTTGATGAGGCATTCACATTGAAGGTATATTTTAAGTTTCTTAAAATTTTAATGTCATTAATCTAAGAGATTCACCAATTAAATTTGGAATTCCCTCCATTCCATTACCTTGAAATGAATTTGATACTCATCATCGGTTAATACTTTTTCTCTTAAGTGAAAAAGAGTGTTTCATATATTGATGCAGATGTCATGCACACAATCTCATGAAAACGCCTCTATAATGTTGTATTGAGGGGTGGATAAAGGCCAAAAAATTACTAGTATGTCACCTTTAGCCAGTTATTTATTCATTTTTATCATGTCTTCTTCATCATTTGATAGATCTTCTACAATATGGTTTGAACAAAGTGGATTCTTTTCTACCTCTTTATCATGAGTAGTGACATTGGTGGGGACTTCCTCTATTACATTGGAAGACAGAAAATCTAAGGGCGGTTCAGTGAGTGAATATCTCCATGGGTTGTCTTCTAGCTATAAAATAATTTCACTTTTCAATTAAAATTCATCATACATTAATGGACTTATTTTCCCAAGTGCCTCACGATAGGAGGGTTTTCTCATCACTACATCTCCAAGGGAAGGACCCTCTTGAAGAATTGAAACACTAAAATATAAAGAACTTTCTCATTGAATTTCATTATAGGGAAAAATACCATAGTGGATTACAGAAAATAAAATACCCACTTTATCTTTGATATTATGGCCATGAGAAGGGATATATTGACTCTCATGAGAAGATAGGATATCGAGATTGATCAGATTATGGACTTGAATAAATCCTTCATGGTGAAGTGTCTAGGGAGGACCATCAAAATTACTACTACTACTCCCATAATTTGTAAATGGGAGAGTTTGATCATGAACTGCCATATATAAACATTTTAGGGCTTCATGAAATTCAGTATTAAGTATTTAAGGATCGTAAATTAGCTCTTCATTTTTCAGTTGTCTCTGATGAGGCTTCTTTTTGGATGCCTTCTTTTGAGTGACTGGGGAAATTTCAAATGAATGTGGTTTTTAGGTATGAAATCTTACTTTACTGGATCTCGTGTTACTGTTGAAATTTGATAATAGGATTCTCGAGATTTGTTAAGGGTTCGTCCCTACCTTGGAGTGGCCATTGGAATAGGTTGATTACCTCATATTGGAACGGGTGTATGTTCCTGAATGAGTTGTCCATGTATCATAGGGGAGTTTTCCCTGTGACCCTCCAAGATGAGAGAAGAGGTATGTGTCTGTTTGGAGGCTAAATTTTGATGTTACACCCCACATGTGGGATAAGAGCTATGTTCCTGTCCCTCTATCACTATTTTTGTCTCAATTATGATTTCTTTGAAGGTCTATAGGATGTGGTAAGGGATATTTGTCTACCTTTTCACCATTTTCTAGATATTCTTGGTGACTTCAGTGACTGGAATGGGTATATATGTCCTTTATATATCTGGACTAGGGTTATGTACCTACTTCTATACTCTATTTAATACCACTAAATACTGAAAATACATGGTAGTGGGGACATAGAGTTGGGTATAACCCCTATTTTTCACTAGGACATTCCCACTGATTTCTTGGTGTGCTGACAGACAAGGCTGCTGGAAGGCTTAATAAATGCGGGCAGGTGTGTGATCCTACTCATAGTTTTTTGCCAAATTTTATTGTTAGGATTATTCATATGATACCAAATGAATTTATATTTAGAATTTATTAGTGCGGGTTGGTGTATATTCTTGCTCGCTGTATTCCACCATATTTGAATGACAGGATTCCTTGGTTGTTTTCAAGTGATTCTTCTAGCTAGATGAATTAGGGTGGGTGGTTGTTTATTACCTCTCATATTTTTCCTCCAAATTTTTTTGGTGGGATTTCCCAAATGGAAAAAAGGTGTGTCCATGCTCCCTATTGACCATTTTCTTCCCTCAGTGGGCCTTCTTACATGCTCGGGTTTGGAAAGCTTGGGCTGGACTACCATGGATAGAACCCTCATCATGATAAGGGTTCACTACTGCATGGTGTTTTTGGTGGATACTTTTGGTAAGATTCCTTTTTAAGTACCCCTATGTATTATAGATTATGTTTTTTGTGGCCTCTTGATCCACCTCCCTGAGATAAGGGAGGGATTGGTTGCTTTTTTTCAAGGATAATTTCCCAAAATGGTTGAAGAATATGGTTGGTTCCATCTTCTTCTAGACCACCGATCATCACTAATTGGATGACTTATGGAGATTTATGAGCTAGATGGTCTATCAGGAAGCCTCTGAGGTCGGGATGGTATCTTTCTAATGATACTCCCAAACTAGTGCATTTGAGACACAACATTGAAGATGGTGGGTTGGTGATGGCATCCTATTTTTGGAATAGGACCCATCATGTATGGTACTTGGTGAATACCTCTATAAGAGTTATTATGATGCCATTTGGATTGAATGGAGATCCTATTCTAAGTTCCCAAGATATAGTTAATAAACCAAAATAAGAAAACCCCATAAAATAAGAATCTCATTAAATGAACAGATGCATGGTTGATTGTCTTGCTTGGACCTATTTCATTTTGAGAGTGAAAAGGGCAAGAAATGTGGGTGACACCATAATATTGGTTAATTATTCACCTTGGTTTCACCATTTTTTCTAATAAAAATGTGGTTTCACTCAATTATTTATTGTAGTGGGTTGAGTTTTGTCCAATCATTCACTTTGGGCTCATAATTTTTTAACAGCTTTCATTGGGATTTGTTCATGGAGCTAGAAACACCCAAAAATTATATATCTATGAGGGACCTTATCTCAAAAGGTATAAACAAATTGGGAATTTGGGTCAACAATACTTAAGAACGTACATTGGTCAAGAGGATGGGATTTTGGGCTCATCAAACCCTTTTGGGGGGATTTTTTTCTACTCTAGGACTCTCAAACTCTTTAAGGGGATTCCCTAGTGATTTGGAAGTTTGGTTAGGGTTTTATCTAGAGGAGTATTCCCTAGTGATTGGGCTTGGTTGGGCCTCAATCCCAAGGAGGATTCCCTAATTATTTGGTTTGGTTAGGGATTACTTCTGAGGATACCCTTTGTTCAATTGGGTATTACACTTAGAATGATTCTCAAATGGTTGGAGATCATGTAGATTCCATTATCATGGACCACCTCTATGCACACGTGAGTCATACTCAGTGTGAGAAACAAGAGGAAGTAATAAATCTAGAAAACCACACAATATTCTTTTTTTATAGTGGATGAGACCAAAACCTAAAGGGAGAGGGAAAGATAATGGGTTATGGAACCTTCCTCCTATCATTGTACCTTGGACCCAAAGTGAGACAGAGAGATAGAGATTTAAAATTCCTATCCCCCCCCCACCTTATTTTAGTATATAGGATAGTCATGTAGGAATATCCATCTCGATACAGCCCATGGGTGTGGAGGAGGAAGAAGGAAAGAAGTAGTAGAGGTCCGAAATAATAGGCTAGGGGATTACTCTAGGAGGGATTCCCTAAAATTGGTTCTGGGGGAAGAGAGGAGGATCTCATTAAATGTCACCCTACATGGAACCAGAGGTACCTATTCTCAAAGACGATGAGTGAAGGGAAAGGACCTAGACCTTGTGTCAAAGACCAGGATATCCCTAACGCATCCCCTAGGATTGGGGTCCTCATGACCGAAGGAATTCATACTCACATGCACCCTGAGGACCCTACAAGTCAGGTAGGACAAGTGTTGGATACATCTAACTAAAAGAATGCATGCCCAAATGAAATACACACTAGTGTGCCTCTTACCATGGTTTTGAAAGTCCTGAGGCTTCAGTGGAGGTTTCAATTTGGTCTCGCTCAGATGAGGTTACCAAAGAAAGAGGGTCCCTATCATTGGTGTATTTGGAAGAGGGCCTAAGAAGTGTCTTGCACAGGGTAGAGGTTAGGAAAGATAAGGGGGTATCACATAGGGTATGTCTACACATACTGAAATAGATTTACATAGGTAGGCCTGCATAAGCTACAAGTGTTTTGAGCAATGAACCACCTGGGCAACAACACTTGGGTGAGGCTTTTCTCAAGGCTTCAATGGTTTCCTTAGGTGTTCCTAAAAGTATCTCACACAGGTCTCTGGTTAAGGAATGGGACCTTTCTCTAGTGTTCTTAAACCATGTTGGAAAGGGTTCCTCATATAGGTATTTTTATTTTATAACTTGGGAGGACTTTGGTTCTACCACCCCCATTAATTACCTCTTCTCTCAAGTTATGGAGAGCTACCTATAAGGTTTCTGAGATCCTGGGTGATGGAATAGGGTGAGAAGAGCATCAGGAGTTATTCATTATTTTTCATCATCTTAAATGAGAACCTTGGGTTCCTATTTATAGGAAAATATGGGATGCTAGATGAAGGTTTTGTCTCATGTAGGTCTATCGCAAAGGTTGATGTAGAGTTTTGTCACACATGTTGATGCATAGGTATTTCGCGTAGCCTAATGCATAGGTTCCCTATGTGATGATGTTGTACTATGGGACCTACATGGAGGTCATTTTACAAAGGGGTGTAACCTTTGACATTATTTTATTCCATTTTTTTCTTCTCATTAAGGTATTTTAATTTAACACCTTTTCATCTAGGTGACAAAATGGAGTGTCAAAAATCATGGAACCAAGTCATAGACTAATGTTGTTGAAGAGGAGTGATATATTGATGTTCAATATTTTGATGAATCGGCTGCATAAGAATCATATTAACATCAAATAATTCATGAACAACTAATTTATTCAAAATCTATTAAGGTAAAGTAAAAAATGAATGATGAGTGTCCTTCACATTAAAAATCTCATAGTAGCACTAAAAAAATAGAACATGTGTGAAAATTCCTCAGCAAGAGACATGAAAAAGGCTTCTGATATCATTCCAATGAATACATGTATACTTGTTTCACTTAATGTTGAGAAGGTTCTTAGTTCTTTACCTATTTATCTAAAAAATATTGTTGCATTGGATAAGGATGATGGTGGGTTGCACATGATGGGAATTTGTGAATGTGATCCTTATAAGTATGGAACATAAACTTTTTACTCTTAAAGGGTTAATGATGATTGTGGATTCCATCCTCTAGCTCCTACTGAATCACTTTAATAATTGGGTATGGATTCATCTATAGAGGGGTTAGATAATGATCCAAATACCTCTAAGCATCATCCCTCTAATTTGGTTGACAAAAACCAAATCTCTTAAGGGCCTAATTATGGATTTTTTAATAGCAATGTGGATGTTCATAAGGATAGTTCTTAGGTTGGAACAAAAGTATCCTCTTCCAAGGGTAAAGTATCTATAGACATAGGGGGTTTACAATTGGTCCCTTTTAGGAGGTCTAGGACATCTTCATCTGATCCTATATAGGTCCCACTTTCTTACTTTTCTAATTACATGGGCTTGACACCTCTTGTGTTACGTATTCAATTGGAGCCACCATCAACCATCCAACCTTCAAGGCTGTTTGAATCTATCCAGTAATATTTTTCATATAACCCTACACATAAAAATGTGTATGGAATGGGAAGAAAAAGAAGGGTGAATGTGTCAACTTCTAACCTATTTTGGGTCCTTAACATGCTCAGTGATGATAAAATTCAAGCTCAGGAAAATGAGGGTTGGGTGGTATCCTCAAAGATACTGCCCCGATCCCAAAACATGATAGTGTATGATGATGCGTAGGAAGGTGTAATATATATGGAGGTTCAATCATATGTTAAAAAATATTACTTGGATATTAGTGACATTGAAGGCCTATTACAATAAGTGAAAAAACTATAGGAGAGGTAATAATCCATGAGGTCGAGGTTGTCGGCATGGAATAATTAGTTAGACTAAAATTCATGATGAGTAAAGAAGGATTGAGGATAAGAGTATAGAAAAACTAGGTTGTTTATTTCTTTTTGATGAGGGCAGGACATGTCTCACCCCACCTCTCTCTTTCATTCTCTATTTTCTATTTTTAAAATAAATGGTTTTTCTCCCTACCTTTTAAAAAAATACTTGATGATCAAAACCTCACCCTTAGAGTTCAAATAGCCCCATGTAATTGGTTTGGGATCCTTACTTAGGAATTTTAGGTCTGGAATCATATCTTCCTTATATTTTTGAATCTATGTGCAGCGATTCATGGAATCTTCACATCGAGTTAGGTGATTCAAGAATACTATTTTACTTTTTGTAAATTTTGGTATTAACATGAAACTGATTTCATTGGGTAAATGGTATGAATTAACCAAAGAAATAAATAATCGGGACAATAAAATTAAAAAGGGTAAGTGCATTTTATGAATTTATATCTGTTATGTATATGAATATATGTGATAAATAGTTGTTGTTGTTGTGCTACTGAGAATTTTCTTTCTAGTATGAAATATAATTTTCCAACTTTGTTTAATTATTAATTTTACCTTCTGTAAAAGGTAAAATATTTAAATATGGTAAGGAAATTAATGTTAAAGTTCTGATTTTGGAAAGTGTGTTTATGCTATCATAGAATGAATTGAATTCAAATATTGATTTAGTGGTGATTATTTATTCTATTTATGTTCTCAATTTTTCTATGATTCTCGTTTATTATTATCTAGAGTTCTCAACACCATATCCTTATTCATCTTTATTGAGATCTCTCAGGTTCTCTCAATACTAACACATCTACAACACACACATCCGCATAGAACATATCTACATTTTTTTAAGAAACTCTTGACATTTTAATACTGGAAGCTACATTTTTGTTTTATGGAGTAATAAAAATTTTCTATAAATGGAAATATTTTAGGATATAATGAGAATTTCAAATAATTAAATTACTTTTTAAAAAGTAATCTCTTAAGGATCTCCATATTCATGAGATCTTCCAAGTCAAATGAATCACATTTTTTTATCACCATGATCTCTATTCTTTTTCTTTCTTACTGTCTTGTTTGAATGGTTATTCAAGATTTTATAGGTTTCTTTCTTCCTAAAATATTACCCTAATATCCAAAAATAATTCACTAATTATGGTTGTATAAAATGAACATCTTTGATAGCTTGCAATGTGAAGCTTCCTCATTATGGAATGAGAGATTCCCATGAAACTTGTATAGATTCATCGTGAATATATAAATAAGAGAGGTAACTCAATCCACTTTTTATTTTTATTTAGTTAGAAAAAAAGATTTTGGGATATTTAAATAATTTAATATCATCTTGGTAATCATATATATTTAATATTCATTTTGATCACTAATATTTAATTTCAAATATATTTATTTTAAATTCAAAATATAAAGAATATTGATCGCCTCATTTTCCATCTCATTTCATCCTCATTAAGTAATTCTTGTAGAAAGGATTGAAAAAGCTTTATATTATTTTGGACATGAAAGAAAGGCTTTGGAATCATCATAACTAATTCCCTTCATCATTTTTTAAAACTGTAGACTCTCTTTATATTTGGAAGAATTCTCCAGTTTTTTCTATGTTTTGATGATTACATAGCATAAGGAATGATACATATACACTTAGGATTCATGATTATGTAGTAAATAATTCATTATTATATAGGAATATATTATTATACAAATAAGGGATGATCCTTACATTGATTTCTATGCACATAGATGATGCTTACAAGACTTTAGTAATCCTTACATAGAACAAAAACTTACATGGGCCTTGGTCATGTTTACATAGATAAGGAATGATGTTTATATAGAGTGAATATATTCTTATGAAGATTAATTCACCCTTACACATATCATAGTTTTTGATAACATTGATTTGGATTCATTTTTACACAGCTCAAGACTTTTCCATTTTTCATACTTCTAACTCAGAAATACCATAATTCATTAGATTAATTTAGAAACACATAAAATCATTGTTGACACATCCCAAGCTCTTTAATTCACATTAAATTGTCATCCAAAAATTGTGTTAATTATCAAAATAATTTAAAACCAATTTTATCTCATTTCAATTCCCTTTGCAGCATATAAAATACTCAAGATAAATTATTTCAGTATCCTTCACTACCTCCCTGCATTCCATCCTTAATGAACCTTTATCTAAGAGATATTGATATCTTAGTTTGTTATCTAATATTCTAAGTAACTCAATAAATATATCCTTAAAACTCAAGCTAGATTCTCCCAATCATCAAACATTTTCAAATATAGTTTATAAAATCTATCTGGAAGATTTAAACAATAATATCATCTTCCAAATTCTTTTTACAATTGTAGAGAATTCTATAACCCTCAACACTTTTAATTGGCATAAAAACTATTTCACCATTCATCTGATGTGAAGGGATTATCCCCAAGCATCTAAATCTTCCACATCCATATTCTATCATATGAAAATTACTCCATTACATAGCTAATGATTTCCAACTTAAACTTCATTATTCTTTAAAACACATTGAATTTCCCTTACATTGAAAACCAATTCACAACAAATATAACTTTAACCAATGTAAACTTCACTGGTCTATTTAATTTATTGTGTTTAAAATTTACAATAATTAATAAATATATTTCTTTAAAAAAATAACATATTTTTAATATTAAATAGTGTTAGGACTAAAAGGGGCTTATATACCCTGAGAGGGGGGTGAATCAGGGTATGGATATTCTTTTTCTAAATTCTTCCTGGCCCACTAGATCTTGACCTCTTTATTACAAGGGTCACTTTGTTTTCTCTTGTATGTTAATTATGACCACTTATTTTCTTCTTTATCTGATGATTATGCTTTGTGTACAATGCAGGGAAGCGACCAGGCAGACACAGAGATTTTTACTTGGTTCACCCTCACTGGGCTACGTCCAAGGAGCATACAACGGTGATGTGACGCTGTACCAAATCCACTAAAGATCACTGATATTTACAAATTTTGGGATAGATCACTTCTATTCCTAGGATCACTGCCTTTACAAGGTTTAGGGTCAGCTCACTGCTTTCCCAAGGGTCACTCCCTCTTTCTCTCTCTCTGGCTCATTGCCGGTGGAGAGGATCACCTTCTTCCTCTTCCTTTGCTCACTACTCCAGAAAGGATCCACTCACAGTTTATAGACTTGTAGGTCTCTTCATTATCATTAATGAATGCATCCTATGTTGTATTTAGATGCTCTGTTGAATTCCAGCTTTCACCCATAGATGAATCTCACTTTGTACTGAAGGTATCGGGCAATCTCCAAGCTTTCACACAGCTCTGAATCATTGTCGTGCTTCAACCATACCCGGTGCCTTTCTCCAAGCCTGCACACAAGTCTTGGCATGCAAGTTAAAACTGGCACACAAGTTCACCTCAACCACTTGCATGACGCTAGCTTCTGCAACTCCAAACTTGCGTGACTCACACCCTTTTACGCCCAAACCAATATTGTCGTGCAACTATCAATTTTCTCCCTTATTCAACACCTGGTGTGCAAGTATCACCAAACCACTTGCGTGACACCCCATTCTTCAACTCAAAAATTGGGTGACTCTCTTCCTTTATAACCCAAACCACTTTGGACGCGCAACAAACAATTGGCACGCAACTTCTACTTAAGCGACCACACCACCACTTGCGCGACCACCACACCTGCGTGATGGGAAATCTTATTTTCTCTAAGTGTTGAACTTGTACTGAATGAGGAGGGGTCAACCTCTATTTATAGGAATTTATACACCCTGTGCGATGGCACACAAGTCTCCTCTCAGCGCGCAAGTCTCGCCGCCCTAGTCTCTACCGCTCAAGTCACTTGCACAACCAAACATAAAACTTGCGCAAACCATTTTCCTTTTCCATATTTTGATGATGTGATCTTGAAAAACATATGGCGCGCAAGTTTCCAATACTTCAAGTTAGTAGAGTGCAAGTCCCTTTTCCAAAACTTCTATTCTCCATTTGTCAATTTTCAGGCCCAAAAATTTGGCAAACACTGGAAAATGGCGCCACCTTGTATCTGCTCTTTTTGTACCGCCTCCAGATCAACCATTCCTTTTTCGACGTTCTTGAATCAAACATGGATCGTTAACCACATCCCTTGAACTCGACATTCCACCATGAAATCCTTTTTGTCAACAAATTTGTATGTCATGGTTTTCTTAGTCAACAAAAAAAACATGAAGGCCCACTTTGTTAACAAACACAATCACCTCAATAATGATTCAATGATACCTTGAGGGATTTTTTCCCAACAATATCCCCCTTTGGGTTTGTTGAAAAATTTTCCATAAAAATATACATCGTTAATTCTTCATCCACTATTCGCCTATTGCGATTCTGAGAGAGATCAAGGATTTACTCAACACATACTCTAAGCCCGCATGAGCAATGCTCGGCGTGAGAAACAAGAGTAAATAAAAAGTTCATCAATGAATCACTTCAACTCTAACACCCACTGTTGACACCAAACTGATACCAATTGTTGGAAATATTCTTACCACATTCCAACACCACTCTTCTACTTTTATCATGATCCTCAGCTGTCGTGATATCTATTCTTTGATCGATCAATTCTAGCATCACTAGATTTGATACTTTCCCCCTTTATCATTGTTCCCCCTATCTCGTTGCTCCACCTGTCAGTTTCTCCCCATAACATTCATGATTTTTCAAATAGCCACAGCCACACTGTCTGTCTCCCCCTTGAACAATTATTATTTTTCCCCCTTTGCCAACGAACCCAAAGGTCACTCCTTTTCATTTTGTAACATAGTAGAGAACACATATCATTACATTAGGGGAAAAATCATACCTTGGGGAGAGGGGGTTCCACATCCACACTATTTTAAGTTCAGGGAGTTGACTGAACTTCCAGAGCCAGTCGATGCATGTCAAACGCTTCCTTGGGTAAGGCCTTTGTCAGTATGTCAGCAACCTATAGTTTTGTAGGCACATACTCCAACTTCACAATGCCTTGCTTAACCTTCTCCTTGATAAAATGATACTTTATCTCAATGTGCTATGTACTTGAGTGATGAACTAGATTTTTGATGAGATTTATAGCACTTGAGTTATCGCACTAGATTTCGATCGGAGACTTTACTTCAACTCCCATATCTTCAAGCTGTTACTTCATCCATAATAGTTGTGTGCATGCTTGAGTGGCCGCAATATACTAAGCTTATGTGGTGCTCAGAGAAATGCAATATTACTTCTTGCTTAGCCAAGAAATAAAAAATCTACCAAGATAGAATGAACCTCCTAACGTTGATTTTTTGTCATCTGTTGATCCTACCAAATCTGCACCTTTATAGCTCAATAACACTGATTGAAATTTGTCATTATACATCAGACTGAAATCCACAGTGCCTTTGATATACCGAAGTATTATTTTCACTGAAATTATGTGGATTTATTTTGGATTGATTTGGTAACATGTTGCTTGGTATGTGGCGAAAACAAGATCAGGTCTTGTTTCTATGAGGTACAGTAAACTGCCGATAATCTTCCAGTATTCAGTGATATTAACTGCCATGCCACTGTCATCTTTTGATAATTTCATCCGGGTAGCAACTAGAATCTTCATTTACTTGGAATTATCCATTCCAAACCTTCTCAGAACCTCCTTGGCATATTTGGATTGAGAAATAAATGTACCATTTCTTCCTTGTGTCACTTGTAGACCAAGGAAAAATTTTAGCTCTCCAATCATTGACATTTCGAACTCACTTTTCATGAATTCAGAAAACTATCTGCACTGAGCTTCATCTAATCCCCCAAAGATTATGTCATCGATATAAACTAGAACCATCGTCCTTTGATTACTATTGTTGTTAAAATATAGATTGTAATCAAATACACCATGCTGGAAACCAAGCTTCTTCAAATACTGGTCAAGCCTTGAGTACCATGCTCTTGGTGCTTGCTTCAACCCATATACTGCTTTCTTCAACCGACAAACTTTATTCTAATATTCATGAATGAGAAAACCATCTGGATACTCAATGTACACCTCTTCTTCCAGAACCCCATTTAGAAACACAGGTTTGATGTCCATCTGAAACACTTTGAACTTTCTTTGCACTGCTATGGCTAAAAATAATCTGATTGTCTCCAGCCTTGCAACCGGTGAAAATGACTCATCAATATCAATGCCCTCTATTTGGGATTATACTTTACACACCACTAGTCATGATTTGTTTCAAATCACTACGCCATCTTCGTTCATCTTGTTGTGAAAAAACCCATTTACTCCAAATGATGTTCTTATCTGCTGTCCTTGAAACAATCTCCCACATTTGATTCTTCTCAATCTGGTACAATTCTTCATTCATTTCCTGAACCTAGTACTCATCTTCAGCTGCATTGGAAAAACATTTCATCTCTTCCTGAGATAAAAATGATGTTTGCTGCAATGATTTCATTCTTCGAGTATGAAATGGAGTTTTCTGATCACCAATGATATTTTTCCTATCAATTTCAGCTCGACTCTTTGGCTTCTTAGCAGATTCAGATTTTGTTCCCTCTTTCTCATCATCAATATCTTCATCTGAGTCATCCTCTACCACATCTAATCCCCCTGAGTCTCTTACCACTTAATCACTTTCAATAGACAACTATTCAATGTGTCATTGTTTAGTGGCATCATTTCTTTCAACTACTTTTCTGATCATCTTGTTGATACATTGTTGATACTCTCTCATAGCTTCTTGGTATCCTGAAAATAGTTAGTTGATACCACATTATTAGAAAAAATAGATAAGCATGAGATGCATGATTATTACTACTTCTCCTTTAATATGCCTTCCCTCGATAGACAATAGCTGATCTGAGTCGTCCAATTATTGCATTGATGGCTCTTGCATCTGATTTTGTTATTGAATGATCCTCCTGTGCTATGGAATACTTCCTAGTGTTAGGCCCATAAACATTATTCTTCTACTGCATAATTTATTCTCATCTTCCACTTGACATTCAGACATTAACCAAATCTCTAAGCCTACTGAGTTGGAACTCGGTGTTGGAAACAAGAGATAAAGTTAATAACACAATCACTTCCTATTGTGCTCTGTTTCTCCCTTTCTTCTTCAACTCTGCTACCTGATTTGAGTCAATTGAATCTCTGGAGCATATCACTTCTCCACTTTTCATCTTTAGATTCCACTTCCCCTTGGATTGTATCTCCCTAAAACCTGAAATACATGAATCATCAGTTAATAGAATTTATATACATAGGGAGAGGGGTTTTTCTGGAATCCTCGATAAGAGGATTGTGGTTGATCCCGATGGGTCAACTCATTGATTATTTCTTGAAGATCATCGCACTCCTTCCTTGCTTCTTCTAGTTTCCTAGAAAACTTCAACTGCTCTAGCCATATGATTAAGCATTCATTACCCGCATGCTGAGCCTTTTTCTGATATGTGGATTCTGCAGGCTTGGAATTTTTCATAATTTTGGGTTTAAGCACACTTGTACACACTTCCATCTTTGATGTACCACCAATATGCCACTTACCTTGATTCTGTCACTGAGTAGGAATCTCTCTGCTTGTCATCTTCCCTTGCTTATTCCACCATCGTAGTGGTCTTTCACTTTCCTCCACTTCTCGCTGTGGAACACGACATGCGAATTTTTCAATGCATTTTTTGTTCATATTTATTTTATCAGATATTTGAGTCACTACAATGTTCTTCATTAGTGATGATTACTCCACTAAATGTGCATTCGTCTTACTCACAGCTGTATCATTTTCTCTATTTTCCCTCTAGATTTGTTTATGTTCTTTCTTAGAGAGCGGTTGTGAGTGTGACAGAAGAAGTGACTGATACACCTTTCATTCGGCTCTATGTGATTCCCCTAAGGCTCTAATATTATTCTTCAACTTACCACTTTGTCTCCCAATGTATAATTTCTCATTATGCATCAATGGAGTCGAGAATCTTCTTCTGAGTCACTTTTCCTTTACTGATTTCTTCTTACTGCAATGTCTTTCCAAATGCCCATAATGAGAACATATAAAACATTTTCCATCAAAGGAATACCTCATTTCATCATTTCTATGTCGTGATGTTGATGCATATTGAGTTCTTCCTATGACATTGAGCTCCTGAGCTTCCTGACACATACTCACGGTGTGTCCCATTCTTCCATGGTAATAGTATCTAATAAATGCATTCCTCTGAGAGACTCTTCTTTCTGATTTCTCAGAACATTTCTTCTTATTATCAGATTTAGAAAAGTATCTACTTTCACAGCCTAAAATGTATTTCTGGGCCTCTGAATAGAAGCTTGATGTGTGGCCATGAATCCCACAGAAATAACACATATCATCACTACTTTTTGTAACTGTCCTCTTAGGCCTATCTCCAGCACCTACAGGATTTTCTCCACTTATGGAACTATTCATGGCTCTCTTTTTTTCAAGCATGGGAGGGGATTCATCAAATCTAATACCAGTTTTTCCTAAACTGTATAGTATTTGAGATGACAAAATATGATGTTGTTTCTCTTTAGAAAAAGAATATTTATTCTTCATTTTATCATCACTTGTTTAAGTATAATCAAATAGTAAGTGCAAGGCATCCTTCATTTTAGGCTTTCCTCTAGCATTGGATTTATCCACTTACTTCTTCACTGATTCTAGCTCTTCTTCTAACTTTTGAATATTCATATCCCTTGATTCAAGTTTGGCATTGAGTTCTCTTCTGATATTCTTTCCAAAACTCATCTCATCTTCCAGTTCTCGTGTGAGCTTTTCTACCATGTCACTTTTCTCCTTTACTTTCAATTTTTCCTGAGAAATAGATTCAAAGACAAATACATTCGTTTCTTGTAGCCTTTGATTCTTATGAACTTTTTTAGACAACTGTGTACCTAGAGCATCATTTATGGCTTTCAGATTCTGAACTTCATCTGACTTTTGATTATCTTTGTAATCATCAGCCTTTTGTTTTCCTTTAATTTTAGCCATCTTTTGTAGTTCTTCACATTGAGAATAATTTTTCTCCCTTAGGTCAGTAGCCACATCAATAAGCCTTTGATTGAATCCTCTTAGCTTGTTGACCTCAATTTCCAATACTTGGATCCATATATCTTTAAATTTAACTTCTTCATCCAATTTCCGATCCAATTTCTTTGTCTTGTTGACAATATCTACTGGTGGCCTTCTTCTTGAAACTTCTTCATCATCAGTTTTTTCCATATCACTTTGAATTTCAAATACTTCACTCATTCCTACATCACGATTGAGTAAATCAATATTTTCCCTCTCGGATTCATCCAGGCCTTCCTTTAGTAAGCTTTTTGATTCTTTTAGTTGAATCACACTTTTTCTATAAACACTTCCACACTTAGGGATATCACCTAACTTCTTATTCTTCTTTGATGTTTTTCCCTTTTCCATGGTACACCAAGATAAGAGCAGACTGATTTATCCACACAAATCAACTACACCAAGTCAGAGCAAAAAAATCTGATAAAAGAAACCTTTGCTCTGATACCAATTTTTAGGACCAAAAAGGGATTATATACCCTGAGAGGGGTGGTGAATCAGGATATGGATATTATTTTTCTAAATTCTTCCTACCCCACTAGATCTTGACCTCTTTATTACAAGGTTCACTTTGTTTTCTCTTGTGTGTTAATTATGACCACTTCTTTTCTTCTTTATCTGATTATTATGCTTTGTATGCAATGCAGGGAAGCCACTAGGCAGACACAGAGATTTTTACTTGATTCACCCTCACAGGGTTACGTCCAAGGAGCATAAAATGGAAATGTGATGTTGTACCAAATCCACTAAAGATCAATGCTATTTACAAAGTTTGGGATATATCACTTCTATTCCCAGGCTCACTGCCATTACAAGGTTTAGGGTCATCTCACTACTTTCCCAAGGGTCACTCCCTATTTCTCTCTCTCTCTCTGGCTCATTGTCGGTGGAGAGGATCACCTTCTTCCTCTTATTTTGCTCACTGCACTGAAAAGGATCCACTCACAGTTTATAGACTTGTAGGTATCTTCATTATCACTAATGAATGCATCCTCTATTGTATGTAGATGCTCTGTTGAAGTCCATCTTTCACCCGTAGATGAATCTCACTTTGCACCGAAGGTATCAGGAAATCTCCCAGCTTTCACACAGCTCTAAATCACTATCGTGCTTCAACCATACCTGGCACCCTTCTCCAAGCCAGTGCGCAAGTCTCGGAATGCAAGTTAAAAATGGCATGCAATTTCATCTCAACCACTTGTGTGACTCTAGCTTCTGCAACTCCAAACTTGCACGACTCACACCCTTTTACGCCCAAACCAATATTGGCACGCAACTATCAATCGTCGCCCTTATTCAACACCTGGCGCGCAAGTGTCACCAAACCACTTGCGTGACACCCCCTTCTTCCACTCAAAACTTGGGCGACTCTCTTCCTTTCTCTCCCAAATCACTTTGGATGCACAATAAACAACTGGCATGTAACTTCTACTTGTGTGACCACACCACCACTTACGCGACCACCACACCTATGCGACGGGAGCTCTGATTTTCTATAAGTATTGAAATAGTATTGAATGAGGAGGGTAGACCTCTATTTATAGGCATTTGGACACCCTGCGTGATGGCACGCAAGTCTCCTCTCGGCGAGCAAGTCTCACCACCCTAGTCTCTATCGCGCAAGTGACTTGCGCGACCAAACATAAAACTTGTGCGACCCTTCTTCCTTTGCCATATTTTGATGATGTGATCTTGAAAAACATATGTCATGCAAGTTTCCAATCCTTCAAGTCAATGGAGCACAAGTCCCTTTTCCAAAACCACTTTTCTCCATTTGTCAATTTTCAGGCCCAAAAATTTGGCAAACACTGGAAAACGGCGCCACCTTGTATCTGCTCTTTTTGTACCGCCTCCACATCAACCATTCCTTTGTCGACGTTCTTGAATCAAACATGGATCGTCAACCACATCCCTTGAACTCGACATGCCACCATGAAATCCCTTTTGTCGACAAATTTGTATGTCATGGTTTCCTTAGTCAATAAACACAACACGAAGGCCCACTTTGTCAATAAACACAATCCCCTCAAAAATGCTTCAATGATACCTTGAGGGATTTTTTCCCAACAAATAGTTTTAACCACCACCTACAAAATCTAATAATTCATCTTTAAACCATTTGTTAAATTTTGATTTCCAACATATTTATTAGTGATTCTTATATTAATATATTTCTATAAGTGATTCAATTAAATAATAAATCCATTTTATTAACATTTTTAATAAGATATTTTATAATTATACATAAAATAATGATATGAAGGTATGATTTGAATGTTCATACTACAAAATCTATCTCAGCATGAGTGTGTGTAAGATCATCCAGCTGAGCCTTCTCACAGTCACAAAAATCATAGAGCCCCTTGTAGGGATTAGACTACTGCTGATAATTTTTTCATCTTTAGGAAACAAACAAAGAAATGTTGTCTGGTGCTTTGCCAACTCCCAGTCTTGGGACATTTATATTTAAGGAGACAACTATCATCCGTATCACCTTAATATTCTAAATAGTTATTATTTTAATTTTTGATTGAGACTCATCCCCAATCTATTTTGGGAATTAACCTATGTTTCTTGAACTACTCATAGCAGTAGGCATCTAATACCAGGTACTGATGATCATTTTGGATGAATTCAAAGGGTAAAACCTACCACCAGTGGTGTAATTATTTTCTTAAATTTAATTACCTATTTCCTTCAAAGAATACTAAAATTATTTGAAATAATCAAATGTTGGGTTTCCCTTATTATAATTATCTATAACTTTCACCTTTGATTATGAATATCTTATGTGTATTTTATTTTTGTAGAAAATGAATATTTTATGAACCTAATAGGGTGGATTTGAATCAAAAAATAGACACATGCTAATCATATAATAGAATATTATGAGGAGGGGGTAAAAGAGTTAATAAATTTTGTAATAGATTATGAATAACAACCTTCCCAAATCCTTTGTTCATTTTTTGTATTGTTTTTATCCAAGAAAAATTAGTCTAGAAGAGTTAGAGGAAAATTTTATTTTCATGAAATAGATTAAAGATATAAATATTAGACTAAACATAGGTAAAAATGAATGTGCACACTAATTTGAATGATACTGTAGTTTATTGATCATTTGATATGAATACCAGTGTAAATGATGATGGAGATCATATGGAAGAAATGAAAATGGAAATTGATGAGGGGCTTCATGGTTTTACAAAGTTTTTTGAGAAGTTCAATATATGTTCTAAGATACCATTGTATACAGGTTTTACTAAATACATAACATTGTGAGCTATATTGAAGTTATATAATTTGAAAGATAATAGTGGATGGAGAAACACCAGATTTATAAAAATACTTGGTCCCCGAAATAATATTATACCTAAATAAAAAATAACTTCCTTATTAAAAATATGATGAAAAACAAATGTTATATTCAATGGGAATGATCTCTAAAAATACATGCTTGTCAAAATCATTCCATATTGTTTCTCAAAGACCATGAATCACTAATAAAATTCTTTAAGTGTGGTGTAGATCTATACAAGAAATATTAATCAAGTATATTTAAATTTTTATGGTAATTTATTATCATTCTATGTTTTAGAAGAATATATGGATATTATGAAATCGTCAGACGTTTGACATGGAATGCAGATATAAGAATTAAATATGGGAAACTACATCATCTATAAGACTCTCCTTGGTAGAATAAAATTTATTATGAGTATCCAAAATTTTGATGCGATCCAAGAAACTTTTTCTTATGTTATCTACAGATGGAATAAATCCTTTTGATGTATATATTAGTACTCTCATTTTCATGGATAGTCATGTTAGAAATTTATAACTTTCAACCATGGTTTTCCATGAAGAGAAAATAAATTATGTTGTATCTACTTGTATCTAGACTAAAACAACCCATTAATAATATTAATTTATATTTGGATCCATTGATCAAAGTTTTAAAATATGTTGGATACAGTTGTTACAATTTATGATGCTCATAAAAGTGAATAATTCACATTGAATTCCATGTTGTAAGGGATGATAAATGAATTTCCTACTTATGTAAATTTTTTAGGCTATAGAATTAAAATAATGTTGGGGTGTCCCATTTGTGAAGAATTCACATGCTCAGTTCGGTTGAAGCATTCCTAGAAGGATATTTTTTTAGGACATAAGAAATATTTACCTCGATAACATAGATACAGTTTCTGGATAATAGTATTCGATGTTAATATTGAGTGAGGTACAACACTATCTCCACTAACAGGTGATAAGTTGTTTGATAAAGTAAAAGATATTGAAACTATTTTCGGTAAACCATTTTCAAAAAACCTTAAAAAATATGGTTGTAAAAAGGGATCAATTTTCTTTTAATTACCATATTGGAATTATTTTTATGTCATACATTTTCTTTATATCATTCATGTAGAAAAAAATGAATTTGATAGTTTCATTGGAACATTAATAAATGTTCCTAAAAAAAAGATGGCATCAAGGCTAGGTTGTAAATGATTGACATGGGGATAAGGGAAGAGTTAGAACTAGTGTAGGGTCAAGTGAGAACATTCTTTCCTATAATGGCTTACACATTTTCCAGATAGATAAAATTTCAATTTTTAATTTTCCTTATTGGTGTGAAACATCCATAGAGGTATTCATCAAATATCAAGAATTTCGTGTAAATGATTAATTTGAAGTTATAGAAACTAAAATCCCAATATTTACATATTTTGATGAAAAATTTTATGCATGTCATTTAACATAACATTCTGACTAAAAATGTATGACATACATTAACTAGACTATACTTATTTTTCAAATCTGTATGGAGTAAAGTTATAGACCTAGTGATGTTTCCAATCATGAATATGGAGGTTGTATTCATATTATGTTAATTAGAGATGTTATTCCCACCATTATTATTTGATATAATATTCAACCTGATGGTTAACTTATCTAGCGAGGTTCAACTATGTGATCCTATCCATTACAAATGGATGTACTCCATTGAATGGTATATGAATATTTTAAAAGGGTATGTCAAGAATCGAAGTTAAATAGAAGTTTGCATTGTAGAATGGTATATTGTTGAAGATGTTGTGGAATTATATACTGATTTCCTATCAGATATTTATAACATCAGTATCCCAAAGTCTCATCAAAGTGAACTCCTTATGGGTGAATGGATTTCCAGAATAGATGTTGTTGTAATTAGAATCACAAAGTGGGAGAAATTTCACCTTTACATTTTACATAATAGTGAAGATGTTTATCCATATGTTGAATCCCAAAAAAAAAATTTAAGATATTTAATCCATCAAGTTATGAAGGATGGATATAAAATAAACATAATAAACGGTTTATAGGATGGTTTTGGGATAATATTTATGAGGATATATATAAAAATAAAAATTCAATTATTGAGTGACTTCAATGGACAGTGAGGGGGCCAAATGAAAATGTTATATCTTACACTAGTTTTGTAATCAACGGTTATACATTCTATACAAAAGAACATGATGACTATAGTATGATGAAAAATAGTGGAGTTATGCTTATGGAAGAAGTAATGTGTATATCTAGTTCAAAAGATAGAAATACAATTTATGTGAATATTTTATATTTTAGCATTATCAAATAGATATATGATTTGGATTATACAACATTTCAATTGCTTATTTTTAGTTGTAAATGGGTTGAAAACAAGATTGAAGTGATAATTGATGAAATGGGAATCATAAAGGTGTAATTTGATTATGGAAGGGGAAAAGGATGAGTTTTTAGTAATTTTACCACAAGCAGTGCAAGTATTTTATGTCTCAGATTCAAAAAACAAGATTTGGTTGATTGTCCTATGGGAGATAAAAACAACTGTAGGGTAAGATAAAAATTCAATCGAGGTTGACCTTTTTATTGATATATTACAATCAGTTCAAGTTGGTCCTAATGTATAAAATTCCTTGTATGTTATAGGGGACCACAAAGAGGAGGTTTGGATTCTCTATAGGGGATACAAATCCCTTAAACCATTAAAAATGAGATTTCAATGAGAAGGTAAAAGTTTTTTTTAATATACAATTTTTTCCTCATAATATTATGTGTTCCCTACTATATTTATACAATCTAAATTAAATATTCAACTACTAATGAAAAAATTTTCTTCTACACATGATGATGTTTTCAATCCTAGGTAAGAACAAGTTCTTGATGTTGAAATTGTGGAATTATTATGGGATCAAAAACATGTTAAAGAAAAAAACAAGAATGAAGTAGCATCACAATACCGACTAAAATTATCAAGGTAAGAATTAAGGGTATAGAATTTGAGTTTGGATGGAATCAGCATGGCCAACCTATTAACCCCAACAAGTAAATGTCCGTTAGTTAGGTTAGGGTCACAATGAGGATGAATGTGCTGATTGATATAGATTCATAGTTCCATATCCAACCTATAACAAAGGAAACCCTTTGGGAATATATAAAGGTAATGTTATGATAACCATTCTTTATTTTAGTGAAAATTTATATAACTAAACATTGATTTAATTTTTATTATTCTTAATGGATTTCATTTATTTTAGAGGCTTTCCATAAGAAATTTGTCTTAAAGGCCACTGTAAAATCCCATTGTGGATTCAAAACTCTTCTTCCTGAATTTCATCTAAGGGATGTTGAGGGGAAAGTAAATCCCCACCCACCAGTTACTTATAAACACAATATAAAACATGAAACATTGAATGTTTTCATCATATTTCACGATGAGAAATTATTTCAGGTGAATTGTGGTCGATAATATATTATTTAAAATTATTTATTTTATCCAATTTTATTCAAAATATTTAATTTTTTAAACATCAAAGAATTTCTAAAAATGAAGAACGTGCATCAAAACCAATGTACCCATATATAAAAGCAAGTATAGGATACACTTCACTAAAGAATAAATCGGTATGTATTTTAAATCAAAAAAAATATGTGATATGAAACAATATGTGTTCCTTTTTTTATATGCATAATGATGAATAAAAATCTGAATCCACTTCCACCTCACGTCATGTGCTGTGGAAGGAGACTCGCCAAAATAAGGAGGGTAAACTAGTTGATGAAAACAAAAAAGTAGTATGGGAAACATTTCTAAGTATAACATAATAGTAATTTTTTATGATTTATAATAGTATTATATAAAAATATCTATTTATGCTCACATGTTTTTTATACATTTAATACACAAGGATTGAAAGTGATTGTACCAAAAAAACTACTTTTGGTAGTTTTGAAGCTGTTGGAACAATATGGTCACATCAGAGGTGTAGGTTTTGGAGTGTCTCCTCAAACATATTTTGAGAAGATAAAAACATAAAAATATACATATCATATGATTAAAGGATTGCAAAAACAAATATAATATTTTTAAGATATTATTTTCCATTCAGGTTTTGTAGACCAATATATGAGAAAGGATCAAAGAAAATGAATGGTAGAACAAAGATCCATACATGTACAACCTAATGACCCTGCTATCTTTGGACCTAGTCATTCCCCTCAACTACATACTATAACTGAGGTAATAGACTTTTTCATTACTCTTTCTCCTAAATGTGAATCAAATGGCCTCTTATAACTTTATATAACTAAAATTTTGTATGGTAAAGTTGTATGTGATTTCTATCTATCAACACCCACACATTTCCTTATTGTGAGGGGTACGATGTATAATATCCTAGAAGATAAGATACACAATAAAGGACTCCCAAAAATCACATGAGGGTGTGGATTGAGGTAGCTTGTGATTTTAACACTGAGTTTTCATTCCACTTTATGATCCAGATATTATAACAGCCAGTGGTGCTATTTGAACATTCATAGCATGGATGTATAATTTTGTAAAGATACGTGTGGTGTGTATCTAATAAATTTTTTTAGATTAAAAACCTGTATAAGTTGATTAAAAAAGATCTTAAGTGAGGTATGGTATTATAGATAGATAAAGTAATGGGTAAATGTAAATTCTGATCAGCATAATCTAGTGGATCAACCAAAAAAATCAAAAGGACCTTCTAGGAGTACCATCTCCCCACCAGTTTCACTAAAAAATTTATTATCATTACAAATTCATGAAAATACAACATTTAAAGATGAAAATATGTCTTACATTCAATATTAATAATAAATATTTTGAACTTTCATTACAAACGCAGTTGGTATTGAGAGTATAAATGAGATTATCAAGTTTGAATGGATAAGAGTCCCGGTTGTGAATACATACATAAGGTACATTTTCATGATATGTATTTCCATAAAATGATCTAATATGTTAATTAAAGTTAACAACTATTCATATTTTCTACATAACAATATATTACTACTACATGAGAAAAATCTCATCGAAACACAATTTGGATTCATTAATCCTTGTATTATTTCTAAAAAAGAAACTATATTAGAGTTGAAATAAATTGAAATGAAAAAAATGAACTAAATTAGGAATTTAAGAAGAAAATAATAGGTAAGAAACTCTTTTTTATTCCTAAAATTCATGTGTAAAAATCTATAATATAATCATATAAAGTTTATTTTTATTGTTTTCATTACATATTTTTTTGTTTTTTTAGGAAGCACGAGATACTGATCAAAATTAATTTGGATACCCTAAATATTTATTTTTTGGATCCAATGCATGTATATCCATCAAAAAGACCATCCATGATGTTTATTGTAAATTTTTAATTCACTACAATCACATTTTATAGATAAAAATTGAATTACATGTTTCAGTCTGTGTTTTAACAATAATTTTTTTATGATGGGGTGGTCACTAAATATATGTTAAATCATGGTATGATTTCTTTTACTGAATTTAAAAATCCTATAGATTAATTAAAATGGAAATATATTAAGGTATATATATAAATATTTAACTATTAAAACATATTTCAAAAAAAATTATATTTTGGTCAATGATTCTACAATGTATGAAGAAATATAACAATAATGATTGTGGATATCATGTTTGTAAATTTATGAGAAATATACTAAATCATGGAAATACTAGCATCCCTGAACAGGTAATTTACAAATGTAATTACAATTTCATTAAAAATATTTCTTAATCTTTTAATTTTCTATATTTTATCAGTACTACCAAGATTTACAAAACCTTTGTACTCAAAAAAAATAATTAAATTTTTTTATAGATGAATGAACAATGTACATGGTTTTGAAATGGTTTCTGACATAAAATTTAGGTGATTACCTACTATGTTTTTGATCTATTATAGGATATGATCGTATAAATATATTTAGGGTGTGAAACATTAGTATCAAAATTCATATAAATTATTTTTGATTTGTCTTTCAAGGAGAAGTATGGTGTAGGAAACTGTTTTTTTATAAACAAATGGGAACAATAAATGGTGTCAAAATATATATAGACATCACGAATAGGTGACTTACTACAACTTATTTAGTTAATTTTATCATCATTTTATCTAATTTTTTACCTAATTTCCATATAATTTTTATCTGATACTTATTTTGTTAAATTTACACATTAGAAATGTGACATTTTAATTTAAAATAATTGTCAAAATAGACAAAATCGAGCAAACAAGATCGAATTATTTTCAAACTTTAGTAAAATGATCCATAATTAATTTTTTTCATATAGGAATTGATCAAAAATCAATCAAACATATGATGTGATTGGTATTTCTCAAATTGTGTAGTTTGAGTTTAAAATTGATATTTTAGTAAAAAAGATAAATGACATACTCAAAACCAAGTAAATGGATTTGGATAGTTTTGATACTTTAGTAAAAATGATCCCTTAGTAATTTTTGACATTTAGGAATCAACCATACCACAATCTGATACACAGTGTACATGGTATGACTCAATTTTGTGGTTTTAGTTTAAAATTGACATGTTATTAATGTATTATTTCATATTTATGTTTAATTTATTTCTTTATGGTATTACTAATATAAAAATTATTTTATTATATAGGTGGATTCTTTTTCTCAAGTAATAGTGGTTGTTTTGGAGCTTCTCGATCTCATGATAGATTGGACTTAAAGGCTGAAACTGAGATAATGTAAATAAGGAAATGGTTCATGAATTTATATAGACATCATGAGAAGGTTAATTCCTACTACTTATTTAGTTAATTTTTTCATCATTTTATTTACTATTTTTAAGTTAATTTCCTTTTCATTTTTATCTAATAATTATTTTGTTTTTTTTCACAGATATTTTTGGAAGTCATATTCTAGTTTTAATTGTATGTAACAAGCTAGAAAAGGGAGAACTTGTTGCTTTTGGATGGGGCATTTCAGGTAGCATGGGGTTTACTCTTCTATCCAAATATATCAAGATCTCTCTTTTCTATCTTGTTTCATATAGTTGAAATAAAAACACACATCACACACTCAATTATCCACACCTAAATTTGATACATAGTATGCTCGATATGACTCAAACTGTTTGTTTTTAGTTTATAATTTACATTTCAGATCAAAACACACATCACATACTCATAACTGAGAAAATACATTAATATTGTTTTGATACTTTAGTAAAATGATACATATGTTGTTTTTATGTGTAGGAATCAGTCGCACCTCAATCGGACAAACGGTGTGACTGATGTGACTCCAAGTGTGTCTTTTTATTTAAAATTGATATTAATTTTAGTAAAACAACACAAGTAACATACTAAAAACTGAAAAAACACATTTTTAATGTTTTGATGCTTTTTTAAAATGATCCATAAGTCATTTGTGACATGTAGGAGTCAATGGAACCTCAATCCAACACACAATGCAATCGGTATGACACCAAGTGTATATTTTTATATAAAATTGACATTAATTTTAGTAAAAAATACAAGTGACATACTCAAAACTTATCAAATGCATTCATACTATTTTGATACCTTGGTAAAATTATCTATATGTCATTTTTGATGTGTAGAAATCAGCTACACCTCAATCTGATACACGGTGTACCTAGTATGACTCCATATGTGTCTTTTTATTTAAAATTGAAATTAATTTTTGTAAAAAAGACAAGTCATATACTAAAAACTAATAAAATGTATTCATAATGTTTTTATACTTTATGATAATGATCTATAAGTCATTTTTTGACATGTAGAAATCATACACACCTCAATAAAATACATAGTGTACCTAGTATAATTCAAAGTATATGTTATTAGTTTAAAATTTATATTTTAATTTAAAAAGTGCTTCACTCACTGAAAACCAAGAAAACACGCTCGTATTATCTTGATAATTTTTTTAATATTATTTATAAGTCCTTTGTGATGTCTAGGAATTTTTTTCACATAAAACTAACACAAAATATTACCAGTATGACTCAAAGTGTGTGCTTCTGGTTTAAAATGACATTTCAGTAAATAACACAAGTGATATACTCAAAAACAAGAAAAATCATTCGTATTATTTTTATACATTAGTAAAAATATCCATAATTCATTTTTGACATTTATGAATCAATTTCATCTCAATCAGACACACGGTGTTGCTAGTTTGAATCCAAGTGTGTCTTCTTATTTAACTTTGACATTAATTTTAGTAAAAAAGATAAGTGATGTACTCAAAAATGATTAAACACATTTTTATTGTTTTGAAACTTTAGTAAAATGATCCATAAGTAATTTTATATATTTATTAATTATTTTCACCTCAATCCAATACACATTGTGACTGGTATGACTTCAAGTTTGTGTTTTTATTTAAAATTAACATTAATTTTAGTAAAAAAGAAAAGTGACATACTCAAAACCAAGAAAACTCATTCATATTTTTTTATGACTTATTATAATGACTTATATGTCATTTTTTATGTGTATTAATCATCCACACATCATTCTTATACACAGTGTTCCTATAATAACTTAAAGTGTCTGTTTTCAGTTTAAATTTACACTTTAGTTAAAAAAGTGTGTCACTCCTTGAAAACTAAGAAAACATGCTCAGATTGTCTTAGTGATTTAGGAAAAAGATTCATAATTTATTTGTGACATGTATGAATCATTATCAAATAAAACCAACACACGATGTGACTAGTATGACTCAAAGTGAATGTTTTCATTTTGAAATGACATTTTAGTAAAAAATAAAAGTGACAAACTCAAAACCAATATAATGCATTAAAAATGTTTTGATACTTTATTAAAATGGACCATAAATAATTTTTTATGTGTAATAATCTTTCACACCTCAATCTGACACACGGTGTGACCGGTATGAATCCAAGTGTGTCTTTTTATTTAGAATTGACATTAATTTTAGTAAAAAAGACTATTGGCATGCTCAAAACCAAGAAAAATATTTCAAATTGTTTTGATATTTTAGAAAAATGATCCATAAGTCATTTTTGATGTGTTTGAATAATAATCACCTTAATATGATACACAACGTGCACATTATAACTCAAATTGTCAGTTATGAGTTTAAAATTGACATTTTAGTTCAAAAATTCTATTACTCACTGAAAACTGGGAAAACATGCTGGTATTTTATTGATAATTTCTTAAAATGATTCATAATTATTTTTTGACATGTAGGAATAAGTATCACGTCAAACCAACACATAATGTAAATGATATGATTCAAAGTGCGTGTTTTCAATTTAAAATGTCATTTTAATAAAAAATAAAGTTTACATACTCAAAACCAAGTAAAAACATTAAGATTGTTCTTATACTTTATAAAAACAATCCATAATTCATTTATGACATGTTGGAATAAACCGCACCTCAATCTGACGCACGGTGTGATGGGTATGACTCCAAGTGTGTCGCTTTATTTAAAATTGACATTAAATTTAGTAAAAAAGACAAATGGCAAACTCAAAACCAAGAAAACTCATCCAAATTATTTTAATACATTAGAAAACAATCCATATTTAATTTTTGACATGTAAAAATCAGCTGCAACTCAATCTGATACACAATGTGACTGATATGGCTCAAAGTTTCTCTTATCAGTTTAAAATTTACATTTTAGTTCAAAAAAATAGTGTCACTCACTAAAAACTAAGAAAACACACTCATATTGTCTTGATAATTTAGGAAAATGATTCAAAAGTCATTTTTTATGTGTAGGATTCAGCCTCATATTAAACTAACACACAATTTTACTGGTATGACTCAAAGTGCATGTTTCTAGTTTAACATAACATTTTAGTAAAAAATAAAAGTGACATGCTTAAAACTAAGAAAATGCATTTATATTTTTTTGATAATTTAGTAAAATGATCCATAAGTCATTTTTGGAATATATAAATTTACCTCATGTCAATAAGATTCATCATACTATCAGTATGACTCAAACTTAATTTTTTCAATATATAAGCTCCATTTTAGTTTAAAATGTGCATCACATATCCAAAATTGAGAAAATGAGCTCAGATTTATTTCTCATCATTTTATCTACTATTACTTAATTGATTTTTTTATAATTTTTATCTTATACTTATTTATTTAATTTCCACAAAGATAATGCTTGAAGACGAATAGGAAATTGTGTGATGTGCATGAATCAACCACAACTCAATATGATACACTTTGTTTCTGGTATGACTCAAAATATATGTTTTAGTTTAAAATTCACAGTTTGTGTTTAATTTATTTCTTTATAGTATTATTAACATACGAATTTTTTTTCTTATATAGGTGCATTTTTTTTGCTCAATCTAGGGTGGTTTTTTCAGCAATATCATGACCTGGGGTTGGGGACTAAAGAAAAAGGAATTTTTATATTATTAAATGTTTGTTATAATTTTTACTTACTCATTTAATATAACAACCCTACTCTTTATTACACACTTAAACATAATTTATTACATAAAATATTCACTTGATACAACATAGAAGATCGATAGGTCTAGTGTCTTTGGGTCTTAGGAACATTACATAACAACTTAAAACATGAAATACATATCTTTATTGAAAACTTCATTTACATGACCAAACACATTCCTTCGTAATTAGCATTGCATGGAATAACCTGAGGTCATGCATAAGAAAAGGGTGATCTATAAATCCAAGTAAGGGAGTAAACAAGTCATAAAATTAATAATACAGTACATGTTAGGCAGTAGGCATATCAATGGAGCAAAGGAGAAACATGAACATAAAGGCATGATATAGCATGATTATCATAACATAGAAATGTGGAAACAACATTTAACATGATGTTGGCATGATCCAAGGCTCATTTCACATGTAGGATGAGTAAACCATCATTTAACTTGAATTATCATGACCAAACCCTCATTGAATTTGATTTATCATGATACTATTCTTTACCCAATTCATTGGAGCGCTATCAGGGCACACCCTTCTTAATCATTTCATTTCATGCATAAGTGTGCCACATGGATCATACAACATGGAATAATTAAAAATCATCATTTATTCCATGATATAGGAATGTGGAATAAATAATTTAAATTATATAATCAATAAGTAAATATTCATAAATTTGAATACCCTTGATAGAGAAATGGGCATGGTATTCACTACACAGTGACTTTGGCTTCAAAAATTGCGGTGCAATTTCGGCAACATAACGTCATGACAAAAGAATTAATAAAAATGTTTGATGAGATAGAAATGTATATATCATCATATTTAAATTAAATGGAGAGTAATTGGGTCATATAGATACATGTCCCAACAATTGTAATGGAATTTAGATTCATAATATAAAATAATTTCTTGAATGTAAATGAGGAGAGAGAAATCCATTATGGAATTTTAGCATGGTAATGGGTGTACATGGGAGGTATTATTGAGAGATAAAGGGTTCTATCATAATTAAAACATAATTAAGTAAGTATAGGGTAGGTTCAAAATCATACCCCAACATTTTCAATTGAAAATACAAGAGTAGAGAAACATAATGAAACTTGGACAAAAATGAGAGGAAGAAATCTCTTACTTGGAAGTGTGATCCCAAAGGCTTGGGGGGGCTTGAGAGAGGATTATTAAGACATTAGGGCACCTTGGGAGGATTTTAGAGAGATTTTTTAAGGTTAGGGATTTTCTCTAAGGGTTTTTAGTGAAGAGAAGTGGGAGCTTGGGTGGGTTTATATAGGAAAAGAGAGGGAATTCTTTGTTATTTAGGTTTTGTACACTACACATTAAACTAATCAAACCCACAAACAAACCCATGGTTTTTTCCAAAGGGGAGTGGAAAAAATTATTTTATAATTACAATGGCCATACTTATTAAAATATTATGCTTGGTTAAGTTGAGTTGGGTCACACTCTCAAGGAAATCATTTTAAAAAGTTAAAATATTTTATAAGTCTTGGAGGGTCCACTAAGGCACCAAAAAATTATCAAAAAAATATAAAATAATTTTTTTTAAAGGTAAAACATATATTGGCCTAAAAAAATTTTATATTATTTTATTACATCACTATTGGGTCATTATGATGTCATAAAACACATTATATATTTAAACGGTATTTAATTTTTACCCAAAAAATCAATTGTCTTGGAAAATTATGAAAAATTCACCATTGGATAATTTTGATCTCGTGATTCCAAAAATAATATTCATTTTATATAAATAATTTTCTAAATATTTGAATTTTTACTTTTAAAATAAAAAACCAACGTTTATAAAAAATTCATGGGTTTTGAAAAAAATAGCTTTCAAACCTTCATAAAAATTAAAATTGTATCCATAAAAATTATATGATCATTTGTATTTAATAAAAAATAATTTAGTAATAATATTTTATTAAAATATTATTTAATTATAAAATCCATTAATTCATCAAAATATACTTCTTAATTGAATATTAACAAAAAATACTATTTGTGCTTTAAAAACAATTTACAAAATAACAATAATAAAATGAATATATAGTATTTATTCTATACAAAATTAATGCACATAATCATAGTTCTAGGGTCTTATTACATAACCCCTTATGATACTCATATAAGACCTAAGGGTAAGGTGTGTGATGGTGATAGACTCTTGGGGAGGCTCAGGTAACATCGCTCGGGTGGTAATATCTATTAACTTTCACTTCTCCCACAAGCAGTTCTATTCAAGATTAATGTGTTAAATATCGACTTGAGATTGGTCAAGAGCAAAGCCCAGTACCTCCTTTATAAGCTCCAAAAAATGGGCTTCGTATGGAGAAATTCTACTGGATGAGGTCATCACTTCCTTTGTCTAAGTAAATTGGATTTGTTAAAGCCCTATTTTTATACTAATCATGTGGTCATTGTTCAATGATTGTATAAGCAACAGTAATAATTATTAATGGTATTTTAATATCCAAACACATAAAACCAAGGAATTGCATATGTTATATAATGATTTTACATAATAATACATGTAATTAGATCAAGAGAAATTTTCATTAATAAAATTTTGGGTCGTTACATTTAATTATAAAAATAAATTATTGTAATGTATTTAATATAGTGTTTTTTTCTTATATTTTGTTTAAAATTTCATTTCATTTAAATTCTGCATTTACAACCTATTTTTTCAACTATTTTTTCTATTATTTTTTCTGTTTCAGTGTGTTTTAATTTTAATAGCACACTACAACGGTATGCCCCTTTAGCAGTGATATTGAAAGCCCTAATAAATGGAAACTTTATCAGCACTTTCAATGAACTGATAAAGGTTTTCCTTTATCAGTGCCAAAGAAAAGCAATGATAATGGGGGTCCTTTATCAATACTTAAAAATGCATTGCGTCGTGACCCCCTCCCCCATAGATACCCCTCCTAGGTTTTAAATGAATAAAGGGAGATAATGAACCCCGAGTTCCGCCTCGAGTAGGCCCTGGGTTAGTGACTAGAACCAAGGGTGTACAAATCTCACGATATGGGAGGAATTACCCTTCATAAGAAAACAAGATCAGAAGATAGGATGAATAAAACTACAAACAACTCTAGGAAATAATATAAAATAAATCTAAACCATCCCACAATGCATATATAAATCAAAATGGATACATATAAATGTCCCCAAATGAAAACAAGAAGAGTAAAAACTAAGGCAGTAACACAACAATAACTCCAATGGTCCGAACTAGAAATGTACAGAATGTTCCAAAAATTCCTCATAGAATCCTAAAAACATTGTTTATATACATAGGGTAAGCATACAGGTATACCTAGTAGGAAAACCAAAGTCGCTCGTGCACATGTGAAAAGAGCATACTAATACACCTGTGTGAAAATAGTAGAACCAAACAACACCTAAATATTTATACAAACAAAAACCCCAACCTCACTAAGGCTCACTCACTAAATAACACATATAAGTAAAATAATAAATAATATAAAGAACATAGATGATAAGGTACCCCGCACCACTTTCCCACTGATTAGATACTCTCTCCCAAACGAAAAACATCCTAGTGATCCCACCTCTTCCAAATATACCACATCACATCCTGAACACACACACTTGGGCCTCACAACACATCCCTTCTATAGACACCTGGGCCTCACAAAACATCCTTATCGCATATTCCTGGACCTCATAACACATCTCTAATGCATAAACATGGGCCTCACAACACAGAACATCTCATCTCAAAGACACCTAGGACATCACATCACAACTCATCCCGGAGACACCTGGGACATCACATCACAACTCATCCTAAATAATCATGGGATAACAAATCACATCCACTATAAAATACACTAAAAAACCTCTAGCCATCACGGCCAGTGCAATACCTACATCGCCTGGAAGAGGGAACAGGGAAGAGCGGGTGGCCATCCATCCATCCTCCCACTGGGATGTTTGGGAAAGACACCCCTTGCATGACGATGTGAGTGTTCGACACATAGTGCTCAACATGGGTGGGGTGCATATAGAAATCACAAGGAAATACAAGTGTATATACATATATAGTTACAGAACACAATACCATACTATGGTTTTACAACAAGAACTAACAATTTCATAGAATCTTCACTGTCATTTCCACCTCTAGATGCATAAAATTTCACAAACAAGATAGAATCCATAGGTAATAATTTAGTCTTTAATCCATTTTACAGAGTATATATATCAATAAATTTTAATTTAATAGCCTCTTTAATTTTTGTAAACCACATTCCTTAGAAAACCCATTTCATTTAGAAAAAAATCTTATTTTACATTCCCAACCCATTAGTTTATATAAAAACATTAACCAATTAATCAACACATTTCATCATCAATTTCCTCTTTAAACCTTCCCATTTAAATTTTTTAATATGTAGTATTAATTCTATTAAATACTTGGGTATATATAAAATAACCAACCACACAACATAAGCACAATATCACAACCCAATTTCCACATCCACATCACTTTATAGCCATATCCAGTTTTACAGCCCCATTGTATAACCATACCACAACCACCATCACAACCCCACTGCACCACTGTACCATAACAACAATCACAACCCCGCTACACAACCACATATCATCCACTTCCCCCACACACATAACAATATATCCACTGCACATTACATTAATCTCATACACAAAAACCCCATCAATACCACACATCACATCATATATCACAACACAACACATTCAGGTTTAGAAAATGGGGTCTTATTTATTTCCACTTATTTATTTAAGGGTGTTATCATAGAATCCATAAGATTTAGGGGAATCCATTTAATTAATCAAATATATGTGGTTAATCATTTATTTATTTATGATGATATTATTGAATCACAAAAATAGAGGATTTCAAAAAGGAAATTATTGCAGCATAATCATGACACAAACATACATGGTTTTTATCAAGGGTATATAACCATACGATCATAATATCAAATCAAATCAAATTAAATCAATAAGAAAATGTACCATCATAATTCGCATCCCCCTTCCCCTTTAAAATCAATTTAAACTGGTTCATTATCTTTATTAATTAGGATGCAACCATGTTCACATGAGGTGACAATAATAAACTCATCCCACATGATACTCATAAAGATAAATGAAGGAAAAAATACTTGGAATAAAGATGGTCGACACAGCCTTGTTGCACCAAAACAGGGGCACGGGTACAACAGGAAACTCTCCAGGGAATCATGAACCAATTATAAAAATCGGGTTACATGACTCCTATAGTTAGAGGAATCTAACACGTATCATATCAAGAGAAATCAAGTTTGAAGTAGGATAGGAAATATCTTTTCCATATAAATATTGGATCTAAAATGTTTGAGATTAGATATAGTTTTGAATTTCCATTAAAGGCAGACCTGACCAAGACCACGTGTTTTGGACATTTGAAATCCTTCTAAAACTTAGGGGATTAAAGATATTATTAAAAAAAATTGAAACCACTCTAAAATCCTTAAATTTAGTCATTAATAACAAATCCCATCATAAAAGTCATAAAGCTAGAAAACTAAAAATACTGGTAATTATTGGAGATGAGGCACCGTTGGTAGTGAGGCACCTCCAGACGAGGCACCGCCAATGAGGCACCACCATTAAGGTGTTATCAAACAAGGCACCTCCAGATAAGACATCGTCAGCAATGCACCACCAAATGAGGCATCTCCAGTAATCTACCTCCAGATGAGTGACAGTCAGTGAGTCATAGCCAGACGAATGACCATCGGTAAGGCACCACTAGATGAGGTACCACCCAGATGACACACTATCAGCATTACACCTCTAGGATGAGACACTACCAGTGAGGCACCGCTAGGATGATACACCTCCAGTGAGCCACTACTAGGGTGCGCTACCGCCAGGATGAGACACCATTAGGGTGAGACACCATTGGGATGAGACATCGTTTGGAAACTTAGAAAACTGTGAATTTTTTCAAAGTGTTGAAATGAGTCACCTTGACTTCCCAGGACACCTCAAACACTCAATTTCCCAATAAGTAATGGACTGGAGGGTGAAAGCCGCTACATTAGATAACTCTCAAACTATTCTCATTCTTAAGAATCTAAAACAAAACTAGAATAAATATAGGAAGGGTCCGAACAACCATCCCTTGAGATACCTCTCAATTTTCTTGATATATTTGGAACACAACTACCACTATGGAAAGAATTTCAAATCCACACAATACATTAAACACAATCTCCCAGGGGAGATACCTCTCAAAGAATAACATAGTCGCATAGATAGGTATAAGAAGTCCACTGAGAAATATATAACAGTAAATCAATCATAATAACACCTTGTAAGTTAACACATTTAGAAATAAATTCTTCACATTATTTTAAATAGAAGGAATATATTTTAGATAAGATAAAATGTTTTTATACCTTTTACTTCAATGACTTCACTTAGACATCATATTGTATGAATATCTATACATGTATTATCCTCATTTTCTAATCCATATAATTTAAATTAGAAAAATTTAAAACATATCATGATTAACATATCATGATTAACATATCATGAAGAAAATAGATTAGAACGCTTCAGTAATAATTTGTTAACAAACATAGATATTCTATTTTTAACATTTTATTAATTCATAATCATGAAGAAGATTAAAATCTAAGCATGATTTTTCAAATGATATATTACTTTCTATACATGAATATAAACATTTTATTTTGAAGTATGTTAGGTTTGAAAACATGCCTATTCAATAATTTCTATGAAAAATCTTGTATTAAAAACAAATTTAGTAGGCTCATAAAACCACTTTTAGTCAAAACCCACTTCTAAAAACATTTTATAGCATGGTATTTATCAAAATACTCTTATTGAAAACACTTTCAACAAATTTTGTAAAACCACCTTTTCTTCAACATGTTTCCCAATAAAACATAAATAAAATGGAAGGTTTCATGATTTCACAATATTTATTATATTCTACTAATAGAACTCTGTCATCCTCTTTACTAAGTTAATATTAACACAAATTAACATCAAATTTAGATAACTTGAATTAAAATATGGAATGCATCACAAATGTGAAATGAGTTTCTAAACAAACCACCTTATCAAAGTGTAAAATTATTCCATGATTTTCATCAAGTCATTAATTACTAGGAACATACTTATATAGAAAAATTAAAGGGTTTAACATTCCAATTTATATTTTTCATAGGTGCATGTCATTACTTGCAAGAGTTTTTAATAGCATTCCCCTAGTAACACAAATACTTATATTAATATAGATAGAGATACAAAAATCATACAAATCAAAGGAACCCATCCATTGCACCACAATATTGTTCTCTTTGGGTGGCATTGACTCTACCACACGGTTTTAATACATGTCGTAAAAAAACGTGTCCTGATGCGGGAAAGAGTTTCCCTCTCATAATTTGTTTTAGGTCATATCCAATTTCATTAACATAAAATCAATCATAATAAACCCAACCATAATAAAATATTCTCATCACTTCCTTTATAAAAAAATATTTACACATGGGAGGAAATCCCATCTTCATTAATTTCAAAATTTCCAAAATAACCATTTAATTTTATTACTGACTTTAAGTCATTAATACTTTTTATGGGTGGTTAGGTGTTTCATCAACATAATAACAACACATAAAAAACCATATCACCATAACAACCAAACATCATTGCCACCACACATCACCATCATTTTACAACACAACCATTCACCAAACTTCCCAACCAAAAAAAAATTCACCATACATTTCACTTAACCACTTCACTGCACCACTTAACCCTCCACAAGAAAATACCCTTTTCAAATAACCACTTTCACCATCTCATCCTCCACACTTACCCAACTAACAATGACCACTAAAATTACACATCAATCCCCAAGAATAAAAAACAATTAATCCCCTTTACCATGTTGAGATATTATCTACTTTGGGCAGCACTGAATCACCCACATGGTTTTAATTGAATCAAAGTATAACAAGTCTCAATTAAGGATCAGGTTTCCACATATTCATATGATTGAAGTTTTAAATCACATTTCACATAAGAAATCACTACAAGAATAACCACACATATCAGCAACACATAGCATCTTCCATAATTATCCAGGGGCTTATATTACTTTATCTCGTTATTTATCATGAGTACTTTCACACAATTTTTAAATTTTTCTGGGGAATCGGTCAATTATCCATATATATTTTATTATAATTTTAAGTCATGGTGATCATAAATAAGTATTAATATCAAGGGTCTCATAATCTTCAACAATCATAGCACAATAAAGGTTTCCAAAAATTGTTATTTTCAGTAAGTCATACCAACACTTCAATGAAATGATAACAATGAAACCACAGACAACACTCAACATTTCCAGGTTATTTCTAGTGAAACATCATTTCTTTCATTTAAATTTCTCTAAAATGTAACCAAGTTAAATAAAAAATTCCACATGTGTTATATCACACACCATTTTTAACATGGTTAAACAATACATTCTAGGTTCATATTATTATCAATGAAATGCACTTCTAAATTCATTTAAAAAATTACACATGCTATGTTCTTATGTTCAATTCAAATACTACATTACAAAAATAATATGATATCATAATCATCAAAGTAAAAATGTATTTCTGGAAACAAAATTAACACAACATATGTTTTATTACTATGTGTCATGCATTATCATTCTCAAGCTAAACATTCTTTAATCATTTCATGGCTCAAAGAAACATGCTTTCTAAAAAAAACTAAACATGTTGTATAACTATATTTCATTATTTATCATTCTCAAATACTCTATTACATACAAAAAATTCTTATAGAATTATTAAGATAAAACATACTTTCTTAACATGAAATTAAAAACTACACATGTTGTATTACTACATTTCATGCTTTATCATGCTTGGGATAAACATTATTTAATCATTTCGTAGCTCAAGAAAACATGCTTATATACTGAAATAATGATAACATAATTCTAATTACATATTTAAATGTAACATATAAAACATGTTATATGTGAATGTCTCTCATACTAGAATTTCCCTAGTTACCACACAAATGATTTCAACTTTAGGCATGCTTCTCATAAAAAATACTCACGACTTAACATGTGAGGTAAGGTTATTATAGTACTTAAAAATTCTTAGCAATAATATAATGTTAATTTTAATCATTTAAATATTTTTAAGTCCCAACAAGTTACCACAAGTCATGTTTATCATTTTCCAAAATTTAGAAATAAATGTCACAAGAATTTATACACTAACATATGATTACAATATATGGTAATATCACTACTTATGAACTATAATCATTCCAAATAAAGAGAAAATTATTCTTTTCAATGTTTCTGAATTCAAAAGAATTATCAATTAATCAAGTTGGAAATTTTAGGAATTTCAGAAATTAAATGTCTAGAACTAAGTTTTACAACAAGTCAAAAACACATGCTCATAAAAAATCACAGATGGAAAGAAATGAAAGAAATATTAACTCATGTGGAAACTAGAATAATTTTGACCATTTATTCACAATAATCTATTTTATCATGCTATTGTGAAGTCTACTTTGTGGTTACATGCTTTATAAGTTTTTCCAAAATTTAAATAGTTGATCAAAAAAATACACTAAGCATGCTTCTCTATCAATTTCAAACATTAGTAAAACTAGATGGCATGTTATTAATTTCTAAGAAAGGTTGAAAATTTAAATTAATTTATAATCATGATATAATAGGAAAGAAAACAACATATTCAAACCTCAAGAAGGTTTCAAACAAACAATTCAATCTAGTTAACCATCATATTACTCTTTCCTTTTGGTTATATGAATAATTAATAAAACAATTAATGAATTTTATTAGAAATAAAATTTTGGGAAAATTCATAGAAACACGCATAAAATTTCCTTGATTCATTTAATTCATTTTAACTATGAAAAATCAACCAATTCAACTAAGAACACAAGTCACCATGATACATGTACCTCTCATAGGTCCCTACCCTACAAGTAGTGTCACATCACTTAGTCATTCGGTAGGCTCAGAGTCTGTGCAATGGATCATGGGGACCCTAAAATCCCATGTCCTAGCCAGTCTCCCTGGCATATTTCACACACAAAGGTCAACTGACATTGTTTCTATACGAACCCATGCATTTCTCACTATTCCTAACTCTAAACTCCACCATATATCTCAACCATCACCTTTGATACCATTATTTCATGACCCCCTCCCTCTATAGATACCCCTCCTAGGCTGTAAATGAATAAAGGGACAAAATGACCCTTGAGTCCCACCTCTTGTAGGCCCCAGGTTGGCGACTAGAACCAATGGTGTACAAATATCAAAATATGGGAGGCATTACCCTTTATAATAAAACAATATTGTGGTATAGGATGAATAAACCATAAATAACTCCTAGAAATAAAATAAATAAATCCAAACCATCCCAAAATGCATGTATAAATCAAAACTGATACATATAAAAGTCACAAAATAATAGACCAAACGAGTAAAAACTAAAGCAGTAACACAGCAGAAAATCTAATGGTCCGAAATAGAAATATCCAACATGGTCCACAAGGTCCTCCTAGAATCCTAAAAACAGTTTGTATATACATAGGGTGAGTATACAGGTATACTTAGTAGGGAAACCAATGTCTCTTGTGCACATGTGAAAGGATCATACCAATGCACCCATGTAAAAGTAATATAACCAAACAGAACCTAAACAGGTATACTAGCCAAAACCCCAACCTCACTAAGGATCACTCACCAAATAATGCATCCAAGTACAATAATATATAATATGAATCACATCAATGATAGGGTACCCTACACCACTTTCCCACTGATTAGCGCTCTCGCCCAAACAGAAAATGGCAAGGCGATCCCACCTATTCTGAATATACAACATCACATCTCGCCCACACACACCTGGGCCTCATGAAAAATCCCACATGCACATAGATGGGCCTCAAAACACATCCCTCCCACACATACCTAGACCTCATAACACATCCCTTCCATACACACTTGGGACTCACAACATAGAACATCTCATCCCAAAGACACATGGGACATCACATCACAACTCATCTTTAAGAAAACTGGGATATCACATCACAACTCATCATAAAGACACCTATGAAACCACATCACATCCACCATATAATACACTAGAAAACCTCCATCCATCATAACTTGTGCAATAACAACCTCGCATGGAAGAGGGAGCAGGGAATCATAGGTGTCAGGACATCCATCCTCCCACTGAGATATTTAAGAAAGACACCCCCTGCATGATGATGTAGGTGTTCATCATATAGTGATCAACATGGGTGGGGTGAATATATAAATCACAAGGAAATAAAAGTGTATATACATTTAGAGTTACAACACCCAAGCCCATACTATGAGTTTACAACAAGAACTAACCATCTCATAGAATCTAGAAAATCACTTCCACCTCTAGATTCAGAAAACCACACAAACAAGACAAAATCCAAAGATCATACTTTAGACTTTAATCCATTTTCCATAGTCTCTATATATAAATAAATTTCACTTTAAGATACTCTTTAATTTATGTACTCAAAATTCGTTATAAAACCCATTTCATTTATAAAAACATCGTATTTTACATTCTCAACCCATTGGTTTGTATAAAAACATTAACTATTTAATAAATATATCCCATCATAAATTTCCTCATTAAACCTATCTATTTGAAATTATTAATATGCAGTATTAATTCCATTAAATACTTGGGTAGATATAACAGATCCAACCACACAACATAAGCACCACACCATATCCCAATTTCCACTTCCACATCACTTTATAGCCACATCCAATTTCACAGCCCTACTACATAACCATACCACAACCACCATCACAACCCCACTTCACCATTGTACCATAACAAAAATCACATCCCCACTTCAGAACCACATCCCATACACTTCCCCCACACACATAACAATATATGCACTACACATTACATTAATCCCACCCACACAAACCATATAAATTCCACACATCATGTCATATATCACAACACAACACATTCAGGTTTACCAAATGGGAATCTTATTTAATTCCACTTATTTATTTGAGGGTTTTATCACAGAATACATAAGATCTTAGGGAATCCATTTCATTAACCGAATATATGTGGTTAATCATTTATTAATTTATGATGATACTATTGAATAAAAAAATAGGATTTAAAAAAGGAAATTGTTATAGCATAATCGTGCCACAAACAGACATGGTTTTTATACAGGGGATACACCCATACGATCATAATATCAAATCAAATCAAATTAAGTCAATGAGAACCTATACCATCATAATTAATATTCCCCTTCCACTTTAAATTCAATTTAAATTGGTTCATTATATTGGTTATTTTGGATTAAACCATTTTCACATGATGTGACAATTATAAACCCATCCCACATGATACACATAAAGATAAATGAAGGAAAGACCTACTTAGAAGAACGATGTCTGACACCACCTTGTTGCACCAAAATGGGGGTGCGTGTACAAAAGGAAACTCTCCAAGGAATCACGAACCAATTTCAGCAACTAGGTTACATGACTCTTTTAGGAAGAGGGATTTAATACATCCTGTATCAAGATAAATCAAGTTTGAAGGAGGATTGGAAAGATATTTTCTTTATAAATATTGGATATGGAATGTTCATGATTAGATATGGTTTCAAATTTCCATTAAAGGAAGATCTGATCAAGACCACACATTTTCACCATTTAAAAGCCTCTAGACCATTAGGTAATTAAATATATGATTAAAACATTTTGAAATGAGTCTAAAATCATTAAATTTAGTCATTAAGACCAAATCCCATCATAAAAGTTGTAAAACTAGAAAACTAGAAATACTGGTAACTGTTGGAGCTAAGGAACCATTGGTAGTGAGGAACCACAGCGAGGCACTACCAGTGAGCCCCCACTTGACGAGGCACTACCAAACAAGAACTATTAATGAGGCACCACCAGACGAGTCACTACCTAATGAGGCACGGCTAGTGATATACCACCAGATGAGTGACCATCAGCGAGGCACTACCAGATGATTGATCATCAGCGAGGCACAACTAGATGAGGCACTACTTGGATGACACACTATCAGAGAGCCACCACCAGTGAGGCATTGCCAATATGAGACACCTCTAGTGAGCCACTTCTAGTAAGCCACCACTAGGATGAGACACCACCAGTGAGACAACACCAGGGTGAGCTACCATCAGTGAGACACCACTAGGGTGAGACATTGTTAGGAAACTTGAAAAACTAAGAGTTTTTCTAAAGTGTTGAAATGAGTCACCTTGACTTCTCAGAACACCTCAAACACCAGATTTATCACAAAGTAATAGACCAAAGGGTGAGAGACATTACACATTGATAATGGATCCATTTATCATGTATTTTTTAATGTTGATAAATTATTCCTTTATCAACATTGTATTATCACTGATAAAAGATTTGGGATTTTAATCATGCTCTAATAATCAATATTTTTTCACTGATAATTGCCAATTTTAGAATTGTTAAAGTCCATGTTTGTAGTAGTGAACATGAATGACATTAAAGTGACTACAAATAGGTTATATGAAGAATAGTTATTACACACCATCCTAAATAAGCCTAATATTGTTAGATATGTGGTTCCTTTTGAGACCCCAATCAAAGATGAACTTATCCCATTCTGACTCATCACGGATGAGATCGTTAGTTAGAAAAGCCATATTGTCCAAAGTTTTAACACATTATTCCATATTGATTTTACCTTCACTAAATCCCCATAGAAAAATTCTATTTTTAGTGTTTATCTAATCCAATTGATGGTCATTGGTGTCAATATGGAGACTTATTGCATGGATCCATTTTACATCTTCAACCGAGGATTGAATAGTAAATTGATCTTCCACCATCTCCTTAGAATGTATAAATAAATATAGGTTTCTTACAATTTTATTTTTTCCTTACTTGATAATATTCATGTTATTCTCTTTCTATTATTGGTCATCAATAACTGCCAAAGGGGGGTCCTGTTTGGATCTGCAGGCTTCTTTATAGATCTAGTCTCCATGGTTTTATGAAAAAATATTAATCTTTATGACTCTAGGTATTATTCCTTTTGTTAAATGATAGATTTTTCCTATCAATATTCCCATTCATTCCTTTATTCTTTATAGAATGATAAAAATCTATGGTATCTAAGTCTTGTTCACATGCTTATAAAATAAAAAAGGGAGTCAGCATATGAGATAATCCTGGATGAGGAAAACTCTTATGGTGTATTATTACCCTCTTGCTCAAATTCTATTGGAGTCCCAACATCCCGATCCTTCCCCTTATGTCTAGAATTCATCTACTTCCATTTAACTTCATCATGATCTAGGTGAAGAAATTTAGGACTCCCAAATCTATTAGAGGTCTTCAAAACAGGATGATTATACTTGTAGACTGCCTGAATTACTGAAGCGGTATGAGATGGATAAGAGCTTGAGCATATATTCACATGAGTATAATTTTGATCAAACATGACCCCATAATTAGAATCCTTCTAGAGAATCTTATGGATCATATGTGAGATTTCCCAAACCTGGATACCATTGAAAGTTCCCCAACCCAGTGGGGCACACGGCCTCAAGCGCATCTCCCCAAATTCCATAGGATTCTGACTAGTAGTGAGGGACTAGGGTGTGTATGTGGGGATATTATTCCCACATTATAGGAGTGTAGCATAGAGGATAAGTATAATAAAATCAGATATAAATATATGAAGCAATATAAATTGATAGAACAATAAAAGAAGATAATAATATTAAATAATTGAACAACTAATCAAGATATAAAAATGATGATGATGAAATCTCATGTCACTATAAAGAGGGAAATCATGGATACAAGGAAGAAGGTAATACATGCGATACAAAATTATAAAAAAAAGAAACCAAAAACTATCCCAGGCATCCTCATCTCTATCTTGGTCATCTGCTACTAGCTCCATCCTAATCCAGAAAGCAATCAAGTGTTTGAAGCAATATGCTTCCCTTTATCAACACCTTCATACATGTAGTCTACCCGGGTAATAATAGAGGCTCGAATAGGGTGTGAGAAAAATATCATCAGGCCACTACCAATCTTGTCTATAAAATCTTTTTCATGAAATATAAACAGAAAATGTGTACATGAATTCATATATAAAAGTAAAGCAGTATAGTAATGGAAATAACCAAGTACCTGCTTCATCCCTTGGCTAGTGTATGAACATGTAACCAGTTCATTAATTAATTATGTCTACTTTATATAATTAAGTCATGGGAGGCATATCTAGCATTGACATCACCTGGTGATAGTAATAGTGAAGGTTTTATGATGTAACAAGGTAACCTATTTGATATTACTAAGTAAATGGTTACAAGGTAATAACCAAGGAAATAGATACCTTATGTGTTTCTAAATTAGTAGTAATAGAATCCTAGATAAGGACTAAGAGTGTAATCCAAGGAGTGATGAAAAAGGAATTCCACAATATTGTGATCTAACCGAGTCCATGAATACATCCAAGGTAAAACGAGATAAGCTATGGCTAGGTACAAGGATGTAACCAAGGAACCTCATGTATGTAGAATCCATGATGAATCCAAGGAGTGTATCCAAGGCATCATGTAATAGTAAATGAGGGATCCTATGGTGTCATACCAGGCATCCACTGATAGACTAGGATCGGGTTTCATGGTGGGTCTCAACCAAGGAAACAGACATCCTTGAATCAGAATGGAATCCTCGAGAGCTCAAGGCATTCCCTCAAGAATACAAGGAAATATTGATTCAAACCACTCCTATAATAATGATTTCAAGTTCCATATTTAATTAGGAACATTTCATTTAATTAATTTAATTAATTATTTCATTTAATACTCTAACCATTTAATATGTCATAAGGTTTAAACCATTGCCTTTCATTAGTGTGACAAGGCCAATTGAGCATGAAACCATTTAATTAATCCATTTATATGATAATCAATTCACTTGGTTCATTCTTCTACCTTACATCATAAGTGTAAAGGTGTGTTGTGACATAAAACCAACATTCATTTCTAAACATTTTGGCTAATTCATATATATACAATATACTTCCCAATTATATTTTTAATTTATTATTCAAGTTGAGGTACTTACCTTAGGAAGGTCAAGTATTTATCATACATGGTAATTTTCATGATCATTTCATGATTCAACATTAATTTAACATAGAAGGATCACCCTTAGAAATTTCAAGCTAAGGCATGCCTGAATAGTGTCACAAACATAGTGTAAAAGCACTAAAAACATGATCATGATCAACACTCTACTTGGGGTGGTTGGAGTTGTGGATGTAAACACCAACAATGATTTACATATAAGGAAAGGGTCTTAGAACATAGTTTTAATGACTATAAGCAATACATAAATTTAATAGATGATGCCAGATGAAATTATCATGCACCCGTGGCATTTTCCAAAAATGATGAAATTAAAATGATGAGTTATAGACCACCTACCCCATACTCGTATGACTCTCCTCATCTAGTATCAGCCTCTAATTCGGCATAAATTAGAGTAGATCTAAATAATTGATCAATTCCCTGAAAATATAGAATATGATCCTATATTTAAATAACATTGTTGATAGGAATAATAATGAAGAAAGATTAAAAATGAATCAAGAATCTACTGATGTATATGAAATGAGATGAATGGCAGTTGAATCAGACTCCAGACGGAAGCTAGATCTCAAATCCTAGTTTAGACTTAAAAAGGGATTAAAGTAGAATAAATGGGAGGGGATTTATACTATAAATACCATAATAAAGAGGGTTTATTTAATTAGATCATTTAGGGGAAAATGGTAAAATCACCCTGAAATGGCCTTCGCATGGTTTGACCATACGATTAGGAAAAATTGTGCAAAAACCATGCATGATATACTATATAAAGGGATTCCCATAGGGTTAGGCTACATGGTTATAGAAACCATGAACCAACCATGAAAAACTCTACCATCAAAATTGCTTACATTCTCATATGACTGTGTAGCCCATTTTGTATGGTTTGGGAAAACTATGAACCCTCCTATTTTTCATTGTCCTGCCTCGCATGGTTAAAACTAATTGTGTGGCCTTCTCCACATGGTTTCCTCTAACCATGTGATAGGACATTTTCTCCCTCCAACCGGGGTTCCAAGATCCAAACAAGATCCAGACACCCATGAAACCTTCACTAACTCATTAGGCATCCATTTTTTGTCCATAAAATCAAATTTCACTGAAATTTAAAGGATCCATACCAGAGTGAAAAACTATTTTCTTATATTTTTCTTCCTTAAATAAAATCATCCTTGATTTCACATTTAAAGGGTGGTGAAACACTATCTAAGATAATCTCTGGACACTAGGAACGTACATCGGCCTCCCACTCCCAAGTCTCATCTTGTACACGATTGTGCTACCATAGCACCCTTACTAGAGGGACAAACCAGCCTCAGAGAAACTTTATGCTAATTTCAATGATGTGTATAGGATACTCCTGAAACAAAACATCAAAATCTATCTCAAGTTCCTTAGGATAAAAATTATGAGATGGGTCGGCATGATAATGCTAAATCTATGAAACATAGAAGACATTGTGCATGGAACAGTACCTATGAGGTAGTATAAACTTATATTTTATTATCCCGACTCTTTACATAATCTCAAATAGTCTAAAAAATCATGTAAAAAACTTTTTTTTACTCTGTATCCATCTATGACCTGGCCTCGGTGATACCCGTAGGAAAAAACGATCCCTGACCTCGAACTCTATAGGTCGTCGGAAGTGATGAGTATACAATTTCTATCTAGATTGAGTAGTATACATATTCTTTTTGATCAGTCGAACATACTCTGAAGTCTTCTATATGAGACGAGGACCTACTAGGGATTCCTCACCTACCTCTAACCAGTATATGTGTGAATGGAACGGCCTATCATACAAGGCCTCAAAAGGATCCATCTGAATTGTTTTTTAAAAGCTATTATTGTAGGTGAACTCAATGAGAGGGATATGATTCTTCCAAGAACCTTTGAAATTGAGTAATCATGCTCATATAATTTCCTCTAGAACCTATATCATACATTCCAATTTTCCACCGGTCTAAGGGTGAAAATTTGTGCTCAGAAGCACCTGTGTACCATAGCTTTCTGCAAACCCTGCTAGAACTGTGACATAAAGCGAGTATACCTTTCTGAAATGATAGTACGAGGGATCTTGTATAGTCTGATGATCTCATATACATATAATCTTCCCATATCATCAACTGATAAAGTCTCCTATATAGGAAGGAAGTGGGATACTTTTGTCATTCGGTCAATAACTACCCATACAATGTTGCTGCCTATAGGAGACCTAGGTAATCCGACTATATTGTCCATGGAAATATCTTCCCATTTCTATTTTGATATTGGAATCAGCTATAATAATCATACAATTCTTTGGTACTCTACCTTCACCTACTGACAGGAGGAACACCTGGTGATAAAGCTTGATATTTGACATTTCCTCCCAAGCCAAAAATATTGGCATTGTATATCACGATACATTTTGAAGATGCCTAGATAAACTGCTTGATGAGAAGTGTGGGACTCCTACATAAAATTATTTCTCATATCTATAGGAACCCATACACTTCTATGTATACGAAGGATGTCGTTTCTATCCATTGAACAATATGTAGGCATGTCATCTCCTAAAATACTCTCACGGTGAACCGATCCCCCATGATCTGAAAAATTCATGCTCTTCACATTCTCAAGGGGGGAAGAGGTAACTGTCAAGGCTGAGAGATAATATTGATCGTAACTATAGTGAAACTTTAGATGTGTATCAGAAAAGAGGTCCATAAATTTCTATTCACCGCTAGCTTTCTGTATGAACTGTGCCTGAGTTTTATGGCTCAGTGCATCAACAAATACATTACCTTTTCCAGGATTATATGTAAGATAAAAATCAAAGGAATGAAGATATTCAACCCATATTTGCTATATGAGATTCGATTTATGCTATTTAAATATATATTTTAGGCTCTTTCTCCAAAAAGCAATCACCTAATGGGTAGTGTCTCTAGAAAAGTAAGGAATGGACAACTGCTGCTAGCTCGAGATCATGTGTTGGGTAATTTCTCTCATGAGGCCTCAACTTCCAAGATCCATATGCAATATCTATATCATCCTACTTCATCACTACTCTGAATCCAATGCCTGATTCATCACAAATCATGGTATAACCTCTTCTTTGATCTGGCAGAATCAGAATAGGTGTCGAGACAAGACTCCCTTTTAGATCCTGAAAGGTTTTCCCACACTCTTATGACCACATGAACTTAACACCCATATTTTTAAGACAATTAAGTGGTGAAGCAAGGAATGGTAAGTCCTGTATAAAATTCTTGTAATATACAACTATCCCTAAGAAACTCCATATGTCAAACATGTTATTGGGATACTCCCAAAAAACCACAGCATTAACCTTCTCTAGGTCAACAGAAACTCCTGATTCTAAGATAATATGACCCAAGAAGTGAAATTTTTCAATCTAGAAGTAGAACTTAGAAATATTTGAATAAAGATAATTCTCCCTCAGTATACTCATAATGATCTCAAGGTTCTTATCATGGTCTCTACAAATGTGAAAATACACCAAGATTTCATCCACAAATACCATGATAAAGGAATCTAGATAGGGGTGGAACAACAAATTCAAAAGATCCATGAAAACAGAAGGTGAACATGTTAGAATGAATGGTATAACAAGGTACTCATACAGACCATACCTGGTACGGAAAGTTGTGTAGGTTTTGGGTACAATGGAATCATGTGATGGGTGGTTCCCAACATTTATTTTGTCATGATCGATGATCAATCTGAGATCTAAACAACGATAAATGTCAAGATATGTGGAATTGAATCAAAGAAAACATACAAGGGAAATAATTCCAAAACTAGAAGGAGGATCATCACATATTATTTATAATAAATTTAATTAAATAAATAATTACCTTTTTTGAAATTCTTTCTTCATTGATAGATCTGGTGACAGATTTGTAATACAACATAATTGTGATGTAGGAATCAAGTGAATATTTCATATAGTTGTGATCCACACCTGTTCCATGAATCTCTAGACATCACTAAAGGAATCCCCATGTGTTTTCATGGAAGATCCTTATGCCTGCATCATCCACCTCTGTTCACTATGAGAACTACTTCCAAAGCGTTCTCTTTGATCTAGTGGAGGAAGGTTTCTCCCCATTGTTGGGAGCATTCTTGGAGAAGGGATCTTTCTAGGGAATGAGGGAATTCTCTAATTTTTTTGTGCATAAACAAGACAAAAATGAATTTTATCTTCAAAAAATAGCATAATTGGGTTTATATTTCACTATGGTTGAAATAGAATAATTGCACTTAATTATTTATTTAATCCTAGAAAAAAACCCTTGTCAAATATTAATAATATTATTATTATTTCTTGACATGCACTTAACTTGCGAATTATATTAAATATTATTTAATAAAATAATATTCAATATTTGTTATTTTTCACTAGACCTAAAAAATATGTCCACCATTCCTCCAAAATAATTATCAGAACATGAATAATGACTATTTATTTATTAAGTAAATATCACTACATTATTTGAAAATAAATAAATAAATGTTATATTTACTAAATAGAAAATAAATATTTATATGAAATCAGTCATAAGTGAATAATTATTAAACCACGTATGAGAATAATATTTATTCAACCTATTAAATAATAAATAATAACATATTATTAAACTAAGATTTTAGATACACTTAGTGTGTGACCTGCTAGGCCTCTTTCTCTATGAAATTAGAAGAAGTATCCTAAAGTACAAGGTTAACATCTAGTAACATGCCAAGGAACCCATAGAGAAATAATTTAATTCCACGACAATATGATACCTCATACAAACACTTACTATGTAATATAATCCCTTTATCATGATATCTCTAATCAAGTAGGTTTTATGTTGGTGCCATCAACCAATGTACTTGATGTCTATTTCTTTGACTTCCTAAAAATGAATTTGCCTATAGAACATCATAACCATGGGTTTATTTAGGCTATATCATTTCCATCAAAGGGCCTTTGATATCAACTTCCATTAATAAACAGAATGGAAAAATCCTTTCTTGCGTTATTCATTAATGTAATACTACTCATGACATACCCAACATATCCAACTTCATTGTGAACATATTTCATCATGATTTTCATCAATACATATAATTTTTTGACTCATAATACTCATTAATAATATCTTAAAGTCTAAGTACCAATACACACGCCTGCAGATAGGAACATTCAATGGCACATATAAATGTGAATTTCCTACTAGTGAGTCACATTCTCATAATATCCTACAAGATATTACCAATGGTGTACACCATGAGAAGGTATCTCAAAGTCTCATGAGTCTCCACCCCTGATATCCTGTATAAATTGTGTCCCTTAAATGATATCATCTTCCTATAGAGCATATGTTTAAGAATATTGTCGTAGCACTTTCGGGTTCCCATCATAGCGGGGAACTGTTATGACATTTTAGTGCGATAGCTACTCTTGGGACATTATCACATACTATTTTGTTCATAAGAACAATCATGATGTGATAATAAATTTATTAATATTCAAAAAACATGAGTAAAAATTATCATTAATCACACAAAAGTTAGTTTTAGGGCACCAACTCCAATAGACTCTCACTTGCACTAGAGCCAACTTCTAACAGCTATCTCTCACATGATACTCATGCTTTTGCTAAGATAGTCCTTTAGTAAATGGATCCACCACATTCTATTTTTTAGGTACTTTTCTTATTATAACTTCACCCCTATGATATAAATCTCTCAAGATGTGATACTTTCAAAGTATGTACTTTGTCTGTTGGTGTAGCATTTCCTCTTTTGTAAGAGCCACCGCTACAACATTATTATAATACAAGGTGATAGGGTATTTACTTCTAGTTAACACATAATTCTCCTAGAAAATTTTTTGAACCCAAATAGATTCCTTAACTATATCAAAAGTTTTTATATACTCTCACCCTATTGTAGAATCAGCAACAACTGGCTTCTTTGAACTCTTTTAGATCACAGCTCCTCCATTGAGATAGAAAATATATCATGATTGCAATTTTTTATCATTATGATCTATTTTAAAACTATAATCAATATAACCCCTGATGACCAGATCCTCATCTCCTCTGTACACAAGAGAATATCCTTAGTTCTTCTTAGATACTTAAGGATGGCCTTAACAACAGTCCAATGTTGTTCTCTTGGATCTTCTTGATATCTTCCTACTATGATCAACATATAGAAAACATCAAGTATAGTATATAACATGGAATAGATGATTGATCCTATCACTGATGCATATGGGGTCTTTCTTATTACCTCTTTCTCTTATTGTTTTTAGGGCACATTTTCTTAGAAATATGTAAACCATGTGACACTGGAACCAATACCCTCTTAAATTTTTTCCATACTAAATATATTTATTATATGGTTAACATATGAACTTTGACTGAGTCCAAGTAGCCTCTTGGATCTATTATGAATGATCTTGATCCCTAGAATATAGGTTGCTTCTCCTAAGTCCCTCATAGAGAAACACTTAATTAACCAGTCCTTGAATGACAGTAAGACAGGTCTATTGTTTCCAATAAGTAATATATCATCAAAATATACTACTAGGATAACAATCGCATTTCCACTAAACCTATTGTAAACATATGGTTCACATTCATTCTTAATGAAACCAAATTATTTTATGTCTTCATCAAATCGAATGTTCCATGACCTGGATTCTTGCTTCAATCCATAAATGTATCTATACAACTTTCAAAACTTCTTGGAATCATATAGAGTCATAGACCCTTTTGGTTGTGTCATATAAACATATTACTGAAGGTTCCCGTTAAGGAATTCAGTTTTGACATACATCTCCCAAATTTCATAGTCATGGTAATCTGCTATAGCAAGTATAATTCTAATGGATTTAAACATGGAAACCAGTGAAATGTTTCATTGTAGTCGATTCCTTGATGTTGTTTAAACCCTTTAAACAATAGCCTTTCTTTATAGGTATTAACTTTACCTTCCATATCCAGTTTTCTCTTGAATACCCATTTTCACCCAATAGGCTTTACATCTACTGGTGCATTGACCAGAACCCAAAACATGGTTATGATATATGGTATCCATTTTAGAATTCATGGATTCTTACCATCTTGTAGCTTATGAGCTTTCTAATACCTTCATATAGGATAGTGGTTCGTCATTGTCAAACAATAATGATTCACCTTCTTCATTGACTAGAAAACCATATCTCTATGGTTCTCTTACCTCTCTTATGATTCTACGCAATACTTGTGTGCTAGGAACTAATTCTTCCATAAGGACATGTGGAGTATATTCCTGTTCCAACTCTTGTGTATCTTGATCATCAACTTCATCAAATTCAATCTTGCTCCCACTATCCATTTTGAGGATGTGATCCATCTTAACAAATACATATTGTCTAGCGACAATCACTTTCTTGTCTGAGGGGTTTTATCGGTAGTATCCACTTATTTCCTTAGGATTCCCTTTAAAGATACACTTCTTTCCCTAGGGTTATAGTTTGTTTCCCAAGAAGTCCTTAACAAATTCCTCACAATCCCATACATGTGTATGTGACAAAATTGGTTTCTTTCCACTCCATATCTTGAAAGGAATTCCATTTTCTGCTTTAATTGAACTCGGTTTAATGTGTATTTTGAAGTTTGTAATTCATATCCCTGAAAGGATAATCAAATATCTGTACAACTCATCATTGAACTTACCATGTATAAAAAGTTAAAATTCATTCTTTCATTAACACTATTACATTGTGGTGTATCAGGTGGAGTGAATTGAGATAGAATCCCAAACTCATTTAAAAAGTCAATCAACTCTTGGTTAAGATATTCACCACCTTGATCTAATCGAAGATTATTTATCTTTTAACCAAGTTTATTCTCTACTTAATTCTTAAATTCCTTAAATTTCTCAAACTACTCGAACTTATACCTCATTAAGTAGACATGGCCATATCTACTCAAGTCATCATTAAAAGTTATAAAGTAAGAATATCCACATTTTTCTTCTACTGGAAATGGTTCACATGAATCAGTGTGTACTAATCCTATAATCTATATGGCCCTTTAACCTTGTTCACCAAATGGTGGTATGTTCATTTTTCCTTTTAAACAAGCATGACATATTTCAAGTTGTTTTATCAAACAAGAGTCTCAATATCCATCTTGGCATAGCTTTTTCAAATGCTTCTCATTTACATGAACAAGACAGTGATGCCAAATCTGGGTATTTTATAATTCATGTGAACATGATTCATTATCAATTTCCAATGCTTGATTTTTGTAATTTAATGTATAAAGATTGTTATTTAAATGTTCCATACCATAGCATATGTTTTCCTTATAAAAGAAATAACATTTATTTCAAAATTTGAAAATAAAACCATCTATATCTAGACATGATACAAAAATTATATTTTTTGTAACTGTAGGTACATAATAAAAATCTTTCATAACCAAAATAATTCTCATTGGCAATGAGAGGTGGTAGTCTCTAATGGCCAGAGTAACCAACCTCGCACCATTATAATCTCTCAGATCCACCTCTCCCCTGGAAATATTTTGGGATCTACTTGGTTCTTGTATTTGGATATAGATGTGATCCCCAAAAGTTGTATCTAATACCCAATGTGTAGATATTGAAAGATTTCACTCGATAACAAATGCACATTCAGCTTCCCCTTGCTTCTGGGTGCATTTACTATTCTAGTGGAAAAAAATTCCACATACAATACATATTTCCTCCCTTTCCTTTCCCTTCTACTATATCTTTTTCTTCTTGGAAGGAAAGTGCTCTAGAGCTTTAGACAGTTTATAAGTCTTGGTACTATTTTCCTTATTCTTCCTTTTCTAATTCACCATAAAGACTACCAGTTTATCATGACCCATGTCCTTATCCACTTGGAGAATCAAAGTTATGAGTTTTTAAAGACTCTTCTCATTATTTCTAATATTGTAATTAACAATAAAACTAGAGAAGATATTGGAAAGTGATGAAATTATGAGATATGTACACAAATCATATGGTAATTTAATCCCTAAGATGTCCAAGAATTCAATTTAGACAATAAGATTGACTACATGTGGCCTATCTAGCATAGACTCTCTTATCTTAATTGCAAAAAAATCATTGGAGATCTCGTACCTCTTTTGTCTCACCTTCTCTTGACATAGATCTCAAAGGTGAGACATCATGCTATAGGCATCCATATCCTCATGTGGCTTCAAAATTTCATTGTACTACTAAAAATTTGACCTTTAGTGACTGCCATTGGTGGCTGCTAAAGGCCTCTAGAGACCACCTAGCGACCGCCATTGGCGATCGCTTTAGGCCTGACGTTGTAGGCCTACAGCGACCGCTAATGGCGGTCGCTGAAGGTGGCCGAAATTCTGGCCTACAACGACCACCAATAGAGATCGCCGAAGGATTACTCAGCCGAGCATTAGTGACCGCCAATGGCGGTCGCTGTCCTGATGCTCGGCCGATCTCCAACGGGCTATAACGACTGCCAATAGCAGTCGCTAACCTGGAGAAATTTTTTTAAAAAAATTTCACGGTACCTAATCAGAAAAAGCAGGATAAAATTCATAAAAAATATAAAACAATTCCAAACAACAAAAACATCAAAATCATCATAAACAATAAATGATAGACGTGATTCAATGATCCAAATAGGCCCATCCATTTCAATCCTGCTTCAATAAACCTACAATAAGATACAAAGAAAACAATTAAACAAAACAAACGTAAATTAGACATATTTATTCAGTTATTATATACATATAATAAAATTAAATCTAACATCAAATCATGGGTGCTATAACATTTCAAAACCCCCAATTTAAGAAATGTTATCATTTTAGGATTTTTTTCTTGTTTTGGAGTCTTTGGTTTAGTTTGTCAAAGTGTTTTGTTGACTAAAAAGGAATGTTCTCCATGCACACCGCGTACAACTACTCAAAACAACATATTAAGATGTACCGCAAACACCGCACGTTAGATTGGTGTTTTGTCTCCTCCTACATGTCACGAATAATATTCTTATTGTTTTCATGTGATTTCAAGTCATTCTGAGTACGTTTGCTCTAAATTCGACCATTAGATGCCGTTTCGGTGTTTTATGCCACCATAAATGTGTTTCTAATCATCGCGGTCAAACAACACCTCCAATTTACGTGTCGTCTACCCGGACATTTTACAATTCATACCATGGTTTTTTCGTATGATTTTATGGCATTCTGAGATCGTTCGGCTGGTTTTGACCACCCAATGCGCACTTTTAGAGCGCGCTGAACTGCTAAAAACAGCATATTCAGACGTACTGCACACACCGCACGTCTGATTGGTGTTTAGTCTCCTTATACATGTCACAAATAATATTCCTATTGTTTTCGTGTGATTTCAAGTCATTCTGAGCACGTTTGCTCTGAATTCAACCGTTAGAAGCCGTTTCCATGTTTTATGACTCCGAAATTGCGTTTCCAGTCACCGCAGTCAAACGACACCCACGGTTGATGTGCCGTCTACAAGAACATTTCACAATTCACACCACTAATGTTTTCTTATGATTTAATGGAATTCTGAGGTCGTTCGGCTAGTTTTGACCACCCAACGCGCCCTTTTAGAGCGCGTCGAACTGCTGAAAACGGCATATTCGGACGTACCGTGCACACCGCACATCTGATGGTCATACCGTCTCCTCCTACATGTCATGAATAATATTCCTATTGTTTTTGTGTGATTTCAAGTCATTCTGAGCATGTTTTCTCTGAATTCGACCATTAAACGTCGTTTTAGTGTTTTCTGACTCCGGAAATGCATTTTCGGTCACCGCGGTCAAACGACACTCCCGATTGATGTTCCGTCTACCTAAAAATTTTACAATTTACACCACAGTTGTTGTCGTATGATTTCATGGCTTTCTGGGGTCATTCAGCTGGTTTTGACCACCCAACGCGCCCTTTTAGAGCGCGCCGAACTGCTGAAAATGGTATATTCGGACGTACCACGTACACCGCACATCTGATTGGCATGTCGTCTCCTCCTACATGTCACGAATAATATTCCTATTGTTTTCATGTGATTTCAAGACATTATGAGCACGTTTTCTCTGAATTCGACCATTAGATGTCGTTTCGGTGTTTTTCGACTCCGGAAATGCGTTTCCAGTCACTATGGTCAAACGACACCCCCGATTGACGTGATTTCTTCCCTACCATTTCAAAATTCATACCACGGTTGTTTTCGTATGATTTCATGGTATTCTGCAGTCATTCGTCTGGTTTTGACCACCCAACGTGCCCTTTTAGAGCACACAGAACTGCTGAAAACGGCATATTCACACGTACCGCACACACTGCATGTTTGATGGGTGTTTCGTCTCCTCTTAAATGTTATGAATAATATTACTATTGTTTTCGTGTGATTTTAATTCATTCTGATCATGTTTACTCTGAATTCAACCATTAGACGTCATTTCGGTGTTTTATGACTCTGGAAATGCATTTATGGTCACCGCACTCAAACTACACCCCCAATTGATGTTTCGTCTACCTAAACATTTCACAAATCACACCACTATTGTTGTCGTGTAATTTCATGGCATTCCAAGGTTGTTCGGCTGGTTTTGACCACCCAACGCGCCCTTTTAGAGTGCGCTGAACTGCTGAAAACGACATATTCGGACGTACCGCACACACCACGCATCCGATTGGTGTGATGTCTCCTCCTATATGTCACGAATAATATTCCTATTGTTTTTGTGTGATTTTAAGTCATTCTGAGCACTTTTTCTTTGAATTCGACCATTAGACGCCGTTTTTGTGTTTTATGACTCCGGAAATGCGTTTCCGATCACCGCAGTCAAACGACACCCCAAATTGATGTTCCATCTACCCAAACATTTTACAATTCACACCACGGTTGTTGTCGTATGATTTCATGGCATTACGAGGTTGTTTGGCTGGTTTTGACCACCCAACACGCCCTTTTAGAGCGCACCGAACTGCTAAAAACGGCATATTCGGACATACCATGCACACCGCATGTCTGATTGGCGTGTTGTCTCCTCCTACATGTCACAAATAATATTCTTATTGTTTTCATGTGATTTAAAGTCATTATGATCACGTTTGTTCTGAATTTGACCATTAGACGCCGTTTCGGTGTTTTATGACTCTGGAAATGCGTTTTCGGTCACCGTGGTCAAAAGACACCCCCGATTGATGTGACGTCTACCCGACCATTTCACAATTCACACCAAGATTTTTTTCATATGATTTCATGCCATTCCACAGTCATTTGGATGGTTTTGACCACCCAACACGCCCTTTTAGAGCGCGCTGAACTGTTGAAATGGAATATTCAGATGTACCATAAACACCACATGTCCGATGGGCATTCCATCTCCTCCTACATGTCATGAATAATATTACTATTGTTTTTGTATGATTTAAAGTCATTCTGAGCACGTTTTCACTGAATTCGACCGTTAGACGCCATTTCGGTGTTCTATGACTCCGGAAATGCATTTTTGATGACTGCGGTCAAACGACACCTCTGATTGACATGTCGTCTGCCCTACCATTTCACAATTCACACCATAGTTGTTTTAGTATGATTTCATGGCATTCCGAGGTCGTTCGGCTGGTTTTGACCACCCAACATGCCCTTTTAGAGAGCACAGAACTGCTGAAAACGGCATATTCAAACGTACCGTGCACACCGCATGTCTGATTGGCATTTCATATCCTCCTACATGTCATGAATAGTATTCTTGTTGTTTTTGTGTGATTTAAAGTCGTTCTGAGCACGTTTTTTCTGAATTCGACCGTTAGACGTCGTTTCGGTGTTTTCTGACTCTGGAAATGCATTTCCGGTAACTACAGTCAAATGACACCCCTGATTGACATGTCATCTACCCAACCATTTCAAAATTCATACCACAGTTATTGTTGTATGATTTCATGGCATTACGCGGTCATTCGGCTGGTTTTGACCACCCAACATGCCTTTTTAGAGCGCGCCGAACTGCTAAAAACGGCATATTCAGACGCACCGCGCACACCGCACATTCGATGGGCATTTTGTATCCTCCTACATTTCAAGAATAATATTTCTATTATTTTCGTGTGATTTCAAGTCATTCTGAGCACGTTTGCTCTGAATTCGACCGTTAGACGCTGTTTCGGTGTTTTGTGACTCCGGAAATGTGTTTCCAGTCACCGTGGTCAAACAACACCCCTGATTGATGTGTATTCTACCCGACCATTTCACAACTCACATCACGGTTGTTGTCATATGATTTCATGGTATTCTGCGGTCATTCAGCTAGTTTTGACCACCCAACGTGCCCTTTTAGAGCGCACTGAACTGCTGAAAACTGCATATTTGGACGTACCATGCAAACCGCACGTCCGATGGGAGTTATGTCTCCTCCTACATGTCTCGAATAAAATTTATATTTTTTTTGTTTGATTTAAAGTCATTCTGATCACTTTTACTCTGAATTAAACAGTTAGACGCCGTTTCGGTGTTTTGGGACTCCGGAAATGCATTTTCGATCACCGCGGTCAAACGACACCCCCAATTGACATTTTTTCTGCCCAACCATTTCAAAATTCATACCATAGTTGTTTTTGTATGATTTCATGGCATTCTGAGGTCATTCGGCTGGTTTTGACCACCCAACGCGCCCTTTTAGAGCGCGTCGAACTGCTGAAAACGGCATATTCGGGCGTACTGTGCACACCGCACGTCTGATTGGTGTGTCATCTCCTCCTACATGTCAAGAATAATATTTATATTTTTTTCTTGTGATTTCAACTCATTCTGAGCACGTTTTCTCTTAATTCTACCATTAGACGCCGTTTCGGTGTTTTATGACTCCGGAAATGCGTTTCCCGTCACTGTGGTCAAACGACACCCCCGATTGATGTATAGTCTCCCCGAGAATTTCAGAATTCACACCATTGTTGTTGTCGTATGATTTCATGACATTCTGAGGACGTTCGGCTAGTTTTGACCACCCAACATGCCCTTTTAGAACACACCAAACTGCTTAAAATGGCATATTCGGACGTACCGCGCACACCGCACGCCCGATGGGCGTTCCGTCTCCTCCTACATTTCAAAAATAATATTCCTATTGTTTTTGTGTGATTTCAAGTCATTATGAGAACTTTTTCTCTGAATTCGACCGTTAGACACCGTTTCAGTATTTTGTGACTCCGGAAATGCGTTTCTGGTCACCGTGGTCAAACAACACCCCCGATTGACATGTTGTCTATCCAAACATTTCCCAATTCACACCACGGTTGTTGTCATATGATTTCATGGAATTCCACAATCGTTCGGTTGGTTTTGACCACCCAACGCGCCCTTTTAGAGCGCACTGAACTGCTGAAAATAGCATATTCAGACGTACCGCGCACACCTCACGTCTGATGGGCATGTCATCTCCTCCTACATGTCATAAATAATATTCCTATTTTTTCATGTGATTTCAAGTCATTTTGAGTATGTTTTCTCTGAATTTGACCGTTAGATTCCGTTTTAGTGTTTTGTGACTCCGGAAATGTGGATATTGCAGTGAGGACTTTATAAGTGGAATATTATGACCTAGACCACAACCTCTACAATAACTATCGCCATGACCATTTTGAATCCTAGAGAAAGAAATTCATTCTTCAACCGAGCCCCCTTATAAATCCTTCCAAAACTCTCAAAACATATCTAGAAACTCTCAAAATCAATCTAAACCATCTCATAACTTAAAAATACATAATAAAATAGTAAAATACCTCAAACCAAGGGTGTCACATAAATGAGGATATTGCGGTGAGGACTTTATAAGTGGAAAGATTCTTAGTTCATAGTTTTTAATTGGTGGTGGTTATTATTAAAGTGATGGTTATATTTTATTGTGTGATGGGTAAACATGTGTGCTATGGAAATGTATATGGCTATGAAGAATAATATAGATGAGGATTAGAAAATGACTCTGGAAATGTTGTCCGGGGTGTGGGGGGGCTATCCGGGGGGTGGGCGGGAGGTTGTTCAGGGTGCGGGGGGGGGGGGGGGCTGTTCGGGGTGCTGAGGGGCTATCTGGGGGGTGGGGAGGGTTGTCTAGGGGCGGGAGGGCTGTCCGAGGTGCGAGGAGGGCTGTCCGGGGTGCGGGGGGTTGTCCGGGGTGCGGGGGGGCTGTCCGGGGTGTGGGGGGGCTGTCCGGGGTGCAGGGGGGCTGTCCGGGGTACAGGGGGATGTCCGGGGTGCGGGGGGTTGTCCGGGGTGCGGGGGGCTGTCTGGGGTGCGGGGGGCTGTCCGGGGTGCGGGGGGGCTGTCCGGGGTGTGGGGGGCTGTCTGGGGGGTGGGGTGGGGCTGTCTGGGTTGCGAGGGGTTGTCCAAGGTGTGGGGGGGTTGTCCAGGGCCTACATATCTTCTTCACGTTGAACTATGGTATGTTGATCAAGCTGTTGGGAAACAAACAGAACAGTCTCGGGTTCATCTTGTTCAAATAAAAACACTCCTCACTTGGACATTTTGACAAAAACTTGCCAACTTGGATTCAAAGGAAAAGTAACAAAGAATAATTGTTCCGCTTGTGATGTCAAAATAAAAGGTTCATTATCAACTCGTTCATTTCTGTATAACATATAGTTAAAATCCACCAATGAAAACTGATATTGATCGACTTTACATCCACGCACTGGATCAACCCAATTACACTTTAACAATATGTAATTCAACTCGTGTGTGTATACAACTTCAATGATGTCTATCAATTGACCATAGTAATAACCAGAATCGACCAATGGACAACTGATGCCACTGTTTTGTGTTGCTCATTTTTCTTCAACATCTTTAATGATAAATCGAAAACCATTAGCATCTATAGCTTTATAACGACGAGCTATTATAGATGGACCCTCAGCCAGTTGGATAAATTCTTCAGTTAGTGTGGGGTCCCCTAACACCCTTAGCTTATGAACCTACATAATTCATAGAATTCAATAAATATTTCTGCAGAAAGAAATTAGTATAATACTTCACTCATAATAAAAATCAATTTATACGTACATAATCCTTGAACCAATCATGAAATTATGCATAATGAGATTGTTGAATTTGATACTCAGTCGCACGATACATCTTTTCTTTTATCTCATTAATGTGTTTCCTGCAAATGATAATGTGATGTTTAAATGATCAACTTATTCAAACAAAACATGTAAAAGTTAAACAATAAAAGTAATAAGACACTTATTGCATTAATGGTGCAACTGATGAAGTATTGAACAAGATATATCGATGCGCTTGTATCCACTCGATGTTGTCTATATAAAATATGGTTCCTTATCCAACTGAACCATCATGAATCCAAGAGGGATTATCTAATTTTGTTTCAACATCCGTAAGATATTCTGCACAAAAAGTAGTACACTCATCCATCAAATAACCATTGGCTATTAATGCCTCCGGACGAGCTCTGTTGCTTACAAATCGTTTTAATTTACTCAAATACCGCTCAATAGGATAAATCCACCTGAATTGAACTAGAACAGCATCCATTACTTCATCAGTTAGATGCACTATCAAGTGGACCATAACATCGAAAAATGAGGGGGGAAATAGTTTCTCAAAGTGACAAAGAGTAAGTATAATTCAGTCTTGAAAACTTTTTAAATCACTCATTTGTTGATTTCTTAAACAAAGCTTTCTAAAAAATTAATCATCTCAATCAATGGTTGAACAACATTGGGGGATAAACAATCACAAATTGATATTGGAATCAACTTCTGAAGTAGTATGTGATTGTCATGACTTTTCAACCCTTGCAATGTCCTGCTCGTCAGATTCACACACTTTGAAATATTAGAAGAGTAACCATCAGGTACCTTGAGCATCTTTAAAATGGAAAGAAATGTCTATTTCTCCTTTGTAGTCATCGTATACTATGCTTCAGGCATATATTCCTTGTTTCTCTCAGCTAACTATAAATGTAACTGTTTCCTTAAACCCATTTCTTCCAAATCATGATTTGCATTAACATGGTCCTTTGATTTTCCACTGACACCTAAAATGGTCCAAAATATGTTATCACAAACATTTTTTTTCAATGTGCATGACATCCAAATTATGCCTTAGCATGTTAGTTTTCCAATACAGAAGACTATAAAAAATACTTTTCTTTTTCCAATTGTGACTGTGATGCCTAACCGCAGCACGAATATTACGTACTGGATGAGCCACCAAATCCTGAATTTCATATACCATGTGGATGTTTTCTTCCTCAATCTACGATAATAGTTCAACTCCTGTCATGATCTTTGGTGTTGGGTTGAACTCTCTAGAACCATCAAATGCCACTCTGTCCTTTCAGAACCTGTGCTGAGGGGGAAGAAAATGTTTGTGACCCATGTATGTCCATTTTTTGGAATGTTTAATCCATACATATTTTATACTTTTATTGCAACAAGGGCAAGAAAATTTCCCTTTTTTACTCCATCCTGATAAATTTTCATAAGCCAAGAATTCATTGATTGTCCACAATAAAGTAGCCTGCAGTTTGAACATTTCATTCGTTTCACAGTCATAAGTCATCACACCATCGCCCCAAAATTCATTCAACTCATCAATAAATGGCTTAAGGTAAACATCAATATTATCCCCCATACTTCTAGGTCCATCAATAAGAGTTCAAAGTAATATAAATTGTTTCTTCATACAAAGCCACGGAGGAAGATTATACGGAACCAACACCACAGGTCATGTGCTATGAGTTGCACCAACTATAGACTTGAATGGATTGAAACCATCTGCTGCCAACCCCAATCGGACATTACGAACATCTTTAGAAAAGTTGGGATGTCTCTTATCAAAATCCTTCCATACATGACAGTCTGCTGGGTGGGTTAACATATCACTTTAATGAAATCTTTTTGCATGCCATCTCATTAAATTAGAAACTTTAGATGATATAAAAAATCTTTTAAACCTTGGTTTAAGGGGAAAGTAATGGATTTGTTTTACGTTAATCGGTTTCCCCTGTATCGCAATCTGACTTTGATGAATCTGATTTCCCCTGTTCTCTTTCCACCTGGAAGCACCACAAACCGTAAAAATATCCAAATGGGTAGTTTCCTTTCTAAACAACATGCAGTTGTTTACACATGCATCTATGGTCTCATATATAAAACTTAAGTTCTCTGTCAACTTACGAGCATAGTAATACGACTCAGAAATCTTAGCGTCGACAGGAAGAACCATTTTCAATAACACCAACAACATGTCGAATGATGTGTCTTACCACTGATTCAAAGTCTTCAAATGCAACAAATCCATGATAAACAACAATTTATTGTAAGAAGTACATCCAGGATATAATTCTGTTTTTGCATCATCAAGTGCTTCATAAAACCTCCTTGAATCACGATCTACACTAGAGAAAAGGTTTATCTCACCGGTCTCAAGATTCTGGATGTCAATCCCTTCAAGATCCAACCATGTACCATTTCAGTAAGCATTTCATGCATTGGATCATTCATCCTTGCATCAACATCCATCTGAACTGCATCTATATTTTGAAAATGAACATATTCTTCTCCATGATGAGTCCAACTCTTATAATTTTTTAGAAATTCATTAAATAATAGGTGTTCCCTCACAGTATCTCATGTGAATTGATATCTGTTAGAACATTTTCTACATGGACAACTAATATAGTCACTTTCAAATCCTATGGTGAAGTCAATAAACTGCATAATTCCATTGAAATATTATCTAGAAGTTAGATTTAAAAGATCAATCCAACTCTTATCCATAATAATATCTGTATAAAAAACATTTATATGAGACTTAGTATATATTCATTTTTCATATCAAATATATTTAAAATAAATACCAATCAATTGTTTGTGGACCATTGATAAAATAATCAAATTATATCACTAAATAATAAACAAGAGAATATATAATGGAATGTAAGTGAAAGCTCATGTCATACCTTATTGCGCTACAAACCTGGAAGGGAGGAGCCGAAGGCGATGCTGCGAGGGAGAAGAGAGGTAGCGGAGGGGAGCTGGAGCCGGAGGCAGTGTGGAGAGGGAGGGGATGGGAAGTGGTGGCGGCGGTGAGCCGGGGGAGAGGAGGTGGTCAGGTGGCGATGGTGCAGTGAGGGTGGGACGACGAGGGAGGGGACCGAGGACAACAGGGAGTCGGAGGGCAGCAGTAGCAAGCGGATGAGTAGCGGTCGTGCAGGGAGGGTTGTCTGGGGTGCAGGGGGGTTGTCCTGGGGGTAGGGAGGGTTGTTCGGGGTGTGGGGAGATATCTGGGGGTGAGGAGGGTTGTCCGGGGTGCAGGGGGATGTTCGGGGCGCGGGGGGGGGGGGTGCTGTCCGGGGTGTGAGGGGGTTGTCCGGGGGGCGGGGGGCTGTCCGGGGGGCGGGGAGGGCTATCTGCAGTGCGGGGGGGATGTCCGGGGTGCGGGGGGGCTGTCCGGGGGGCGGGGAGGGCTGTCCGGGGGGCGGGGAGGGTGTCTGGGGTACGAGGTGGGTGTCCGCGGTGCGGGGAGGCTGTCTGAGGGGGCGGGGGGCTGTCTGAGGGGGTAGAGGGCGGAGGCCGGAGGCCAGAGGGTGGAGGGTGGAGGGCGAAGACCAACCGGAGGGCAGAGACTGGCCGGAGGGAGGAGGGGGCAGAGGCCAGAGGGGGAGGAGGGCGGAGGGAGGAGGGTGGAGGGGACCGAGGGAGGGGACCGAGGACAACAGGGAGTCAGAGGGCGGCAGCAGTGAGCGGATGAGTAGCAGTCGTGCAGGGAGGGTTGTCTGGGGTGCAGGGGGGCTACCCTGGGGGTAGGGAGGGTTTTTCGGGGTGTGGGGGGATATCTGGGGGGCGAGGAGGGTTGTCCGGGGTGGGGGGGGCTGTCCGGGGTGCGGGGGGGCTGTCCGGGTGCGATGGGGTTGTCCGGGGGCGGGGGGCTATCCGGGGGGCAGGGAGGGCTGTCTGCAGTGCAGGGGGGGTTGTCCGGGGTGCGGGGGGATGTCCGGGGGGCGGGGTCTGTCTGGGGGGTGGGGAGGGCTGTTCGGGGTGTGGGGGGTTGTCCGCAGTGCGGGGAGGCTATCCGAGGGGCGGGGGGCTGTCCGAGGGGGCAGAGGGCGAAGGCCGGAGGCCGGAGGGTGGAGGGCGGAGGGCGAAGACCATTCGGAGGGCAGAGACCGGCCGGAGGGTGAAGGGGGAGGAGGCTGGAGGGGGCGGAGGCCGGAGGCCGGAGGGGATGGAGGGCGGAGGGGGTAGAGGGCGAAGGGCGGGCAGAGGGCGGAGGGCGGGCAGAGTGCGGAGGGCGGGTGGAGGGCGGAGGGCGAAGACCAGCCGGAGGGCAGAGACCGGCCGGAGGGCGAAGGGGGAGGAGGATGGAGGGGGTGGAGGCCGGAGGCTGGAGGCCGAAGGGGATGGAGGGCGGAGGGGGTAGAGGGCGGAGGGCGGGCAGAGGGCGGAGAGCGGGTGGAGGGCGGAGGCCAACGAGGGCAGAGGGCGGAGGGCGACGAGGGCGGTGAGGGGTGGAGGGCGGTGAAGGTGGAGGGTGGAGGGCGACGGGGGAGGGCGATGAGGGCGAGGGGGAGCGGTAGGGTTTCGCGAGGGGAGGGGTCAGGGGGATAGGGGGGGCACCGAAGCCTCCCCGATTTTTTTTTGCAAAACCCAGCGACCGCCAGAGGCCGTCGCTATAGGCCACCTACAGCGACGGCCTCTGGCGGTCGCCCGTGTCAGGGGGGCTTCAAAGCCCATTATTCTAGTAGTGTTGGATATGGATGATAGCATGAATCACTAGACATTTTTAGTATAATTTAGATGTTTCTCATAAGGAGATAATTCTTCATCACTTTCCTCATTACCAGGCGTAACTGGAAAAGGTTCTTCCAGCATATACAATTTTTTTTCATAGCGAAGGATGACACATAGGTTCATTTTCCATTCTTGAAAATTTTGGCCGGTGAGAAGGTGTTCCTTCTCAAGTATGGAGTGAAATGATATGTATGATGTCATTTTATTGTCTTTTATTCAAAATAAGATACCCAAAATTTTAGTACTTTACCTGATAAAATTTAGACAAATAAATAAGTATTTTATTTATTAGTCTCCTGCTATTTTATCAAAACATAATAGTCATCATCATTGGATTTATATTATCATGTTTCTTAGACATTATAGTGGCAAGGATTCATATTCCCCTTCTCATTACCCAACTTGATTTTGTCAAGAAACATGAATGGTTTTAGGTATTCATTCCAAATTCCAACTGCATTAACTCATAGTTCCTTGATCCTATGAGTGGAATCCCCAATCTTGAAATCCTTAAAAGGGATTTCCTCAGCCTTTGCCTCTCAGTTACACCAAATTCTACTTTTTCAATCAACCCTTGATGTAAACTATGTTAAGTCAACCCAAAAAATCAAGTTAGAATTCTCTAATAATTGAAATCACCCCAACTTGGGTTGGTAAAGCACTTTGAACCATGGTTCGATTTTAACCAAAGTAATGGAACGTTATACTAACTTAATATTTTATTGAGGGACTTTATCCTTCCAATTATTATCTTTATCACATGATTTTTAATATTAAGTGGGTTACTTAAGTGAATAACTATATCTTAGATAATATTTATGCATAAGCCGATTTATTTTAGTTATATCTTGTGTGATCATTAATTCATTAATTATGTGATAACAACAAAACATACATAATGAAATAACCATGAAAATTGAAAGAAATAAAATAATAAAGGGTATGATCATGAGATTATACTAATGGTTAGTTTATCTAGCGGTTGATAAACTAACTGCTAACCTAGGGGGGAAACGCCTTGAACCAATTAAGGATCATGTTATAGGTTTCCACATGTCCACCTATGTATCTCCTTGGATTGGTTTTTACTTGGCTCTAGACATGAACCTTCTCCACTAGCAAGGGAGTTACATCCATTACATATGCCTTTTATTCACATATAGGTTAGGGGAAAAGGGATTTACATAAAAGAAACCATGGGAACGCAAACCCTACATTATAAGAGGAGAGAAGGCACATAGGACAACAATTTAATTTAATAATAAATGAAATGAAATGAAATCAGTCACATACAAAGTTCTGGTCTATGCTCATGATCATCCACATGCATTCAAAAAATTGAACATTTAATCATTATAGCATTCAATTCATAATTGTTTTTATTTAAGATAAATCATGCTTGAAGTAATTAATTATTATATTAAATTAATTTATTCTTTTATCTTAATTATCATCCAAATTTACTTAAGATTATCATCCATTATAATTTTAAAAAACTTCAATAAATTTATTTAAAATTAACTACTAAGTACATATATTTACCTCGGATGCAACATAGTGAATAGCCATCTGATTCTTCCCAACATGTATTATACTCGTATATTGTTTTACTCTTGTGACATATGGAATACGCGACTTACTACGTAATTTCCCAATGTGTACTTCATAGATGATTACATTAAATACATGATTTTTCAGTCATGTGTTATGCTTCAATGCACGTAGAGTAACAACTTGTAATACGAATCATACATGATATACATATCTAAACATTATGAAAATATTAATTAAACGTTTATATATATATATATATATATTAAAACATATCATATGGAATGTATTATCTTTATGACCATAGGTAAGTACATGTCTCAAGGTTTTCATTGCATAATAAATAAGTTTTAAATATGCACAACATGGTATAAGTACACGGTGTGTGAGTCCAAGCTACATGGTGTGTACATATCTCACCGTCTATTTGACGTACATTCCTAGGGAATTAGCATGTGAATCGTACCTTAGAAACTGGATTACACAGTGTTTTCAATGGGATACACACCATGTAATCTCAAAATTACACGATCACTAGTCAAGTAGGCCATGTATTGAAATACACATCCCATCTTTGACTTAATGAGACTACACTCCATGTACATGGGCTACACAACATGTACTTTAGTTGACTATGTACCAGTCTATTCTAGTCAACACACAGTGCATTTAAAGCATGTAATTAATGCATACGATCTTGAATTAATTTCTGAATAAATTTATATGGATTGAACATGACTACATAGCATGTAACTCTGGTTACATGGTTTGTAGTCCTGTGTTTTCTGGACAGAAACCTTGGCACCTCCAAATGCATTCCTTGATTTTATTTTAGTCATAAAATTAATCATTTCTATTAAATCTATAAGAAATGAAGGAATGAGAAGTAAATATCTCAATTTTATTTAAAATAATGATCTAACTTGAATTAAAAAACTAAATTACAAATGTGTAAATCACCAACGATATTTAAATAATTATAAGTAATTATGCAACTGCTCTGATAAAAATTATAGGTTCCAAGCGTAGCAGAAGCGTGTGATGGGCAGTTCCTAAAATTTCTTTTGTCATGATCGATGATCAATCTGAGATTTAAATGATGACAAACACTGAAATCTACCAAATTTTATCAAAGAAAATAGACATGGGAAATCATGCCAAAACTAAAGGGAGGATCATCAAATATTATTTATAATCAATTTAATTAAATAAATAATTGGAATTATTTATTTGTTGATGGATTTAGTGATAGATATGTGATGCACCATCATTATGATGTATGAATCATATTCTCTCTCGAAGTGATCCACATGTGTTCCATGAATCTATAGACATCGCCGAAGGAATTCTTGGGTGTTATCACAATATATCCTTGCATTTAAATCATCCACCATTGATCATTACAAGAATAGCTTCCAAAATTTTTGCCTTGATTTGGTGGAGGAAGGTTGCTCTCTGTTTTGGGGAGCATTCTTAGAGAAGGGAGCTCTCTAGGGATTGAGAGGATTCTACAATTATATTGTGTATAACCAAGATAAAAATGAATTGTCACTTGAAAAAATAACACAATTGGGTTTATATATCACCAGGGTTAAAATAAAATCATTACACATAATTATTTATTTAATACTAGCAAAAAACCCATGTAAATAATAATATTATTATTATTATTTCTTAATAGGTGATTAACTTTCAAATTTTATTAAATATTATTTAATAAAATAATATTCAATATTTATTATTTCTCATTAGACCTAAAAACTTGGTCCTCCATTCCTCCATAATATTTATCGGATATTGAATAATGACTATTTATTTTTTAAATAAATATTACTACTTTATTTTATAATAAATAAATATTTATATGTGATGAAGCATACATGAATAATTATTAAACCACATATGGGAATAATACTTATTCAACCTATTAAATAATAAATAATAACATGTTATTTAACTAAGATTCTAGATATACTTAATGTGTGACCCTCTAGGCCTCTTTCTCAGTGGCATTAGGCGAAGCTGCCTAAAGTCCAAGGTTAATATCTAGAAACATAAAAAGGAACTAATAGAGAAATAATTTAATGTTTCAATGACATGATACTTCATACAAACACTTAATGTGTAATGTAATCTTTTTATCATGATATCTCTAATCAAGCAGGTTGCATGTTGGTGCCATAAACCTATGTGATTGATGTCTCTTTCTTTAACTTCCTGAAAATAAAATTGCCTATAAAACACCATGGCCATGGATTTATTTAGTATATATAATTTCCATAAAAGGGCCTGATATATCAATACTTTCTCACATTATTCATTAATGCAATATTACTCGTGATGAACCCAACATATCCTACTTAGCTGTGAACATCTATCATCACAGTTTTTGTTAATACATCTAAGTGTGTGACTCATAATACTCATTAATAATAATCTTAAAATCTAAGGACAAATACACACGTCCTCATATAAGAATATCCAATTATATATACAAATGTGGATTAACTACTAGTGGGTCCCATTCTCATAATATCCTACTAGATATTACCAAGGGAGTACATCATGAGAAGGTTCCTCAAAGTCCTATGATTATCCACCCCTAATATCTTGTATCATTTGTGTCTCTTAAATGATATCATCTGGATATAGAACATATATTTAATAATACTTTCATAGCACTTCTGGTTTCTCATCATAGTAGGGAACTGCTATGTCCTTTTAGTGTGATAACTACTCTTGGGACATTATTACATACTATGTTATGTCGAAGAACAATCATGATGTGATAAGAAATTTATTAATATTAAAAAACCATGAATACAAGTTATCATGAAGTACACATAAGTTGGTTCTATAGCACCAACTCCATCAAGTTGTACGAGGTATGTTTGAAGGACTAACTCGCACCTGATGATATCCTAATTTGATTTCAATCTTAGAGAAAAATCTATCTCCTCAGAGCTAGTCAAAAAGATCATCTATTCAAGGTAGTGGATACTATTTATTGACTGCAATCTAGTTTAACTATCTGTATTTCATGCATAGACGAATGGTATCATCCGCCTTCTTGGTGAAAAGTATATGCTAACCCCAAGAGGAAGTGATAGGCCATATTAATCCCTTGGCCTCCAAGTCCTATAATTGGAGCTTGATCTCTTGGATTTCTATAGGTTCCGTCCTATATGGAAGAATGGACACTATAGATACTCTTAGAAAAAGATTGATTGTAAACTCTACCTCTATCTTAGGAGGTAATCCATATAAATCATCAGGAAATAAATCCGTGAAATGATATAATACTGGAAAGAATTCAGCCTGATGTAAAACTTGATCCTCTGTAAAGAGATTAGAAATCTGGTCAATCACTCCACCTAGCCCATGATGCTCATGTCTAACTCTTCTAGCTTAGACATCCCACTCACCCTTGTGTAGATAAATTCTTCACTCTATTGATGTAAATGAAACCCTGAGGTGATATCAGTCTATAAAGTCTTGATAAGAAACCAACCAATCCATCCCAAGAATGAGTTCTAAGCCCGTCATCTCAAGAGAAAAGAGGTTCCATAAGAAAGGGTAACTACCTACCTCAAGGGAACAGTTCCTAAACTGGCATATTCCCTCTGATCGTACTCCTAACGGTGTATTAAGGGCCATTACACCACAGTAATATTATAATACTTCCCATGATATATAAGAATATGAAATAGTATTAAGAACATATATAAAATAAATCATATACTATAGTGGAGGCTACTAGAATATTTCATCATACTATATATGGTCATGCAACCTGATCCTTAGGTATTGGATGTAATAAATGAAACTGACTTAATCCATGGCCCTATGCAACAGCTAGACTACCATGATTAAAACTAATTTTATGGTGTTGTTGGTGATCAGGAACCTTGCTACTATGGCCACACCTCCTCCTTGTCCATTCCTGTCGATGCTACTCCAACTCCCTTCTTTACATGGTTTAAAAGAACCTTCTTCAGAAGCTGGAACTAGTGTAGATCTTCTTCCAATAGAAGATGATGGAAAGGTTAGATAAAATATCTACAAGTTTCCCATACGGCCACAAGCCTGACACTCTAGTGCGTCTCTATCACACTAAGGATTCAGGTGCCTCTATCGTCAACACTGGTGAAATTCCATAGAGATACCAACATAGGTATTATGTCTTCCACTAACCTAATGAAAAACCTCAAGTGATCACTTTCTACTACTGGAGGAACTGATGTCCTACCTCGGCATTAGTCCTCTATGCTTGGTACTGTCTCTGTCCCTCAGGTTACGCTCAATGATTAGAATATGATTGACTATTTTAGAAAACTTATGTAGGTGAAAGACATTCATCTAAGTAAAAATGGAATACATGAGCACATCCTCGAAGCGTATAGCACATGAAAGCTTGTCACCAGCTAAAAGTGGTGAAAATCACTTCAACTCAGTGAAATGTGATGAATACTTCATAATTGGCATAGAATCCTACTCAAGATGCATAAAATCTCAAGATATGTTAGCTCTCAGTGTATGAGGAAAGAACAATTCATAGAAGGCAGTCTGTAAATCAGTCCATACCATACCCAAATGGTGACCAGTATTTGTAATTACATCCCACTAACGCTTAGCCGAATCACACAGTATGTATGTGGAAAGATTGAACCTCTACTTAAGAGGCATCTCCAGATGCTCAAAGATAGTCAAGGTGTCCTCTAGCCAAGACTCATTATCCTATGGACTTCTATCCCCTGAGAAGGTAGGAGGATGCTTCTACTAGAGCTCACGGGTCAGATCATCCATCATTCATGCAACTCATGGAGCACCATGCATGGACTGCATTAGACATAGGAAACTATCATGAACTTGAGCATCAATTCCAAAATCAGGTATAGCAGGTGGTGCCTCAAGTGGAACTCTTGGAGGTAAGACTGACATCTCAGGGCCAACCACATCTGGAGCATCATCACTTCAACCCTCTTGGCACATGAAACAAAGATTTCATGATGGCATTGGTCTACAAATGTCAATCACACGCCTCAAAACAAGATAGTAGTAGATAAATAGAAACAGTATCAAAAGTTAAACTAACAAAAAGGTCTCACTAACCATGGTATACTACCACAACTACCTTCTTAGAAGGACATGTATTGGTAAGTTCTCAAGTATTAGTTACAAGGGTCCCAGCAGATAAAGGGTTAATAACACCTTTCCCTATCATTTATTGGAAATTAATTCATTCAAATCACATTGAATTTCTATGTTCACTCCTTTACCTTTAATAAACATTACAAGGTGGGATAAGGATGTGCAACCATGAAATTTTAGAATCCATTTTTCACTTTTATGTTGGCATTTTCTTATAGCTAATATCAAAGTTCATTTAAAATGAATCATTGTTTCCAGTGAATTAGGGCCCATACACACTATAACAAAATAAGTTTGAAGCCATGGTTTATTAAATCATGGTTGGTATTCGAATGGCTATAGGCTAAAACCTATAGCCATGGTTTAAAACTATGGTTATAGGGCTATATCCTTAGTTTCACCCGTGGAAACAACCCTTTATCCACGATTTTCAATTTGTGGTTGAAACTAAAGTCATGCAAGACCTATAGACACATTTTCAAACTGTGGTTATAGGTCTTCCAATTCCATGAAAAAAAGTATTTTTCATCCAGTTCTTCCCCCTTTCACACTCCCCATAGCCCCCTACACCCCCCCCCACCTCCCCACCTACACCCCCACCACCCCCCTACCCCTTGCACCCCACCTGCACCAGCCCCCCTGCACCCTCCCCCTTTCACCCTACCTATACCATCTTCCTTGCACCCCACCTTGCACCCTCACCCTACACCCTGCCCCTTGCACCCCACCTGCACCCTCCCCCTTGAACCCCCCCCCCCCCTGCACCCTCTCCCTTGCACCCCATCTGCACCCTCCCCCTGCACCCTCCCCCTGGCACCCCACCTGCACCCTCCCCCTTTCACCCCACCTGCACCCTCCCCCTGCACCCTCCCCCTTGCACCCCACCTGCACCCTCCCCATGTGCCCTCCCACCTTGCACCCCAACTGCACCCTCCCCTTTTCACCCCACCATTCACCCTCCCCATGCACCCTCCCACCCTGCACCCTCCCCCTACACCATCCCCCTGCACCCTCCCACCCTGCACCCTCCCACCCTGCACCCTCCCACCCTGCACCCTCCCACCCTGCACCCTCCCACCCTGCACCCTCCCCCCCTGCACCCTCCCCCTACACCCTCCCCCTTTCACCCTCCCCCTACACCCTCCACCTACACCCTCACCCTACACCCTCCCCCTACACCCTCCCCCTTCTACCTCCCCCTTGCACCCTCCCCCTTGCACCCCCGCCTTGTTCCCTCCCCCTTCACCCTCCCCCTTTCACCCCACCTACACCCTCCCCCTTGCACCCACCCCCTTGAACCCCACCTTTCACCCCCCCCCCTCCCACCCCCCTCACCCTTCCCCCTGCTACAGATTCTTTTTGAAGATTAACTAAGGAATTAGAGTTACAAATATAAGTTTCCTGGACTAGTTGAGTAGAACTCAAATTAGTGAATTATGAGATACAAATTAATGAAGGATTAATGGAAATAAAGGAAACTTTGCAACAAGATTTTACCATAAATTCGGGATATACAACCTGAAATGGGCTTCTGTTTTCTAAAAACATGCAACTTTTTCTTAAGAAATTGGTTTTAATACCTATGATACATTGAAACATCCATTCTTCCCCTAAATAGGGGACACATGAGGTATTTTAAGACCAAAAATCTACAAAAAAAATGGTTTCTGAAGTGTTTATAAAGTATTATGTGAAGTTAAATGGCATACCATGTGCTATTGTTAATATCAAAGATGAATCATTAGAGAAATAGTGAGTGAATATATAGAGTGATCAATTGCTAATTGAGAATTTTTTAAATAAACATAAAAGGGATATGACCTACTAGGATGGATATATGGTTAGGGTTGATTTGATACATAATCAACCTAGGGTTATATCTAAGATCAACCAGAAGTTGGATTCCCAGTACTATGGTCACTTTTGCGATTGCTGGGAAAATTTGGACTATTTATTACAATTTCTTAATCCCTGAAAATAGTAGTATACATACTAAGTTTCATGTGTCCTAATTGAGGTAAACTATTGAGAAACATTTCATAGAAGAATTTTTATATGAAAATTTGTTGAATAAAAAGACTATTCAACAAATGTATCGACGAAGATTATCCAAGGAAGCATTCAAATGCGGCTAGTCATGTGGAACAGAATAACAACATGGGGGAAACTTGGGATGATGCAGAGGTGAAAATAAACTCCCTAATTTCCACCTTTAGGGAAATGTGGATTTTCAAGAGAGGATGATGATGGTAATATCTATGTGATGGATGTTGAATAGGATTCCAGTGAGGGAGAATCCCTTAGCAGTCCACTCGGTAGTCGATCGAGGCCTACCATATACTTCACATGCACAAGGAATGGGATATGTAAGGGTAATAATATTGATATTTAAGTGTATTATTATTCATGTGTAAGGGTGTGGATAATATATAAGGGTTTGTTTTTTATACATAAGTGTGTTTCTAATAACACCCTAGGGGGATATGTAAGGGTGTTGTTAGACATGGAGTATAAGTATGAGTTTGTTTGAGAGGGAGGGCATTAAACTATTTCTATTTTAGAAGGTAAGGCTTTCCTTGGGCTTAAGGTTGGGAGTATTCCTTTGATTGGTGAAAATAAATCTCTAGAATATTCATTCTGAAGTAGATATCTAAATCTTGAATATAAACTTCTCCCATGCTATTTGAATCTCTATCAAATTGTGAAAAATGAGTGGCCTTAGAAAGGCTAAGTGAAATTGAACTAAACGTGTGAATCCAAAAGGAAAGGTGGTTTAGTAGTATTATTTTGGCATGAATCATCCGTACATCGGACATCCACATCAAAGGAAAAGAAAATAGAATCAACATATTATAAAGACATACAAAAATGAAACAAAAAAATTAGACTCTCCACTACCCTAATCTCCCTCCCCTACAAAGAAAATCACGTAGCTGCCTCCAGTGCCCTTCTATCCCCCTTTATAGAATATAACTACCCTCAATCCATATAAAGTGGTAAAAGTCCTAAGTGGATTATGTGAAAAATAAAATAAAATAAAAAATAAACTACAACATACCTGTTTAATAAGAAGAATTATATCTCTAGCTTATTACATTTTGTTGTAGAAACTTAATGCTCTTGTGCCAACCCACTTTGATTTCTACAAGTCAAGAAAAAGATTGAAAATAATTCACACCTTTCATACTAAAAAATAATAAATAGAGGAGAATCAGACCTTTTTCAATAATTTTTATATTCAGGATGATGTTCTGAGAAGTCTAGCCTCTTGCATTTTGAAAACACAAAGACCAACTATTGAAATTGTAATCAATGTAGTGAAAGGAGTGATAAATGATTTTCTAATTCAATTATTTATATTTAAAATCCAAATCAAGAATGAATCCCATAATAGTAAAATAAGGAAACAAGTTTACTTTGAGAAGATATCAAATGTATAAATATGAAATCACTAGACATAAGCATAAGAATATGCTAAGATGTAAGAAAAGCATAACAAAACGCATATGTGAGAAAATGTATACACAAAACACAGTTGGAAGGGGATCTTGAAAAAATATAAATAAAAAATATCTGATATATAATAATTCATGTGGATATTGAATAAATCCTAATCATAAATAACTGTTATATGATAATGGAATAAAAGTTTAGAAATCATTGGTATATCATAAATAAAGATGCATTGAAGTGATGTCCTCTATAAGCCCTAGAAACCCAATACCCCAGTCCCATGCACCAGCACCCCCCCCCCCACCTACACAAATCCCCCCCTCCCACACTACATACCCCCCCCCCCCCGACCAAGGTCTGTTGAATACACTGAGCATAAAGAATTTGAAATACAAGCCCTGATCCAAACTAAAGATCTCAATTCCATGGGATAAGAAATTTCAAATAATTTCTTTCATCCCATTGAATCTGGTTCAACTTATATTGATTCAATAAGTGGAGAAATGTCCAATTGAATTTCCAAGACCCACCATCAAATAGAACCTTCTAGAGGTTTCATTACACACATTCCTACTCCACTGAAGATCCAATGCTGATAAAACCCAGGCTCGATCCCTAGATTCCACTACAGACAATTTACACATATCTCATGAAGCCTGCACATGAGACCAAGGATTACTTGAAACCAATCCATTCCCAAGTCTAGTATAGTACCAACATCTGAGAAATTCATAAATATGGTTGAATAAATAAAGTGATGTACGAGCCCAAAAATATTAATTCCCACTGCTCTTTCAGTCCAAGCCTGAGCTGGAAGTGCATCACTCAAATTTAGCTTCATGTGATCATGCCGATTAGCACTCGATTTCTATGTTTTCATGTCACAAAAAATAAATTCCACTCATATTATTCCTAAAGGAATATGAAATATTATCTATGTGATGGAATGCTTCACTAATAAGATTCACTTGATACCCACTTGGTGAAATCGTAGCCCTCATCTTATACATGTGGAACCCATTCGAAACTGAAATAGGAGCTCACTACTCGATACAAAAATTCATGGATAAGGATAAATAACACTAGTGATTCTTATAAATTGATTTCACATCTCCCATTTTAGTGGATTTGGAACTTTAGCCTTTGTCTTGGTCTTTATTTTAGTTAGGATTTTTATATTTTTTCACTTCTAATTCTAATTTCATTTTTTTCATCATTATGCATTATATGATTGTATCCTTCCCCAATTTCATCATGTTTCTTAATCTTTGTGATGTGATTTTGATCTCATGCTTCATGATGATGAAGTATTAACTCATTATGGGATTTCTAAAGGGGTTTTACAGTGATTCTATTAAATTTATGTGTTTTAATTCAATTTTATTTGTTAGATTCGGTGAGGCAATAAGGGTAGAGAGTTGGTACATTGTTATTCACTCTGATTTTCTACCTATATCACTTAATTATTTAAATTTTATTTACTTAAATGCTTCTTATTATTTTTATGCACTCACCATACTAATGGAGGTGAGTAAATTGAGTGATTAAATGGAATGTGATCACTTCCAGGTTGGTTGAGTAGGTTCACTCTATCGATTAAGGAGTGTTCTTTCTTAATTCACCATAGAGGATAAGTGAGTTGCTAGTGTGATTGAGGATCCTTGGGTATACTTGTGATTTTAAACTTAATAAATATTATGATATGAGTGGATTAATGATATTGATTCCTATTACTTTGTTAGGTAATTATGAACAATATTCCTTCAGGTCACCTTATACACCCTCTTTAGTAGGCTAAACATATTGAAAAAGAACTCACCTAATATGAAATGATGAACATGTATGAGAAAATCATGATTATCAAAAACTGAAATCTAAGGAAGGAATTAAGGCTAGAGCATACTTTTGGTAGGATCAATTCTTAAAGAAACTAGTAAAACTACAACTATAGTTGGGGAGGATTCCAATAATTTGGAAATGAGAGACCATCCCATTTTTACCATCAAGAAAAAAGTAAAAACATTGATTATGGGGTCCGTAAGAGTAAAATATAATATATTATGGATTAATCGGCTCAGTCCAAAAAATTTCTTGCCACGCTAAGAAAGAATTAATTGAAGAAGATATACCTAAAATATATTCCTTTTTATTGCAATAATCAAAGTGGAGGGAGAACTTAATGCGATTAAAGAATAAGATAAAGTACCATTTTTCACAACTGAACTCATCTGCCCAGTGCCCCTACACTTTGAAGAATAAATTATAGTTTATGTTAATGAGAGAGATAATCTTTATTATGAGTCACTCTCATAATTTTATTGAATCTCATTTAATTTCTTATTCTCCATATATTGTGAAATTAAAATCAATACCGTTATTTTAGGCCAGGGAGGATGAATATGAAGTAATAGATGGGCTCAAATTTAAAGAAAATATAGAATACCCAACATTTCCCCATCTATACTAGAATTTTTCAATGAGGCATTTGACCTAGAGGACGAAGTACATACTAAAACTAAATAGGGAGTTTCTATTAAAATGGATTCATATTTCCCACATTTTATTCATACTAATTTAGAATCTAATCTCACTGATGTTATAATGTAATACTCTTCCCAATTGATGCATATCTTGGATAATGATGAGGAAAATATGGAGGGATTTTTTTGTTGAGGATAGACATGAAGAACCCCGGATAAAAATCACTTGGATTTAATTCTCAGGAGCCTTGTGCAAGGAGGAGGACCGTGGAAGGTGGTGTATCCACATCGGAGGAGTACCATAGAAGGTGGTGTGGCCGCATCAGAGCACTGTCGAGTGGTAGCGAGCTACATCAGAGGAGTGTGACTCATAATATATCATTAAACATAATATAATATTTTAATAGCATGATCTGATATTAATTAATGGGAATGTCTAGTATTAAATAAATCATAAAATATCATAGACCAAATCAAGAACATACTTCTAACTATATAATGTCACTCTCCACTAGTGACTAGAACCTCATCCATTATATAAATCTTCCCATTCCATAGATTTTTAATCACACGGTTTGATGATATCTATGATGTCTAGGTCTGTTGTTGAGGACACCCTCCTGCACCCTAACATGTTCTCCTAGAATATGGATGTGTCTTATTAAAAAAAGTGATGAAGATGTTGAATCGTGTCACACTAGTGAAATTTCTTAGGTGTCCTTGTGCATGATGTACTAAAATATCCCTTCTATTAATAATTATAGAAACTAGTCAAATTTCATCCCATAGATAGAGTAATAAATCCCTACTCTACTCTTCCTTCTTTTTAGATTTTGATTCCCCCTCATCCTTCTTCTTCTTACTACAAGAATAGGCGCATACTGCCATACTAGGAAATATGGTCATTAGCGCACTATAAGATCAAAAAAACTATAAATAATATCTTCCTCAAGAATATTCTCAAATGTAAGAGTCCTATGAAGAGCTTTTAGATATATTTTAGGTTATAGCACCAAACATGATGTCATAGCTCTAGACGAAGTCAAATCTTGAACATCTTAATATAATGTTAATTTTTCCAAAGTATGTTTGAGGAAAGATATAGAATCCATGTGGAATGAGAAATTTAAGTAAGAACCACAATTTTACCTTACTAAATCTATATAAACAATTGAAATATATCTAGATTTTTTGTTTTATAAAATAGATCATTGAAGATCATCTCATTGAAGGCATCCTAAGTAAGATGTTCATGTGTGCTTTGTTGTACCCCTCTCTCTTGGATTTTAATGATCACAATCACTCTCATCGTGTTCTAACTTGTTTTCAAGTGTTTTGATGCTAGGAAAAAGGTTGCCCAGGAGTTGGCCCAAGAAGGCTGATAGTGGACTCTCTGAGTCCACCGGCCAACTGGTGGATTCCCACCGGCCAGCCGGTATGGGCACCGGCCAACCGGTTCTTGCCCACCGGCCAGCCAGAGGACCCAGGCAGTAGGCTTGCCCACTGCCTGGTGCCACCGGCCAACCGGTGGATGACCACCGGCCAGCTGGTGGAACCCAGATAGAAATCCTGCTCTGTCTGGACCACCGGCCAGCCGGGAGCTCAGCACCGGCCAGCCGGTGGACCACCAGCCAGCTGGTGAGACACCACCGGCCAGCCGGTGTGCCCAGTCAAACTAGCCGTTGAGCTTTGACCAGACTTGTACTTTTGACCCCCAACGGCTCCGGAAGCCCTCCAACGGCCATATTGAAGTGTTTATGGGTATTTCTCCTATAAATAAGAAACCATGGATGCCGGGAACATATCCGAATTATATTTTGATGTCTTGACGCTCTAACGACAAATCTCCAAGGCCTCTTGTGATCCATTGCCATCCTTGAAGCTTGATCTCCCTCTCCATCAGCTGCTCTCACACTTTTGGCGCTCAAGGCTTCCGTGTGTTTGTATTATTTTATTTGTTTAGTTCTTCATTGGGTTTGGATTAAAACAAACCTCTCATTTCCATTCTTTCTTTCAATTGGGTTTCTTGCCACAACCATAATAAAAAAGCAAGATGTACGAAGGTGTTCTAGACTACCTTAAAACGGCTAGTGGGTTTCTTGCTACAACCATAATAAAAAAGCAAGTTGTACGAAGGTGTTCTAGCCTACCTTAAAACGGATAGTGGTTTTCTTTCTAAAACCATTAAAAATCAAGCTGACGTATTAATCTCTCAACGGTTCTTGTTGGGAGCGGAGACGTAGGCTTGGGAATTAAGCCGAACTTTGTTATCAAATTGTGTCTTGCCTTTTTTATTTCCGCTGCATTGATAATTATTTTAAATTGTTAATTATTTTTGAAAAGGCAATTCACCCCCCCCCCCTCTTTCCATCCTCTACGACCCAACATTTGGTATCAAAGGAAGCGTTTGTGTAATACCTTAACCGGTTACAAACTTAAGATCCTTAGTGATGGCTAATTCCTCGCATGCTCCCGAAGGGTATTCTATGACTCGGGCTCCATTCTTTTATGGAACTGATTACACTTATTGGAAAACTTGCATGATTACTTTTCTTAGAAGCATTGGTTATCCTATCTATAGGATTGTAATGCAAGGCTATACTTTATCTAACAAGGATGAGTCCAAATGGACCCCCGAAGACATTGCCAATTTTGAGCTTGATGGCAAAGCCATGAATGCTCTTCATTGTGGGATAGACCGTAATGAATTCAACCGTGTTTCTACTTGCTCCTCTTCTTATGAAATTTGGAAACTTTTAAAAGTAACCCATGAGGGCACTAACAAAGTCAAAGACACTAGATTAGACATGTATCGCCAAGATTTTGAAAGTTTCACCATGCACCCACACGAATCAATTACTGAAATGTTTACTCATTTTACTGACGTTTTCAATGGAAGAAAATATCTTGGTGAGGATGTTTCTGCAGAAATGATGGTCAAGAAGATTCTTTGGGTCCTACCAAGATCATGGGCACCAAAGGTGACCTCAATTCAAGAAGCAAAAGATGTCAAGAAAATGTCGGTTGAAGAGCTCATTGGATCACTCATGACCTACGAGATCACCATGAAGAGGCAAGCCGATAAAGAAGGTAAAACCTTCAAGGAGAAAAAGAACATTGCTTTCAAAGCAAAGGAAGAAAGCTCCTCCGCTGATAGCGAATCCGAGATTGCTCAACTAGCAAGAAAAATGAGCAAATTCATGAAGAAAAAGAAGAACTTTCGAAGGGCACGAAAGGAAGAGCCCAAAGAGGAGAATGAAGTTACATGCTTTGAATGTGGAAAGAAAGGCCACATCAAACCGGAGTGCTCCATTTTCAAGAAAAGGGTAAAAGAAAAGAAAAACAAGAAGGCTTTCAAAGCATCCACATGGAGTGCAAGTGATGACTCCATGTCTTCAAGCGACTCAAGCGATGAAGGTGAACAATGCCTAATGGAATTTGATGAGGTATCTTCTTCTGACTCCTCTTCCTCATCTTCCTCTTTCAATAATGACATGTCCTATGAAGATCTTCAAAATGTGAGAGATCAATTAGAGGAAGGTTTTCACGAACTTACCTCTAAATTTATGGCTTTGAAAAAGAAAAATAAAATTCTCATTTCTGAAAAAGAACAACTTCTCAAAAAGAATGAGGAACTTACCCTTAAGATCCAAGATATTCCAAATGTTGATTCTTTGAATTCAACCATTAAAGATCTAAGGGAGTCTCTTGCCAAGTTCACCCAAGGTGAACAAAATTTGACCAAATTACTAGGTTCTCAGCGTTCGGCTAGAACAACACATGGACTTGGCTTTAACAAACAAGCCACTTCTTCTAGAGCACCCACTACTTTTGTAAGGGGGAGCTCTCAATATAAATTTTGTAATTATTGTAAAAAGACCGGGCACATGATTTATGAATGTGATTTTAAAAATGCAAGGTATGGAAGCCCCAAAACCATTACCTACTCGGATGAGTATTTTAGATGGAAACCCTCTAGAAAAATATGGGTTCAAAAGTCTCTTTTAGCTAATCTTTCCGGACCCAAACTTATATGGGTACCAAAATCTATTCTCTCTTGATTTTGTAGGATAAACGCCAAATAAGTAGGACTTCGAAAGGCTCTTGGTATCTCGACAGCGGATGCTCAAGGCACATGTGTGGCGATCCCTCCGAGTTCAACTCCCTTGAAGAATTCGATGGAGGATATGTCACCTTCGGTGACAATTCAAAAAGCAAGATCGTCGGAATAGGTACCATTGGATTTGGTAGCACCTCTTTAATTAAAGATGTTTTGTTTGTTAAAGGTTTAAAACATAATCTAATTAGCATTAGTCAACTTTGTGATAGTGGTTTTTCGGTGAATTTTCAAAATGATTTATGCAATGTGTTTTATTTTCAAAACAAATTGATATTTTCTGCTTCCCATTTTCAAAATGTTTACATTATTGATTTAAAGTCTTTAGCTAGCCAAAATGTTAAATTTTTAAGTTCTCTTGACAATGAGTCTTGGCTTTGGCATAGAAGGTTGGGGCATTGTAGCTCTCATTCACTTCTAAAGCTTAATAAGAACAAGCTCATCCGTGACCTTCCTAAACTTAAGTTTAAGAAAGATTTGATTTGTGAGCCATGCCAACTTGGCAAGCAACACAAGTCTTCTTTCAAATCTAAGAAGGAAGTGTCCACTTCAAAATCTCTTGAGCTCCTACATCTTGATCTTTTTGGTCCTAAACCTGTAGCAAGTCTAGGTGGAAAATCCTATACCTTTGTCCTAGTAGATGACTTTTCTCGTTTCACTTGGGTTTTCTTTTTAGCTCATAAAAATGATGCTTGTAGAACCTTTTTGAAATTCTCTAGGAAAGTAGAAAACGAAAAAGGATATAAAATTATATCGCTCCGTAGTGACCATGGAGGTGAATTTGAGAACAAAGAATTCGATGAATTGTGTTCCTCTCAAGGATACAATCACACCTTCTCTGCCCCTAGGACTCCACAACAAAATGGAGTGGTTGAAAGGAGAAACCGAACTCTCCAAGAAATTGCTCGAACCCTCCTTAGTGAATTCAACCTCCCTCAATTTTTCTGGGCCGAGGCAGTTAACACTGCTTGTTATACTATCAATAGAGTCCTTGTAAGACCCCTTCTTAAGAAAACCCCCTATGAACTTTGGAAAGGCAATTTGCCCAAAGTTGGTTATTTTAAAGTGTTTGGTTGTAAATGCTTTATCCTTAACACAAAAGATAACCTTGGGAAATTTGATGTCAAATCCGATGAAGGTATTTTTCTTGGGTACTCCAACTCAAACAAAGCCTATCGTGTCTTCAACAAACGTTCAAAAACCATCGAAGAATCATCTCATGTCAAATTTGATGAAAATCTTCCAAAACCCCATCCGGTCATTGAAGATGTTGAAGATAAGCTTGATAAACTTGAATTAAATGATTCCTCTTCTCCTCTCAAGGAGGATGATGATCATGAACCTTCTTCACCTTCTTTGCCTTCCACCTTGCCTAAGGTTTGGAAACCTTCTAGAGACCATCCTTTAGAAAATTTTATAGGTGATCTTCAAGCCGGTACTCAAACTAGAAGATCAATCCTCAACGAGGTTGAACATCAAGCCTTCATTTCTCACCTAGAGCCTCAAACCATTAATGATTCCATTAATGATGAGAATTGGGTTCTTGCAATGCAAGATGAACTAAATCAATTCTCTAGAAATGATGTTTGGACTCTTGTTGAAAGACCCAATGATCATCCAATTATTGGCACTAAATGGGTTTTTAGGAACAAACTTGATGATCAAGGAAATATAACCCGGAACAAGGCTCGCCTAGTAGCTAAGGGCTATAATCAAGAAGAAGGAATTGATTATGGTGAAAACTTTGCGCCCGTTGCTAGATTGGAATCCATTAGGATCTTGTTGGATTTCTCCGCCCACTTAAATTTCAAACTTTTTCAAATGGATGTTAAAAGCGCCTTTTTAAATGGTTTTATTTCAGAAAAAATCTTTGTTGAACAACCTCCCGGTTTTGAAGATCCAAAATTTCCAAACCATGTTTTTAAATTAACCAAGGCTCTATATGGCTTAAAGCAAGCCCCTCAGGCTTGGTATGAGCGGTTAAAAAAATTCCTTTTAGAAAATGATTTTAAAATGGGTCAAGCTGAATGTACCCTCTTTTTAAAACACACTTCAAAAGATCTTTTAATCGTCCAAATCTACGTCGATGACGTTATCTTTGGTTCTACCAAAGAATCACTTTGTACTGATTTTTCAGATTTAATGAGAAAAGAATTTGAAATGAGCTTTATGGGGGAATTGAAATTTTTTCTCGGTTTTCAAATCTTTCAAAATTCAAAAGGTATTTTTCTAAGCCAAGGCAAATACACAAACGAGCTCTTAAGTCGTTTTGGTATGGATCAAGTAAAGGAAATTATTACCCCCATGAGTACTTCATGTAAGCTTACGTTAGATGAAGTCGGGAAACCGGTTGATAACAAGCTTTATAGAAGTATGATCGGGAGTCTACTTTACCTAACTTCGACCCGTCCTGACATCATGTTCAGTGTTTGCCTTTGTGCTCGTTTTCAATCCAATCCCAAAGAATCTCATTTTAAATCGGTCAAAAGGATTTTTAGGTATTTAAGAGGATCCAAAAACATTGGTTTATTTTATCCTTCTAATACTTCTTTCGAACTTTCTTCATATTCGGATGCTGATTTTGGCGGATGTCAATTAGATAGAAAGAGTACTAGTGGAACCTGTCATCTGCTAGGCAAGTCCCTTGTATCGTGGAGTAACAAGAAGCAAAATTGTGTTGCTCTTTCTACTGCCGAGGCCGAGTACGTAGCTGCTGGGAATTGTTGTGCCCAAATTATTTGGATGCAGCACACTCTCTTGGATTATGGCCTTTCCTACGATCATGTCCCTATTCGGTGTGACAACACTAGTGCCATTAGTATTTCTAATAATCCAATACAACACTCTAGAACAAAGCATATAGACTTAAGGCATCATTTCCTTCGTGACCATTTTCAAAAAGGGGATATCACTTTGGACTTCATTTTTACTGATTTCCAATTAGCTGATATTTTTACCAAACCGCTCCCGGTTGAACGTTTTGATTTTATTAAGGGGGAGTTAGGAATGATTCGTCAATGAGCACTATTAAATATTTAACTCTTTTTTATTTTAATTCAATTTTTTTTTATATTTTATAAATTTCAAGTTGTCTTATCTATCATATTTTTTTTTGTTGCCATTGCTTACCTTCTTTTTTTTGTTTGTCTAATTTCTTCTCATTCTTTTTCTTTTTACCTCCTATTTTGATAATGCCAAAGGGGGAGAAATTTCTCTGTTTACTAGTTTCATATTTCAATTGATTAAAGTGCTCTTTTTTAAAGTTCAAAAAATTTTTAAAACCGGTAAGTTATTGATTTTGTTCCTTTTAAAAAAAACAAAACAAAAAAATGACCTATGGTTACAATTTCAAAATGACTCATTCTCTTTAGATTAAGATCATTTTCAATACATGGTACATCTCTTCAATTTATTTATTTTTTGAAATGATCTCTAATATATTTTCATGTCCAAAATTTTTTATTTAAGTTTTCAATTGGCATATCCTTTTTAAAGCTTTCTCTTTTGTGATTGTGATCATCAAAATAGGGGGAGATTGTTGTACCCCTCTCTCTTGGATTTTAATGATCACAATCGCTCTCACTGTGTTCTAACTTGTTTTCAAGTGTTTTGATGCTAGGAAAAAAGTTGCCCAGGAGTTGGCCCAAGAAGGCTGATAGTGGACTCTCTGAGTCCACCGGCCAACCGGTGGATTCCCACCGGCCAGCCGGTATGGGCACCGGCCAACCGGTTCTTGCCCACCGGCCAGCCAGAGGACCCAGGCAGTAGGCTTGCCCACTGCCTGGTGCCACCGGCCAACCGGTGGATGACCACCGGCCAGCCGGTGGAACCCAGACAGAAAGCCTGCTCTGTCTGGACCACCGGCCAGCCGGGAGCTCAGCACCGGCCAGCCGGTGGACCACCAGCCAGCTGGTGAGACACCACCGGCCGGCCGGTGTGCCCAGTCAAACTAGCCATTGGGCTTTGACCAGACTTGTACTTTTGACCCCCAACGGCTCCGGAAGCCCTCCAACGGCCATATTGAAGTGTTTATGGGTATTTCTCCTATAAATAAGAAACCATGGATGTCGGGAACATATCCGAATTATATTTTGATGTCTTGACGCTCTAACGACAAATCTCAAAGGCCTCTTGTGATCCATTGCCATCCTTGAAGCTTGAGCTCCCTCTCCATCAGCTGCTCTCACACTTTTGGCGCTCAAGGCTTCCGTGTGTTTGTATTATTTTATTTGTTTAGTTCTTCATTGGGTTTGGATTAAAACAAACCTCTCATTTCCATTCTTTCTTTCAATTGGGTTTCTTTCTACAACCATAATAAAAAAGAAAGTTGTACGAAGGTGTTCTAGCCTACCTTAAAATGGCTAGTGGGTTTCTTGCTACAACCATAATAAAAAAGCAAGTTGTACGAAGGTGTTCTAGCCTACCTTAAAACGGCTAGTGGGTTTCTTACTACAACCATTAAAAAGCAAGCTGACGTATTAATCTCTCAACGGTTCTTGTTGGGAGCGGAGACGTAGGCTTGGGAATTAAGCCGAACTTCGTTATAAAATTGTGTCTTGCCTTTTTTATTTCCGCTGCATTGATAATTGTTTTAAATTGTTAATTATTTTTGAAAAGGAAATTCACCCCCCCCCCCCCCCCCTCTTGCCATCCTCTACGACCCAACATGCTTACCAGACTTATTCAATCCCAGCACCCCTAGTAACCCCCTAAAGCATAAAGGATTCAATAATCAATATTATATCTCCATTGTTCTCTAGTATATGAAAAATATTCCTTACACTTGATCTATCCAAGCACATGGAAACTCTACTAACAAGTTCTAAACAACTAATCTTCTTTTAACCATAACCCAGAACAGTTTAATAAAAAAGGTACCTCAATCCATTAACATGATATTATAATGACCCAACCCAAACCTATAGGTATGAGCCAAAGGGCCACATAACCTCATGTGAGTATCCTTGTACACAAGAGTTTACTTACTAGTGGTGAGGCTCTAATTTAATTTTAGGAGAATATACCCTTAAAAATCATTTTAATTAATGGATACTAAAAAATAAACATAATCCAAATAAGTATCACAGTAGAATAATTACACTAGTAAATGATATTTCATATTTCATTCCATGTCAAACATATTAAATTCTTTAAAACCCATTTGAAAATGAAATTTTCTCAGGAAAATTCCATAAAACATCACAAATAGCCTCAAAGACCATGGAAGTATTAAAATAACTGAAAACGAGGGACAAACCGCTTATTTTTATGAATCAATCCTTTAAACCATTCAAATCATCTCCTTTGAAAACTTAATAGGTGTCAAACACCATTTTTAAATACTTAAATTCCTTTGAAATATCCACTCATGAATTTTCACAAACACTTGGCATGAAATAACTTCATGCCAAGTATAAAAACCCTTTGAAAAAAATTTAAAATCACTCATTGGTATCACATATAGGTATATTTTGTAAAGAATAACATTTTAAAACTTTCAAGCTACCCACAGAATGCAATATAAAGAAACTAAATAGAAACAACATCCTCAATCCAAGAGGAAACAAGTCCCAACACGTCACCTTCAAGAGAGGAAGAAAAAACAAGCAAGGAGATGACATATACAAACCCATGAAAACCAAAAACCCCTTGACTAGAACTTACTTGAACCCTAAATTCATCCTAAATAGTCATTGGAGAAAAATAAATAAACTCCTATAAAAAGGAACACCACCCTTAACATTATTCCTCAAAATCCATGGAATGAATCATTAAGCATCATCAAACCACCTCAAAAATAAACCAAATCACAACCATACAACAAGAATCACTTAAGAATATGAATACTTAACATAGGTATTTCCACCATTTAGAATTCATCTAAAATATTGAAACAAAGGATAAACACGTCCATGAGAGAAAACATCACCAAAACAACCATATTTCCACAAATCATCAAAGGAAATGATAAGATTACACCAACCATAGGAAACCATGAAAGACCATCTCAAATACATAAAGTAATAAAGTTCTCAGAAAACATATGAGAGGTTACTAGACTAGGTCACTAATCCAAGACATCCCCTATGAATAAGAGGAACACACCAATCATGAACATGACTCATCATGGAATAACATGGCTCTATCCTTGATTCAAAAAACTATATGGAGGGTAAATTTCTTCCAAAGTCATAGAACACATACTCATGGTGATCCTAATAAAAAATTCTAATATAGTAGAACTCACGGTCTAATAGGAAATCAATTGCTCATCCCTGTTACCCTAGCACGTTCCCTGGGTATCCCTATATTATCCATCAAACAAACTGCAACCCATGGTCCAAACCATGAATGAACAATAATGATCATCATAAACCAATGAGGCGTGAGAATCCCAAAATAACAACCACTCACATAAGAACAATCCACAAGGTAAACAAAATGATACACCAACAATGGTCACCTCAAAACCTTAACCACTTTAAGATCCTTGAACAAGAATCCCGATACAATTCATCACCCAAATCACAACCATGTACAAAATTCACCCACATCATATCCTAATGAAACTATTAATGGTGAGCTGAGTAGACACCTCTAATAAATGGTAAGATATAAAAACCATAGGGGCTTAAAATTCTTGGGGTTCTATACTAAATCACATAAAATATCTAAGGTTGAACTAAATACCTCCTCTAAAGAACTAAGAAATAAGCACCATATAACTTCACTACTCTCCTTCCCTAAAAGAGTACTCAAGAACGTAGTGGATTCTTCACATGTATAGTCTGAGGATAATTCCACTAAAAACACCATCTTGAATAATTCTCCAAGATGCACTAGTATATGATGTGATGGAACAATAGCATCCTCCACTCTATTTAAATCTCGGGCAATGCCAAATGCTAAAAGGACCTCACTCAAGCAATAAAAGGATTCACCATAAGGTTCATCCCAAGAACCTTTATAGGAAGCATACTCAAGTAACAAGAAACATGAATCCAAGCCATTCATGTTTCCCAAACCAAATGAATTAGTCCCAGTACACCAAGGGGAAATTTCAAAAGCACCCATTCATCAAAGAAAAACACATGCCAAAACTTTGACTATCCAAAAGCACACTTGTTAAAAAACAATATATTACATAAGGAATAAAAACTCTTTTTTTAGAAACACTTGTTTGAAATACAGTCGACCATTAAAAAAACATTCTTCATTTAAAAATCCTCATTTTATTTAGGTAATTTCAAAACATTTAACTCATCTTAAAAACCCAATCACACATTTTTAAAATATGAAACACCCTCAGTATTCATAAAGATATTATTTATTTCAAACCACTTATATTATAATACACTTTGTATTTAAATGAGTATTACCCTTTAAAACATTTCAAAACACTTCCAAATTATTATTTTAAAACTGACCACTCTTGATAATTATTATTATAATGGAAACAAATTATAAAATACAACCTCTAAAGTAATGGAAAAAAATATTAAAAGCCAGTAATCAAAGAAGTAAGAGGAGGCAGATGATTATACAAAAATATAGTAGAAAATTCAAACAACTCAAAAGTTTGGTAATGAAATTCAATAAACATAAAAGAATTATATATTTCCAACATCACACTAACCACATGATTATCGAGTAATTGAAGCATGGAGATTAAATAATTGGATCTTGGTCATTTTTCATCATCGAAGAAGAGAATATTTAATGCAGGATATTAGGGATTAAAATCACAGAAATATATAAGTTTAAAATCTATATTAAATTATAGGATAATGAAATACATACCTTCCATTAGTTTTTGGGACAAGAGCCTGCAAGATTAAGGTGGTTATGGTTTATGGGATCCATGAGGGAGGCGATGTGAAATACATGAGGCAGGGGATATGTGAGGGATCTTGATAGGGATGATCTGCGAGGTGGAGCCAAAAATTGATTTGAGAAAGGCAGGGAGAACCGATGGAGGTGGGGAGGTGGGGAGGCGGTGAGGTGGAGACAGAGATGTGGGAAAGAGGAGGTGGGGATATGTGGATGCGGATGTAGGAAGGGGGAGGCGGGGAGGTGGGGAGGCTAGAAGGTGTAGGAAGATGCGGTGACTGGGTGAGGTGAGGAGGAGGTGGGGATGCAGATGCGGGAAGGGGAGGTTTGGAGGAGGCTGTAAGGTGGAGGAGGTGGAGAGGAGGATTAGGAGACTAACGGGAATAATCGCGAGGGAGGGAAACAGAACAGGGTTTGCAGGGAGGGAAGAATTGTGATGGAGGGAGGGGGTGAGGAGGAGTAAGCGTGAGTGGGTTGGGTATAGCCATGGACATCATGGATTTAGGTTGGATATAGCCGCGGTTTTTATAAACCATGGCTATAAATATGTGGATATAACTCAAAATTCTAGTAGTGACACCTTATCACTAAAAATGACACCCATTTGATTTTAATATAATGGATAAACTCGGAAGATTACCAATTCTAACCCATGAGGGCCTATAACACCTCATGAATTAAAACCAACAACCACTCAATTGAATCCATGTAAAAGAACATGCATAATATAACTAACACAACATCACTCAACAATCAAAGGCATATCATGAAATTCAAGGAGTGAAATTCACCTATATGGCATGGAAATATATATATAAAATGTGAATTATAGGTTCCTATGATGATGCATGTAATAATTATCATTTCCCACATATCATCAGGGTAAGGAAGAAATAAAATCCTCAATTAGAATAATAATCAACAACACCACATTGCATTTGCATCACCCAATGGTAAAATGATATCAACTGTAATTGGGAAAATCATAACAACAATTATAATTCAGGAAACTCAGAATTTATCCCAAACATGGGTTTGTGATGCCCAAGCCTGGATTATGACCAAGTTCCAAGCATTCCTAATCTTCAATATATTGTCTCTAAATAGTAAATCAACAAATGAAACCTATGATACCACTTTGTGACATCCTGGATCCAAATTCCATTGAAGGTTCCCCAAGCCCAGTTGGCCACATAACCTTAAGCGCATCTCTCCGAACTCCAGAGGTTGCTGACTAACAACGAGGGCCTAGGGTGTGTCTATAGGGAGACTATTCCCTCATTACCAGAGTGTAGCACAACAGATAAGTATAATATAATAGGAGATAAATATATAAATCAATGTAAGTAAACTGATATCATAACAAAAGAAAGTAGGAAAAGTAAATAACTGAACAACTGATCAAAATATGCAAAAGATGATGATGATATGTCATGTCACTATAAAGATAGAAATAATGGATACAAGGAAATAGGTAATAAATGCTATACAAAAGTAGAAAAAAGGAAACCAAAAACTATCCCAAGGATCCTGAGCCCCATCTCGGTCATCTTCTACCAGCTCTATCCTAATACAGTAAAAAATCAAGTGTTTGAAGCAATACGCTTCCCTTTGTAGGCCACCACCAATGGTGTCTATAACATCCTTTCCATGTAATATAAACTGAAATATTTTGAAAGCATGCATATATAAAAGTAAATTAGTATAGTAATGTAAATACCCAAGTACCTACTTCATCCCTCGGATGGTGTTTGAGAATGTAATTTGTTCATTAATTAATTAAGTCCAGTTTATATAATTAAGACACGTAAGGCATATCCAGCACTAAAATAACCTCATGATAGTAATAGTGAAGGTTCCATGATGTAATAAGGAAACCTATTTTATATTACTAAGTGAAGGGTTCCAAGGTAATAACCAAGGAAACCAAGAACTCAAGGGTCGCTAACTTAGTAGTAATTATAGCCTAGATAAGGGGTAAGAACGTAATCCAAGGGATGATATCCAAGGCATTCCATAATAGTGTGATATAACTGAGTCTGAGGAATACATACAAGGTAAAATGAGATGAGCTATGGCTAGGCCCAATGATGTAACCAAGGCACCTCGTGTCTGTAGAAGCCATAATGGATCCAAGGAGTGTATCCAAGGTATATTATAATAGTAAAGGAAGGATCCTATAGTGTCGTATTAGGCATCCACTAATAGATTAGGATCGATTTCCAATGTGGGTCTCAACCAAGGAAACCAACATCCTTGAATCAAAATTAAGTCCTCGAGAGCTCAAGGCATTCCATTGGGAATCCAAGGTGAGCTCAATTCAAACCACTCCTATAATAATGATGTGAAGGTCCATATGTGATTAGGAACCTTAAATTTAATTCATTTAATATATTAGGCCATTTAATACTATATCCATTTAATATTTTATAAGGTTCAATCCATTTCCTTTCATTAGTGTGATAAGGCCAATTGAGCACGAAACCATTTAATTAATCCATTTATATCATAATCAATTCACCTGGTTCATTCTGCAACCTTTCATTATAAGCGGCAAGGGGTTCTATGACATGAAAACAACCTTCATTTCTACACATTTAGGCCAAGCCATATATATACAATATACTTACCAATTCCATTTATAATTTATTATTCAAGTTGAGGCACTTACCTTAGACGGGTCAAGTATTTAGCATACATGGTACCTACCATGATCATTTCAAAATTCAATAGTCATTCAACATGGAAGGATCTCCCATAGAAAGGTTTTGCTAAGGTACACATGAACAGTGGCATAGACATAGAGTCAAAACTCTAAAAACCCAATCATGATCAACACCCTACTTAGGGTGGTCAGAGTTGTGGACGTAACCACCAACAATGAACTACATATATGGAAAGGGTCTTAGAACATAGTTCTAACAACTATAATCAAGAGATATAAATTTAACCAATGAAGCTTGATGAAATCGGCGTGCTCCCACGACATTTTTCAAAATGATGAAAATCATAGGATGAGTTATAAACCACCTACCTCGTACTCATAAGACTCTCGTCGTCTAGTAGCAGCCTCTAATTCAGCTTGGATTGGAGTATATCTGAAGAACGAATCAATTCCTTAAAAATAGGGCATATGATTCTATATTTAAATAGAATCTTTGATAGGAAGAATAATGAAGAAATATTAAAAAGGAATCAAGAACATATCGATGTAGATCCAACAAAATGAACAACGGTCGAATTGGATTTTGGACAGAAGCTAGATCTCAAATCCTAATTTAGACTTCAAAGGGGATCAAAGGAGGAGAAATGGGAGGGGTTGTCTAATAGAAAATACCAAAAGAAATATGGTTCATTTTATTAGAACATTTAGGGGGAAATGGTAAAATCTCCATAAAATGGTCTTCCCACAATTTGGTTGCATGGTTAGGCCAAACCATGTGCAAACCGTGCACGGTCTTCTATAGGAAGGGGGAACCCACATAGTTAGGCCTCACTGATAGGGAAACCATGCACCAACTCTACAGAACTCCACTATAAAAATTTCATACATTATCGCACAACTGTGCGGCCCATTTCGCATAGTTTGGGAAAACCGTGCGCCCTCCTGCTTCTCATTATCCAACCTCGCATGGTTAAAACTAACCGTGTAAAACTCCACCGTCAAAATTGCAGACATTCTAGCATGGCCATGTGGCCCATTTTGCACAGCTTGTTCAAACCGTGCTCCCTCCTACTACTCACTATCCAACCTCACATGGTTAAAACTAATCGTGCAGCCTACCCCCACATGGTTTCCTCTAACCGTGTGAGAGGCCATTTTCTCCCTTTGGTTGGGTTTCTGAGCTTTGAACAAGCTTTGGACACCTATGAAACCTTCGCTAACTCATTAGGCATCCTTGTTTTGTCCATAAAATCAAATTAGACCTAAATTTAACGGATCCATACCTATGTGAAAACTGGTTTCTTAAAATATGATCCTCCCTAATGCCCATACCATCAAACACAATTCTAGATCTGGTTACAGGATGAGTAGTGTCTACCCCTGGGCTTTCAACAGATGAAGTATCCTAAGCCCAGTTGCGCATCTAGCCGACCATAAATAAAGATTCTTTCCTTTTCAGTCCCTCCCTAGGTAGTTTTTCTCTATCTCTCATTGGCGATTGATACCCCTGGCTCACTTCTTCAACAAATGGAAATGGATGATCTGCATTCCAAATCTCCTTACCCAAACCTGCTATTGATGTGCCTCCATTATCACCATCTTGGAAAGTCATGGACTCATGAAGATTACCTCCCTACTGTGTAATAATTCCCCTATGGTGCCATCTAGCCTCACATTCAACAACTTGGACCTCAACATGTTGCACCAATAATAAGTAGAAAGATCGTGGTCGAGCCAATTATAGGAATGAAAAAAAATCAACCCATGATTCAAAGCAAGCTGGTAGTCGACACCAGCATTCTTCTTCGATTTTGATTAGAGTCGATTCCATCGGTGGTTGTGAGGCATCAACTTCTACGTAAATGCGGGGGTAATCGGATGAATTAGCTCCCTTGTCGTGCTATCGGAGCACTAAAAACATCCTACAAAGTTTCCAATCAATTTGAGAATTGACGGATTCTGAAATGGGAGGGGTAAACTAGGTAACCAAATCCAGACTATCATAGTAGGGGGATCGTGCTTCATGTGAAAAAGTATGAAAAGCAGAATAAAGAAAAATGAAACCCATTAAATCCAAGTAGAGCTCCATACCAAGAATAAATCATGTCTTCTTCAGCCGCAAATCGAGTAAGTATAAATAAATATTAAAATTACGAAAATATTAAACGAATAAATATTAAAAATAAATAAATTATAAAAAAAAAAAGATTAACATTATGAGTCAATAAATAATATTAAATAATATTAAATGAATGAATATTGCCCCTAGGGGTGTAGCCTAGTGGTTACGCCTTTGAGGGGTCTTAGGGTCGAGTCTCCCCGAGTACTTATAGGTGCAGTAGTTTCTTTGTTTCTTTGTCATCTCCCTCCCCGAATTGTTGTAATTAGATGAATGGATGTTAAAAGATAGTTAAATTTAATAATTAAAAATCAATATATTGAAGAAATATTTTAACAAAATGAACAAGTGTTATTAATTATATAGATTACTAAAAAAGTTAAAAATGAATATATGTTAAAATGAAAATGAGTATATATTAATTATATAAATCACAACCATATTAAAAGCATTACACATTAATGAATAAACATGTATAAATAAATTTTAAAAATGGATTAAATTACAAAAATATTAAACGAATAAAAATAAAAAAATGAATAAATTACAAAAGTATTAAAAATAATTAATATTATTAATGAATAAATCATGTTAAAAATGAATAAATTATAAAAAATATTAAATAGTAATAAATAGTATATAATAAATAAAAATATAAAAAATGAATACAATTTACTGATTAAAACCATAATATATTAAATATATTATGTTAATAAATAAAATTATTAAATAAATACTAAAAATTGAATAAATTGCAGAAATATCATGTGTTTGTGTTTCTATATAAAATTGCATTAATTATGTATATGTGTCTACGGAATTAATGTGTGTGTGTGTATATATATAAAACACGGATATATGTTAAATTGAATAAACAAATAACATTTATATAATATGCACATTATATATTCATTTTTCATTACTAATTAGTCGATAATTTTAATTAATTTTAATTTTTAATTATAAACCATTTTTTACTATATAAAAATATCAATATGAATATATTTCTATATTAAAAATATTAATGAATAATCATGTATAAAATAATATTAAAATTTAATAAATTGAAAAAATATTAATAGAATAAATATTATAAACAAATAAATTATAAAAAAAGTAAAAAAAATGTAACATTATTAATGAATAAATAATATTAAATTAATGAATGTTAAAAACGAGTGAAATTTAATTAAAAAATGAATGGATTGAAAAAATATTGAAAAATGAATAAGATTTATTAATTATAGAAATGTAAATACATATTTTATATTTTTATATATATAAATGTAAATGCATATTGTGTGTGTGTAAATACATTTTTTATTACATAACTCATCTTTTAGAAAACATTATATATATATATATATATATATATCAATATGAATATATTTCTATATGAAAAATATTGATTATATTAATGAATAATAATGTATAAAACAATATTAAAAATGAATAAATTACAAAAAAATATTAAACGAATAAATATTAAAAATGAATAAATTAAAAAAAAAGTATATACTTAACATTATCAGTGAATAAGTAATATTAAATGAATGAATCTTAAAAATTAATGAAATTTAATTAAAAAATGAACATATTGAAAACATGCTAAAAAACGAATAAGTGTTATTAATTATATAAATTTAAAAAAAATTAAAAATGGATAAAATTACAAAAATATTAAAAAATTAAAAAATTGAAATGAATATATAAAAAAACATTAAAAAACTATTAATGAAATAAATAATAAAAAATGAATGAATTGATATATATATATATATATTATAAAGTAATAAATAGTATATGTTAAGTAAAAATATTAAAAATATTGATAAAATTTAATAATTAAAAACATAATATATATTAAATATTAAAAAATAAAATTTTAAAATGATAATATTAAAAATTTATTAATTGTGTATGTGTGTTTCTATAAAATTGAATTAATTGGGTACGTGTGAAATTACCGTATGACATATTAAGTGTAAGTATATATATTTAGTCAATATTTTTATTTAATAATTAAATATTTATTATTTGATATATGTGTAGAGGAACATAAATCACTTGATATTTCTGAGAGGATGGGTTTCAAATGGGTGTCTCTCGCTCTACGCCTCTAGGGCGATTAGAGCAGTGCCTCCATGGCTTTCTCTTCAGTTCCTTCGCCAACTGATGTTTTTCTATCGATCAAGCGCTTCGAGAACCACAAATTCATTGCGGACAATGTGGGGAAGCGATTCGAATAGGATAGGGTTAAATCCTCACTCCCAGAGTTTGGATCCAGTTGTTCCTTCTCTCTTTTCAAGGACACTGTCGTCGGAGGTCTTCGACAAAAGGGGAGTGTTGCACATATGAAAGCAGATCTGGTTGTGATCTCAGAATACCTGGAGCTTGGTAAGCATTCCTTGATTTCTCAATTTATTTTGTCCCGAGGTGCTTCACCTTGGAGACTCGACGACCATGAGGTGCGAATTTCAGAAATATGGGGTTTTAAGAACTGGAAGTGCATTTCTCTGGGTCACGGTTTTTTTCATTTATTGTTTCCATATGATGAATTAAGGATGAAAGTGTGGGGATTCGGTTCAATATTCTTCAAGTCGGGTGTTCTTCACATTTGGGAATGGGATTGAAAATTCAGTCTACTTGAGGCTTGCAATTTATCTTCTTAAGCCTAGGTCAAGGTGAACAGACTTAATTAGATTCTATGGCACCCAATAATTTTCCACGACATTGCTCTGGCGATTGGAATTCTGATTAAATTGGATAAGGAAACAGAGGTAGCAAGATTCGAGTATTATGCATGTTTTTTGTTGAGGTTGATTTGAGTTCCATTCTAGTAGATAAGGTGATTTTATCAACCGATGATGATGACTTTGAATTTCATATTGAATATGAGAAACTTCCTCATTTTTGTTTAGATTGAAAAGTGCTTGGTCACGACAAGTAGAACTATAAAATATATGTGACATGTTCCTTCTATTCGGTTCGAGGTCATGATGACAGGCAGTGCTTCAAGAAGCACAAAAACTTGAAATCTGATGGTGGTATTACACATGGTGAGCTGTAAGATGATGGGGTGGATTTCCCTGTGCAGTCTGTCTCAATTGTTGTTACTCTGGTTGACAAACAGCATGCAGAGGATTTTAATCACAGTATTGAAGCAAATGTTGGAGAACCTATGGTGTTTTATGACTCTGACATATGGTCTGTTGGTGCAAATAAGGGGAAGTGAACTGATCAACAGTAGAAAATGTGGGCTGATATAGCAGCTGAAGATGATAAATATGTTGATATTGGTTCCCTGGAATGGGAAGAAGCTGCCTGAACCAGAATCTAAGTTTAGGGGTCCTAAAAAAGGATTTGGTAATTCTGATGCTGCTCCTTCTCAAGCTGATGTTTTGAAGTATGTTGTGGTGGTGCCCAATTTGAGAAAGGATTCATTCCATGAGGATGTCTCAAGCTTGATAACCCTTCCAGGGATGGGCATGGAATCTAAATGTTAAAGAAGTCAGTAAGCAGTGGCTAGTAGTTCTAATAAGGAATTGATGGAGGTTCAATCCATTGATGAAGCTGTTGTGAAGGAAGTTGCTGATCAATAGTTAAAGCTTGAACAGTTGATTGTAGTAAAGGCCTGCAAAGGTAAACAAAAAGCGGGTGTTGTCTTCCCAATGAAGTTTTAAAAATCAAAGGCAATTGTGCTTTAATTAGATTTAAGCCTTTCCAAAATGGTGTTGTGGGCCTCCCCATTGCTTCCTCTATTACTCTTGAGAATAAAAAAGATTAAAATATCATTTTGGAGCATTCTACTATTTGTAACAAACCTATCCAAGATTCTTCTACTCCTGCTAATCAGGTTGGATCTAAAAGTAGTGATAAGCCCCATGAGGCTCAGCTTGGGAATGTGGGTGAGCTACCCATGCTAGATGGCTCTGAAGTGGGTTCACCAATGACCCCTGTACAGGTTGCTGGCCTGAAAAAGGCAATGGTCCCCACCTCAAATACCTTTGGGGTGCTTGCTAAGGATGCACCTTTGGAGGCAGATTTTTCAGTTTCTCGGATAGTTGAAGATGATGTGAGTGGGGGATGTATTGGGGATATGAAGCTTAGACCTGGTGATCATGATATGGGTACATTAGAAACTAGGGTTTCATCTTCAAATAAAGAAAATGAACCCTGATAGAGAGCGAAGACATGGAAACGTGGATGACAGGGAAGACCTCCTCGTAGGAGGGGATGGCAGGGCCCGAACCTTACTCGTGTTGTTTATTTTCCTATTTTTTAGTTCAATTTTGGTTTTTTTATTTGATGTGGGCAGTCTTTCCATGTATGTGCTCCTCCTCCACATTGTACTTTGTTCTTTTAATTTTAATAAAAGGTATTGGGCCTTTGTTCCCTATCCCTAATTTTAAAAAAAAATTGATATATGTGTCAAATTGAAAACAAACATTGATATAACAAAATGTTAATTGATGTTTATAGATATTAATTAGTCAATATTTTTAATTAATATTAATTTTTAATTAATTGAAAACTAAATATATGACATATATATTAAATGTAAATACATATTTAATATTATATAAGTCATATTTAAGCAAATTATATATATATATATATATATATATATATTAAATTTTATTTTTAATAAAATAATATTTTTCTAAGAAGATCACCTTTTATTAGTGCTAAAATATGTATCAATAAAGGTCACTATTATCAGCTCTAGAAAAAATGCCGATAAATATATTCTTTATCAATGCTAAGAAAAAGCATTGATAAAGACGGCACTTTTGTCAGCTGATAAAGATATCCTTCAGTAGTGCTTTTATTTAGGGTTGATAAAACCACCCTTTTATCAGTGTTTTTTTGTTAGCGTTGATAAAAGACACTGCACAATATTCATGAATTTGTAGTAGTGATTATAAATGTGTGTGTGCATGTGTGCGTGTGTGTGAGTGAGAGAGAGTGTATGACTCGCTCTCTCTCTCTCTCCCCCCACACCCTCTATATATATATATGTGTGTATATATGTTTATGTGTGTCTATATATGTGTGTGTGTGTGTTGTGTGTCTATACATATGAATGTATATATATTTTAATATGTATTTATTGTAATGTATAAACATACATAAATATATATAGACAAACAACAAACACAATTACCACTAGCCTAATGTGTGTGTGTGTGTATTGTAATATATAGTTATTTTAATATATATATATATATATATATTTCCAAATGTTATATATATTCATATATTTAAAATGATATTTTATATCGAAACATGTTTAAATATTTATTTATACGATTAAATTTATATATATAAATATATACAATTTTGTGTATGTATATATATGTGCATATATTTAATTATAAAAAAACACTACAATATGAATAAGGGTAAATTTTCAACACATAATATCCATATGAGTGTAAGCCCTTTGAGTAAATTCAGTCTCCACCGAAAAAATACAAATTCCCTCCTAAATGAAGCTGAGATTCCATTGAACCATATAAAATTATGGTATCCCTATTAAAACACAATTTTAGAGGTCTTCCGGTCCTTTTTTGAGCTTGAGAAATTAGTGGACGTGGTATTCCTAGTAAGCACAATATAGATATCTTCACAGACTTTGATTTTATATCTCTTGGAGCCCAAACAGACACTCAAATCAAAAGTTACGATCATCTGAAATTTAAGTATTGTGTTCAATTTATCTTAAGAAATTAATTATTTTATTCATTTTTTCTATCACCAAATTGTTATGAAATATCTATTACTCAATACTAATTTTTAGATTATTAATGAATATTAATTTCAAATTATTTTTTAAAAAATTCTAACCAATTATATTGTATATTAAGTGTAAATACACATTTAGTATTATATAAATCATATTTATGGAAATATATTTTATATATTTCAATATAAATATATTTATATTTTAAATTTTGTTTTCCCCCTTTATTAGTGAGTTTAGCTAGCATTGATAAAAACATCCCCTTTATAAACATTTTTTAGTGCCGATATAGGATAGCGCTTAATATATCAAAATCAGTAGCAGTGTCACCAGAGGAGAAGCCTCGACCGATGCCATCTCTGTAATCCATAATAATAATCCAAGTAGGTTTACCACTCATGAAAATGAAAAAAATATATTCATGTTGGGAATTGATATCAGGATGTACACCCAAACCCCATGCCATCGAAAAAATATGAAGTCCCTCTTAAACAAAGCTGAAATTGCATCGAATGCTAAAAAATTATGGCATCCCTACTAAAAACACAATTTTAGAGGCCTTTCGGTTATTTTTTGAGCTTGAGAAAATAGTGACCGAGGTTTTCTTGGTTAGCACGACGTAGATATCTTGGGGGCTTTGATTTTATATCTTGTGGAGCCCAAACAAATACACGAATCAAAAGTTATGGTCATTTGAAGTTTAATTCTATCTTTTCAATTTATTTTAAGATGTTAACGATTTATTAATTTTTTCTATCACCAAATTGGTATGAAATACTTAATACTCAATACTAATTTGAAAATTACTAATTAATATTATTTTTTAAACAATTTTCACAAAATTTATTATATATTAAGGGTAAATACATATTTAGCATTAAATAAATCATATTTAAGCAAATATATTTTATATACTTCATTATAAATATATTTATATTTCAAATTTTGTTTTTTAATAATTTAGAAAAAATTTCTAAAGGTCACAGTTTTTTAGTGCTAATAAAAGCATTGATAAAGAGTGTCTTTATCAGCGTTAGTAAAAACTTCCTTTGTTATTGCTTTTAGCTGGCGTTAATAAAAGTATCTCATTTATCAACATTTTTTTAGTGTTGATAAAGGATAGCGTTTAATATAGATAAATTTGTAGCAACGTCACCATTGAATTGCATGAGAAGCCTCAACCAATGCTATTTCCTTGATCCATAATAATAATCCATGTAGGTTTACAACTCATGCAAATGATATATTTGATCATGATATGTACAACCAAACCTCATGCCACCCCAAACCATAACAAAAAACAGACATTATTATAGGTGCAGAGGATTTTTATGTTTTTTTTTTGTGATTTCCCTCGGAAAACTGTTGTAATGATATTATTATTATCACCGTGGATTTTTATGTTTTTTTGTGATCTCTCTCCCCGAACTTTTGTAATGATATTATTATTATTTGATAAACTTGATAAAAATTAATATACAAAGGACAATAATAAAAGTAATAATTATAATTATTTTTACTGTTATTTTGAGGAGGGTAAAAATGTATTATGGGGATATATACAAGACACATTGCTTTCATTCCTATTTGAAAAAAATGACCATGATTAAAACATTAGAAGCTGCAGATTAGGTGCCCACGGAGTGGGCCACCCTTAGATTGTGTGTGTTGAGCAGCGTGCGGTGAAGAGTCAAAAGACATACCAAGGGAGGTGGAGGCATGTTCAATACGTTTGCTTGCGAATTTGTGAGTTTTTTAAAGTATATTGGATATAGGTAGAGCTGTCAAAAAATCCGCAAATCCGTGGGCCGATCCGTTAGCCCGTGGATTTATGTGGGTTAGAGCCTTGAAAATTTAGGCCCGCAAACATTCGGACCGCATTTGATCCAACCCGCAAAACCCGCAGCCCGCGCGGACTAGCCCGCCGGGTGTCCGCGGGTCCCGTTTGACCCGCAGTTATAAGTATTACAAAAAATTATTCTTGAAAAATAAAACAAAATAATATAATATAATAAATTAACATGAGTGTGAAAAAAATAGTTCAAGTTTTATAAAACCATACATAAATCATGAAAAAAATTGACTCATTTAGATTTTAAACCAGACGGTAAGGTTGGTCGTGTGATAGATGACACTAATGTGGTTATTTGTAACATAATAGAATTAATGTATTAAAAATTGATACAATAATTATGAAAACGGATATACAAGACTACCATTTTGTTTGTAATACAATGCTCTACTAATATTTTGATTTTATGTATTTTAATTTTATTATTATAATTATATATATATATATATATATATCACTATGAGTTTTTAAAAGTAACTTATAAAAAATTAATAAATAAGAAACAATAATAATAAATGTATAAGAGTATTATGTATTGATATATTTGAATTGAAAATCCAAACATGTATTTATTTTAAAATTTTGATAATCAAGTCTCCAATACAAATTTTCAGTGTAAAATTTCAGTGCAAATTTTGAGTACTGATTTGAACTCATAAGAGTAAAATTTCAATGCATAGAAAATATAATTTGATGATTTAAATTAGGCATTTAAATGGAAATTTTAACTATAATTTTCTAATGGAAATTTTCATTCATAGTTTCCGATGTAAATTTTCAGTGTAAATTTATGATGAAATTTTATAGTTTTTATTTATGTATCATTATATTTCTATTGTAGTTTTAAGTGGACGTTTCTAGTAGAAGTTTACTGTAAAAGTTTCTAATGATAATTTTAAATGTAATTTTCCAATGAAAATTTACATTTTTTATTTATGTTTTAATGTGTCTACATTGTAATTTTAATGGAAAAATCGAACTGCAAAAAACCAGTGAAAATTTGCACTAAGAATTTTCAGTGGCAGTTTGCACTGGAAAATTCAATAATAAAATATGAGCATGCATTTATTTTAGAAATTTGTTAATCAAATTTTCAGTATAATTACAGCAAAAGTCAAATGGAAATTTGTATCAGAAATTTAAGTGGAAATTTGAACTAAACTTTTATATTGAAAATCTTTACTGAAAGTTTTTCGTGCAAATTTCCAATGAAAATTTTCAGTTAAAATTTACTTTTTTAATATATATATTAATATAATTTTATTTTAGTTTTAATTTTTTGAAAAATTAATTTTTTTATTTATATTTTAATACATCTACATTGTAATTTTATGTGAAAAATTAAAATGCCAATTTCTAGTGAAAATTCGCGTCACAAATTTCCAATAGAAGTTTGCACTGAAAATTTCCATAGAAAATTTGCAGTTCAAATTTTTAGTGTGAAATTAAATTATCTATTTATGAGTTAAAATATTTAAATTAAAAATTTAATCATGCATTTATCTTAGAATTTTGTTAATCAAATTTTCAGTATAATTATAATAAAAAATAAGTTGAATTTAACACTAGAAATTTAAGTGGAGATTCCAATTAAATTTTCAATGGAAGTTTGTAGTAAACATTTTTTGTAAAAAATTTGCAACGAAAATTTCTAGTGAAAATTTAAATTTTTTATTTATGTATTGATATATTTTCATTATAATTTTAAGTAAAGATTTGAAGTGTAGATTTTCAGTGGAAATTTACACATGAAATTTCCAATATAAATTTGCACAAAAAAAATCAATAGAAATTTTTCTATGTACATATAATAAATAATATATATTACATGTATATGTAATAAATATATTATATGTATTAAATAAATTTATATAATAAACAATAAATATTATTATATATATATATGTAGTAAATATTATATACATGAGTTGTAGTGTTAACGAGAGGCGCAAGAGTATTGTTGTCCAAAAACTAGTTTGGACGGTCAAGTTAAATAACCCACTTGAGATGATATTAATCCCATAAATCATTAAAGATATAATCTTTTAATGGTTGTTGTTGTTGTCAGAGATATTGTTAATTAAAAACTAAATATTTTCACTAAATCTCAAACATTTCTATTTTTTCGTTCCACTTTATCATGGTTCATGAAGCTAAAAAATATTTTTATATATTATTTTTTTTAAGCCCGTGGGCCGGCCCGTTAGTCCGCGGGTCCCGCATGGTAGGGTCGGGCTTTTATTTTTTAAGCCCGCATTATTTTTGGATCGGGCCGGACCGCACAATAAAATCCGCAGCCCGCATGATCTGCCCCGCGGGCTGACCCGCCCCGCCCCGTTAACACCTCTAGATATAGGCATGGAAAACTTTTCACACCAATATACGTATTCATGTTTATCTGGAACATGGTTGGGGTGTGGGACCATCTCAATTAATGTAGTGAGATTCACTGTTGCTGGTGACTGTTAATTTATTGAAGTAATTTTTTTGAGGGTTCTTAAAAAAATTATGACATCATATTAGGTTAAATATTATATAAGAATAAATAACAATAGTTTTTAAGAATAATATAAATAATTAACAATGTAATTAATACAGTTTAATAATGTGCTTATTAATAAACAATTTTGAAATTAATAATATAATTAATAAAAAATATAATAATTAACAATTAATAATAATTGATAAATCAATTAAATATAATTAATGCAGTAATTATTAATAACTATTTTTATAGTAATATAATTATTATTAACTATGTTATTGTTATTATTAATCCCAGTATTAATTATTATCAATCATATTATTAATTATTACTTTTAATTATTAGATTGTAATTTCATTGTTTGGAGTATTTTATTTTTAATGAGAACAAAAAAGAGGGAAAAATAATAAAATTTGAAAAAAAAGGAAGGATAAGAGAGTTTGAGAGGGAGGGAGAGGGAGAGGGAAGGTGGATAGAAGTGAGAATATATTAGAAAAAAGAGGAAGGGGGTGGGGCCCTCGGATGTCATATAAACTATTCATGATGGAGAACGATGCATGAAACACGCACCCACTAGGGCCGGCCCGAGGGCAAGCCCCGCGAGCCTGTGGGCTAGGGCAACCAGCGGGAGGGGGCCAACCTGTCGCCTTCGTCCGTTGGTGGTGTGATTTCCTGAGGTGGCATGCGGCTCATGGTGGATCGTGTTCTCGAGGCGGGTGCGGGTGTCTGGTTGGTTGACATCCTCCGGGGTCCCAAGGGGTTGCTTCATCCGAGTCAGGTGGCGGTCCGCCTGCATCATATGTTTTTTTTTTCTTTTAACAATGTTAAAGGGAAAAATTTTAAATGACGGTCTTGGGCAACAATTTTGCCCGGGCCAGCACTGGCACCCACACACATAATCTCAAAATCCCAGAGATGTTAGGGTTCACCCAGATTAAGCGTTTTGGGTGGCGGCGTGGTGGATGATAGTGCTCCTGCTCTCTACGCCGGCGTCGGGACCAGCCCTCAGGCATTCGGACCCAGGCATGGTCACGAGGGTGGTGCCAGGAAGCGTAGAACGTGCGGGTGGTGGCGCCCGTTCCAGTTCGTCCGTTTCAGTGGTTTCTTCTTTTATCCCATATAACTCCGGCGGTGGCCACGCCGGCAGGTTCTTACTGTTCAACCCAGATTCAGGACCTAGCGAAAAGGGTAGAGGGAATTAGTTCTTGTTTTGCTCCCATTTGTCGAAAACAAGATCTCTGCTAGGGTGTTGTGCAGGTGATATAATAGTAGAGTAGGGCATGTCATTAACGTCAGTTGTGTTTTTTATGTTCCCTTGCTTGAGCAGTGGCTTTTGGTTACGACATTATTTTCACAGCAAGTAGCTCATCTTTACATTGAGACCACATGGGAATGGAAGCATATGTATATAATTAATGTTTATTCTTATATATGTGTATGCATTATGTTGCGTGTGTATGTTTTGTGTATGTGTATATATAGATATTGTACGTGTATCAATGTAAGTATGTGGATGTATGTGTATTCATATGTGCACAATTACGTGAGATGTACATATTTTTATAACATGTGTACAAGTGTAGCATGTACTTATTTCACATTTGATGTATGTATATATATTTTAAATTTAGATACATTTGTTTTGGAATTTCTTTATTTTTTGTACATATTTAAAATTTTCAAAGTATTATTTTTAATATTTTTTAAATTTATATGATTAACATTTCTTCAATTTTATATATTAAGTTGTAATATTTTTTAAATATTTGAAATTTATACAATTAAGTTATTTAAATGCATTTTTTAATATTTCCTTTATCATGGCTTTTAGCTATAACACGAATAAAAATATCCTTTTTATTGTTGGAACCACTTTGTGTATAGGATTGTATTTGTTGTCAATAGTTGTCAATGGAATACCAAAATGAAAGAGATCAAGAAGTACTCCAATAAAATGGAGGAATGGAAGCTCACAATGTTGGAGATCATGAAGTACTCCGATGAAGTAGAGGAGTAGTGATTCAGACGATTGTTGTGCTGATCGTAAGTTCAAAGAACATGTGTCAAAGGTGATACATTGTTTACAACAATGAAGAATGTGAGGAGTAATCCATCCAAGGATGATTAAAGCAGGATGGTGTTTTTGGATGAAGACCATGCAATTCCTCCTTATTGCATGAGAACAATGGGTTTTGATGAAAACCATGCAATTACTCATGATTGCGTGAGAACCATGCTAGAGACTTCTTGACGGATTGAATCACATGGTTTGCATGAAGTTGATCATGACGGTTGATGAAGGAGGCAATGTGCCAATGAGTTGACTTATGAAATGGCCATGCACATCACACTGTCATAGAAGATGATGGTACTAAAGTTGTTCCTTCAAAGAATACATATCACAATGGTGGAGTTTGTGATAAAAGCAAAAGAGTTGCTGAAGGATACAGATCACCAAGAAGAAGTGTTGTTGAGGTGATCGTGTTTGTCGACAAAGCAAACAAACGACATACAAATTTGTTGACAAAGGAGATTCCATGGTGACATGTCGAGTTCAAGAGTTGTGGTCAACGATCTATGTTTGATTCAAAAACATCGACAGAGGAATGGATGATCTGGAGGCGGTACAAAAAGAGCAGATACAAGGTGGTGCCGTTTTCCAGTGTTTGCCAAATTTCAGGGCCTCAAAATCAACAAATGAAGAAGAGTGATTTTGGCAAAGGGACTTGCGCGCCATACTCTTGGAGGATAGGAAACTTGCGCGCCATATGTTTTTGAGGATTAGAACATCAAAATTTGGCTAAGGAAAGAAGGTCGCGCAAGTGTTGGTTGGGTCGCGCAAGTGAGTTGCGCGACAGAGGTTACTGGAGACAAGACTTGCGCGCCGTCGAGGGACTTGCGCGCCGCCGCGCAGGGGGTCCAGTTTGCCTATAAATACTGGACCACCCCTTCTCATTTCTCACGGAGCTCAAGACTTTGAGATTGTTCGAGCTCTCGTCGCGCAGGTGGTTGAACCGCGCAAGTGGTAGTTGGGTCGCGCAAGTAGAGGTTGCGCGCCGACTGATGGTTGAGCGCCCCAGGTGATTTGGGCAAGGAAGGAAGTGAGTCGCGCATGTTTGAAGTTCAAGAAGGCAGAGTCGCGCAGGTGCTTTGGAGACACTTGCGCGCCAGGTTATACTTGCGCGCCTAAGACTTGCGCGCCAGATGGAGACTTGCGCGTCGGGCTTGAAAAGGAGAGCCAAATATCGTTGAAGCACGCCCGCCTTTCTGGAGCTGCACAAGAGCTAATGATTGCCTGATACTTTCGGTGCAAAGCGAGATTGAAGAAGAAATCTAAATGATACATGCATGATCTCATGCATACATGGAGAACTGATTCTGACAACGTCGAGTAAGCTGAGATTCATTAAGTAAGCAATCACATCAGTGATTGTGATTCAGGCAAACAAAGACAAGGGGATCTAGTGCATTCAGTCATTGCACTAAAGAAGAAAGATTGAACTATAAAGAGCATCAACTCTGAATCCTGATGCAAGCAAAGTCTCATGCGGAACAGGAGACAAAGAACATCAATGCACATTTATTGAAGAGACCTTCACGTCTATAAACTGAGTGGGACTTCACCAACGGCAGTGAGCCAGGGGGAGTCAACGGGAGTGACCCGAGGGACGCAGTGAGCTATCCCTGAACAATTGTAAAGGCAGTGAGCCTGGGACAGAGTGACTGTACCCGAACCTTTGTAATCTACAGCTAGTGAAGCATAGTGGATTTAGGTACGACCGACAACCTGTCGGCGTATGCTCCTTGGACGTAGCCCTTAGTGGTGAACCAAGTAAAAATAGCTGTGTCATCTCTCTGCATGTGAATGTTTAATTGCTGATCATATCCATCATACAGGTTTAAGTAGTTCCTACCAACGTGGGAACAAGATACACAACTAAAAGAAGAAAAAGTTTCCACCCTGATTCACCCCTCCCCTCTCAGGGTGTCCCGGGGTCCTACATTTATCAACATTCTTTTTAGTGCTGATAAAGAATACCGCTTGATATAGTGAAATGTGTAGCAATGTCACCTTTGAATCGCCAGATGAGAAGCCTTGACCAATGCCATCTCCGCAATTCGTAATAATAATCTAAGTAGGTTTACTATTCTGCAAATGAATAAAATATATTGATGCTTTGATTTGATCATGGGATATACACCCCACCCCACTGTTGGGATTCATCACATTTATTGATGAGAAATGAAAATTATTAACGAGAAGATTTATATCACCATTAATTGAGGATTTTCTCCCAACATTTATGGATATTTAATCCTCCATATTAATGGATGAAATAATTGATGTTGAATGCATTAATTGGTGATTATGGACTTGGTGTTTATATAAAGAGGATGCGACAACATATTTCAAAAGGTGTGTGTCAACAAGATGTAGGCGGCAAGGGAGACCCGGGAAGGGGTTGTCGTGTTTGCGGTGGCCCGTGTGACACGACGACGACGACACAATTATCTTGTACGTGTGGCGATGTTCTTGGCAGGGTGTTCAAGATGCAGTCCACCGAGAGCAAGAAGGGGGCTACCGCGTCAGCGGTAGCATGTGCGACACGTCGGCATTTAACAAGTGCGAAGTAGTGGCGACGCAATTGATGATCGAGATCACGTATCGAAAGTCTTTCTGATAGTGATGATCAGGTGGTGAGTCCCGATTGATGATCGGCGGTACATCATGATGGCGAGATCATTCGGGTGTCGCAAACTGGTGCGAGATTGACGCATGTTCGGGTGAAGATTTTTGAGGTAGTGACGTTTCATTGACAGAAGGGTGGTGTTTTGTCATAGATTGATTTTCCGATACATGTCGTCAGCAGGATGCTTATCAGAGAAATGACAAAGGCGTATCAGGGTGTGGTTTTCATATAGGTTTTCTACCCTCTCATTTTTAATTCAAGTTCGGGCATTGCATGAATTCTTTGTATTCTTTGATTCATAGTGGATATTTGGGAATTGCTCCGTGGTTTTTTAATCCTCCGCATGTGAGAGTTTTTCCACATTAAAAAATCTTACGTGCTGATTTCTTTATTCAGCTTATACCATTTTCGTATTTTGTCGGGTTTTTCACAATATTTTTGGTAATCAATTTTCGGCTCGGAATCGTGATTCTCCCCAACACCCACCCCACTCCACAAAAAAAAAAAAAACAACAAACAACGATAGACGCATTGGATTTCTTTGTTATTTTGTATTCATTGATGATAATATTTTTATTATTTGATAATCTTAATAAAAATAATATACAAAGGATAATAATAATAATGAGTAATAGTAATAATGAGTGCGCGACCCATATATTGTGGAGTGGTCTGACGTGTAAACAAAACGGTAAGAGTCAAAAGGCTTACCTAGGGAGGCAGGAGGTATGTTAAATACGTTTGCTTGCGTTCATTTGTGACTTTTTCGAACTGTGTATCGCTGATGCGACGTCCCCAGATTTTTTTTTTTCTTTTCAGATTCGGCTTTTGTATAGTACAATAAAATATGTTATAATCAATCGTCACTCTCTATTTCTATGTAAGTAAAAGATCCTCAAATGCAGGCATGGAAAACCTTGACTGCCTTTATCTGGGAGGATAATTACAGTACTTAAATAATTACAATCCAATAGGTATGGAAAACTTTTCACACCAATCTACGTATTCATGTTTATTGGCATGGGACCACCTCCATTAATGTAATGAGATCCACTTTTGTTGGAGTATCAAAGTATTTTTTTTTTTTTGGGTTTCTTAAATAAATTATCACAACATATTAGGTTAAAGATTATATATAAAAACACTCAAACCACATATTCAAATAGGTCGCGTCCCTGTACTCTAAAAGGTGTAACCACTCATATGGCACAATTAATTATAATTATTAATAATAAAGTATATAAGAATGAATAACAACAGTTGTTAAGAATATTGTAAATAATTAACAATGTAATTAATACGATTTAATAATCTGCTTATTAATAATCAATTTTGAATTTAATAATAATAATTAATATAATTAATAAAATGTAATAATTATCAATTAATAATAATAAATAAATCAATTAAATATAATTAATGAAGTAATTATTAGTAACTATATCTTATAGTAATATAATTATTATTAACTATGTTATTGTAATTATTAATCATAGTATTAATTATTATCAATTATATTATTAATTATTTATTCTGATCATTACGTTTGAAACTTATTGATGAGTTTTTTTATTTTAAATTAGAATGAAAGAGAGCGAGCGGAGAAAAAATAATAAAATTTGAAAAAAAAAATGAAAAAGAGTTTGAGAGGGAGGGAGAGAGGGTGGAAAGAAGTGAGAATATATTTGAAAATGGAGGGACCAGGACACTCGGACGCCATATAAAGGACTACCCCCGCCAACACTTACACGCCCGCCCGCCCACCCACATAATCTCAGAATCCCAGAGATGTTAGGGTTCGCCCAGATTAGGCGTTTTGGGGTGGCGGCGTGGTGGATGATACTGCTCCTGCTCTCTGCGCCGGCGTCGGGACCAGCCCTCAGGCGTCCGGACCCAGGCATGGTCACGAGGGTGGTGCCAGGAAGCGTAGAACGTGCGGGTGGCGGCGCCCGTTCCGGTTCGTCCGTTTCAGTGGTTTCTTCTTTTATCCCATATAACTCCGGCGGCGGCCACGCCGGCAGGTTCTTACTGTTCAACCCAGATTCAGGACCCAGCGAAAAGGGTAGAGGGCATTAGTTCTTGTTTTCCCCCCATTTGTCGAAAACAAGATCTCTGCTAGGGTGCTGTGCAGGTGATATAATAGTAGAGTAGGGCATGTCATTAACGTCAGTTGTGTTTTTGATGTTCCCTTGCTTGAGCAGTGGCTTCTGGTTAGGACATTATTTTCACTGCAAGCAGCTCATCTTCAAATCACGCAACAGGCGGCGACGTGGGCTTGAGATGACAGTCTTTCAGAAGCCACAAATAAGGTTCATCCGGAACACCTATGCTAAAAAAACATTTCAGATTTGGATAAATCCACCTGTTGACCAGAGGCATTTTCGTAGTCTTGAATAAGGTTCAACATTTTGTCACCTGATAAAAACTTTTAATAAAATAGGATAATTACATTGAACATAATCCATATCTCTATTATGATTCCATATATAATAAACTATACAAAATTCCTCTAAAATATATCATATTTATTATAAATCCTTTCACCAAAGACTTCAATGTCTCCCTGATGATTCTATAAGAGGAAGAATTATTAAATATGACCACTTCATGCTAGCAAAGAAAGAGTTTGAGGCCATTGATGAGGGAATGCCAAAATGTTTCTTACATGAAAGCACCCATGAGAAAAAAAAACTAGTCTTCATGCAAGTTACATTACTAAATTAGGTAAAGCCTTAACAGAAAAGTCACACGGAGACTAGTTGAGGAAAGAGGAGGAGGTGATAAAGGGAACTAAATCCCATATTAATAGAGGCAGGCGTGGAATCTTATAAATGGAAGAAAACTATGTATGAAATGAAATTTTTTATAAATTCTGACTACCGATATTTCTTTGATTGTAATTGCGTTTTCTTTTGTTTTCCTATGTTTTCCTCCATTGAAATATCTTTACTCTATTTAATGGAGAACAAACCTCAATGTTGATTTAATGTGGAGTTTTCAAGTGATATTTCCCTTTAGATTTGAATATATCTTTCTTGTTCTCAATCTATTTTCACTCTAAGTTGCTTAATTGTGAAGTTAAATTGGTTGCAGTGTTCATGGCTCCTCTTCCCTTACACACTTAGCATATTCTCCTCCTGTACACATGATCATTGGTTCCCTTCATTATATTGTTCTTCATATTATGGAGTTGGATAGATCATGAGCCATATATAATGGGATTACTTCACTCATTTGATCGGATGGGTGGAGGAGTTGATTAATTAAGAAACAAAATATATTTTATTGTGTATACTAAAACACAGCAAGCCAACATGGACAATAATGAATATGTGACCCACTAATATCATAAAAAATGTGCAATGCATAAATTTTGGAACACTATAATCAAAACATACAAGGCAACTATAACTGTAGAAAGAAAAATGTTAAATCATAAAAATGAAACAAAACGTAACAACATGCATGCCTATGTGGTACCTGAAAATAATCATCAAATACCGATCTTGGACTATCAACCTTAGCAACTAAGCTACTACCTCCCAATAAATCAACAAATATAATTCTATAAACCTTTAGGTTAAAGTGGGTGTGTGAAAAACACTATGCATAATTGGTCATCCACAAAAGGAGAACAACCAAGTCAACACCAGACATGCTTCATAAATAAGCAACAAACTTTTAGTACATAGTTACGTGTTCACTAACAAAAAAATAACTCACAAGGTAAACAAGGTCGAAGGTCAACTAGTAAATTATCATATCCCCAGATATCATCTGGTTCTGTATAGAAGAATACTAAATTCTAAAATTCTATGTGTCGTTATCAATAACCCTAGTTCATCTTTCTAAAAATCTTCACACCTTTATCCATACTTATCCTCGTTATGAATTTTGTTCCCGAAATCACTATCGGAATCACCCACTAAATAACGTAGTATATATAGTAAAAACACGATAATATTAAAGGGTCATTGCGAACCAACTCCCATCAACCTAGTTGCTAATCTGAGTGATGGAAGTGCCCAAAATCAAAACCCGAAAACCAAAATTAGGGATTACCTGATAGCGCGAAAAATCTGGAACCAAGTGAATATAGAGGTTTAGTCGTAGGACCAGTGACATGTAAGGGAGAGGTGGCAATGAGGGCATATGGGCGGCGCGCGGCTCTGGGTCAGCTGTGACAACGGATGAGGTGCGAGGAGAGGGAGCTAGGGGTGAGGGAGGCAGTGGCGGAGGTGCAGAGGGGAGTCAGGGAGGGAGAGGGAGAATGAGCTAGAGGGAGCTGGAGCCGGAGGCGGAGACGGATGCGGCGAGGGAAAGGGCGGGCGACGTAGACGAGCCAGAGGTGGAGGTGGGTGTGGTGATGGAGAGGACTAGCGGCGGAGGCAGGTGCGGCGAGGGAGAGGACAAGCGGTGGAGGTGAGGCGGAGGCGGAGGCAGGTGCGGTGAAGGAGAGGGCAACCAACAGAGGTGAGCCGGAGGTGGAGGCAGGTGCGGTGAGGGAGAGGACGAGCGGCAGAGGTAGGGTTAGGGTTTGACAAGGGAGGCAACACGCGGCGGGGGGGAGGAGGCCGTGAAAGGTTCTGTTTTTTTAATGCTTGCGACCGCCATAGGCGGTCGCCCGTTCCTGGGGCCTCAAAAGCCTTAATTTCTAATAGTGAAGCCATCTCATCCATGATTTTAAGACATTTTTCCATATTGATTTTACCTTCATTGAAGCCCCGTAGAAAAATTCTATTTTGAGTGTTGATCCAATCCAATTTCTAGTTGTTGGTGTCAACATAGAGACCTCTTACGTAGATCCTTTTGACATCTTCAACCAAAGTTTGAATAGTAAATTGATCTTCCACCATCTCCTTAGAATGTATAATCAAATCAAGAGAGGTTTCGTGCATTGTTACTTTAGTGGGTGTGTGAAAAACACTATGCATAATTGGTCATCCACAAAAGGCGAACAACCAAGTCAACACCAGACATGCTTCATAAATAAGCAACAAACTTTTAGTACATAGTTACGTGTTCACTAACAAAAAAATAACTCACAAGGTAAACAAGGTCGAAGGTCAACTAGTAAATTATCATATCCCCAGATATCATCTGGTTCTGTATAGAAGAATACTAAATTCTAAAATTCTATGTGTCGTTATCAATAACCCTAGTTCATCTGTTCTAAAAATCTTCACACCTTTATCCATACTTATCCTCGTTATGAATTTTGTTCCCGAAATCACTATCGGAATCACCCACTAAATAACGTAGTATATATAGTAAAAACACGATAATAAAGGGTCATTGCGAACCAACTCCCATCAACCTAGTTGCTAATCTGAGTGATGGAAGTGCCCAAAATCAAAACCCGAAAACCAAAATTAGGGATTACCTGATAGCACGCAAAATCTGGAACCAAGTGAATATAGAGGTTTAGTCGGAGGACCAGTGACATGTAAGGGAGAGGTGGCAATGAGGGCATATGGGCGGCGCGCGGCTCTGGGTCAGCTGCGACAACGGATGAGGTGCGAGGAGAGGGAGCTAGGGGTGAGGGAGGCAGTGGCGGAGGTGCAGAGGGGAGTCAGGGAGGGAGAGGGAGAATGAGCTAGAGGGAGCTGGAGCCGGAGGCGGAGACAGATGCGGTGAGGGAAAGGGCGGGCGACGTAGACGAGCCAGAGGTGGAGGTGGGTGTGGTGATGGAGAGGACTGGCGGCGGAGGCAGGTGCGGCGAGGGAGAGGACAAGCGGTGGAGGTGAGGCGGAGGCGGAGGCAGGTGCGGTGAAGGAGAGGGCAACCAACAGAGGTGAGCCAGAGGTGGAGGCAGGTGCGGTGAGGGAGAGGACGAGCGGCGGAGGTAGGGTTAGGGTTTGACAAGGGAGGCAACACGCGGCGGGGGGGGAGGAGGCCGTGAAAGGTTCTGTTTTTTTAATGCTTGTGACCGCCATAGGCGGTCGCCCGTTCCTGGGGCCTCAAAAGCCTTAATTTCTAATAGTGAAGCCATCTCATCCATGATTTTAAGACATTTTTTCATATTGATTTTACCTTCATTGAAGCCCCGTAGAAAAATTCTATTTTGAGTGTTGATCCAATCCAATTTCTAGTTATTGGTGTCAACATAGAGACCTCTTACGTAGATCCTTTTGACATCTTCAACCAAAGTTTGAATAGTAAATTGATCTTCCACCATCTCCTTAGAATGTATAATCAAATCAAGAGAGGTTTCGTGCATTGTTACTTTTAGGCCTTTATTGAATATATTCCCGTCATTTCCTTACTGGTATTTGTCATGGATAACCACAAAAGGGGTGTCCTACTTAGGATCCATAGGCTTCCTCACAAATATAGTCTTCATGGGTTTTGGAAAAAAAGAGAAATCTTTATGACTCCATGTCTTCTTCCTTTTGCTTAATGAGTGATTTCACCCCATTAAGACCCAATTCACTCCTTCATTCTTCATGGAATGATAAAGAGTTGTTGTGGTTGAGAGGTGATGCAAACAAAAGCAAACAACCAAACAACTAAAGGACTAAATCTGGAACTTTTCAATTCAATAACTATAACACCAGAACCATATAAAAAAATACAAAAAAAGTAGAAAATAGTAAATAACACAAGTATTTACTGTTGGGACCGTAAATGATCGTCCCACCGGTGCAGCGATAATTATGAGATAAAATAAAGTGCAGAATGTAGAAATAAATAGACACCAGATGTAACGTGGAAAAACCCCCAAATGGAAGGGGTAAAAAACCACATGAAAATAGAAGGATCACTATGGGGTAAAAGTGGGTACACACTCCCTCACTATTACAAGAAGAAAACCCATGTAAAATCTCCCTTGAATAAATAGGGAAACCACCTCACTAAAAACCGCAAATAAATGAAGAATTTGAGAACCAGATGAGATGCTGAAACAAATGGGAGAGAGCCCTTTATATTGGAGACATCTCCCCCCTCCTACTGCCTTCTCCCGAAGGAGGTTTTGTGGGGTTTTAGCCACCCACCTAACAGCTACCACGCCCCCTTTGACAAATTTGGGGGGGGGGGCTATGGAGAAACATCCTCCAACACATCTCCCACTTGGAGATTGATTAAGAACCAGTCACATCTTCACACATCCTTTCTATCTGCCAACACTACAAGGAAACCTCATCTTAGCGGTGTTTTTTTTTCATATAGCGGCGGTTTAAACCGCCGCTATATGGTTTGGCGGCGGTTTACAGAATCCGCCTCTAAACTGCGCGTCGACAATCTATTAGCGGCGGTTTTATGCATTTCACGACGGTCAAAGAAAAGCGTCATAGTACCTCATTTCGTGGCGGTTTTTGGTAAATTTAGCGGCGGTTTTACGGGCTATTTAATTAGCGGCGGCTATAATCGCCGCGAAATTCAGGCATGTCATGCGCCTGCTTAGCGGCGGTTAAAACCGCCGCTAATTCCAGCATGATTTCGCGGCGGTTAAAACCACCGCGAAATGCTGACCCAAAAAAAATAGCATTTCTGCTTATACTGCACCACTGCCCTGAAAAACAAACCAAACAAGAATTCTAAGAAAAATAAAATTCTTAACAACAATTACATGGCCAATTCCTCTTCTAACTAATATGTGAAACATCATTTAATAACATCAAAGGGGCCATGCATTAACATACCACATATCAACTTCTACAGAAAGACATATGGGATTCTCAAACAACAACTAGGCATGATATATCAACTATCACTACTAATATGGGAAACATCATTTCATAACCTTTTCATCACCTAAATACATCGCCTCAACCCCAGAGACATTTAGCATCCTGGGACAGAATAGAGCATCAGAAATTTTGGTAGTATTCTGATGCTTATAACGCTAAAAATGATCACCTATCCAACAAAATAATAATTTAAAAGGGTCACTAATTTGATAAGGTATATTACCCTGTTGAAAATGGCCATGATGCTGATAAAAATAAGAAAGTTTTGGAATGGATAGGTTGAGAGGTTTCCCTTCTACCATTCATGCTTCTATAACCAACATGAAGACCCAGATTCCCAAACGTGAATCCCCAACAGAGAAAAGCCCTCTATTTAAAAACATGGCCAAGTATCCTGCTAACCAAAGACTTAGGGATACATGTAGTCTCACCTGGTAGCCCTATGAGGCATACTCTCTAGCTTCTAGAGTAGCAAAAAATGATCCCATGACATTCCAAACTTGTCGAGAAGGGCATAGATGAGGGCGTACGATAGATGTCTGAGCCCCACTTCCATAAAAGAAGATATTAATCCAATCATTGAATTAAATAATCAAATGCAAGTACAAATCCTTTTTCTACCTCTCCTTTACAATGGAAAGAATGTCGCCTGCTAAGGTCTGAGTCTATTTATTTCCATCCCAAACATTCTCAACGGGAAGGAATTCATCATATGTTTCCACTAATAGAAGTATTCCCCCAAGCTTAAAAATATTTCATAGGCCAATTTCTACCTCACCATGGGCTAGATAAATAGTTTTGGTTCCTAGAAACCATCAACTAATCAACTCACTATGGAATTATGGTTTATGATACATGATAAACTAAAAAATATATGTCTCCTCGTAATGATGAATAGCATGCAATTGATAGGGGAATTTTGTGCAGATCTACCTAACCCAAAATGGCCATGCCCATTCATCAGAGAAATTACCACTAGGGTGCAAATCACACTTTCAGCTCAAGCCACTTTTTTGGTTTTCTAGAGAGAAGATGAGCATGTTTGAGTAAATATGAGAAATCAATTGATGAGTGAGATCATGAATATATAAAACCATGGTGAATTTTTAAATGTATAATATTTCCCTAAGAACGGTGCCACAATTAACTGACTATCCTCAGAAACTATCATTTTAATATAGTCAACAGAGAGTGACAACATGTGAGACTAAAGGTTGTATTCAGGTGAAGAATAGAACTATCATCCTGATGTACAAATCTATATAAAGGTAGTCTGTTCAATAGAGGATAATTTTGATGTTCAGTCAGAATAAGAACCTTTAAAACATCATTGTTATAAAATAATTTGTATCGATGATTGACATTATGGTTCCAGGAAATAAGGTCTCTCCAGTCTACCACATAAGAAGAAATTTGAGAAATAGAGGACATATTTAAAGAGAATAGAGAATATATTAGAAGATATGTAACCATTAAGAGAGAATCAGTTGTGCTAATCAAACAAAATAAGTGCATAACATGGAAAACATTACGTGGACCACATGATCCATTCTAGGTCATGAAAATCACATAACCCATAAAACATCTTTTGATCACATGATTTTTCTTAATACATATAATCATGTTACCATGTGAAGGTCACATGAATCACATAAAGATTAGTATATCATGAAAAAATCCTCAAGAGACAACCGAATCACATAAGATAGACTAATGGCCAAGGGTGTGCATCAAAGTTCAAATAAATTACCATTGATTAGTTCATGGATTGATTAAGTGAGATATTTAGACAAGGTGATCACACAAAGAGGTCAAGTGACATGATCACATGATTAGGTCTCTTGTATGGTTCTTGTGATAAGGTCATGCAAAGTTGTCTTGCAAAACAATCGCATGAGAGAGGAGGTTTTGAGAGTTATGGAGCTTCATGTCACCAGTCAAATGACCAGCCTCTCACCCCTATTTATAGGGAACCTCAAGGAATATGAATGGACTTATAGAAGACCAAAAGATGTTTTTAATTCCAACCAGAGAAATCATAAGAGACTCATGAAGTCATTTCCTACCTCATAACTGAGTCCTTGTTCCTTCAAACATCACTTATGTGGGGGGGGCATTTTTTGACGCTAGCCAAATGAGCATTGTATATTTTAGGAACAAATAAATTCCCAAAGAATAGGTATTAATATATACCCAAAGGAAAGAAAATTCTAGCATGTATACATATAGATTAATCACCTAGGTCACAAGGACCATGTAAAATTCAATGAGGCTCATGATCACATGACCCTAGGAACATCATGCAAAGGGGTTATGCAATTCATGTGATCTGTTCCTGATCATGTGAAGCCCCATCAAATAGCCCAATTAATCATGTAAAACCCCTCTGATTATTCTTTTTTATCATATGACATGTCATCTAACAATCTCCCAATATGTTCATAAAATAAAAGTTAGAAAAGAGGGAAGCTTCATGGGAAGGGAGTTGCATTGGTTTTCATGTGATGTGGTTATGTGCCTCATAAAAACTATTAATGATCATGAAAATAACCTCAGAAAACCATCTTGATCTAGTGATATCCATTCAACATGTCTGTTTGGACATGCAACACCCTAATGAGTCCAATTACCAATGTTGAATTTACAACAGAAACATCAAAGAGCCTATTACCATAGATCATCTAACCAATGAAACAAACACATCATTCTCTTTACCACCTGAGGTTATTGTGATCATTCAAGGTTAGCCACTGAAGCTCCTCCAAGACCAATGGTTTTTTAAAGGTTCCATACACCACACATGTTATATATACAAACCAACCTTTACCATATTTGTTCAACACATCAAAAATACTACTCATGGTCCGATGATGCATCGTCACCCTCTCCACCTCCATCTCCTGCTGCCACCTGTAAAAACATTATATTGAAAATTAAATATTGTTGCATATTTATAATTAAACTTAAAACCAATAAAAGTTTGCAAACTAAATGATTTTGATTTTTTGTTATTTACCTGCTCACCACCACTCGGTGCACTACCACTAGGGGTATATCTGCTCATCTGCTGATATAAATCAGTCAACGCTTTATGCATAGCGGATATCTGAGCCCCTTGGTCTTGAATTGTGGCTCGTAGAGAAGAAATCTCCCTTTGAGCATCTTCAGGTATGGGATGACTATAACCAGGAGTAGATGCGGCTGGAATCCTTGATGGCCATCTAAATACCTCAGATGGTACGGGTCCCAAACCCATCCCGCGCACTCTACCAGGATGCTCCTTCCCAAGGACTTGAGAAACCGGGTCATCCTGGGAGACTGAGTAGGACTGCCCAGGATTGACATCCCATAGTTCTTTAATTTTTACCTATAAATCAAATATCAATACATATTAACATAGTAAAAACTGATAATAAGTTATTATAATAAAAATTTGACTTCATACCCCAACTTCTTTGGTAGGATCATTAACAAAAGAGCCATATGATTTTCTGTGAACATCCAACCACAGTTCAGTCCGGGAGGCTTTGTGCCCTAAATTCTGTGACTGCATTAAGCAAAGATAAATAAAAAATTCAATATATTAAATAGATAATATTTTATTATAAATATTTAAACTATTTAAAATATTACCAATGACATTCGGCTTCTAGAAAAGCTTTTTAAGCCCGCCGTGTGAGGAATGACTTGCTTCGCCCTATTTGATGCATTCTGTCATGAGAGATCTTGAAATAAATAAAATGAAATTTAATAGTAATGTATCCAATGTCATCTCCTCTTCATATACATGCATTAATGTAAAATGAGGATAATATAATAATATATATTTCAATACCATCCGCTTCTCATCACGATGCCTGTCGACAAAAACTTTCCACTACTCTTTCGGTACCCCACTGGGTAGCTTGTCATACATTTGTTCCAAGGTCAACGAAGTATTGTTGACATCACACCACAATATCCATTTGAAATCTTTCCATTTTTTACCAAGATTTTTCAAAGTCCACTTCCGTGCTATCACATCAGCAACTGTGAAGTGGAAGAACATCTGTATACATAAATTAATTTTGAACATATTAGTAATATGACATTCAATTAAACCATAATGTAATAAAATTACCTTTATTTGAGAATCGAAAACTTCATTTTTCCAGTTTAGAGGCATATGTCTCCAATCATCATATGAAATGGGAAGGGAAATGGGCTCCGCTGCCAACTGACCTATAATCTGGCCAAGTAACCCCGCGACATCATCCGTAGGGACCCCATAAGAATCAAATGGCATGACTATCTTTTGTCCATTCAAGTTACAAACATCTGATCTTTTTAAGTGTTTCTCCACGGTTTCATTTTTTTCATCTTCAATGAGAAAACAATTAGTATAAACAAAATGCAATAAATTTATTTAATTAAAATTTATACCTATGACTGTGACCCTCTAGTATGTCCGGGATGAACTGGAAGGGGTGTGTCTCTGCCCAACTGATGAGGCACCTGTAGGGGGAGTCAACGAATCAGCCTCTAATGGGAGGCCCTCTGATGGTGTGAGAGATGGTGCAGGGGGAGATGGTGCGGGGGTGGGTGCCTCAGATGTCATGGGGAGTGACCCAGATGGATCTTCATTCGTCGTAGAACTAGAAGAAATAGTATACCGCTTCCTCTTTGGCATTCCTGTCATTTAATCAAATAAAATTAAGTTCAGAATATATATTTCAAAAAAATTATGCAGAAAAAAAATTAAAAATGATAATAGATTCCCAATACTAACAAACAAAATATATATAACAATGATAATGAATGACTGCAGAAATGAAACAAGTGGTTGCTGCATGAATGAATAATTGTACATACAATCATTTTTCCCTTCAATCATGTCAGTTTCCTGCTCTATTTCTTCATCCGCTTCATTCATCCTTGCAAGAATAATATTTTCAATATCATGATGGACAAATAATTCTGCTTCCTGTTGTTGATGACATTCAATTTCAGAGGTCAAATCTTCCACTTCATCACCCATATCATACAAATCTCTTTGTATTACGTGATTAACTACACTCCACCCTTCATCCACAACATCATTCACATAATATACCACTTTTTCTTGCGATGATAAGATATATGGATCATGAATTTCATGATCACCAACATCCATCAAGTGAGAGAAGTTCACAGAAGTAAATTGCAATGAATCTCTTTTAACACCTCTGATAATATCGACCCATTTTCATTTGAATAAAACAACAGAAAAATGTACATGGTAGTTTAATTCAATAATATCATGCAGCTTTCCATAGTATCCCACTTTAGAAAATGTAAATATACCACTATTATGTGTTTTCAAACCCACTTCTCGAACGACTGTATGAAATCTAAAGCCATTCACATTATAAGCGTCGAACTTTCTAACTTGCTTATAGGACCTCTAGCAAGAAACTTCAAATCTTCTGACAAGTCTGCTCGAGTATCAGTATTCATGATCTGAAAAAATAAATATAATTTAATAGATTTACAAATTGTATGTGTCAAACTAATATTCATATTTATTTCAATATTTATGAACTTACACGTCGTGAAAACCATTCTACAAGCTCTTTATTCACAGCTTTCATTATATCTTTCTCATTTCTTGTTCGGCCTCTCATTCGTCTCTTTGTTTGTATCCTCAAATCTTCAATAAATGGATCTGCAATTTCACTATTCAGCAGCACATATCTATGTGCCTGTAATAATTCTAATTCTGTCAGTGTCACATTTGAGGTCCTCCCAACTGATCGGCCAATAGTAGGAAATATTTTTGATTTTTGATGCATTTGAGATTGAGTTGATGTGTCTTCAACACGTCCAACTCGATTAAATATTGTCTCAATATCATCTAAATACCTGGAACAAAAGGTAAGACATTCCTCTACCAAATAGCCTTCAGCAATAGAGCCTTCTGGTTGAGCTTTATTTATCACGTATGATTTCAAATGCCCAAGATATATGTGAAATAAAATAATAATATTATGCATTTATTTAAATGTCAAAAATTGTTTACTTAACTGGAAAACATATAAATAAAATACCTCTCAATTGGATACATCCATCGATAATGAACAGGGCCTCCTAATTTAGCTTCTTTAACCAAATGCACAGTTAAATGCATCATGATAATAAAAAAAGATGGAGGAAAGATCATCTACATTGCACAAAGAGTCAATACAAACCTCTCCTGGAGGTTGTCAAGCTGAAATGGATGTACAACTTTCTCACATAATTGCCTGAAAAATGTGCAGAATGGGAGTACAACAGTAGTAACTTTTTCAGGTAATAATGTACGCAATGCTAATGGTAGTAACTGCTGTAACAAAATATGTGAATCATGACTTTTCAATCCATGTAACTTATGATTCTTCAAGTCAACACACCTCGATATGTTACTCGAATACCCATCAGATACCTTCACATTCTTTAAAATTCGAAGGAACGTATCTTTATCCCTATTTTTCATTGCGAAAATGGCCGGAGCATACTTTTCATTCTCATCTGGCCAGAGATTGCGTTTTATGTCCATTACTTGTAAGTCTTTGTGAGCATTAAGATGATCCTTCGACTTTCCATGCTCATTAAGTAATGTGAAAATCAAATTATCACAAACATTCTTCTCAATATGCATCACATCAAGATTGTGGCGCAACAAATTAAATTCCCAATACGAAAGTTTGAAGAATATACTTTTTTTTTCTTCCATTGTTGCGTTCTGATTTCACTTGACGATGCACTTCGGACCCGTTTTCTGCTATCATTCAAATGATGAACCTTCCCAAATTCTGTTTCAACATTTTCAAGCTGTGTCAATATTTCAGAACCGGTTAAAAACTTTGGAGGTGGTCTACGATCAATGAAACCATTAAATTTTGATTTGTTCAGCCGAAATCTATGAGATGCATCGAGAAATCTTCGATGGCATAAGAATCACCATTTTCTACTGTGACATAGCCGTTTGGGCTCAAAATCAAAGTTACAAACGGGACACGCCAAACCCGTATAAATGTTCCAACCAGATAAATTCCCAAGCCCAGGGAAGTCACTAATGGTCCACAGTAAAGCAACATGCATTTTGAACATTGTTTTAGAAGAAACATCAAATATCTCAACACCGTTACTCCATAACTCCTACAATTCTTCAATCAAAGGCTGCAATTATACATCAATATCATTTCTAGGAATTTGTTTTCCAGGAATAATCATTGAAATGATAAAAGATGATTGTTGCATACACATCCACGGAGGCAGATTATAAGGGATCAAAACAACTGGCCAAATGCTATAACTTGTACTCAAAGTCCCAAATGGGTTGAATCCATCGACAACCAATCCCAATCGAACATTCCTAGGATCAGCTGAGAAATATGGATGTAATGAATCAAATGTATTCCATGATTGGGAATCTCGTGGATGTCTCATTAACCCATCATTGTTATTATCTACAGAATTCCACTTCATGTGTTCGACGGTTTTTGATGACATGAATAATCTTTGCAATCGCGGCTTCAAAGGAAAGTAACGCAAAACCTTTGCAGATGTGTTCATTTTCTTCTTCTTCATGAAATTATGTTCAGTCAGACTTCCAACATCACCCTTTGACTACCATCTAGAAGAAGAACATTTCTTGCAATTCTGTCTACTTGAATCCTCTCCCCAATAAAGCATACAATCATTGGGACACGCATGTATTTTTATATAATTCAGACCAAGCTTGTTAACAACTTTTTTCATATCATAAAAAGATTATGGGATTTTTGCTTCAGGAAATGCATCACGAACCAATTCCAATATCATGGACATTGCCTTATTTTTAATTCCACATAGACATTTGATATGGTACAACTTCAGCAGAAATGAAAGCTATGAATATTTCAAACACCCACTATACAACTCTTGATTTCCATCGTCAACTAAATCATGAAACGCATTTTTCTCAGTGAAGTTTTCCGTTACATTTGGCTCTACAGAATCAAGAGGAGGATCCAATGATATGTTCCAATCTTGATCTACTTGTGTTACAGTCTCAAAAACATCACTTGTCACATTGCAATTTGTAGCACCCTCTTCTGGTTGTTCTAATATGTTTTGATACTGATAGTGGTGTCTTGCAGTGCCGAATGCATCATTTATGAGGTTTTTCATTTCATTTTCCATTGTCGACGAACTTGGGACCTCATTCTGTGGATTAACATCAGTGCTCAATCTTTCTGTATTGTTCGATTATCCATTCCAATTCCAACACAAATATTGACCAGGGAATTACTTCAGTATTAAATGTTCATAAACTTCATCTCTCTTTAACCATGTTCTAAATTTACATTTAGGACATGGACATATTATTCTCCCTTCAACGGATCGATTAGAAATCACAAAATCTAAAAACTCATTCAAACCCTTAACATACTGAGGTGTGTTCCTCGGTAATGTGATCCAGCTTTTATCCATGTATATCACAATGTGCCTACACAAAATATACGATAGTGTAAGATTGCAGAATCATAATATAATAAAGATGACCCATTGATCATAAAGTATGCATAATATAATAAAGATGATTCATTGATCACATTTACCACTTACTTAGCATGCCCAGACAAACCAAACAAGTCTGGTCCCTAGGAGACAGCGTGAACACCTCATTGAGGAGCAGTAAGAATATCGGGTTACACAATTATCATAACACTTTCAATCACACATTTATGTTGCCTTAAACAATTTCTATCCCCACTAAATTAATGAGATACATTGGTCCACTCAGATTACTTCCACACCCTCACAAAAAATACTACAACTTTCCTGAACATCTCATATACTCACATGCTTGGTCATCTCAATTAAATGTTTTATTTTATTTTCCATATCTAGAAATGGGATACCAGTTGATATTTATAACATCCATCCAAAATCACTAATATAGAATACCAATGCATGGGTTCCCATTTCTAGAGTTTCCCCTCATTGGATTATGTTTAATAATCATTACCTTCACTTATCAATATTATAGATCAATAAAAATAATATGGAATTTTTTTTTACCATATTTAGTTTCATAATTTGAAAAATGTTGTTGATACTTGTTTATAAGCCAATGAATATTATTCTCACTAGATCCAACACAGTGATAACACATTATGATAATTCCCCCACTTAATTTCAATGTTTTTTCATCTATTAACCATTTATCTAGTCGTGATTACCTATTCTTCAAAGATGGACAAGGATTATTTAATTCATTAAAAAGATGAGTTTTATTTTTTTGGTCTTTATCAACATTATTATAAATTATTATCTTTTCATTACATATAATCAAGTACCTTTTATTTATATAATAAGCATATGGTTCAAGTGATCTTTTATTTTGAGTGATGATACTTTTTTTAAAAGAATTAAATGGTTCTGTCCAATTTATCCTCATAAACCAAAGAAAAATATTCATATATCTATTATCCATATATATTACATGGTTGTACCTTCCATGAGTTCCACATGAGGGTGTCATTGAGTTAGAGACAGAGATATATGAGACCTTTTGAATTGATATTTGTTCTTTTCTGTTGGCTCTAAGATTAGTTAGACCATTTGAGGTCACTGATAAGCTCATATATGTTGCTTATCGATTAGCATTGTTGGTTTTTATGATAGGTATTCATGATTTTTTTCACATGTATCATCTTAGGAAATACCATCCTGATCCCGCTCACATTCTAAGTTGGGAAGAAATTGAGTTTGAGCCATATGTTTCTATTTTGGAGAAACCAATTGAGATTGTTGACTCTCAAGTGAAAGTATTTTGTGGGAATTTTATTCCATTGGTTAGGGTTCTATGGAAACAAGGATCAAATTATCATGATAATTGGGAACACGAGTCGTTGATGAAGGAGTAGTGAACTCATATTTTTCCATGGATTACATCTTTTACATGACTTATTGAGGACAAAAATTATTTATAGTGGGGAGTTTGTAAGATCCTATTACTGATCTATCAGGTATTTTTTTATCCTCTTTAGGGTTTTCCTTTTTTCCATTGTCTGTAAAGGACTAGGAAGGAATTGGTAAGATACCTAAAATGGGGAAGTCGGATATTTGTTGTACTTTCATCTTTAACCAGCTTTTTCTACATGATTCAAAAGTCTTTCACACTATATAACTAGTTTACACACCGTGTAACTATTACTAGATACAAGTCATGAAAGGGTATTCATGCTGTGAAAGTTTACACCTCGACAAGAGTGGTTTCACATCATAAATTTTAAAATAATGGATTTTTAATTCGAGGTGAAGGATTTTTCAACATACTAGAACACCATGGATTTCACAACAGGTAATAGTATTACACATCATCAAATGGACCTCGTGTAGTTTTTAAAATAGGCGAGTGGATATTTTGGTTTCATTTCTTTTCTCCAGGCCCTTGGATCCCTACCTAGAGATCTTCTCGGGTTATTTTGGGAGACTATGCTCCATCTAGATTGATCCATTCAACATTGGATCTTTCATTATAGTTGTGTCGCATCTCTCTGGGTAAGAAATATTTCTGATTCTTCATTTCTCTTGATAATGGTGGCACCCTAGGGTAACATTATCAGATCTGGTGGCCTAAGTTTTTGAATCTTTGTGTATTCTTCTAGTTCCTTTGGGAGATCTCATTATGGAGGCCATTCCTTGGTTAGTTGTAGTGAGGCGGATGTCTGTTCTTGAGGTATTTGGTGTTTTCCCTTTCCACCAACCCCTTCTTTTCTAATTTATATCAATATTAATGTTTTTATTATATTCTAGGGCCTTCATTTTCATCATTGGGTTTTCATTGTTGGTGGATCCCATTACGAGAATGTGTGACTTGAGCTTTGAGGTAGGTGGTTCCATCTCTAGCCTATGATAATTAGCCTAATTTCTCTTAATTTATAAGTTGATTTATCAAATTGGAATGACTATTTTCATTTGTTTAAGAAGGGGTTTTTGAGAGAAATGTTTTCCATGATTTTTGATAAATGAAAATGAAATGGGTACTTTTAAAATATTGAAATTGATTTTTGAAAATGAGCACTTAGGTTACCTTGGGTACTTAGGTGGAAGGTTTATCTTGAGTCCATCATCCATGTTTTGTGATTATTAGGAGGTTTTCTCATGGGTATTTCATTGGTTTCCTAGTACCATTGTTCTAGGGGACAACTATTAGCATTTTCGGGGGGGGGGGGTTTACTCATGGGGTATTCCTCTTCTTCCTAGGCATGTGTTATAGGAATTGGATTGTGCACATGATTTATTATGGTATAAGTATTCTTCTAGTCTAAACTATAGTGTTCCTTGGTACTTATGCCTCTACTGCTTATTTTATTTTGTACTAATTGGATTTCTGAGTTATAATTGATATACATTTTGCACCTACTTTTGTTTAGAACTAGGAAAAAGGGAAATGTTTATCCATGTTTTCTATAAAATTTCATTACTGCTTATCATTCCATGTTATATTTAAAATAAGAATACATGAATAGTTATATAGAGGCTTGATATGGAACACCCGGGTGGGATCCTATAGAGGTTGTTAGCTCACACCTTGTGCACCTCCTTAGGGGTACGTAGACATTTGTATGTCTTCCAATACTGGGAAGGGAAAGGTACTGAAGTGAGGTGGTGAGGTTTGTGTTAGCTGGTTTTGGGTAGCTGGTGGTGAGATGGAGGGAGTTCATCCACACCATCTCATGGAGTAGTTTTTGGTTTTAGTCCATGTAGTTAGACTTGTTTTCGAAACGTTGGCTACTTTTTTAATTGTTCTTTTCTACTATCTTTTGACTATTATGGTATATATATTCCTTTATTATTCCACATTCCTTTTAATTTTGTGTATACATATATGCAATGTTTTTGATCATGTTGGGATAAATTTTTCCCTTTGTTGTGTTTTTTGATGCATTGGTGCTTGCCTCCAACCCACGAGGATCAGGAATAACCTTCGGGTATGTAACAGAATGGGTCAGTTACCACGTTTGAGGGTTACCCGGGTCAATTCAATACACAACCTCAATGGCAACTCTTCCTAGAATTAAATTAAAGATGAGAGTGACCCCCATATCCAACCTCCTACAGGCCCCAGGTTGATGACTAGAATAGGGGTATAAAAAATAAGGATGAGAGGAATTACCATCATATGTACCAATAATAAAAAAAGAATAACACTGAAAAAAAATCATAATATATATATATATATATAAATTTAAATCAAAAATAATACTTTAAAGAATGAATACATAAAAAATAAAAACCCCAAGATAAAAATACCAAATAAATCTCCACGGTAGTGATTTCACAACAAACACCAAGCACAAAGATAGTACGGCCCAACTTAGTCACAAAAAATATCCTATGAATCTTGAATTTTTTATATATATGGGGTTTATCATAATATGTATCCTTAGTATGATTATACACAATACCTCCAATGAAAAAGTTAAAGGAGTATAATAACACATCATTTAACAAACAACATAACTAGTAAGCACCTAGTAGGTCAACTATTGAAAATACTCACCAAGACTCGATTACTAAATATCATAATCATGTATAGTAAAATAATATCAGATGAATATGATACAAAGGCACCCTAAAACCAATTTCTTATTTTTTTCACTATCGCACCCTAATATCAAATGTCATATTCTCCCAATATCTTTAACATTTATTCCATAGAATACTATATCTCATATTACAACCGTACCACAAACCTTATTCATAACATCATCATTAGCCAATAGCCTCTATCACATATCACATATCATCAACACTTCTCAAATCCAGTATTGTTGGGAATCAAAATCATGAAGGACATTAACCTAATTCCCTCCACCTACCATGCACAACCTCTAATATATATCCTTACATCAACACCACAATAGCCCATCCCATAAATACAACTTATAGTCCACTATTTTACTTACATCATATCATTATCTCAATACACCATAGGGACTTATAGTGCACCTAGTTTATAATCATCATCAATAACTCAAATGGTTTTCCAATACGTAATGTACCTTCACATAAATAACCATTAGGGTCTTCTATTTCACTATATACTTTAGAAGTATGATCTTACCCACCTCAATACATCAAAGATAATTCTAAAACTAGAAGGGAGAGTGGGGATGGGGGAGTAGGCATGCATCCATTCCCTCACCAACCTGAATGTTAGGGGAAACAACCTAGTACCCAGAGCTTGTTGGGATTCGAGAAGGGTATCTAACTCAAGTGGGATGTATTCAAAAACCAAAAAATAATAATATTTAAGTATATTTATAGACACACACAAGACCAACATAAGACATAAATAAACAAATAGAACTTCTATAGCTAGTAAAAATCACCACACTACTACTACCTCACATTACCACCACTGCCAACTATAACACAATGACCATCCCCACATCTTATACAAAGATCCACAATAAAGATGAATAATTTACCATCATTCCTCATAATTTATCCCATTTATAGATTCATTTCACCAACCATATTACATTATTTATATTTTATATTAATTATATTTAATGACAAACCATGCAGCCTTCACCCATATTTTTCCCAACTATTAACCATTAATTAAAAGGCTTATTTTTTTAATATTTACCCATGAACTTTTTTAATTCCATCAAACCCCATGTCATGATCATGATTAAAAACTATATTCCATTCCATAAGGAAACTACCAAACATTCATTTTTCATATAACCAAGTCATGTCCCATAACAACCCACTCATTCCCTCTTTTCAACCATGTAAAGGAGGAAATATCCCCACTACACAATCCATAATCTCAATTTTATTCCATAATACCACCCATTTAATCTTTTCAACTATGCTCCTCTGTACTCTAGGATTTATATAACTATTCAATATTAACCTATTGTGTCATAAATCATTGAATCCATGTTCAAAACTCCAATGAAATGATCACCTACCAATCATTCTCAATATTATCACCATGTGTGAAGTCTAAATTTTTTTTCTATATTTCAAACCTAGTTAAATGGATACATACCTGGAAAAGACGGGTCGCCAGAGATGGAGGTCATGGGGTCGCCGGAGACGGAGGTCGCGGGGTCGCCGGAGGTCGCGGGTCGCCGGACGGTTGGGGGTCGCCGGACAGTTGGGGGTCGAGGGTTGCAGGTCGCCGGGGGGGGGGGGGGGGGGGGGGTTAGGGGAAGAAGAGAGGGCGCGGGGGTTTGGGGGAACGATCGGGGTGGGGGTATGGAAGGGTCGGGATTGTTAAAATAAATTTTGGGTTTCACGGCGGTTTATTAAAAACCGCCGCTAAACCCCGTTTTTGTTGTAGTGCAAACCATGCTGCTCATGTATCTGCAAGGCTGCTTGAGGATCTACACCATCTGAACTTATCAGAGTTAATTGACTTCGCCAGAAAATCTGACAGATTTTCTTTAGTATGAATCTTCTACATGTCCACACTTCCTTCCTCCACCACATCTCGGACAAAGTGATATTGTACCCCAATGTGCTTCATCTTGAATGAAAATATGGATTCCTTGCAATATGCAAGGCACTCTGACTATCACAAAACAATAGAATCTGCTCATGTCTGTACCTGAGCTCCTTCAATAACCTTCTCATCCAAATTTCATCTTTGCAATCCTGTGTAGCTTCCATGTACTCCACCTCTGTCGTGGATAAAGCCACAACTGATTGTAACTTAGAAATCAAGCTCACAGATCCTCCTACAAGAGTAAACACATAACCATTAGTGGATATCCTCTTATCAAAATCACCTGTAAAATCTGAATCAACAAAGCCTCTGATATTGAAATCTAATCCTCCATAACATAATGCAGCATTTGAGGTCTCCTTGATGTATCTCAGGATCCTCTTCACCGTGCTCCAATGCTCCCGTCCTGGATTCTCCATGTACCGACTAACTACTCCCACTACATGTGTAATGTCTGGTCTAGTACAGATCATAGCAAACATCAAACTTCCCACTACTGATGCATATGGTACTCGAGACATTTCCATCCTCTCTAATTCACTACTAGGACTCATCATGGAGGATAACTTGAAATTAATGGGAAGAGGGGTAGAGATTGACTTACAGTCTTGCATGTTGAAGTGTTTCAAGACTCTCTGTAAGTAACTCTTCTGTGATATCCAAATCTTCCCATTATTTTTCTCTCAATAAATCTGCATCCCAAAAATCTTGTTTGTTGGTCCCAAGTCCTTCATATTAAACTCCCTACCCAACTATGCCTTCTCCTTCTAGATCTGATCATTATCGGGGCCTACAACCAACATGTTATCCACATAAAATTGAAGAATGATGAAATCATTACCATCTAAACCCTTTAAATATGCACAAAGATCTAAATGAAGACTTTTGTATCCAAGGATCATGATATAGGAATCAAATCTCCTGTACCAACACCTCAGTGCCTATTTGAGACTGTACAGAGATTTGTTCAACCTGTAAACCAAGTTCTCTTTGACTTCTTCTGCAAAACCTTCCGGTTGGAGCATATAGATATCTTCATCAAGATCACCATGGAGAAAAGAAGTCTTCACATCCAGCTGCTCTATATGTAATTTGTATATAGCACACATCGCCAGAACTAACCGAACAATCGTTAGTCTAACAATAAGAGAAAATATTTCATTGAAATCAACACCTTCCTTCTGAGAAAATCCTTTGACCACCAATCTTGAACGATATCTTTCCACCTGGTCCTTTCCATCCCTCTTGATCTTAAAGTCCCATTTGTTTCCGATATCCTTCCCTCTATGAGGTAATGGAACAAGATCCCAAGTCTTGTTCCGGTGCAGGGCTTCGAGTTCCTCCTGCATTGCCGCCATCCACGAGGATACATCTGGACTCTGGGTCGCCACCACAAAAGAAGATGGCTCTCCATCCTCTATCAATAAGCAGTACGCAATATTGCTCTTAGTGACATAGTATGAGTGAAATACTAGTTCTCTTTTCTCCCGAGTTGACCGTCATGGTCCAGACTCAACCGATACTTGATCACCGTGCTCTGGTAATACCTCATAGGATACCGGTTCTTCCTTAGATTTGTTCTCTACTTCGACTATTGTAGTTTATGTATTCTCCTTCTCTGTGTCTCAATCAGTTGTCATTTTTACCTTATCTTCTGCAAAAATAACATCTCTGCTGATGATAAATTTGTGGGTAGTGGGGTCCCACAAACGATTCCCCTTCACACCATCAGCATACCCCAAGAAGATATATTTCCTGGATCTTGAATCCAACTTCAATCTTTCCTGGTCATTAAACATTTCCTATATAGGACTTCCAAAAGTATGTAACTGAGAATAGTCAACGGGTTTACCAGTCCACATCTCCATCAGTGTCTTTAGATCAATCTCCATTGAAGGATGTCTATTGATCACATACAAGGCGGTATTCACTTCTTCTACCCAAAATGTTTTGGCAATTCCTGCAGTTTTCAACATCGCCCTTGTTCTATCCAACAGGGTTCTGTTCATCCACTCTTCCACTCTATTCTGTTAAGGAGTGTACGCCACCATGAACTGTCTCTTGATTCCTTCCTATTGAAAAAAAGTATCAAATTCCTCACTTGTTTATTCTCCACCATTGCCAGTCCTTAGACACTTGATCTTCTTTCCAAAGTCAAGCTCCTTCTGCGGTTTGAATGTTTTGAAGACTTCAAAAACATCTGCCTTTCTCTTGATTGGGTACACCCAACATCTCCTAGAATAATCATCAATGAATGATACAAAGTACCTTGCTCCTCCTAGGTATATAACTAGTTCTTTCTAAACATTGAAATGGATCAACTCCAAGATCTCCTGACTTCTTTTTGTTGACGTCCCGAACTTTAACCTGTGTTACTTTCTCAAAACACAATGCTCACAAAATGGTAAGGATACCTTTGTAAGACCATGCAGCAACTTATGATTCAAAAAAATCTTCAGGCCTCGTTTTGACATATGGCCATACTTCTGATGCCATAATGCCGTCAACGCTTCCTTCGAGGTAGCTGATGCAATAACTATCTTTACTTCCTTGTACGTTTCACCCATAAGCACGTACATGTTCTTCGAGATCTTCTCCACCTTTATTACCACAAGCGTGCCATTTACAATTCTCATCACTCCATTCTTGGTGTGAGTCTTGCATCCGATGTCATAAAATTGTCCAAATGAAAATATGTTCTTCTTCAGGGCCTTCACATGACATACTCCTTGGACGGTCCGTACTATGCCATCATGCATCTTTAGTTTTATGGTACTGAATCCAATGATCTTCAGGGTGTGATCGTTCCCCATGTACACAAGTCCTTCCAGGATGGTTTCATACTGGTCAAACCATTCTTGTCGAGACGTCATGTGCCATGTTGCTCCTCAGTCGATAATCCATGCATCGTCGAGATGTTGCCTGCTTCCAGTAGTCGTCACCACTTCACTGACTAGTATATCTCTTTTTCTAGAAGTACTCGTCACATTCCCCTGAGAGATTTTTTCACCACTCTTTTTATTCCAACAATTCTTCTTGACGTGACCCTTCTTGCCACAACTGAAACATGTGACATTATTTTTCTTACTCCTTGATTTGGATCTTCCATGATTTTGGCTCCCACTAGAACCACACTCCATCATCCTTTATCTCTCCATTGAAAGAGCCTTTGCTTGGTGCGAAGTTGTCTGTCTGTCCTCCTTATTCTTGCGCCGAATTTCTTCTTTAAGAACCACGACTGCAACATCATTAAACAGCAGCATATCCATCAGGATATTGTTGGTGAGATTGATGATGAGTTGGTCATACGAATCTTTCAAACTCTGGAGTAGAATCTACGCACGTTCAGTATCCACAATTGTATAGCCCAATGTCGTGAGCTGAGTGAACAAGGTATTGAGATTGTTAATGTGGTCGCTCACCAATAATGACTCCACCATCCGAAGAGTGTACAATTTTCTCTTCATAAATTTTTTGTTGTGTAGTGACTTGGCCTCGTATAACTTCTTTAGAGTATCCCATATTTCCTTTGCCGTCTTTTTCTCCACAATTCTTGATAAGACCTCATCTTCCAAAGACAAATGGATGTTGGCAATAGAATTACCATCTATATCATTCCATTTCTACTTCGTCACACCCACCGGCTTTTCGCCAATTGCCAGTAGGCAATTATCCTTCCGCAGCACTGTCTACATCTTCATTTTCCACAATGAAAAATTATTCCCGTTGAATTTTTTGATCTTGAATTTCACCGCCATCTAGACACGCTGTCAGTCCAAAAACTCCTCCGTTTCACAATGGTGTATTTAATAATGTCAGTAAATTTTTCTGATGTGACAGATCAATCGGAGTTGCAATCATAGAGCATAATCAAATTCATGAGAATTATTAATACCTGAAAATGTGAACATCACCAGGCTAGAACCTTTCCTTTGATACAACTTGTTGGGACCGTAAATGATTATCCCACCAGTGCAACGATAATTACGAGATAAAATAAAGTGAAGAATGTAGAAATAAATAGACACCAGATGTAACATGAAAAAACCTTCAAATGGAAGGGGTAAAAAACACGAGTAAATAGAAGGATCACTATGGGGTAAAAGTGGGTACACACTTCCTCACTATTACAAGGAGAAAACCCTCGTAAAATCTCTCTTGAATAAATGGGGAAACCACCTCACTAAACACTGTAAATAAATGAAGAATTTGAGAACCAGATGAGATGCTGAAACTAATGGGAGAGAGCCCTTTATTGTAACGACCCGAAATTTTGAATAAATCTTGTTTCCTAATTTTATGTGATATTTTATTTTATTTTTTATACTCAACAAATATCTTTCATTTGATAACATGAGTATAATTAAAATGAGACCGTTGGGCTTTGACTGTTATATGACCATTGGTCAATATGACCTCTGGAAACTAAACGTTTTGATTATTGCCTCTAAATACAAGTAATCTTGGTTAATTATTATAGAAAGAAGATTCGATGGACCCACCCAGTAGTCTTGGACCGATCGAAGCCCATCTAATAGAACTTGGGAAGGAGGTAGCACCACTGGGCTTTTCTCTGGACCAAACCCAAGCCGAACTTCATCGTGTGAAGCTAGAACGGAATCTCCTTTGCGAGAAGTTCAAACTAGTAGAAATTACTACTCGTGCGATGTTAGGCGAGCCTCCCTCAGATTCTCTCACCTTAGCACACCTTACACTTAGGTCCTATGCTGGTGTGATAAAGGGCTATGTAAGGAGACCGTAACTGCCTTGTGTAATCCTTTGTTTTAACTAAAAATTGGGATTTCTTCTTATGATGATGTTTATGAATTTTCAAATGATCGGATAAATATAGTATGCATATTTTTGATGAATTTTAGAAAAAGGATATTTTAAAAATGGTTATGTAAACCTTAAATAATTAAAAATGTGTAATGATTTTCGAAAAATGGTCTTCTACAATTATGTTTAGTACAAAATTTAGAGTCTAATAAGATCAACATAATTTTTGATGAATAGTAAATTATGAATAGTGATTTTATAATTAGGATTAGTAATGTGTCCAAATGGATTAGTAATCTCACTTAAAGAAAGTATTAATATAATCTAGGCACCTTGATTAAGTAATGTGATTCAATAAAATGGTTAAATAACGGTTTCATAAATTATTATTCAAGTATTAGTTTTTTTCGGGTGAATAGTGTTTTTTAATTAAAAATTTAATTAAAATTATTTAGAAATTTATTTTTATAAAACGGATTTCATTTTTGAACTCAGAGCACCGATATTATACTATGGTAATTTTTGGGGTTTTTTCTGAAAAAATGAATTTTCGGTGAATAGTGTATTTATTTAAAAAATAAATTAAAAATATTTAGAAAATTATTTTTATAAAATGGATTTCATTTTTGAAATCAGAGCATTGATATTTGGTTAAGGTGAAATTTTGGGATTATTCTGAGAAAGTTGAATTTTCGATGAATAGTGAAAATACAGTTTTTAAGTTACGGGTGTTTAATGACATCATTAAATGATGTATTAAGTATGTAATCAATATTCTAGACTTATGAATAGTAAGATAAGGTATGAAGTGTACCAAGTGGCCAATACCATGGGAAAATACCATGGGCAAGCCCATGGTTTTTACAAAACCACTAATGAGTTGTCCCTTGGCCATTAATGCCTTGTCCCCTCACTTTCCCTATAAATACCAACCCATACTCTCATAAATTCGACTCCCCACTCTCCCCCAAAGAAGTCATGGTCTCATTACCTCCCAAGGAGTCCTCCCATGGTGCCCCCAAGCCCTCAAGGTCCCAACCATTGAGTTTTAAGAGTTATGTTTTAAGGTAAGGGATCCGATCTCTCTCTTTCTTTTCAAGAAATCTCTTTTATGTCATTCCTTTTATGCTCCATGTTCTTATGTTGGAGGATGTTCTTTTATACTCCTCTTACTGCCCTTTTCATGTTCATATAATGATAGATCCCCTCTTACTCTCATTATTTCGTTTTATGAAGTTTTAAGTGGCGTCGTTAGGCTGCCGAAATTTTTGTAACGGATTCTTTCTCCCTTCTAATTTTTCAAGATATATTTTCCATGTAAAGTATTTCAAGTTCCTTTTTATTATGTTGGGGTATGATCTCTAAATTTATCATACGGATCTTTTATGATCATATCCTGAGATACCCCATTTGATCTCTTCAATTTAGTATTTTGAAGTTTAAGTGGCGCCGTTAGGCTGCCGAATTTTTAAGTGGTTCTTCACCCTTCTCGTTTTGAAGTTCTACTTTCATGTCAATTCTTTCAAGTTCCTTTTTGTTATGTTGGGGTATGATATATAAATTTATCATACTGATATTTTATGATCATATGATGAGAGACCCCATTTGATCTCTTGAATTCAGTATTTTGAAGTTTAAGTGGCGCCGTTAGGCTGCCGAATTTTTAAGTGGTTCTTCACCCTTCTCGTTTTGAAGTTCTACTTTCATGTCAATTCTTTCAAGTTCCTTTTTTTTATGTTGGGGTATGATCTATAAATTTATCATACTGATCTTTTATGATCATATGATGAGAGACCCCATTTGATCTCTTCAATTCAGTATTTTGAAGTTTTAAGTGGCGCCGTTAGGCTGCCGAATTTTTAAGGGATTCTTTCACCCTTACCATTTTCAAGTTCTATTTTCTTGTCAAGTCTTTCAAGTTACATTATATTGGGGTATGATATATATATATATCATACAGATATTGTATGTTCATATGATGAGAGACCCTATTTGATCTCATCAATCCATTTTTGGAAGTTTTAAGTGACGTCGTTAGGCTGCCGAATTCTCATAAGAGAAATCTTATTTTTGTCTTCCTTTCATGTTCTTCGTTTCAAATGGTATATCATTAAAATTTCATTACCATGTTCTTAAATAATTTATATTTTGTTTCCATACTGTTTTATGTATCATTTTTGAGTGGGTGACCCATGTCCCCTCTCTTTCCAACTTTTTCTAAAACCATGTATCATAGACGTTATGCTGCATAGTTTTCGTCTCAAAATGCCTCCCTCTTTATCTCAAAATTATTTTATGTTATTAAGTGAATACTCAAATATCTTATTTCTACAGGGGTATTCACATATATATCAAAATTTTCTATTTTAAATTCTGGGATTTACATACATGAAACCCGCTTTCCCTTTTCTGTGGGTTTAAAGTGACGTAAAGATCATGTCTTTAAATCAGTTTTTAAAACGTTATGATTATGAAATGAAACCCATTTATTTTATGCTATATGGGTCATTTATGAAATGTTTGATGATGATATATGTGGCTCACATGATAATAAAGTCAAATTTAAGGGTGCACCCTGATAGTGCTCCAACGCATTGGGTAATGATGTAACCACTAGAGATTACAATTTTCACGATATCTTGGTGAATAACCTTGGTAATTTTCAAATGACACCTTGGGGATGGACCTTGGTGATATGTTCATGATTGTCTATATTAAATGTTGCAGCCACATCTTCAAGTTATGAAAAATGTTATTTTTATTATGATATGCCTCATGATTTATTTCTCATGCCTTAATGTTCTTTTCATGACCTTATTGAAGTATCTCAAGTTCACATGTAAAATGTTTCTCTTGTTTCCCTTACTGGGCCTTTTTCTCACCCTTTCTTTTGATGTATGTCCCCAGGTTATGTGATGACGTAATGAACCTAGGATGAACATGAGGAAAAGCCTTTAAAGTGTTTTAGAAGAATGTTTTATGTTTTCATGTTTAAAGTTCCTGGTTTCCAAGACACTAAACCTTAAAGATCCTCGGTTTTGTAAAATGTAATGAAAGTTTATGTGATAAAAAGGTGGGATGCTATATTTATATAAGATGCATCTCCCCCCTCCTAGTACTTCTCCTGAAGGAGATTTGGTGGGGTTTTGGCCACCCACCTAATAGGTACCACACCTGCCCCCTTTGACAAATTGGGGGAGCGACATCGGTCTCCTGTGGAGAAACATCTGCCAACATTTACGTGCTTCGGTCTATTTGGGTCCTATTGCATTGAAAGAACACCACCCCACACACACTTTATTAATTGTTCAAAGGAAGGATTTTTTTAAATACGTTTTTCTAAAAAAAAATTTCTGAAAAACTGCCTAGGTCAGTTTTTTTTAAAAATACGCTACAAAGGCGGCATCTGCGATGCCGCCTTTGCTCCCCCGCGCCGCCTTTGGCCTGGATCGATGACATGGAAAAGGCGGCCGGGGGGAGGCCGCCTTTCGCCTCAGGGTAAGGCAAAAGGCGGCTTCCGCGATGCCGCCTTCGCCTGAACTCCCTATAAAAGGGTGGCCACCCCCCTTCCCTATCCTCACTTGATCATTGCCTTCCTCTCTCCCTCCTCACTTCATCTCTCTGAATTTCTCTCTCTCTCTAAAAAATTCCTTTGCTATGTGAGTTTTTATGAAGCTTCATTTAGAGGTATGTTTCTTTATTTAATTTAATGTTTTTATTTAATTAATTTAATTTTGTTTAGTTTTAAATCTTTCATTTGTTAAGTAGTTTAGGTAGTTCTTAATATTTGGTTATTTAGTTTTTGTAATTAGTTATATATAGTTTTAAATAATTATTGTTAGGTAGTATAGATTAAGTATAGATTAACTTAAGATTAAGTATTTAGAAATTTTGGTAGCTTAAAGATTATGTGGTTATCTATGCAATTAAATTCCTGTCTGGATATAAACAAGTGGATGTGGCTCTGGCACAGATGTACATAGGGGTAAAACCCGAAAACACCACTTTGAGATAGTCTCGAACGGGAACTGGTGCACGATAACGGGCCTTGCTACATCCTGGTTTGACACTCCCGGGGAATATGCTTAAGATGATTCATATTTTCTTTATAAACTACTAAAATTTCTAAGAGAAGAAAAAGCAAATCAGTATATTTATCAATGATAAATGATAAATATAATGTTATAGAATCAAATAAGGACATAAGAATTAACGAATTAAAGTTATTATTAGTTAATTATAGAATAATAGAATAATTAACGATTAGTTATTATTAGTTAATTTTAGAATAATTAATAAATAACATAGGATTAAAACATGGATTCATATAATGATTAGCTAACGATACTAATGATCAGTATATTTATCAATGATAAATGATAAATATAATGTTATAGAATCAAATAAGGACATAAGAATTAACGAATTAAAGTTATTATTAGTTAATTATAGAATAATAGAATAATTAACGATTAGTTATTATTAGTTAATTTTAGAATAATTAATAAATAAAATAGGATTAAAACATGAATTCATATAATGATTAGCTAACGATACTAATGAACATATAAAGTGAAATGAAGAAGAACAAACAAACTAAATAAAAAGGCGCTTTAAAATTACATTCTAATAAATATCATATGGTCAAACATCAGTAGCTTAGTTTATGGTATAGAAAGGCGCACTAAAATTACATTATAATAAACATCAAATCGTCAAACATAATTGTTAATATTTGTTACACTATCATAATTTTGATGAAAGAAACATTTTTGACGTAGAGAGCCATGTTTGCCTGTATATACTGTTATGGGGAGATTATTCAAACTGAGCAAGGATCTTCTTACAGTACACAACCAATTACGGTGGTTAGTACAATTGATTGTGTTACCATAAGTGACCTTCAAGAGAGAATTCGTGTTTCCTTAAATCTGGGACCCGATCAAGAGATCATGTCTATGAGCTATAGACATTTGCAATTTCCAACAACACTATAGCATATAGCTTGTCTATTGGTTGCTGATGCGCAGTGGGTCCAAGCAATTCATTTATTTTATCAACGGTTAGATGGTACCATGATGGAGTTATACGTTGTTGTTTCTACTGTACAACAACAACGTCCACTTGTACAAAGACTTAGAAATACAAGAGTGGTTGAAGACAGTCTACCCCATGACATTGAGCCTATTCCAAATGATGCAGCAGAAGAGGAAAACCTAGATGATCTCCCGGATATACATGTCAATCTGACTTCTGATGAGGAGTTTCGTAATGATGGATCAGATGGCGACAACCGTGCTGATGAGGAGGGACCAACAGAAGATAGAGAGGAGGTTTTGAGAAATGCAATTGCTGTACATCAACCTCAGTCAATAAATCATCCACCACTATTTTCATCTTGGTCAGAAGCAATGACACGCATGCCTGAATTCGATAATACTATTCTCACACCGACAACTGAGTTCCCTGGAGTTGTACCAGATAGGTTTAGTGAGGTGGACAAAACCTTATATATTGGAAGGAATTTTCCCAGTAAAGATGCCTTAAAAAACATGTTAAAGAGATTTCATATTGAGAGAAACTTCAACTATGTAGTTCACGAATCATGCCGTAGTAAATATGTTATATGGTGCGTGAAGTATGGGGATGATTGTAGATTTTTCTTAAGGGCTATTCCAGACATTACATTTGGAGGTTGGAGAATCTCAAGGATTGAGGCGGCTCATACTTGCGTTCAACCAAGTCTCACACAAGATCATACTTCATTGGATGCAGAATTTGTGTCATCTATTGTTGTTGAGATGATTAGGACATGTCAAGATGTTCCAATATCCCTTGTGCAAGAGAGGATTCTACAGACATTCGGTTATAAGATTTCCTATAATAAGGCATGGATGGCGAAACAGAAGGCAATTGTGAAGGTATATGGTGATTGGGATGACTCATATCGAGTATTGCCACAATTACTAGCCATACTGAGGCATCATAACCAAGTTGTCTTCCATCTGGATACAAACGAACATGTGTCTCCTGATAATCGACTTGATCCATCTCGTGTTCAATTTCATCGGTTGTTCTGGGCATTCCTTCCTTGTATCTCTGCATTTTGTTTTTGCAAACAATTTATTCAGATTGATGGAACATTTCTGTATGGAAAATACAAGGGCATATTGTTGATTGCAGTAACCCAAGATAGAAACCATTCACCTCTTCCGCTTGCCTTTGCCATTGTAGAGAAAGAAAACTATGAATCATGGAGTTGGTTTCTAGCATGTATCAGCAACCATTTCACCAACATTCAGGGAGTTTGTTTGATATCTGATCGCCATCAAGCAATTAATGAGGCAATCAATGCAGATCCTGATACATGGAGATACCCAAATGCACATCATCGGTTCTGCATTAGACACATTTCTAGCAATGTGCATAAAAAATTCCACAACGAACCGATGAAGAAGGCAATCACGAGGCTTGGTACGTATTTTATTCGTTCTGTTTTACTATTTCAATATAAAGATAAAATCAATTTATGTGAAATATCATCTACATTTTGTAGCATATGAGTCGGACCAACGACGATTTGAAGAACATTTTGAACAAATTCATCAGGCTAATAAAGAAGTTTATGATTATATGATGCGGATTCCAAAAGAGAAATGGACATTGGCATATGACGGGGGAAAGAGGTACGGACACATGACGACAAACATTGTGGAGTGCATCAATGGTATCTTCAAAGGACTTCGCAAGCTACCTATAACCGCCTTAGTTCATGAGACATTATATCGATGCGTGAAGTACTTTGTGGATAGACAAAAACTAGCATCAGACGGAATAAATCAATGGCTAAGATATGGAAGACACTTTCAATGAGAGATTGAAAAAAATATTGAAGAAGCTTCTGGTTATCACGTCTGTCTCTTTCAAAGAGAAGACTCCCGATTTGAAGTTCAAGAGCGTTCATACCCCATCACAAATCGCGTCGGTGAAAAAATGGTGGTATTAATGGAAACAAGGCAATGCCAATGTGGAAAATTTCAGGCCTTACGGTTTCCATGTACACACGCCATCGCAGCATGTGCCTCTATGAACATCTCATGGGAAGCATATGTTGATCCAGTGTACCAGATGGATATCATTTCCAACAGTTATGCTGCACCATGGACACCTATTGGGGAGTATCGTTATTTCCCAATGCCTGAAGGCCAGCCGATAGTGATACCTGACATGAATCAGTTACGTCCTCGTGGGAGACCAAAGACGAGTAGGATGCGTAATGAGATGGACTGGCCTAAAGAACAAGGAAAGAGTTTGCGATGCACAATATGTCATAAAGAAGGTCATAACCGGAAGCGATGCCCTAACGTTGTTGGGTCGACTTCACAGTCTCATTCATAATGATGTATTGTCTTCATTGTGACATTCCCATATTGTAAACTAAATGTTGTTATCTCTTCTTTATTCCTCGGTTTTCTAAACCCCAAACATCTGAGATAAGTTTTCATATTAATATTCATGCTTTCAAGAAATAACTTTAAATATGAGTTAATAGAATTTATTTCAAAACTCCAAAAGCGGAACACTTAACCCATATTGAAAAGTGTATGTCAGTTAACCCATTAACATGTTTCCTGGACGTTAATATTAAAAATTTTAACCCTAAACCCTCCAACCTAAACCCCAATCTAAACATGCAGGATATTTTAGCAAACTGTTCTATAACAAATTTATAGTATCATAATAATTAGCATAAGATATTGAATACATACAATTAGATAAATTCTAAAAACATCATTACTAATTGACATGGTTTATCTTAATCCAATCCATAAGTAGTTAATCATAAAGCTCCCCTAAAATACGTGTAACCAAATTCAAGACTCAATATTTTAGATAATATAACTTATTTCATATTAATATTCACGCTTTCAAGAAATAAATTTAAATATGAGATAATAGAATTTATTTCAAAACTCTGAAAGCGGAACACTTAACCCATATTGAAAAGTGTATGTCAGTTAACCCATTAACATGTTTCCTGGACGTTAATATTAAAAATTTTAACCCTAAACCCTCCAACCTAAACCCCAATCTAAACATGCAGGATATTTTGGAAAACTGTTCTATAACAAATTTATAGTATCATAATAATTAGCATAAGATATTGAATACATACAATTAGATAAATTCTAAAAACATCATTACTAATTGACATGGTTTATCTTAATCCAATCCATAAGTAGTTAATCATAAAGCTCCCCCAAAATATGTGTAACCAAATTCAAGACTCAATATTTTAGATAATATAACTTATTTCATATTAATATTCACGCTTTCAAGAAATAACTTTAAATATGAGATAATAGAATTTATTTCAAAACTCCGAAAGCGGAACACTAAACCCATATTGAAAAGTGTATGTCAGTTAACCCATTAACATGTTTCCTGGACGTTAATATTAAAAATTTTAACCCTAAACCCTCCAACCTAAACCCCAATCTAAACATGCAGGATATTTTAGCAAACTGTTCTATAACAAATTTATAGTATCATAATAATTAGCATAAGATATTGAATACATACAATTAGATAAATTCTAAAAACATCATTACTAATTAACATGGTTTATCTTAATCCAATCCATAAGTAGTTAATCATAAAGCTCCCCCAAAATATGTGTAACCAAATTCAAGACTCAATATTTTAGATAATATAACTTATTTCATATTAATATTCATGCTTTCAAGAAATAACTTTAAATATGAGATAATAGAATTTATTTCAAAACTCCGAAAGCGGAACACTTAACCCATATTGAAAAGTGTATGTCAGTTAACCCATTAACATGTTTCCTGGACGTTAATATTAAAAATTTTAACCCTAAACCCTCCAACCTAAACCCCAATCTAAACATGCAGGATATTTTAGCAAACTGTTCTATAACAAATTTATAGTATCATAATAATTAGCATAAGATATTGAATACATACAATTAGATAAATTCGAAAAACATCATTACTAATTGACATGGTTTATCTTAATCCAATCCATAAGTAGTTAATCATAAAGCTCCCCCCAAATATGTGTAACCAAATTCAAGACTCAATATTTTAAATAATATAACTTATTTCATATTAATATTCATCAACATCTTTGAGGAAATTCTTTTTGTTTTCAACTATTTGTTTTATGTTTAATCCATGTTTTAAGTTTCATTTATATTGGCCTTATAGTTTATATTTTATAGTCTTTCAAAGTCACGTACTTGAAACAGAATCCCACATAAAAAATGCAGAATGTTCTGTGCAGGAAATGAAGAACCAGAATCCCACATCAGAAATGCAGAATGATTTCCAGGGTAAGCTTTCTTATAAAAGGGAGGTCTGGGTGAGAGCTTCTGTCAGAATCCAGATTGCTGTAATGGCTGTACCGCTGGATCTTTAATAGCAGAGATTCTGCTGAAAATTTTTGTTTTGTTTATATATATATGTATATGTATATATGTATATATATATATATATAAACAAAACAAAACAAAAAATAAAAATAAAAATTTTCAAAAAAAAAAAATTTTTAGGAGAAAGGCAGCATCGCGGATGCCGCCTTTCACCCGCAGCGCAAAGGCGGCATCCGCGATGCCGCCTTGCCCCCGAAATGCAAAGGCGGTATCCTGAATGCCGCCTTTGAGGCATATTTTTAAAAATATTTCTATGCTAAGCGTTTTCTGGAAATTTTTTTTTTTGGAAAACGTAAAAAAAAAAAGGAAAAATCCTCAAAGGAAACTAGATTGATAGAATACAGGTGAAAAGAAAGAATCAACATAAATACACAAAAGCGATAAAGTAGAAAAACCAGAAGCAAGAAAGGAGAAGAAGCTCATAACACTAGACGTTTGAGTCCGGCTGTCCAGATCTCTTCATGCAGTGGATCTACAGTAGATCCGCATTGCACAACAGCTCTACGTTGACCACCGTATCTCGATACATCGGGGTTGGAGGTCACCGGATATGAACTCTCGCGGTCGACAACCACGAATCTGGAGCGACACAGTCGAAAACCACCGATCTTGAGCTGCCGCGGCCGAAAACCATAGATCTGGAGTAGTCGGGATCAGAAAACACCGGATCTGGACTCCCACGATGAGAGAAGCAAGATCCAGCGGTGGAAGAATCCCTTCAGTGGACACACCAGTGGCAAGGGCAACATCTTCTCCAGTGGCTCCGGGGACAAGGGCATCATCATATTTCAGATCAGTTCGCGCAACAAATCTTCATAGCGAGCCAGCGACGATCGAACCCACATAACAACTCGCCCAATGAGAAGCTGCCACAAAACCCTCTGCTGAACATAACCTCCAGTGCACCGTGAAACCACCCAACCCGGATAATTTTTTTATATACATTTTTTCAAAAAAAAAATTTTGAAAATAAGTCTAGGTTAAAAAAATTTATTTTTCTACCCCCTAAAGGCGGCACCTGGTGTGCCGCCTTTGGGGAATTTTCTGCCCAGGGAAAGGCGGCACACCATGTGCCGCCTTTGCCCAAAAACTCACAACAAAGGCGGCACACGAGGTGCCGCCTTTGGTTAATTTTTTTTTTTAAATTTTTTTTTTATTTTTTTTGTTTTGTTTTGTTTTATATATATATATATATATAACAAAACTTTTCAGCAGAATTTTTCTGCTATTTATTATCCAGCGGTTCTGCCATTACAGCAGTCTGGATTCTAACTGATACCCTCACCCATGACTCCCTTTTATAAGGGGGTTTGCCCTGAAAACAATACTGCATTTCCGATGTGGGATTCTGGTTCTCCTTTTCCTGCACAGTACATTCTGCGTTTCCGATGTGTGATTCTGTTTCAAGTACGCGACTTCGAAAGACTATAAAAGATAAATTATAAGAGCAATACAAATAAAATTTTAAACACTGATTAAACATATAAGAAATAGTTGAAAACAAAAATAATTTCATAAAAAATGTTGATACAGATTAATTTATAAGCTTTCAAAACCACCCACTTGAAACTTAAACATATTTCAAGTACGTGACTTTGAAAGCTTATAAAAGATAAATTATAAGATCAATAAAAATGAAACTTTAAACATTGATTAAACATATAATAAATAGTCGAAAACAAAAATAATTTCATAAAAAATGTTCACCAAAAACAATTTATAAGCTTTCAAAACCATCAACATGAAACTTAAAAATGTTTCAAGTTTCCAACTTTGAAAGACTGTAAAACATAAACTATAAGACCAATAGAAATGAAACATTAAACATTGATTAAACATATAAGAAATAGTTGAAAACAACAAAAACTTCCTAAAAAATGTCCATAAAAATTAATTTATAATCTTTCAAAACATTCTACTTGAAACTTAAAAATGTTTCAAGTACACGAATTTGAAAGACTATAAAACATAAACTATAAGACCAATATAAATGAAACTTTAAACATTGATTAAATATATAAGAAATTAATAAATTTTTTAATTTTAACTTAGTCCTTCTAACTTTGTCCTAGCATTCAGATGCATTCCAACAATGAAAACCTCAACCAGCTTATGTGCTTTACACACAATAGAAACATCTTTGCAATTTTGTCATGCCCCTGAGTATAAATCAACCTCAAAAGCTCTAGATAATTTTTCTTGGTAAGGTGAGATGAGAAGGGAGGTATTATACCATCAGGAAGAGAGATTCTAGAAATGTGCAATGCTATGACAAACCTTTAAATGAAATGTGTCAGTTCCCCACTAGATGTGCATGTTCCTTCAAAATTTTCAGGCTGGAGATAATCCACCTTAAGTTTCACATAGTCTTATGTCTTCCATGTATTAATGTCAAACACTTCAACCAATTTGTTTACTTTATGGGGAAGTAAAACCTCATTCCTTTGAATATGCACATTACCATGAACATATAAGATCATCATTTTGCAAGAAAAACTACTAATCTCATGTTCACTGAAATACCCCTTAACGTAAGAATGATACAAATAGTGTAAGTACCCAATAGCAAGATTCCAATCCATTTTGACTGGGCTATGTGGAATCATTGGTGTTTTCATCTGATTAATAATTTAAAAGGTTTCAAAACCACCTTTCTAAAACTCAAAAATGTTTCAAGTAAGTGACTTTGAAAGCCCATAAAATATAAACCATAAGATCTATTGAAATGAAACTTAAAACATGGATTAAACATATAATAAGTAATTGAAAATAAAAACCATTTATTAAAAGTTGCTGATGAAATACAATTATAAGCTTTAAAAAATACTTCTTTCAACTCAAAAATATTTCAGATATGAGACTTTGAAAGCCTATAAAATATAAACTTAATGACGCATATAAATAAAACTTAAAACATAGATTAAACATATAAGAAGTAGTAGAAAAGTAATTAGTTAATTCTGGTTAGGGGGAAAACTGTTAGACCCTGGAATTGAAGGATAATGGGGATGACAAGGAAACATCAACCCCCACGCCCACCCCTTCCACCCATTCAACCAACTTCGGTAACTCCTATAGAAGTAGCTTTTCAAAAAAAATGAAATGTCACCCCACCACAGCTTCCTACATCCATATTAACCCCCCAATTCAGTTTCATTAAATGTGGACAGCCCCCATTTTTACCAAAGTCAATGATGCACTATTAAACCACCACTTTCAACCCCCGCCTCAATAATACAAAATGCTTTGAGGGATGAGAAATGATTCGGTGCATTTCAATGTTCTAAAATGCACCGAATCATTTCTCATCCCTCAAAGCATTTTGTATTATTGAGGCGGAGGTTGAAAAGTGATGGTTTAATAGTCCATCATTGACTTTGGTAAAAATGGGGGCTGTCCACATTTAATGAAACTGAATTGGGGGGTTAATATGGATGTAGGAAGCTGTGGTGGGGTGACATTTCATTTTTTTTTTGAAAAGCTACTTCTATAGGAGTTACCGAAGTTGGTTGAATGGGTGGAAGGGGTGGGCGTGGGGGTTGATGTTTCCTTGTCATCCCCATTATCCTTCAATTCCAGGGTCTAACAGTTTTCCCCCTAACCAGAATTAACTAATTACTTTTCTACTACTTCTTATATGTTTAATCTATGTTCTAAGTTTTATTTATATGCGTCATTAAGTTTATATTTTATAGGCTTTCAAAGTCTCATATCTGAAATATTTTTGAGTTGAAAGAAGTATTTTTTAAAGCTTATAATTGTATTTCATCAGCAACTTTTAATAAATGGTTTTTATTTTCAATTACTTATTATATGTTTAATCCATGTTTTAAGTTTCATTTCAATAGATCTTATGGTTTATATTTTATGGGCTTTCAAAGTCACTTACTTGAAACATTTTTGAGTTTTAGAAAGGTGGTTTTGAAACCTTTTAAATTATTAATCAGATGAAAACACCAATGATTCCACATAGCCCAGTCAAAATGGATTGGAATCTTGTTATTGGGTACTTACACTATTTGTATCATTCTTACGTTAAGGGGTATTTCAGTGAACATGAGATTAGTAGTTTTTCTTGCAAAATGATGATCTTATATGTTCATGGTAATGTGCATATTCAAAGGAATGAGGTTTTACTTCCCCATAAAGTAAACAAATTGGTTGAAGTGTTTGACATTAATACATGGAAGACATAAGACTATGTGAAACTTAAGGTGGATTATCTCCAGCCTGAAAATTTTGAAGGAACATGCACATTTAGTGGGGAACTGACACATTTCATTTAAAGGTTTGTCATAGCATTGCACATTTCTAGAATCTCTCTTCCTGATGGTATAATACCTCCCTTCTCATCTCACCTTACATGAATAAGTAATGTCAGTGTCTATGGTGAGGCTCTGTCCCACAAGGTGGTGTGCGAATGGTACGTCCATATCGAGAGCGACGTGTTCCATGCTGGGATGGAGTATGATGACCTGGAGAGGGATGATCTTCGGGCACTGGAACATCAATCACGGGAGCCTCTGTCGTAGTCTGAATGGAAGGAGGTGTCGGAGGGATGTCATCGTGTGCACGAGATCCTTCTCCCACTACGTAAGTAGAAGGGGTTGTCAGCATACCCTCGGGAAACCATATAGGCTGTGAAGGATCTGGTATGAAAGATGGCGGCATGGGAGATGACCCCTGATAAATCCCTGGAAAATAAATATCTGGCGAATACTGTGGATATCCGGTCAAAAAAGATGGATCCCATGCTGCATCCTGCTGCACGAACCCAGACGGGTCAGGCTGGACTGATAGAGCACCGACCTCTGCCTCTGGAACAGGTGAGGGCTCACGTGCAGCAGGACGGGGTCTCCGTCGCCGTTGTCGTCGCTGGGGAACAGCACCAGCTGCTGCTGCAGGTTCCTGAGTAGGACCCTCATCTCCTGGGATAGGAGCATCATGTTCCTGAGCAGGAACATCATGTCTCTGGGGTCTAGGATGGATGATACTTTCATGAATAGATCGACAAATCGGCATCGTCTCCTCCAAAGCAGCATGGATCACAGATAAACTAGCAACCTCCTCCTCCTCTGGATCAGTCATGCGACATAGTCGTCGTAGTCTGGTATGCTGTACAGAGATTCAAAATAAATTATAAAATAGCATAATAAATATATTATGTGAAATTTATTGACTTACCAGATCCTGAATCCCTCTCCCGTGCTGAGTCAGATACAATATAGACTTCATTCTATACCATGGCTCATACTCTACCTGATCTGATAGGTAGAATCGCATCGTACGTACACCTGTGATACGATGCTCTGCTCGATTGTCCCAGATGGCGACATATTGGGCATGTCGTCGTCGCCAATCGACATGTTGTCTCCCCGTGAGCTTCAAGCCATGAAGCGCTGGTAACTGTCGTGGTGCAGGTGGAATCAGCTGAACACAGCAAAACTGACGCATAACTCTATCGGGCTGGTGCCACTCAATAATATGAAAGTGAATAAGTGGCACTACAGCCATAACCTCATGAAGTCCAGCAGTACAGTATGTAGGTAAGTCTTGAACCAGACTCCAGTATGGCATCCAATGAATCTGTAATGACATGTGACATTTCATCAGAGAAATTTGTTAACAAAAAACAAAAATGATGATATATACTTACGCTGTCAGGTAGTAAATTGTCCAACATAAGACGATATGCAGCCAAATTGTGGGTTGGAGCATCGATGAAACGATGTGCCTGACTCCACCTATCAAATACAACATTGAAAGTGATAAATAATCAGAAATTAAATATAATAAATCATAATACAATCGGAAACAAATAAATATGACGGATCATACCATCGTCCACGTGGAGCGTCCTGTAGCACATCTATAGGAAGCCTCTGACCAACAGTAACAGGGGCGAGGACAGGGATGTGCTCCCATGCCCACAACTGTATAAGGACGACACATCCTCCGAGATCTGTGTGATCTGAGCGGCATGCCGTACATAATGCTCTATAAGTGTAGGCCAAACATGCAGATCCCCAACTGTATCTCCCGATCCGATCAAAGTCCTCCAGTAAACTAAGATACATCATGTGCACATGCACACCCGAGTGATCTGAACACAATGTACCTCCAATAAGTCGTAAGATATATGCCCGAGCATAACACATGATGGTCTGCTCATCAGCATCAGCAGGTAAATGTGCAAACTGCAAAGCAAGCCAAGGCATAGATATGGACCCACCATCTGTAGCAGTATGATCAGCCAAAATATCGACACCTAATAATCTCTGTGCCAGCTCAGCCCAATCCCCGATGGTGGGTCCAATAACTGCATCTCCCTGAATAGGAAGACCGAGTAACACTGCCACATCCTCTAAGGTGATAGTCATCTCTCCCTCTGGCAAGTGGAATGTGTGAGTCTCTGGTCTCCATCTCTCGACCAAGGCAGCAAGAAGGGGATGATCAGTGTAAGTGAAATCAGAAACGGCAATGCCGTAGAAGCCAGCACGACGTAAGTATGGTATAATAGCAGCTGGAGGCGCCATGTGTCGAAAATGGTGTGCTCGCCGCACCCTAATCCGTCGAACATCCCGACCCTCTATCACATCACGAGAAACATGCCTATGCTGCTCGGTGAGGAGTGGAGCATCATCCATCTGGAAGCCATAAAAGGAAATTAGTATTCACTATAAAATATAAATATAATGTTAAACTTAATAGAATTTAATGATTGGTATAATGAACAATATGTGATGTTTTTTTAGAAAACATTAAGGGAATGTCGTCATATTTTGGAGAACATTTATCTATCGTGTCTTTATATATGTTTTTACCATGAAAATTATGTTTTTTAAGATATGGTGTCATGCATTTATATATATAAACATTTTATCCGGGTTATGTATGATTTATGAAGATCCTTTATGATAAATGTTTTAATAATTTTTTGTCTTCGATGATAAATAACCTTTTTTTAATAATGTTTTTGTTCTCTAAGATTACGTTCAGATTAATGGATTTAAAAGTATTGAATACAGAGGTTCGTTATTGGAAGGAGAGAAGTTGCTTATTGGAAATGTGAAACAATTCTTAAAAAGTTCATCTCTGATATTAACAACATATAACTGACTACATGAAAAGATCATGTTGGATACAACACATCATTGTGGCTGAGTGTGTGAACTCGATCCAGCAATGTTAGGACATCGTTTCCGGTTATGCCCTTCTTGATGACATAGACGACATCTCAACCTTTTCCCTTGTTCTTGAGGCCAATCCATCTCATTTCGTATCCTGTTGGTCTTAGGTCTTCCCCGTGGTCGTAATCTACTGATGTCAGGAATCAGTATGGGCTGGTCTTCAGGCATTGGGAAATATCGAAACTCCCCAACAGGCGTCCATGGCGCAGCATAACAGTTAGAAATGGCCTCCAATCGGTATACTGGATCAACATAAGCTTCCCATGATACGTTCACAGACGCACATGCTGCGATGGCATGTGCGCATGGAAACCTTAATGCTTGAAACTTTCCACACTGACATTGTTTTGCTTCTAGAAGTACCACTAATTTTTCACCGCTGTTACCTGTAATGGGGTTACAATACTCTTGAACTTCAAATGCCGAGTCTTCCCGACGGAATAGACACACTCGATAACTGGAAGCTTCTTCAATGTTCTTGTCAATATCTCGTTGAAAGTTTTTTCCAAATCTTAACCCCTGTTGAATCCCATCTGAGGCCAGTTTTTGTCTATCAACGAAGTACTTGACACAACGATAAAATGTCTCCTGAACTAGGGCAGTAATTGGTAGCTTGCGAAGCCCTTTGAAGATGCCATTTATACACTCCACAATGTTTGTGGTCATGTGTCCATACCTCTTCCCCCCGTCATAGGCCAGTGTCCATTTCTCTTTTGGAATCTTCATCATATAATCATACACTTCTTGGTTAGCCTTGCGGATTTCTTCGTAACGCGCCTCAAACCTTCGTTGATCTGGCTCATATGCTACATAAATATGATCACAGGTCATAGAAAATATATTTTTATTTACATTAAAATAGTAAACATCAATTACAACATTGCTTACCAAGCCTCGTGATTGCATTCTTCATAGCCTCATTATGGAAGGTTTTGCGCACGTTACTAGCAATGTGTCTAATGCAGTATCGATGATGTGCATTTGGGGGCCTCCATGAATCAGGATCCGCATTGATTGCCTCATTGATTGCCCTATGTCGATCAGATATCAAACATACACCTCCAATGCCTGTGAAATGGTTGCTGATGCATGCCAAAAACCAGCTCCAAGATTCATAGTTTTCCTTCTCTACTATTGCAAATGCAAGCGGAAGTGGTGAACGGTTCCCATCTTGGGTTGCCGCAATCAACAATACGCCCTTATACTTTCCAGATAGAAATGTTCCATCAATTTGTATGAAATGTTTACTGAAACGAAATGCGGAAATACATGGGAGGAATGCCCAGAATAACCGATGAAATTGAACACGAGATTGATCCAATCGATTATCTTCAAACACATGTTCCTTCGTATTTATATGGTAGACAACTTGGTTGTTGTGGCTCAGCATGGCTAATAATTGCGGCAACACCCGATACGAGTCATCCCAATCACCGTAGACCTTCACAATTGCCTTCTGTTTCGCTATCCATGCCTTGTTATAAGAAATCTTATAACCAAAAGTTTGAAGAATCCTCTCTTGCACAAGGGCTATAGGAACATCTTGACAGGTCCTAATCATCTCAACGATAACAGTTGACACAAATTCGGCATCCAAAGCAGTGTGATCTTGTGTCAAATTTGGCTGAACACAAGAATGAGCTGCCTCAATCTTTGAAATTCTCCATCCACCAAATGCAATGTCTGGAATCGCCCTCAACCGGAATCTACAGTCTTCATCAAATTTATCACACCGTATAACATATTTTTTTCGACATGATGCCTCAACTACATATCTACAATGCCTCTCAATATGAAATCTTTTTAAGAAGCTCTTCAACGCATCCTTACTTGGAAAATCCCTTCCATTATATAATGTTTTGTCCAACTCACTAAACCTGTCCACTATAACTCCAGGAAACTCTGTTGCAGGTGTCAGAACATTGTTGTCAAATTCAGGTACACGTTCCATTGTTTCGGACCAAGATTCAAAGGGTGGTGGATGATTTAATGTTGGTCGAGAATGTTCTTGAACTACTCTACTTCGAGAAACTACTACCTTATCTTCTCCAGCTCCCTCCCCACCTCCAGCTCCCTCCCCATCATCATTGTCTTCTCCGTCTGTTCCATCATTATTAAATTCCTCATCTGAAGAATGATTTATATGTAAATCCGGTAGATCATCTAAGTTGTCCTCCTCCACAACAGGGCGAACATCCTCAATTTCTTGGGATGAGGCTTCTTCAACAACTATTTGTGCATGTCTACGACTTCGAACATTTTGATGTTTTTGTACATTAGAAACTTCAACATATAACTCCATCATTGCACCATCAGACCGTTGGGAAAATAAAGTTCCCACTTGGACCCAGTGCTCATCAGAAGCCAATGGACAAGCAAGATGCCATAACGTGGCAGGGAATTGCAAATGTCTATAACTAATAGACTTTATCTCTTGATGAGGACCGAGATTTAAGCAACCACGAATTCTATCTTGAAGATCAGTTATGGTAACACAATCAGATGTGTTAACCATAGATGTTGGCTGTATACTATAAGAAGCTCCTTGCTCGGTTTGAATTACCTTTCCATAGCAGTAAACACAAGCAAACATGTCTCTCTACATGAAAAATGTTTACTGATCACTGAATATGTCAATAATGTTTTGTTACGTGTTAAATAAATTTTTTTATCTTCTTAAAGGTATTTTAGTACTTCATGAAGTAAATATCAATCATCTAAAACATATCCCCCGGGAGTGTCAAACCAGGAGCGCAGCAAGGCCCGTTGTCGTGTACCAGGATACCCCAGGTCAGGCCCGAAACTCCTTGTCGGGGCTTTCACCCCTAGGTACAGCTGTGCCAGAGCCACATCATCCACTTGTAGTATCCAGACAGGGATTTAATTGCTTAGATAACGACATAAACTTTCATGACACCAAAATTTTAAAACCTTCCTAAATTAAGCCACTAATGTTTTGTAGAACAATTTTTTAACTTTCCTAAAGATATGTTCAATGATCTCTAAAAAATAAGATTCATTACAGTGCAGTTTAATCACTAGTTAAGTGTCGGTCACTACTTAAGTGCTGGTTAATCACTACTTAAGTGCTGGTTAATCACTACTTAAGTGCTGGTTAATCACTACTTAAGTGCTGGTTAATCACTACTTAAGTGCTGGTTAATCAGTTAGGAGTTGGTCATTCACCACATAATCATCCCTTAATCTTTACTTAATGACCCCTTAATCATCCGTTAATCGTTAGTTAATGACCCCTTAATCGTTAGTTAATGAACCCTTAATCACCCCCTAATCATCCCTAATTAATCACCCCTTATTCACCCATTAATTATTAGTTAATCACCCCTTAAACATTCCTTAATTACCCCTTAATCAGCCCCTAATCATTCCTTAATCGTTAGTTAATCACCCCTTAAACATTCCTTAATTACCCCTTAATCATCATGTAAACATTCCTTAATTACCTCTTAATCATCCCCTAATCATTCCTTAATCATTAGTTAATGACCCCTTAATCACCCCTTAATCGTTAGTTAATCACCCCTTAATCGTTACTTAATCACCCCTAAAACATTCCTTAATTACCCCTTAATCACCCCTTAATCACTCCTTAATCATTAGTTAATGACCCCTTAATCACCCCTTAATCACTCCTTAATTACCCCTTAATCATTAGTTAATCACCCCTTAAACATTCCTTTATTACCCCTTAATCACCCCTTAAACATTCCTTAATTACCCCTTAATCATCACTTAATCATTCCTTAATTACCCCTTAATCATCCCCTTAACCCCTTAATCAGTCCTTAATTGCCCCTTCATTCCTTAATTACCCCTTCATTCCTTAATTACCCCTTAGTTAGTTAATGACCCCTTAATCACCCCCTTAATCCTTAGTTAATCACCCCTTAAACATTCCTTAATTACCCCTTAACCATCCCCTAATCATTCCTTAATCATTAGTTAATGACAACTTAATCACCCCATAATCGTTAGTTAATCACCCCTTAATCGTTACTTAATCGCCCCTAAAACATTCCTTAATTACCCCTTAATCACCCCTTAATCACTCTTTAATTACCCCTTAATCATCACTTAATCATTCCTTAATTACCCCTTAATCATTAGTTAATCACCCCTTAATCACTCCTTAATTACCCCTTAATCATCAATTAATCATTCCTTAGTTACCTTAATGACCCCTTAGTCATCCCTTAATCATCACTTAATCACCCCTTAAACATTCCTTAATTAATCATCCATGGTTAATTACCCCTTCCTTAATCATTATCTAATTAGTCTATGATTATCTCTAAAATATTAATAAATTATTATTATCCCTAATTAACTAATTAAAACATTAATAATATAACTATTTATTTCTTTTCTTTAAATAACTACTACTACATACTTAAATATTTAAAATTAACTAATTACAATTAAATAAATAAATAACTTTAAAATAAAAAAAAATACCTCTAAATGAAGCTTGAAACAAAAATCTTGTACTCTTTGCGTCTCCGGAAGCACCACGAAGAAAAACTCTACTTAGAGAGAGGAGCTCTCAAAATTTTAGAGAGAGGAGCTCTCAAAATTTTAGAGAGAGGAGCTCTCAAAATTTTAGAGAGAGGAGCTCTCAAAATTTTAGAGAGAGGAGCTCTCAAAATTTTAGAGAGAAGAGGGTTTTTTGAGTGAGGAAGGGTGGGAGGGGCGGCTCCCTTTTATAGGGAAATTTTTGGCAAAGGCGGCAACTGGGAAGCCGCCTTTCGCAGAAATAATTTCGAAAGGCGGACACTGGTGTGCCGCCTTTCGTTTCCCCAATGGTGGAAGGCGGTTCCTGGAGAACCGCCTTTGGCCCGGCGGAAACCGAACCGAAGGCGGCACACCATGTGCCGCCTTTAGGATGTAAAAAAAAAAAATTTTTAAACCTGGATGTATTTTTAAAATTTTTTTTTTGAAAAAATGTAAAAAAAAAAATAACTCACCCAACCCAAATGGATGGTTGAGATCGATTGGGTGGCAATCTTGATCAATGACCAGAATGAAAGCCCGAGTAAAACATGGATAGCTAGGGTTTTTTGGGTCCATATAGGGCATCAATTAAGCCTTGTTTTTTGATCAATGATCTCATTTTAATTTTCCAAAGATTGAAATCTTTGTCTCCATCGAATTTTTCTATTTTGTATCTCATTGTAGACATGTTTATCTAAGTGAGTAGATTCCGAGTGATTAGGGATAATGTTAGGTGTAAACCCCGAACAACTGACCAATCTCACTGGGTATACACGTACAATTTGATACAAAATAAATTAATGTTCAAATGGATGCAAGGATTTCAATAGCAGGTTGTAATTAATTAAACAATCATGAATTAAACAAAGATATAAATGTTGAAAAAAAGAAAGAAAGAAAAACTTATTAAATTAGGAGCATTAATCAAAATTAAAATCCAAAGTAATCCATAGAGGCTTTGATACCACTTTTTATGGTTGAGAGGTGATGTGAACAAAAGAATAAAAAAACAAAACAACTAAAGAACCAAATCAGGAAATTTTTAATTCGATAACTATAACATCATAACCATATAAAAGAACACAAAAAAGCAAAAAATAGTAAACAATATGAGTATTTACGTGCTTCAGTCCCTTTGGGACCTACTGCCCGACAAGAAAACCACCCCACTCATGCACTTTATTAATTTCTCAAAGGAAACGAGATTGACAGTATATTGGCGTGAAACAATAAACAACAAAAATACACAGAAGTTCTAAAGAAAAAAAACCAAAACCAAGAAAGGAGGAGAAGCTCACAACATCGGATATTTCAGTCCAGCTGTCCAGATCTCTTCAAGCAGTGGATCTATAGTAGATCCATGTTGCGAAGCTGCTCCACATTGAGCATCAGATCTAGATACACTAGGGTTACACTACCACAAAATAGGGCAAGGGAAGCGCTGCCCTTTAATAGTGCTAAACATAAAGTGCTGATAAAGAGGTGTGCCTTTATCAACGCTAGATAAAAGAGCTGATAAAGCTAACATTTATCAGTGCTAAAATAAGCATTGATAAAGGTGTACCCTTTATCAGTGTTTTTTTTAGCGCTGATAAAGGGCACATTTATCAGCGCTATTATTAGCGCTGATAAATGTTTTTATTCTTAATTTATATAAAATTATAATATTTATAATCAAAAATAATGTTTTTTGTATAGATTAACAATTATATACCAATATTTTTAAATATATACTCTTTATTTTTATAAATATTAATAAATAAATAAATATTTATCTTATATGTCATTTTAAATAAATATATAAGAATATAAATAAATTATTAAATTAAAACAACTAGAACCTTTATCAGTGCTCGTTAAAAGCGCTGATAAAGGTTCCAACGGTTTTTATTTAAGAACCCTAATAGGCCCCTCCTCTCTTGCATGCGTTCAAGATTTCGCGGAAGCTGAACCCGACCCCTTTTCCGCCGCAACCTCTCCTCCTCCTCCTCCTCCGCCACTGGGTTTTGCTCCTCCGCCGTGACCGTCATCCTCCTATACCGCTGCAGCCTCTGGCGCCGCTGCCTCTGCCGCAGTTGCCTCCTCCGCCGCTACCTCCGCCGCCGCTGCCTCCTCCGCCGCTACCTCTGCCGCGACTTCCTCCTCCACGACTGCCTCTGGCATGTGCTAAACAACACCTTCACGGTGAGTTTTCTCCTATTACTCATTGGTTTCCTCTTGTTCTCATGTTATTACTGTTTGATATTGATGATTATAATGTGAAATGTATGGGCTAAACGCCTTGCTGAAAATCGTGGCCGTTGGTGGTCCTTGTTTGCGCACTAAATGAATTGCATGTTAGTTGGTTCCTGTTGAACATTTGAATATAAAAATTGGTAATGTACGTATACTTGACTTATGAATGAACGCCCCAAGATGATAAAACTTTTGTGATAACCCCTGAATTAAGAAACAAAATTGAATAAGGGATGCTTTGTAAAATCTGAAATTGTGATTGTTTGGTTTGTATGGTGTTGCGACTGTGAGCATGATTGTGTGTTTGTATGGTGTTGCGGTTGTTGGCATGATTGATATTACCTTTTTTTCCATATTTTAGTTCTTCCACCATTGAATATCAATCCAAACTTTACCCATTTCAATGGCACCACCACTTTGTTACTAGTACAATTCCACTGAATCCTAGAAAACCACTTCACTAGAGGACTCTATGAGACACTTTATGGACACCCTAGTCAAAAATGGATTTCACCTAATTACTTTTTGTGTGGGAAAAACTATTGGAGAATAAAAACTCACATGCCTCTCTATTTATAGAAAAAAAATCTTTGTGCTGCTCATTTTCAATGCAGTGGTGGAGACAAAAAAAATTGAGGAATGTGATGTGATCATCAAGCTTTAGGGAAATTACAATGAGATATGATTTTATTATTTATGTGTTTGACTCATTCTCCACAAACCTAGAATTCACTTCTTATTCTTAAAAAAAATTGTCAATGATGACCATTTTTTTATGATAAAATGATTATAGTGAGAAAATAATGAAAATAAATAATAATTAAGTAAATTATTCTTCTTCTCATAAGGTGCACAAAATTAAATACTTCATGCTAGTTTAATTATTTTACTTCGATTAAATTTTACCTATGTTCATGCTAGTTTTATTATTTTAATATTTTATTTCTAGCATGGGATGAGCATGAGGATGAAGCTTTCACATGTTTTCTAAAATTTTATTTCATGGATTTTTCCTTGTATTTTTTTATAATGTGGGTTTTTTTGTATTGATGATTATTTAAACTAAAAATTAACCTCAATAATATTATTATTTGGTAATTTATTTCTTTGTGGAATAAATTTTAGTTCAAATAATTGTAATACATTAAGAAACTTCCCCCCCATGAATAGAGAATTATAATATTGTCTAATACTAATGTTCTTTGATGAACCTAAACATGAGATCACCCATGGGTGGTTGAGTATTTTTCCCACCACCACCGTCACAAATATTCAAATGTAATACACATTTGAGTTTTATGGTTATTCTGCAATGTCACAATAGAGTAAAATCGAGGAGTTCTTGGGTTTAGAAGCATGATGATAATGATATGGTGAGTTCTAGGTGTATTTTAAAGAATAGTTGGATGATGATGGATTAGACAGTGATAGTTGGAAAGATATTAACCCAATAAGGTGCATTGGATGCTATGAGGGCGACAAATTTGGTCGGTAATGGAAACACAACTATGAAAGGAGGTGAAAGTGGTGTGTATGGTGTGAAGATGATGTTTTTCAGATTCTATATATTTTTTAAAATACATGGTATGTAGTCTTGTTAAATGTAACATGCTTCACCATACATGGATTTCATATAGATTTTAATGCCACACAACATTTATCTCCAAAATTTACATCACATGACTCATCTTCTGACTCAAACTTGGAATACTTTTCATTTTAAATGTTACATGTCATGTGAGCCTAGGTCACACACAATGTATCTCCAAGACATATACTTCAACATGAAACCATGTACATGACATGAAATAATGGTATAACCACATGATATGTGTTTTACTTCACTCACACCGTGTATAGATACCATATAAACTTGATGTGTATAGACTATACACCCCTAGTGGTCATGTAAGGACTACACACCATGTATTCCACAAAAATGTGATGCATAGCCAGTGTGGTGACTCAATATGTATCTAAAGTACACACCTTTAGCTCAAGTTGTTCTATATGTCATGTATTTTTAGAGGCATCATGCAGTCTTTGTAAGACTAACTTGGAATTAATTTTATATATGTCAGATTAAATCAGGTAAATCTTTTCCATACACGATGTTCACCCTAATAGACACACCATGTATATGGATTTCACATGAGTTTAAAAATGGTAGTATACAACCAACCTTGACTGAGAACCCTACACATTGTGTACCCATTGAACAAATTGTGTGTTATGTTATTTTCATTATTATTATTTATTTTTCACTTATATGATAGTATTTCATGTACGAGTATCCCATTATAAATATCTTCTCATGTAGATCACAATAGTATGATTCCCTCAATCATTGGAAATTGCATATGATGTGGTTTGGATATTTTAATTATCTTCACTCTGCTTGAGAGTTGACAAGTGACAAGTGAGATGTTTGGAGAAAATATAGAGTATGGTACTCCCCCATGTTTCAGTGAAGAGTCCTCCATGTATAGGTTTTAGGTACTCTATGGAGATATACAAAAGGCAGTGCACAGTCCCCCATATATAGACAGAGTTCAAGTATTTTTACATGTTTTGGGGTAGGTTCCTCTATATCATCAGAGTCAGTACTCTCTCATGTATCGATGGGGGGTCCTCTGTTAGTGGATTCAGTACTCCCCCATGTGTCGAGGTAGGGTCCTCCAAAAGGGTTAGGTACTCCCTCGGTAGACACACATATAAATCAATGGTGTGTAATCCATAACTATAGTTCTAGAGATATAACATGGAAGTTATAGAAGAATTTAAGATCAAGAGTCTCAAAACTAATAAAATATTAACATGTAGAACACTTTGGGATATCATCATCCTTTTGAGCCCTTTTTATTTCCTTTCAGTTATGAATTGCAGTCAGATTGTCGACTATGGGTTATGTGGGACTTACACTACCCAAGGTATCACTAATTTCTTGTATGATACGATCCTTCATGGGAATGCACTATGATGACTAGTTTCTTCCTTTTACATGGTTTTCTTGACATTGGATTATGTCTAGTTCCTTTATGATACTTTATATTACCCCTTGGTCTTAGGTTTTGGTTGACCTATTGTTATATCCTTATATTTTTTTTGAGGGAATCCTATTGGTTATGTTTACAATCACACTTATATGTCCTTTATAACCACATGTGATGTGTTTATTTTTATATTTTATAGTTTGGAGATGAAATTTGTGGATAGAGTTAGTGAGGTTAGAGTAACAGTTAAATTGTATCCAATAATGGTTCATGGTAGAGGAATTTGTACCATGATTTTTTTTATAAAACCCAAACAATTCTACTTGATTAATTAAAACATGACATTAGGAATGTTCGAGATCGAACCCATAAAGATGATGAATATGAATAAAGAATGGATAAATGCCAATTGGTTGACAAAAGAGTATGAAGATGGCGTGAAAGAGTTTATCAAGTTTGCAGAAGATCATGCATGTGACCCTTCTCAAATCCTTTGTTCGTGTTTACGCTGTTGTTATTCAAGACAAATTAGTCCAGAGGATTTGGAAGAAGACCTGATCTGTCACGGAATAGATCGAAGCTATACATGTTAGAATAAATACGGGGAAAAATGAATGTAGGTAGTGGCTCAGATAACACGACGTTTTATGGATCATATGATATGATTACAAGCATGAACAACGAAGAAGATCATATGGAGGATGTGATTACAGATGTGAATGATGATGAATATTGTATTGAGCAAATGAAAAGGATAGTTGAAGATGAACTTCATGATTGCCCAATTTTTTTTGAGAAGTTAAAGAGTTGTGCAAAAACACCATTGTATACCGGTTGCACTAAATACACAGCATTGTCTGCCGTACTGAAGCTGTATAATTTGAAAGCAGGAAATGGGCGGAGTGATGCCAATTTTACGGAACTACTTGCTCTCTTGAATGACATGTTCCCATAAGATAATGAGCTCCCAAGCCGAACATTCAATGTCAAACGAATGCTATGATCGATGGGTATGATCTATGAAGGAATACACGCCTGCCTGAATGACTGTATATTATTTCACAAGGACCAAAAATCACTTAAAAGAATTCCCAAAGTGTGGTGCTTCTCGATACAAGAAAGATGATTCCAGCCCTATGAAAGTTGTATGGTAATTTCCAATCATTCCAAGGTTTAGGCGCCTATATAAAAGTGAGGATACTGTAGTACAATTGACATGGAATACAGATACAAAAATTAAAGATGAGAAACTACGTCACCCGACAGACTCTCCTCAGTGGAAGAGAATTGATCATGAGTATCCTGAATTTGGAAATGAGCTGAGAAACCTTCATCTTGTATTATCTACAGATGGGGTGAATCCTTTTGGTTTTCAAAGCAACAGTCACTGTACATGGCCGATTATGTTGGTAAATTATAACTTACCACTGTGGTTATGCATGAAATGAAAATACATCATGTTATCTATTCTTATATTAGGACCAAAACAACAGGGTAATGATATTGATGTTTATTTGGCTCTATTGATCGAGGATTTGAAAATATTGTGGGATTTAGGTGTTACGTTGTATGATGCTTAAAAAAATGAAGATTTCACTTTGAAAGCCATGTTGTATGGGACGATAAATGACTTTTCTTCTTATGGATTTTTTTCAGGATATAACATTAAAGGAACTCAAGGGTGTCCCGTTTGTGAACAAGGTACACAGTCAATTAGGTTGAAACATTCATCTAAAACCATGTTTCTAAGACATCACATATTTCTACCCCGATGACATAAGTTCCAATCTTGGATGACATCATTCGACGGAAGTTCAGAAGAAAATACAACACCGTCTCTACTAACAGGTGATCAATTGTTTGAGAAAGTAAAATATGTGGACACTACTTTTGGAAAACCATTTTCAAAAAACCTTACAAAAACTGATTGGAAAAAGAGATCAATTTTTTTTGAATTACCATACTGGAATTGTCTGTATGTCAGACATTTTCTTGATGTTGTGCATGTTGAAAAAAATGTATGTGATAGTGTCATCGGCACATTTCTAAATGCACCCGAAAAAAAGGATGGAATTAAGGCTAGATTGGACACGGTTGAGATGAGAATATCAGAAGAGTTGGCACCAGTGAAGGGTGAAAAACGAACATTTCTTCCTCCTACTGCTTACACTCTTTCCAGGCAGAAGAGATATCAGTTTTGCAACTTCTTGAATTACGTAAAGTTCCAGAGGGGTATTCATCAAATATCAAGAACATCATGTTAATGAGCGATTTAAAATTAAAGGGTCTGAAATCGCATAACTGCCATATTTTGATGAAAGATATAATTTCTATAGCTTTACGTTGAATTTTTCCCAAGAATGTCTGCCATACATTAACAAAGCTCTGTTTCTTCTTCAAAGTTATATGAAGCAAAGTTATAGACCCGACGAAATTACCAACTATGGAAAAAAAAATTTCTGTCATATTATGTGAATTAGAAATGTTCTTCTCGCCAAATTTTTTTGATATGATGGTTCATTTGGTGAGAGAGATTCGACTATGTGGTCTTGTACATTATATATGGATGTACCCCATTGAACAACATATGAATATTTTGAAAGGGTATGTCAAAAATCAAAGTTGTCCAGAGGGTTGTATTATGGAGCAATATATTGTTGAGGAAGCCGTTGAATTCTGTACTGAATACCTGTATGGAGTGGAAAACATTGTCCAATAAAAATATCATCACACTAGGCAGCTTGAGGGTGAAGGAAATTCTAGAAGAGAGGTTGTCACAATCAATATTACAGATCGGGAGTAGGCTCACCTTTACGTTTTGCATAACAGTTTCGATGTTGACCCATATGTTCAAACCCACAAATAAATTATTATGCATTTGAATCCTTCTAGGGTTGAAAAATGAATATCAGATAAACATAATCGACAGTTTATAGGATAGTTTCAGGACTATATTTTAAAGCAGTTATATGAAAATCCAAACTCAATTTCAGAATGACTTTGATGGCTAGCCGGAGGAGCAAGTATGTACGTATTATCTTACAATGCTTATGAAGTTAATGGTTATACATTCTATACTAATGAACATGATGAAGACAGTACCATGCAGAATAGTGGGCTTACACTTGTGGCTGAGGTGATGCATGTTTCCGGTGATAAGGACATAAATCTAATTTATGAGAATATGTCATACTTTGGTATCATAAAACAAATATGGGAGTTGGATTATGTGAAATTCAAAATGCCAATTTTTCAATGCAAGTGAGTTGATAACTGGAGTACTATTAAAATTGATGAATTAGGATTCGTGAAAGTTGATTTAAGTAAGGAAGGGGAGAAAGACGAACCATTTATAATAGAATCACAGGCAGTATAAGTATTTTATGCTCTAGACCCCGCAAACCAAAATTGGTCAATTGTTCTATTATCGACCAAAACAACTGAAGGGTCAGATGAAAGTTTAATGGAGGATTCCCTTTTTATAGGGACTTCACAATCATTTCACAGCGGTCCCAATGTAGACGGTATTTTGTATGTCAGAGGAGACCACAATGAAGGGATTTAAATAGTCAATAGAGGGGTTAAATCTCTTCATCCTTAAAAAAGATAAAGTATAATAATCATGTTATTTGTTTATTGTAATATACATTGTGTTACATTATGTTATTATCTGTTTGATGCTGCTTTTATGTAATATAAATTAAATGTTAAACCACTTCTGTAGATAATGACTTCTGTACCTACTGATGTGCCCAATCCCGAGGCACAAAAGGTCTCTCAACCAGCTGTTGGTGGTCCCAGTTCAAAGAAACAACAGGTTTCTCAACCTGTTGTTGCTGGTCCTAGTGCTGAGGTACAATAGGTTTCTCAACCTATTGCTGCTGGTCCCAGTGCCGAGGTACAACAGGTTTCTCAACCTATTGTTGCTGGTCCGAATGCTGTTGCTAGCACTCCGGAGGAACATAATGATGATACTTCTGAAGAAATGGTAGGAAATGAAACCCTGAAAGCACAAAAAAAAAAAACAAGAGCACCGTAGTTTGACAGTGTTATCCAAAATCTTTAAGGCAAAAGAAAAAGGCATCAAATTTGAGGTGGGATGGAATAAGCGAGGCCAACATGTTAACCCCAATAGATCCATCTTTAGTAGCTACATTGGGATCGTCACTCGGCAACACGTGCCGATTGATGTATAGTTGTGGCACCATGTTGTCACTGGGTTTAAGACACTAATGTGGGAAGATATTATGGTAACATTATGATATCATTTTTTTACTTTATTAAAATAAAATAAAATACTAAAACATTGACTTACTCTTCATCATCCATTGTAGAGTGCATTTATAGTAGATGCCTCACACAAGGAATATGTATTAATAGTTTTAGGAAGGATTCATAGAGGTTTCCACACAATTTTAACGAAATATTATCTTAAAGATGCTAAAGGGAAAATAAAGTCGCACCCACCTCCTCTTTATGCACACTTGATATCCCAAGGAGCGTGGGATACATTTAGCAACCGTCATGGGGAGCATAATTTTCAGGTACATTGTGTGGGGTAATACGTTGTTTTACGTTTCTTGTATTCATCACTTTGATTGATAGTTTTTTATTTATGAAACAACAACTGAGTTATGAAAATAAAGAACGTGCAACAAAACCTGCGTACCCTTACCGTAAAGAAAGGATGGGGTACTCTTCACTTGAGAAAAATTGGTACGTCTTTTAAATCTACCGCACTACTTTTATGTGACATAAAACAACACCATAACCATGTTTCTCTGTTTATGTACAGATTGATGAATCGAAATTGAAATCCATATCCATCCCACACCATATTCTATGGAAGGAGGCTCGTGTAAATAAAGAGGGGATACTGATATATGAAAACACACAAAAAGTATGGTAACCATGTATAAGTATGACATAATATAAATTTGATTTGATTTAAATCACTATTACATAACAATGACTACTTATTTTTCTATATTTTCTATCTGACATAGTCACAGGAATCAACAACACCCGCACCAGATGCATATATACTTTCAAAGGCCTTGAATTAGCCAAAACAGTATGGTCGCTTCAGAGGTGTGGGTTTTGGGGTGACACCCCAAACATATTTTCAAAAACAAAAACAAGCGGAAGATCAAAATGAAAAAAATGGAAAAGTTGTAAGAAAAATTATCTATTCTTCAAGAATAATTACAATACTAGAGAGAGATGATATCAAGTTTGATGGGGGAGAGGCAAAGAGAAGAAAAAACTCAACAACAACCCATGCATGATGATCCCGCCCCACCCCCCACTAGCTTGGAGGAGAGTCATTCCCCTAAAAAACCTGACTTAGCTGAGTTAATCAATGTTTTAATAATTGTTTCTGTGAAATGTGAATCACATAGACACTAATACTTTTCCTGTAGTAATATTATACAAGGTGAAAATGACTGTGATTTATATCTATCAACTCCCACCTATCATCTTGTAGTGAGGGCTACGATGTTCAGTACGCAAAATGACATGCTATACAATAGACAACTTCCAACAGATCATTTCAGAGTGTCAATTAATGTAGCTAATGAGCTGAGTGACGAGCTACCTGTTCCAAATGAAGATGATGAAATTCATACGGTTGAACAAGCTATTGGAACATTCATCACATGGCCGTAAATTATTTAAAAAAAACATGTCGACAAGGAGGTATCCATTTCTAATTTATTTTTCAAGTTAGAACTTTAACATTTAATAAAAAAAAGGTCTGAAATGATGAATGTTATTAAAGAATGACAAAGAGAAGGGGGTGAAATGAAATATCAGCTCAAAACTCTCTCAAGGATCAACCAACCGATTGAAACAGTCTACTAAGAGCACCTTCACCCCGCCCGTTCTATATCCACAATTAATATCATTGCAGGCTCATGTGGATACAAAGTTGATAGACGGAAATGCTTACACAGTTGATTTTGAAAAAAATATGTACATAGAGGAAGCATTGGATTTCATTAGTGCTGAAAATGTAAATGAAATCCTCAAGTATGAATGGTTAGGTGCCCCAATTGTAAATGTATACATGAGGTATGTTTTCATGATTTGATTTTACAAAAACTGATATACACTGATAATTACGACTAAATACATTTCATATTTTTTGCAGGCGTATATATGAAAAACAGTTGAAGGTATTTCTCCATGAACAAACATTTGGACACGTTAGTCCTCACATCACCTCTTCAAAAGAGGAAATATATTCTAATAAAGAGGCTGCAATAATTTCATCCCTACTCAAATCATTTGAAAACAAAATTATGGATGACATACTCTTTTTAATACCAACGACGCAGGGGTAAAACTCTACAATTTAATTATATCAACTATATTTTCATTTCTTTCTTTAATTATTCTTTTTTGTGTTTTTAGATAGCATTGGATGCTGATTACAGTCAATTTGGATACTCCAAAGATTTATTTTCTAGATTCAATGCATGGATATCCAACAAATTGACCATGCATGATGGCGTTTGTTAATTTGTAATACACTAGATCCAACATTTTAAAACTAAACATCTAGTTATATAATTTATATTATCTTTTAATAAGGATTCTATTATGATAGGGTGGTGCATCAATATCGTCTACTTCATGGAATGAATCCAGGGCCTAAGGATAAGAATGCCTATAAGATCTAAAACTAGAAAAGTATCCTGGTATATATAATAACATTGCACTATCCAAACATATATCGAAACAAATTAATTATTTTTGTCGATGTTTCTGCAGTGTCCAAAACAAAGAAATGGAAAGGATTATGGTTATTATGTTTGTAAATTTATAAAAGAGATCGCATTTCATCAACAAACTAGCATCCCTGATGAGGTATTTCAGAAAATAATTATGATTTCATTTAAAATATTTATTAATCATTTGTGTATTTATATTTTTTCAGTACTACCATGACTGTCGCAAAAACTCATATTCATAAGATGACATAGATGTGTTTAGAAATGAATGGGAAGCATACCTGATGGAAGATTATACACAAATAGGATGAAGGTGAATTCCTACTACTTTTGTTATCCATATATGATCATTGATATCTCCTTTATTTACATTTATTGAGCATATATGATCACCCTTTATTATGTTTTATATACATAGGTTATGAAGAATGGTTTTAGAAATGATTTTACTTTCTAGTAAAGCATAACTCATTGGACTACACTGATCGATAGTGTGGAAGTCGACCAATGCATAGTCATTCAGTCCACTCACGAGCATTTTAAAATCTTGATGGGAACCAATATCTTGGATTTTCATTTTTATAATTAGTTTCCCTTATATGTGGGTGGGGGTGTACAGGAGGGAGGGGTGTCCAGAAGTGTGGGGGGGTGTCCAAGAGGGGGGGGGGGTGTCTGGGAGGGGGTGTGCCCAAGAGGGAGGGGGTGTCCAGGTGTGAGGGTGGGTGGGGGTGTCCAGAAGGGAGGGGGGCTGTCCAGGGGGTGTCTAAGAGTGGGGGGTGTCCAGAAGGGAGGGGGGTGTCCAGGGGGTGTCCATGAATGGGGTGTCTAGGAGGGTAGGGAGGGGGTGTGTCTAGAAGGTAGGGGGTTTTCAGACAAAGATCCATTCAATTCCATTAAATACTGATAATATACAATGGGTATATTACTTCTAGAGTAGCCTGAAGTGGGTCTGTAGTGAGGCATAAAAAGTTCCAACCAACCAAACCAATTCCAAGCCCATGTAAAGGCCCAATAATTATATTCTAGTTCAATTTGAGGCCCAATATATATTATTTAATGTCATAAAGACCCAACATATGCATCATTTACCTTTCTCACATTAGATTTATGTGAAATTTCATTCCTATTCCTCCAATATATTTTTTTGTTTGGTATTTTTCCTTGATTTATTGAAATGTATCTATTAAAAATATATATGATTTTATAATTCATATTAGTGAATGATGGTGTATGAGTATTATTTATTCCATTATCAAATAGATGATGAAAATATAGTTGGATAAAGAAGGTTATTAATGGGTATACACTAAAGAACTAGGAGGGAGGGGGTGTCCAGGAGGAAGGAGGGGTGTCCAGGAGGGAGGGGGGTGTCTAGGTGGGAGGGTGGGTGGGGGTGTCTAGGAGTGGGGGGGGGGGGGTGTCCAGGAGGGAAGGGGGGTGTCCAGGGGGTGGGAAGGGGGTTTTCCAGGAGTGGAGGGGAGGGAGGGGTTGTCCAGGAAGGAGGGGGTGTTCAATAGTGGAGGGGGTGTCCAGGAGGGGATGGGGCTGTCCAGGAGGGGAGGGGGATGTACAGGGGGTGGGAAGGGGGTTGTCCAGGGAAAGGGGCTATAAGGGGAGGGAGGGGGGGTTGTCTAGGAGGAGGGAGGGGGGATGCATGTGGAGTGATGGGAGGGGGGATGTCCAGGGGTAGAGAGGGAGCTGTTTAGGGGGGGCTGTCTTGGGGAGGGGAGGGAGGGGGGTTGTCCAGGAAGAAGGGGGTGTCCAGGAGGGGAGGGGGCTGTCCAGGGGGTGGGAAGGGGGCTGTCCAGGAGGTGGGAAGGGGGCTGTCCAGGTGGGGGATGTCTAGGGAAAGGGAGGGGGCTGCAAGGGGAGGGAGGGGGGTTGTCCAGAAGGAGGGAGGGGGCTGCAGGTGGAGTGGTGGGAGGGGGGGGGGGGGGTTGTCTCGGGGAGGAGAGGGAGGGGGGTTATCCAGGAAGGAGGGGGTGTCTAGGAGGGAAGGGGGGATATCTAGGAGAGGGGGGGGGGGGGGCTATCCAGGAGGTGGGAAGGGGGCTGTCAAGGGAAAGGGAGGGGGATGCAAGGGGAGGGAGGGGGTCATCCAGGAGGGGGGAGGGGGCTGTAGGTGGAGTGGTGGGAGGGCGGGATGTCCATGGGTAGGGAGGTGGCTGTAGGGGGGGTTGTCTAGGAGGAGGGAGGGGGCTGCAGGTGGAGTGGTGGGAGGGGGTCTATCTAGGGGGGCTGTTTCAGGGAGGGGAGAGGGGGGGGGGTTGGCTAATCACACTAAAGAACTAGGAGATCAAGAGAAAAGTGAACCGGTATGATCATGACCTATCTAATTGTGTAGGTTATCATCAGGACCTCTCTAAAACCAAGAAATACATTCCTTCCATACCTTCAACGAGACCTTATATTTTTTATGGAGTCCTTGGAGAGGCATAAGTGGTCAGGGTCCAAGAAGGGTTGGACCCAATGTCTGATGTGGACGCGCTAGCACTCATTCCCTTTGACCTGGAATGGGAGAGTACACTCTTAAAGGCTCCTGATATATATAACTATTATATTTATAACCTATCTAGGATTGTGGCATCACTAGGAAAATGTTATAATTTATTCTAAAATTTAATACTCCTATGAAATTGAATACACCATTATGTATATGTCATATTGTATAACCTGTGGAGATTCCTCCCTTTTTTTATTATCAATAAATGAAACCTTTTGGATTCCATGTTGTTGTTGACATTTATTACTCTTCTTTTCTCATCCATGTAATCTTAACAAAACAATATTTATAAGTCAATGAATCATGTTGAGCCTCTTCTAAAATATTAATTCAATCCAAGGAAATATGGACATATAAAGGTTGTAATAGGTAAAAATTGAAATTTTATTAATGTATTCTTTCATATTAATGTTTAATTTATTTCATTATTGTATTACTAACATAATATTTGTTTTCTTATATAGGTGAAATCTTTTTCTTGAGTTTGAATGCTTTTTTCGGAAACTAATACCATGGACGACAATTTTTTAGAACGGATCATGGATGCAAAAAGCATGAAACATCAATGTTTTTAACTGTTTGTTGGATAATTGTAATTGTAATCAAATTAAACATTGTTTGAAATTTATATAACATTGTGTTATTTTTTATTCATGATTTCAAGTAAATGTATATAACATTTTTGTTCTTCTGCGCTTTGTGTGTAGGTGTTGTTTGTGCTGTGTGTGCAGGTGTTGTCTCAGGTGTGAAGGTGCTGTGTAGGTGTTGGTTTTGCACGAGCAATTTGGCCTTTATCAATGCTAATTCAGCACTGATAAATGTATCATATATCATCACTCAAAATAGAACTGATAAAGGTGGTATTTATCAGTGCTATTTTTAGCGCTGATATATTATCCATTTATCAGTGCTAAAAATAGTGCTGATAAAAGAGACCCTCTATCTTCGCCGTGATTAACAGTGCTTTTTTAGCGCTGTTAAAGGCGATTTTTAATTCTATTAAAAGCCCTATTTTTAGTAGTGCTGGAGGTCACCAGATATGAACTCCCATGGTTGACAACCATGGATCTAGAGTAGGGCATTTGGAAACCACTGATATTGAGCCGTCGCGGCTTAAAACCACAAATATGGAGTAGTCGGGACTAGAAAACACCAGATTTGGACTTCCACAGCTAGAGAAGCAAGATCCAATGGTAGAAGAGTCCCTTATAAAGGTAAACTGACAAAAAATGAAGCATCTTCTCCAACTTCTTTGGCGATAAGGGAAACATCGTATTTCAAATCGGTCCGCACAAAAGATCTTCAAGGTGATCCAACGATAATCAAACCCACGTAATAGCTCGCCCAAAGAGAATCCACCATGAAACCCTCTACTGAATAGAACCTCCAATGCACTGTGAAACATTCCAACCCAAATTGATGGTTGTGATCAATTGGGCAGTAGCCTTGATCAATGGACAGATTGAAAGCCCAAGTAAAACATGGATATCCAGGGTAGCATCCTTAAAATGAGCTGGCCAATATAATTGGCCCAAACAAAAGATAGGCCCAATAGTACAAAAATAAAACAACTAGAACAATATAAATAATACTTTGAGAAAAATTAATATAATACAATTGCATGTGTTAGACAAATTAAAATGGAAGAATTAATTAAATGGAAAATTCAATATGAAAATCAAAAAAATGAATACCCAATTTTCACAAGATCTATGGTATGTAAGTCTGGTTTGAGTGCTTATGAAATCAAAAGGGAGTTGACATCTGAGATAATATTGAACAAGGAAAACTCTTTTGCTGCATGATTACCCTCTTTCTCAAATTATGGTGGAGGCCCAACATCCTGATCCTTCTTATGCTTAGAATTCATCTCCTTCCATTCAACATCATCATGACCTGGGTGAAGAAATTTAGGACTCCCAAATCTATTAGTGGTCTCCAAAATAGGATGATTCTTCTTATAGCCTTTCTAAATTATTAAAGCGACACCAGATGGGTAAGATCTTGAGCCTATATTTAGATGAGTAGAAAACTGATCAAACATGTCCCCATCATCGAAATCCTCCTGGGGCATGTGAATTAAGCCTTCATAATTTGTTTTCATATTAAATTTTGGTTTAATGTATATGATTCCATTTTATTATACACACTGGATCTTTATTATTCTTGGGCCTGTTTTTTTCTTTGGCCTTTTTTCAAATTGGGTAGGATGGGTTTTTGACCTTGTTCTTTGTCCTACCGCTTGACATGGTGGCAATATTCATTTTGTTGGGCGCTTCTATTTCCATAATTGATTATCCATGCTTCCCCTCTGCACCTAGCCATCCATGTGTTTCTACAGATGTTTGAGCCACTATGGTTTATTTGACATATCTTTTTTTCCCTTTCTTCATGGAACCCACGGATTGGGCATGCAGTTTCGAGGAATCAATCAGTGTCAGGGGGTTTCATCACCCTTATGCATTTTTCCCTAGGAATCATCATTCGAATCCTTCTTCACAACTTGGATCTCTCAGTTTCACAGGTGAAACTCTAGCTCACCATCCCTTCCATTGTCTTACTGGAGCTCTGTCCAGGTTTTTCAACCTCCTCAACTTCACCTCATGGTCATTCTATGGTGGAGGTGACATTCTTACTCATCGGAAGAAGATTGACCCCTTTTGCGACAACTCCTATAACATGGAAGGAGGACTTAGAGATGTAATAAATCGATCCAGGAGACTGTGACGTATCCATCCAAATATTAAAGAGATCAGGACTGCCAAAAAGATTATCATCCAAAACTGTAAGTATTGAGTTTTGGTTTCATTTCCATTTAAAGTTTGTAATTTTTTTACCTTCGTCCTATATCTTTCTTTCTCACTGAACTGCATCTCTTTTATAATTTTCTTTTCCCTTTTGAGCAGTAATAAAAGCGTGCATGTGTGTGGTGTTCTTTTCGTGCAGTAGGTCCCCTAAGGGACCGAAGCACATTAAATCCTTATGTTCATTTACTGATTTCTTTAATTCTTTCATCTGGTATTATACTATGGCATTAATATTATCAAACTCCATAGTTCCATATTTAGTCCTTTGTAATTATTTGGTTACTAGTTCTATTTACACTACCCTTCAACCACAACAAGTGGTATCAGAGCCTCTCTTTCTTACAGTGGTCTTTGTTTTTTATTACTACTTTAGTTTACACAATCTGGTTTCTTGCGTTCTGTTTACAGTTTCATTAATTCAGGTTTTCTTGCCCTTATTTTTTGCATTCATATCTCTGTTTAATTCTAGCATGTTTAATTGATTTCTTTTTGTTATTAAAACCATTGTATTCATTGAAATACTCTGTATTTCGTATCTCACAGTGCATGTACACCCAGTGATATTAGTCTGTTCTTGGGGGCATAATCCTAACGTTGTCCCCAACCACTCAACATCCACTCATCTAGATAAACATGTCTATAATGTGATACAAAATCAAGAAGTTCTATGGATACAACGATTTCAATTTAATGAAAATTAAAATGAGGGAATTTCTTGTTCAATAAGGTTTAATTGATGCCCTATCTGGGCCTATGAAACTCATTACAACTGCTAATGAAACTGACCAAACCATTATAGAGTACCAACAAGTTCCTCCTAACATACTCGTTAAGGCCCATAATTCCACTTTTCTTTTCTTAGGTGATAAGGTCCTTAGAGAAGTGGATTATGAGTCCATCGCTACTGGAATATGGATTAAACTTGAAAAATTATAAATGAATTCCTCATTAGTAGGAAGACTTTACAAGAAGCCCAATATGTTCACATTTGAAATGAAGCCTGATACTTCTATAAAAATCCTTTTAGATGAATTTAATAAATTCATGTTAGACCTAGCCAATATCAATGTTTCTGTAGATGATGAGGATTAGGCGACGATACTCTTAATATCTCTTGACCATAGTTTCAACACACTTTTCAAGACCATGATGTATGGTCGAGACTCTCTAACTTTAGAAGAAGTTAAATCAGCCCTTCGGTCTAAGGAACTCCATTCTAGACCTAAGATAAAAAGTGAGGATGATAGTTTGTTTACCATGGGAAGACCTCCAATTAAAGGTAAAAAACAGTTTAATAGAGACAAAAGTAATAGTAGTAAATAACCCACACCAAGGACTGGTTCCAAGGATAGAAAAGTTATGTGCTTTCACTGTGGTAAACCCAAGGACATTAAGCCTGAGTTTAGGAAGCTCAAGCATGAGATAGAATAAAAAAAAGCCAGTGATTAGTCTCTTATGGCTGACTTAGTCTATGAAACTGCTGATGTGTCCAACCATACACTCAATCAAGAGTGGGTCTTTCACTCCGACTATTCTTTTCACATGTTTCCATACAAAGAGTCTTTTTTAGAGCTGTTTGAAAAGGTATAAGGGTATTTCTTCTTAGGGAATAATCAAAGGTGCAAGGTTGGGGGAATATGCTCTATTCTAACAGATTTATATGATCAATCCATCATCACCTTACTTGATGTAAGGTGTGTTCCTAACATTCAAATAAACTTAATCTTTTTAGGGGTCCTTGATCAAAATGGATTTACCTTTAAACTAGAAGTAGGTTGTATCAATATCTCTAAAGGATCAAGAAAAATCATTAAATATATATTACTAATGGGTTATATGTTTTGAATGGAAAGACACATTAAATAAAATTGGGTAGTGTTTACAATATAAACATTGATAATACTATGTTATGGCATAAATTATTGGGGCATGTAAGCTCCAAAGGCTTAGAGGAACTCAACGAGCAGGGGATGTTGAGTGACATCACACATGCTAATATTCCATTTATTGGAGAGAGAGAGAGAAAACCATTAATGGATAAATTTAGCTCAACATTAAAAGATGAGTTTCTACTAACATTAATTGAGAATTAATTCTCAATATTAATGGATGAAAAAATTAATGTTAACTACATTAATTGGAGATATGGACTTGAGGTCTATATAAATGGATGTTGTGACATTTGTTTAGTATGACTGATGAGTAGAATACATGGCTTGACCATGGTGAAAGTGGCTCCCCTTTTGGGGAATCCAACCTGGGCACACATAAAGAGATGTAGGCACCAGAGCCAAAGGTGTAGGTCGAGACCTGCAAGGGCGGAGACCAGAAGGAGGGAGCCAGAAGATACGATGATTGAATGATGTTGGTGGCACATATTTTAGTGATCTAGGTAGAGTTTCAAAAGATATAAATTATTGTATCCAAGATGTTTCTCCTCATTGAATTAAAGTGATGTTGTCATTATCTCATGGATATAAGATTAAAGTCCAAATCACGTAGTCTTATTTTGAATTGTTTTGTAATTTGTGCTTGCATGTATGTTTGTTTTCCGTGCACTTTTATTCATTACTGTGAATGAATACCCTGGGAGGATCAGAACCAAATGCAAGGATGACTCGATGCAGTGTCCTGGGTGCATGTACTTTCCAGTTTCGAACACCAAAGTCATGGGGGATCTTCCGGAACAAGTTTTTCACTTGTTGCTTCGAACTCCAATCCCTAAAAATTCAATCCATTGATGAAGTTGTTGTGTAGGAACTTCTTGATCAACATTTAAAGCCTGAATAGTTGATTATGGAAAGGGCTTGCAAAGGTAAAAGAAAATCATACATTGCCTCCTTGATGAAGTTAAAAAACACAAAGGCAATTGTGCTTCACTCTGATTCAAGTCTATCCAAAGAAGGTGTTTCAGACCTCCCCATTGCTACCTCTGTAACTATAGGGAATCAGAAAGATTCAAATATCATTTTGGAGCATTCTATTATTTGTAACAAACCTATCCAAGATTCTTCTGCTCCTGCTAATTAGATGGGATATAAAAGTAGTGATAAGTACCATGGGGGGATATGGGTGAGCTACCCCTACTGGATGGATCTAAAATGGGTTCACCAATGACCCTTGTACAAGTTTTTGTCCTGAAAAAGGTGATGGTACCCACCTCCAATACATTTTGGGTGCTTGCTAAGGCTGTACCTTTGGAGGCATATTTTTCAGTTTCTCAGACAATTGAAGATTATGTTAGTCAGGAATGTAAAGACACGGCAGGGGATATAAAACTTAGACCGGGCCATCATGATATGGGTATATCAGAAACTGGGGTTTCATCTTTAGATGAAGAACATGAACCCTGATAGAGACCAAAGTCCTGGAAATGTAGACAATATTTATGGGGAAGACCTCCTCATAGGAGGGGTTGGTGGGGCTCGAACATTACTCATGTTGTTGATTTTCTTGATTTTTAGTGCCATTTTGGTTTTTGTCTTTGATGTGGGCAGTCTTTCCATGTCTGTGCTCCTCCTTTTCATTGTAATTTTTTTTATTTTAATAAAAGGGATTGGTCCTTTGTTCCCTATCTCTAACCTTATAAAAAAATTGTGTCAAATTGTAAACAAACATTGATATTACAAAATGTTATTAAATTTATATTGATTTTAATTAGTCAATAGTTTTAATTATATTTATTTTTAATTAACTTAAAACTTAATATATGACATATATATTAAATATAAAAACATATTTAGTATTATATAAGTTATATTTAAGCAAATTATATATATATATATATATATCAATATATATATATATATATTTTTAAAGGTTGGGGCTGAAACCTCATTTATTATTTAAAGCAAAGACCTCTTTCAAACTAGGTAGAGGGGTACCCATTACATAGCCCGAAGGCCCAAGATCAAGTGGTCTAAATATAAGGCCTGAAAGCCCATTTTTTTGGCTCAAAGATCCCATCGGTGAATAGTAATGCTACAGTACCCGGGCTGCTACAGTGCCTGCTACAGTACCGCCGCCGCTACAGCCCTGCTACAGTGCCTCCACCGCTATAGTGCTACCACTGCTACAGTCCCACGACTGCTACAGTACTGCTACAGTGACCTACTACAGTGCTGCAATAGTACCCAAAAATTAGTCCCTGCCCGGATTTGATCCTGGGTCATTTGGATGCCAAGGAGCCTTTACCACTTGGGTACAGGCTCGTTGGCATCAATGTATATATATATATATTTATATATTAAATTTTATTTTTAATAAAATGTTTTTTTACTGAGAAGATCATCTTTTATCAGTTCTAAAATATGAACCGATAAAGGTCACTATTATTAGCGCTAGAAAAAACATTGATAAAGATAACCTTTATCGGCATTAAGAAAAAGTGTTGATAAAGGTAGTACATTTGTCAACGCTTTTCTTAGCACTGATAATGATACCCTTTATCTGTGCTTTTATCTAGGGTCGATAAAACCACCCCTTTATCTGTGTTTTTTTGTTAGAGTTGATAAAAGGCACCGCAAAATATTTTTGATTTTGTAGTAGTGATTATAAATGTGTGTGTGTGTTTGTGTTGTATATGTGTGTGTGAGAGTGTGACTCTCTCTCTCTCTCTCCCTCCCTCCCTCTCTCTCTCTCTATATATATATGTGTGTGTTTTTGTGCATCTATATATATATATATAATTATTGTGTGTCTATACTATGAATGTATATATATTTTAATATATATTTATTGTAATGTATAAATATATATTGTAAAATCCCAAGTAAATAAAGAATAAAACATTTTCATATTTATTAATATTTGCTAATTAAATATTAATTTTACTTTAAAGGGGTTGCTATGTTCGATAGCGTACCCGATACGCAACAAAGAGTTTCTTTGAAATCTTACGTTGCACACTAGTAATAAAATAATATTATTTTAAATGGTAGTTAACACGTAGCCGTTGTATTGGCGGGAATGAATAGAAATAAATAAAATATGATTATATATGTTTTTTTAAATGTTTCTACATTTATCCAATAAAAGATAAAGGCTTAAAATATGAAAAGAATTCAATTTTAGGCATATATACTCTAACATTCACTAAAGGTCGACTTATCACCTTTTCATGGAGAACCTTCTTTAAATATAGTTTTGGTAACTATTATACTTTCTATTGGACCAAATAAATCTCTTCTTTAGAATCGGGACATCAAAATTTACTTTGTGTAAATTTTTGGTATTTTTCCGATAAAGATCATTTTTTAATGAATAGTGAAAAATGTTGTATTTTAATTCAAAACCACTTTTTAATCTAATTTATTTATATGATTAGATTATCTTTTGAATTGGTTTTAAAGTGAAATTAGAATATATTTTTACCATTTAATCTAATAGTGGTCGCTGGAATTAATTTCACTTTGAAATCGGACTTAAACTAGTGTCAATCTTTTGATACTTTTTGTTTCATAAAAACACGCTATTTGTTTTGACAGCGGGAATTAATTATTAAATTAATTAATGAAACTTATATGTTTTGAATTTTGTAAAATAGACATCATTTTTGAATTTGGAATATCAAATATAGCTTAGGGTGAATTTTTGGTATTTTTCTGAAAAACTTCAATTTTTGATGAATAGTGAAACCACTAAGTGGTACTTAAAAAACTGATTTTTATTTTAAATAAAACTTTACCACTTCTTTGTTTTGAATTTCAAAAAAATCCGACATACATGGTTGTCATTAATAAGTAAAATGTGGTTCAATGGGATTAAAATAATTTTTTGGTGAATAGTAACTTTTAAGTTTTTAATCGCGATTAGAGGTAATTAGTGTAGTTTAAGATAAAAGTAATTTTTTAATAATATAAAATGACCTAGACACATGTACTACCCTTATTGGATGTGTCATGGCTGACCAAGAAAATCCATGGGTCAACTTTGGGACCCCATGGATCCACTTTGGTAGGAAAATGACATTAATATCTTTTTATTTAAAGTTAAAATAAAAATGTCACAAACATGAGTTGTTTTACTAAAACAATTTTTAAATGGGGTTATACAAGTCATATTTTTGAATATAAATATTAATTAGAAAGCTAAAACTCTTTAATACATCATTATATTATTTTTATAATTTTTAGACATTAAATAAATTAAATTATTTATGACACCATGATGATGCATCGATTACCTCATTATTTAATGATTTAAATAAAATAAAAAGATAATGTAAAATATAAGACCTACACATGTCAAAAACCTATTGGATGGGTGTATTTTGAACTCTTATAACCTTACCCTCTAAATATATAATTGTGGGACCCTTTTTATCTGAAAATCATTTTATAATAAAGTAACCTTTTATAACTTTCCAAGAGTGCCCCTCCTCTCCTCTTATAAAAGGCCCCCACCTCTACCACCTTACCCACACTTACAAAGCCTTTGGATCATCCTACCCCTGCTCATTTTGTCTCTCCACATCCCTCTCTTACTCCTTGAAGCCTCTCTTTGGGCAGAAGTCTTCCCAAGGAAGCCTTTGAGCTCAAATAAAAAAGAGTTACCCATTTTAAAGGTAGTGTTTTCTCTTGTGTTCTTATGTTTTATTTTGCTTCTCCAACACCCTAAACTCTTTTTATTCATTTCTTTTGTAACAACACCAGTATACTCAATATACTAGGATGTTGTTATAAGAATTAGTCGAGCTAGAATTACTCACACCTACATCTAATGGTTAAAGAACATACTGTTTCCGTGGATGGTGAATTTCTGCCTCACGAAACGATGATTGTTCAACACACATATAACACCTTCAAAGGTGGACATTAAGATGTCACTATATTTATATATGATATATAATATGTTTATGTTGTCCTTAAGCTTATTTATTTTTCATTTATGTCATACCTTTATGGTTTCCATTATGGGTAAATGCGATATCTTCATTTTAGGAAGTGCCACTACTGGAAATCCAGCATTTCCCAACAGTTTAGAACCGTTGGGAAAGGCTGCAGAACCATTGGTATATGTTATACCAACGGTTCTGCAAACCGTGGGGAAGTAAGCCATTGGGAAAGACTTTTCCCAACGGTTTACAAAGAACCGTTGGGATAGGTTAGAAAAAATCAACCTATCCCAACGGTTTGGCCCGTTGGGAAATCAACAGAGAATTTTCTTTCCCAACGGTTTACAAACCGTTGGTAAAAACAACCATTCAACAGGATATCCCAACGGTTTCAAACCGTTGGGATAGGGTGTTTTTACCAACGGTTCCTTGAACCGTTGGTAAAAACAGCTACATAGAGCCTATGCCAACGGTTTTCAAACCGTTGGCATAGGCTTTGCTGTGCAAATTGCATAGCAGCCTGCAATTTGCACAGCAGGTCTGGTTTTTGGGCATTCACCCTCGGTTTCAATTCAATTTTCAATCCAATTATGCCCTCATTTTCAATTCATTTTTCAATCCAATTATTGTACCTGTAACACATATAATGCATACATATAGAGAACAAACCAACACATACAAATAATGCAAACCAACCAACCAACACATATGCCAGTTGATGTTTTTCACTTAAAATGTCGTCCTTTTGAAATAAAATATGGACACTATGAGTGGTGCCGACCACACTGCGTCTCCAATTGAGGCGGGGTTGATTCGTACACATCACATATGACCCATGGATCGTTCTCCTAAAGTTTAAATGGAAACCGAATGCGTTTGGTCGGTTTTCCGTATGTACTTAAAATGTTGTCCATTTTAAACAAAATAGTGACACTTAGACTAATCCTGACCACACCGCGACTCAGATTCATCCCGGGTTGGCTCGTACATGTCACATATGACCCATGGATCGTTGTGATAAATTATCAAAAGATTACGAATGCGTTTGGTCGGTTTTGCATATGCCAGTTGTTCTTTTCATTTATAATCATGTCCATTTTAAACAAAAGAGACAGAGTTAGAGCGGTGTCGGCCACACCGCGTCTCGGATTAAGATGGTGTTGACTTGTACACATCACATATGACCCATGGATCGTTCTCCTAAAGTTTCAACGGAAACCGAATCCGTTTGGTCATTTTTCTGTATGTACTTAAAATGGTGTCCATTTTAAACAAAAGAGAGTCACTTAGACTTATCCTAGCCACACCGTGACTCAGATTCATCCCGGGTTGGCTCGTACACATCACATATGACCCATGGATTGTTGGGATAAATTATCAACAGATTCGGAATGCGTTTGGTCGGTTTTCCGTATGTCAGTTGATGATTTTCACTTAAAATGACGTCCTTTTGAAACAAAATACGGACACTTTGAGTGGTGCCGGCCACACCGCATGTCGGATTGAGGTGGGGATGATTCTTACATGTCACATATGACCCATGGATCGTTCTCCTAAAGTTTCAACGGAAACCGAATCCGTTTGGTCATTTTTCTGTATGTACTTAAAATGGTGTCCATTTTAAACAAAAGAGAGTCACTTAGACTTATCCTGGCCACACCGTGACTCAAATTCATCCCGGGTTGGCTCTTACACATCACATATGACCCATGGATTGTTGGGATAAATTATCAACAGATTCGGAATGCGTTTGGTCGGTTTTCCGTATGTCAGTTGATGCTTTTCACTTAAAATGACGTCCTTTTGAAACAAAATACGGACACTTTGAGTGGTGCCGGCCACACCACGTCTCCGGATTGAGCTGAAACCACCGTGCAACATTCTAATTATTATTTGTGACGTGTACGCACAGACGGCACGTCAATCGGACGTGCGGTTTGCGCGGTACGACTCAATATTCGTGTTTTAAGTGATGCGCGCGCTTCGTAAACGCGCGTGAGGGGGGTCCAAACGGGCCGAACGAAGTCGGAATGGCCTGAAATCAGACGAAAAATACGGGAGAGTGATTTATGAAGTGGTAGATCAGATGGCACATCAATCGGACGTGCCGTGTTCCCGCGGTGACCGACAACGCAGTTCTGGTGTCATAAACGGCCAAAACGGGCGTCCAACGGTCAAATTCATAGCGGACGACCTCATATTGAGCTGAAACCACCGTGCAACATTCTAATTATTATTCGTGACGTGTAAGCGCAGACGGCACATCAATCGGACGTGCGGTTTGCGCGGTACGACTCAATATTCGTATTTTAAGTGATGCGCGCGCTTCGTAAACGCGCGTGAGGGGGGTCCAAACGGGCCGAACGAAGTCGGAATGGCCTGAAATCAAACGAAAAATACGGGTGAGTGATTTTTGAAGTGGTCGAGCAGACGGCATGTCAATTGGACGTGCCCTGTGCCCGCGGTGACCGACAACGCAGTTCTGGTGTCATAAACGGCCAAAACGGGCGTCAAACGGTCAAATTCATAGCGGATGACCTCGGATTGAGCTGAAACCACCGTGAAACATTCTAATTATTATTCGTGGTGTGTACGCGCAGATGGAACGTCAATTGGATTTGCGGTTTGCGCGGTACGGCTCAATATTCGTGTTTTAAGTGATGCGCGCGCTTCGTAAACGCGCGTGAGGGTGGTCCAAACGGGCTGAACGATTTCGGAATGGCCTGAAATCAGACGACAAATACGGGTGAGTGATTTATGAAGTGGTCAAGCCGACGGCACGTCAATCGGACGTGCCGTGTGCCCGCGGTGACCGACAACGCAGTTCTGGTGTCATAAACGGCCAAAACGGGCGTCCAACGGTCAAATTCATAGAGGACGACCTCGGATTGACCTGAAACCACCGTGAAACATTCTAATTATTATTCGTGACATGTACGCGTAGACGGAACGTCAATCGGACGTGCGGTTTGTGCGGTACGGCTCAATATTCGTGTTTTAAGTGATGCGCGCGCTTCGTAAACGCGCATGAGGGGGGTCCAAATGGGCCAAACGAAGTCGGAATGGCCTGAAATCAGACGACAAATACGGGAGAGTGATTTATGAAGTGGTCGAGCAGACGGCACGTCAATCGGACGTGCCGTGTGCCCGCGGTGACCGACAACGCAGTTCTGGTGTCATAAACGGCCAAAACGGGCGTCCAACGGTCAAATTCATAGCGGACGACCTCGGATTGACCAGAAACCACGGTGCAACATTCTAATTATTATTCGTGACATGTACGCGCAGAAGGCACGTCAATCGGACGTGCGGTTTGCGCGGTACGGCTCAATATTCGTGTTTTAAGTGATGCGCGCACTTCGTAAACGCGCGTGAGGGGGGTCCAAACGGGCCGAACGAAGTCGGAATGGCCTGAAATCAGACGAAAAATACGGGAGAGTGATTTATGAAGTGGTCGAGCAGACGGCACGTCAATCGGACGTGCCGTGTGCCCGCGGTGACCGACAACGCGGTTCTAGTGTCATAAACGGCCAAAACGGGCGTCCAACGGTCAAATTCATAGCGGACGACCTCGGATTGACCTGAAACCACCGTGAAACATTCTAATTATTATTCGTGACGTGTACGCGTAGACGACACGTCAATCGGAAGTGCGGTTTGCGCGGTACGACTCAATATTCGTGTTTTAAGTGATGCGCGCGCTTCGTAAACGCGCGTGAGGGGGGTCCAAACGGGCCGAACGAAGTCGGAATGGCCTGAAATTAGAATAAAAATATGGGTGAGTGATTTCTGAAGTGGTCGAGCAGACGGCACGTCAATTGGACGTGCCATGTGCCCGCGGTGACCGACAACGCAGTTCTGGTGTCATAAACGGCCAAAACGGGCGTCAAACGGTCAAATTCATAGTGGACGACCTCGGATTGAGCTGAAACCACCGTGAAACATTCTAATTATTATTCGTGAGGTGTACGCGCAGACGGAATGTCAATCGGACGTGCGGTTTTCACGGTACGGCTCAATATTCGTGTTTTAAGTGATGCGCACGCTTCGTAAACGCGCGTGAGGGTGGTCCAAACGGGACGAACGATTTTGGAATGGCCTGAAATCAGACGACAAATACGGGTGAGTGATTTATGAAGTGGTCGAGCAGACGGCGCGTCAATCGGACGTGCCGTGTGCCCGTGGTGACCGACAACGCAGTTCTGGTGTCATAAACGGCCAAAACGGGCGTCCAATGGTCAAATTCATAGCAGACGACCTCGTATTGACCTGAAACCACCGTGCAAAATTCTAATTATTATTCGTGACATGTACGCGCAGACGGCACATCAATCGGACGTGCGGTTTGCGCGGTACGACTCAATATTCATGTTTTAAGTGATGCGCGCGCTTCGCAAACGCGCGTGAGGGGGGTCCAAACGGGCCAAACGAAGTCGGAATGGCCTGAAATCAGACGACACATACGGGAGAGTGATTTATGAAGTGGTAGAGCAGACGACACGTCAATCGGATGTGCCGTGTGCCCGCGGTGCCCGACAACGCAGTTCTGGTGTCATAAACGGCCAAAACGGGCGTCCAACGGTCAAATTCATAGCGGACGACCTCGGATTGACCTGAAACCACCGTGAAACATTCTAATTATTATTCGTGACATGTAAGCGCAGACGGAACGTCAATCAGACGTGCGGTTTGCGCGGTACGGCTCAATATTCGTGTTTTAAGTGATGCGCGCGCTTCGTAAACGCGCGTGAGGGGGGTCCAAACGGGCCGAACGAAGTCGGAATGGCCTGAAATCAGACGAAAAATACGGGAGAGTGATTTATGATGTGGTCGAGCAGACGGCATGTCAATCGGACGTGCCGTGTGCCCGCGGTGACCGACAACGCAGTTCTGGTGTCATAAACGGCCAAAACGGGCGTCCAACGGTCAAATTCATAGCGGACGACCTCGGATTGACCTGAAACCACCGTGAAACATTCTAATTATTATTCGTGACCTGTACGCATAGACGGAACGTCAATCGGACGTGCGGTTTGCGCGGTACGACTCAATATTCGTGTTTTAAGTGATGCGCGCGCTTCGTAAACGCGCGTGAGGGTGGTCCAAACGGGCCGAACAATTTCGGAATGTCCTGAAATCAGACGACAAATACGGGTGAGTGATTTATGAAGTGGTCGAGCAGACGGCATGTCAATCGGACGTGCCGTGTGCCCGCGGTGACCGACAACGTAGTTCTGGTGTCATAAACGGCCAAAACGGGCGTCAAACGGTCAAATTCATAGAGGATGACCTCGAATTGACCTGAAACCACCGTGAAACATTCTAATTATTATTTGTGATGTGTACGCGCAGACGGAATGCCAATCGGACGTGCAGTTTGCGCGGTACAGCTCAATATTCGTGTTTTAAGTGATGCGCGCGCTTCGTAAACGCGCGTGAGGGGGTCCAAATGGGCCGAACGAAGTCGGAATGGCCTGAAATCAGATGAAAAATACGGGACAGTGATTTCTGAAGTGGTCGAGCAGACGGCACGTCAATCGGACGTGCCGTGTGCCCGCGGTGACCGACAACGCAGTTCTGGTGTCATAAACGGCCAAAACGGGCGTCCAACGGTCAAATTCATAGCGGATGACCTCAGATTGAGCTGAAACCACCGTGCAACATTCTAATTATTATTCGTGATGTGTAAGCGTAGACGGCACGTCAATCGGACGTGCGGTTTGCGCGGTACGGCTCAATATTCGTATTTTAAGTGATGCACGCGCTTCGTAAACGCGCGTGAGGGGGGTCCAAACGGGCCGAACGAAGTCGGAATGACCTGAAATCAGATGAAAAATACGGGTGAGTTATTTCTGAAGTGGTCGAGTAGACGACATGTCAATTGGACGTGCCATGTGCCCGCGGTGACCGACAACGCAGTTCTGGTGTCATAAACGGCCAAAACGGGCGTCCAACGGTCAAATTCATAGCGGACGACCTCAGATTGAGCTGAAACCACCGTGCAACATTATAATTATTATTCGTGACGTGTACACGCAGACGAAACGTCAATCGGACGTGCGGTTTGCGCGGTACGGCTCAATATTCATATTTTAAGTGATGCACGCGCTTCGTAAATGCGCGTGAGGGGGGTCCAAACGGACCGAACGAAGTCGGAATGACCTGAAATCAGACGAAAAATACGGGTGAGTGATTTATGAAGTGGTCGAGCAGACGGTACGTCAATTGGACATGCCATGTGCCCGCGGTGACCGACAACGCAGTTCTGGTGTCATAAATGGCCAAAACGGGCGTCCAACGATCAAATTCATAGTGGACAACCTCAGATTGAGCTGAAACCACCGTGGAACATTCTAATTATTATTCGTGATGTGTACGCGTAGACGGCACGTCAATCGGACGTGCGGTTTGCGCGGTACGGCTTAATATTCGTATTTTAAGTGATGCACGTGCTTCGTAAACGTGCGTGAGAGGGTCCAAATGGGCCGAACGAAGTCAGAATGACTTGAAATCAGACGACAAATACGGGTGAGTGATTTATGAAGTGGTCGAGTAGACGGCACATCAATTGGACATGCCGTGTTCCCGCGGTGACCGACAACGCAGTTCTGGTGTCATAAACGGCCAGAACGGGCGTCAAACGGTCAAATTCATAGCGGACGACCTCGGATTGACTTGAAACCACCGTTCAACATTCTAATTATTATTCATGACGTGTACGCGTAGACGACATGTCAATCGGATGTGCCATGTGCCCGCGGTGACCGACAACGCAGTTCTGGTGTCATAAACGGCCAAAATACTCTCCATTTTAAACAAAATAGAGACACTTTGAGTGGTGTCGGCCACACCGCGCCTCGGATTGAGGTGGCGTTGACTCGTACACGTCACATATGACCCATGGATCATTCTCCTAAAGTTTCAACAGAAACCGAATGCGTTTGGTCGGTTTTCCGCATGTCATTTTTTGTTTTCACTAAAAATGAAGTCCATTTTAAACAAAATAGAGACACTTTGAGTGGTATCGGCCACACCGCGCCTCAGATTGAGGTGGCATTGACTCGTACACGTCACATATGACCCATGGATCGTTCTCCTAAAGTTTCAACAGAAACCGAATGCGTTTGGTCGGTTTTCCGTATGTACTTAAAATACTGTCCATTTTAAACAAAAGAAAGTCACTTAGAGTGGTCCTGACCACACCGCATCTCGGATTTAGGCGGGGTTGACTCGTACACGTCTGAAATGACCCATGGATCGTTGTATTAAAGTATCAACACAATCCGAATGCGTTTGGCCAGTTTTCCGTATGCCAGTTGATGTTTTTCACTTAAAATGATGTCCTTTTGAAACAAAAGACATACACTTTGAGTTGTTCCGACCACACCGCGCCTCGGATTGAGGCGGGGTTGATTCGTACACGTCACATATGACCCATGGATCGTTGTCCTAAAGCATCAACACATTTTGAATGCGTTTGGTCAGTTTTTCGTATGTCACTTTTTGTTTTCACTTAAAATCTTATGGAAATTCATATAGAATATTTTTATATCATATTTAGTATGGATTAGATTTTAGTTGATCGTGCTATGAAACATTTCAGAGCTAATGAAATTAAGGAAGGTGGAGGGGATGTCCGGGGGGGCTGTCCGGTGGGTGTCCGGGGGGCTGTCCGGGGACCAAGGAGGAGGGTGGGGGGGCTGTGCGGGGGGTGTTTGGGGGTTGTTCCGGGGGTTGTTCGGGGTTGTTCAGGGGGCTGTCTGGGGGTTGTTCAGGGGGTTGTTCAGGGGTTGTTCAGGGGTTGTCCGGGGGGTTGTCCGGGGTTGTTCAGGGGGCTGTCCGGGGGGTGTTTGGGGGGTTGTCCGGGGTCCAAGGGGGAGGGTGGGGGGGTTGTCCGGGGGGCTATCCGGGGTCCAGGGTGGAGGGTTGGGGGCTGTACGGGGGGCTGTCCAAGGGGCTGTCCGCGGGGCTATCCGGGGGGTGTTTGGGGGGTGTTCGGGGTCCAAGGGGGAGGGGGGGTTGTCCAGGGTCCAAGAATGAGGGGGGTTGTCCAGGGAGTTCTCAAACACACAACCACTAAAGGACAACAACATCCATAAAAACAGACAATATATAAAAATAACTCAACTCCAATACTATACTACGAGTCTAGATAAAACCAACAACTAGAATAGATTAAACATCAAATCTCAGTAATATAAGTCAAAAATGTAACAGATCAATATGTCCCACATCAACATCACCATCACCATCATCATCATCATCATCACCCTCATCATCGTCCTCCTCATCGTCCTCACCCTCCACAACGCCTTCCTCCTCGCCTTCGCCCTCCTCCTCGCCCTCCTCATCTCCCCCCTCTTCTGTATCAGACTCCTCGCCATCATCATCTTCAAGATGGACATCGGCCTGACCACCACTGGAACTTCCACCTGGTGCACCATATATAGAATGTATCGACGACATGTATTCATCAATCGCTGGGCTGGCCTCTGCTGGAAGTGTTGGACGTAGAACTTCAATAAATTTCATAAATGCACTGTTTGCCCTAGCAGACTGTTCTGCCGTCTCTGTGGCCCTTTTCTCAGCCTGTTCTGCCTGTGCCCTAACTTGCTGCAGCTCGGTGGCACTACAACTCGTACCTGAGGCAGGCCAATACCTCGTCGGGGCTATCCTAGGTCGGCAGCATACTCTGCCAGAATGATCCTCTCCCAACACCTGATGTAAGTGATCAGATGGCCCAAAATTTTCTGCTTCTTGGGCATCGAGGGCCTCTAAAGCATCCTGTTACAAATATAAATATATTATTAAGTTACGAAATAGATATTAAAATATAAAATCAACAGATTAAAACTTACAATCTGCTGCTGAGTCGCTTCGTTGACAGCACTTCCATCCTTTTTTCGTCTACTCGAGCAAAACAGTTTTGCTCGAGGCACACGTCCTTCAATATTTTGTACTTGCCTCTACAATGACATTGAAAACAAAAGTTATATAAAAACTTTAGAAAATGATTAAATAATTGAGGAAACAAAATAAAATGTAAGTCGTAAAGAAAACTTATAAACAATTGTTATACCTGCTACCTCTCATGATCCGGCATCGTCGTGCGTCCTAGTGTATGGAGGTATTTTTTTGCATCAATGTTTTTTTTATTTTTTCTAGATGATTCCTAAATAAAATTTGATAATGCAAAGGATAATATTAATGCAAAACTTGAAAGTTAGCATTTAAATACCTCAAATGTAATTCATACCTTAAACTGGGTACTCGTCCAATGAGTAATCATCTGACGATACTGCTCTATAGGACAATCATCCACAACTGGTACCGCCTCTAACTCAGTGCCAACTCTAGCACGCCAGCCAATATACAGCTCATGCTTGTAGGCTCTCCAAAGCTCGCCTAAATCCTTTAGACATTCCAGTCATGCACCCTCACCATCAGGAAAATTAAATCGAAGCTGAAATCAAAATATTAATTCATATAAATACAAAAATAATTCATGGCATTAAATACAACATATTTTTTTACCCATATCTATGCCCAAGATCTATCTTTGACCTCATGTGGCAAATGTCTCCACGACAGCGGGCTGACGGGAATGATGTCGGAGTATTTGGCAAGCGTCGCCAGAAAACTCCGACATTGCTGCCCTGTTTTCTCAACCATCTGATTGCCTTCATTATATTCCACCATAACCTGTGTGCGACGGTTCCACACCGAACGCATGCGTGTACGGCCCCGCCCCCGCCTCCTGTCAGTAGATGTATCTGTCATGAAAGAAAAAAAAATATTTTATCAAAACATGTTATAATGAAAATAAATATTGCTATAAATTTTTTTTAGGGTTTTATAAATATACCTGCGCTAGTCTGATCAATGAGTGGCGCCGGATCCACAGAACCTGATGGAACACCCTCTGGTGGAACAGGAGTCGAAGACGATGGAATATAAAAGCTCGGAGAGACAGAAGTAGAAGGAAAAGAAGATGGAACAACTGTATGACCTGATGCTGACTGGGGAGTGGGAATCATCATGGGATGTGAAAATGATGGGGCAGAAGATGCAGAAGGTAGCGAAAACATGGGAGGCCTAAATACCCCATGTGTCCCTAACGACACACCGGGATCAGAATGTGGGAAGGCTGAAATGTCAGTGGGAGGGGCAGGGTCTAGTCGGGCACGAGCAGCTCTACGTCCACCTCTGGTACGAACCCTCCTCGTACCACCGGCCTAAGTACTAGGATCAGTACTAGGCTCCTCGTAGAATAACTGTCGACGTAATGGTGGATCCTACAAAAAAGTTTACAAAAAAAAATAATCACATGACATTATATATTCTGTAAATATATATATATATATATATATATTTGAAATAAAGTACTCACTGTAGGCACTAATGGTGGAATGCCCATCTCCTCCATCCGACGATTGTTCTCCGCCATTTTTTTTCTTCGTCTCTCTTCAATTGGCTGCATTTTCTGCATTTGAAAACAAATATGTAATTAATTAGAAAAAGAAAATTAATGTGTAAACCAAAAAACTAAATATATGAGGGAATGAGGGGATTCATTGGTAATTTAGCTATCAATTGTTTTAGAAGAGCTTGAATGAATTTAATAAAACATACAAGTTGTAATGTTCACCAAGTTAGAAATATTGTTTGATTTGGTTTGAATAGAGTTCAATTCCAAATTAGAAAATGCAATTCAAATAAAACAGCAACCAATAAACATTGAAAATTCACATAATGGTCAAGTTAGCTAAAACATATTTGTGATCAATACTAAATAAATATGAATATTACCAACCTTAACAACCCAACTCGAGGTAAACCAAAAGAATTGAGAACATGGATGAATGATTCTATATATTTCCAACCACAACTTCAGGTTCACAATCAACTCTGACAATTGAGCTATTGGAGTCATCAAAAGAAATAAATGGATTGGTTCCAATGGCAATAGGGACAGTGTCAATTCCATCATCAGCATCATCAAAAATATGTCTTGGAATTACTTCAACTATGACACCAAATTCCGGTTGAAGTTGATCTTTGACATAAAAAACTTGTTTAGCCATTGATGCCAACACATATGGTTCTTTGGTAGCAAGAGTGCGGGTCATATTAATTACTCGAAATCCACAATCATCAATAAATGTGCCATGTCTCATCATCGAATCAAACCAATGGCATTTCATCATTGTGACTCGTCCATGAGAGTAATAATCTAATATTATTATTTTCTCAACGACTCCATAATAACCCACATTTTCAAGTCGCGGTCTACTATCTGATGCACTGGCATAACAATCTGTTGTGGCAGTAACCATAATACCATCATGTTGTGTTCTCATGTTTTTGGCTCGTTCAGTGACAATAAATCTGTACCCATTGATAACAATTGATTTACAGTCACGAACCACGGTATTAGGACCAAAACAGCCTACACCCCCTCCCCTGCAACCCCACCACCACCACCTAGACATACCACCCCCTGGACACCCCACACACCCCTCCCCCACCAGGACACCCCACCCAGACCCCCAGGACAGCCCACACCCCCTGGACAGCCCCGCCCACCCCCGTGGACAGCCTTTCCCACCCCCGTGGACAGCCCCGCCCACCCTCGTGGACAACCCACCCACCCCCGTGGACACCCCCTACCCCCTAGACAGCCCAACCACCCCCGTGGATAGCCCACCCACCCCCCTCGACACCCCTTCTCCCTATGGAAATCCCCCCACCCCCTTGGATAGCCCACCCACCCCCCTGGACACCCCTACCCCCCGTGGCCAGCCCACCCACCCCCCCTGGACAGCCCGCCCACCCCTCCTTGACAGCCCGACCACCCCCGTGGACAGCCCGTCCACCCTTGTGGACAGCCCGCCCACCCCCGTACCCCCCTGGACACCCCGTACCCCCCTGGATAGCCCCGCCCACCCTCCCAAACATCCCACACCCCCTCCCCTGCAACCCCACCACTACCACCTAGACATACCACCCCCCTGGAATGTGTAGAAATAACATAAAAATACATGATATATAGATAGCACAAAATACTCAACCTATGGGTTCACATTAACTACATAATCACACACTTCACTACTAACATAAAACACATAAACCACACCACCACCACACAAGACGCATAACATTTCTCACATTCATTTATAAGCCACTTCATTCACACTTACATTGTCCATTCATTTAATGTTAAATTAATTAAATCCATTTACCACACATCCATTTCTATTCCATCTCATTTATTTAATATCTTGTTTTTTTGGTTTTAACAGCATAATTTATTCCATAGATAACCAGGAAACTAATAAAACCACCACACAACAACTCACCATCTCACAATAACCATCGACACCATGTTACATCGACCAACCATCTCACCAAAACAACCACATATCACAATAAAAATATTGCACATCACAAACCACCACACAACCAAAACCACCTCACCACATTATACACCACAACTTCATCACACAACACCTCCACACGACACAACACCACCACACATCATCACTATCATACAACTTCACATGACACATCCATGCCCACTAACCATCACATTACAACCCACATATCACAAAGCCCAACTGGTCACCTCAATCCCCATAAAACAGCCTACAACATACAATGAAACACAACAAAAAACCTCTCATAGAGGCAACATACCCCAACTTCCACAATTTATTTATTCAAGGACTTTTATTACATTACCCCTTTATTTAGCATGGACATTATAACACAACTGATATTCCAGGGGAAACTAATTAATTAACAAAATATTTATTCATTTCCCTATTTTACACGGTGAAATCAAATCAAAATCCAAACTTAAAACTAAAATATTAGATCAATAACAATAAAAACAAGGTACCATATGTGTATAAAGAAAAAATTACCTGATTTGAGACGATTCAGATGGGTTTTCACCTATTCCTATGGGGGAGTTCGAGAGTAGCAGAGAGCTGCAGCTGGATTGATAACTTAAAACTAAAATACTAGAGCAATAACAATAAAAATAATAAAGACAAGGGACCATATGCGTATAAACAAAAAATTACTTGATTTGAGATGATTCAAATGGGTTTTCACCTATTCGGATGGGGGATTTGGAGAGTAGCAGAGAGCTGGAGGTGGATTGATAACTTAAAACTAAAATACGAAAGCAATAACAATAAAAATAAGGAAGTATATGTGTATAAATGAAAAGATACCTAATTTCAGATGATTTTCACCTCTTCGGATAGGGGATTTCGCGAGAGGAGAGCGGTGGAGCGGATGAAATTAGGTTTCTGTGCGAATGGGGGAGAGCAGCCCCGCGGCTGGATTTGGGGGAAATAATTCCCAACGGTTTTTAAGAACCGTTGGGAAAGAGATGCTAAGGACCCCTTTAACAACGGTTTGAGGAAACCGTTGGCAAAGGGGTGACCCTTTCCCAACGGTTCTGTTGAACCGTTGGCAAAAGGGTGATTAACACACCCCTTTACCAATAGTTTGAAGAAACCGTTGGCAAAGGGGTGGCTTTTCCCAATGGTTTCAATGAACCGTTGGGAAAGGCTTTCTTAATCCTTCAAGCCCAACGGTTTTAGCAAACTGTTGGTAAACACCCGTTGGGAAAAACAACATTTCCAGTAGTGTGCGGACTACCGCCCCCTCAAAGTGATTTGATTCGTTAATGCCATATGTGGGATGTATAAAATATGGATTTAAAGTTATTATATATGATGTTTACTGGAATTATAATATACTTTTTTATCATTATGATTTCACTCCATTAAATTATGAGATAGAAATGAAGGTAGCGTTCATGCGTACGTACGGCTTACTGTCTCCATGAACGGTGCATTTCATTTCTTATCCCCAAATGTAATGTACTATTATAAGTACATATATATAATGGATATATATGATGTATGTTACATCTAAATTATGAATATAATTCTGGAATTAAAACATACATACCTCTCATTTAGTTTTAATTCCATTAATATGACATAGAAATGAAAGTAGCGTTCATGCGTACGTACGGCTTACCGTCTCCATGAACGGTGAATTTCATTTCTTACCTCTAAATGATTATGTAATATTATAAATACACGTATATGCTGGATATACATGATATATATGATATCCAAATCCTGAATATCATTCTGGATATAATGAACCTTTGACCACACTAACATGTAATTGTAAGAAGTCCACTTTTGACTTAAGAACCAAGTATCAACAAAACAAACATTATTAAATTAAATGATTACATAATGTTTATAACATGGTAATAAGTGATATAAAAGTAATAATGAACTTTAAAAATGTTCTTAAGTAAGTAGAAATTAACTCAAGTTTATTATTCAGGATGTTAAAGAACGATCGAGTCAAGTCGGACCTGAGGTATGAGACTTCGTCTCAATCTCCATTCATTGAGGCACATTTTGTTCTAATACAAGGATTTCCTTTATATGGTGTATAAACACCTTTGAATTTTAATTTTATACAAAAGGAATATTTTTCTATGAAGCGTTTTACTAAACGACAAAAAGGAATGTTTCTTTTAACGTACGCGGTGACAACGACCTTTTCCACTACCGTGAGTATTATTTGGTCTTTGGCTTCCTCAACAAGCCGTAATGTTTTTAAAATGAAATAAATACCATATACTATTTTATGTATTTTGGTATTGAAAATGGTTTTTATAATGGATTTGTTATGTCAATATATTTAAGTGATATATTGTGATCAAAGTGTGGAAATGTTTTCTTTCCATTATATTTGTTTTATGTCTTATGATTTTATAATGGTACTTGGACATTTGACGGGTGGTTACGTGATAAACCATATGACGGGTGGTACCGTGAATACCAGGACGGGTGGTTACGTTATAACCTCCAATGCATTGGGTATGGAAGTCGGCCGTATGGATATTCTATTAAGTGATATGTGTGGAAGTAGACCGTATGGTTATTCTATTTAAGTATGTTTATGTCCCAAGTTACCTTTATATGTTATGTGTTATTTATATGAGTTTTATGGTAATATTTTGGTTACAAAAGTGTAAGTAATGATCTTTTATTCAGTGAAGTTTTTTTACCACTTCATAAAGGTGAAAGGTATTACTTTGATAAAGTATACATGGTTTACTTGTTGTTTTGAAAAACTAACAGTTTTCATTCTTTGTGTATCCCTTACTGAGCTTTTTATGCTCAACCCAAGTTTTTTTGAAATGTTTTTCACAGGACTTAATGTAGAATATTGTCAAGGATGGGATCAAGGGAAAGTCATGCTATCTAAAACATGGAACTAGAAATGTTTCTTTTTAAGTGTTTTTTATTTTATGGAAACTTAGTAGAAGTGTCTACTTTGTAATCTTTTGAGATGTAATAGTTATGTCCTAATTCTCTAAAACTCTAAACCTGAAAAGATCCTTAATATGAATTATTCATTTAATTCAATATTAAGTAAGGTTTAAGGCTGGGGCCTTATAGTTGGTATCAGAGGTCGGTTTAGACAACCTTAAGAGTTAGAAAAGTGTTAAATTATAAGTTAATTTATGGTATGACTGAAATGATATAGCATTTGAAGATTACCATGATGCTTCACCTAAGGTATTTCTGTGTTAAGAATGTTTTTTCATAGAGGAAACAAAACAGATTTTCTGGGAAGGCATAAAGAGGGAAATGGCCTTTCAAATCAGTATCCTGAGATGGTCAGAATCAGAACTAAATAGTTTGTTGCAGTGATGGATCAGTTGACTCAGGTGAAAAATGTTGGTTGTTTTAATTGATGATATTTTGGTGTTTTCTAAAAGTAAAGAGAAGAATGAAAGTCATTTAAGGGTTATCTTGCAAACCTTAAAATAAAAGAGACTGTATGGAAAATTCAGAAAGTGTGAGTTTTGGTTACAAAAAATTTCTTTCCATGGTCACATTGTTTCAAAAAATGGCATAACTGTTGATCCTGCTAAAACAAAAGTTGTTGAAGAATGGACAAGACCCACAAATGTAACCGAGATCCTTAGTTTTCTTGGTTTGGCAGGTTACTATGGAAGGTTTGTTGAATTTTTTTTCATGATTATCTAGTCCAATGACTAAGCTAACTCGGAAGGGTGTTAAGTTTATCTGGACAAAAGAATGTGATGATTGTTTTTAGGAACTGAAAAGAAGATTGGCGAATGCTCCAGTTTTGGAACTTCCTTCCAAGAATGGTGAGTTTGTTATATACAGTGATGCTTCATTGAAAGGACTTTGCTGTGTCCTTATTCAGAGTGATCAGGTAATTTCTTATGCTTTACGTCAGTTGAAAACTCATGAGGTAAATTACCCTACACATGATTTGGAATTAGCTGCTGTTGTTTTCATTCTAAAAATTTGGAGGCATCATTTGTATGGAGTAAAGTGTGAAATATATACTGATCACAAAAGTTTAAAGTATTTATTCACTCAGAAAGAATTGAACATGAGACAGAGGAGATGGCTAGAATTAATCAAGTATTATGATTGTACAATTCATTACCATCCAGGAAAAGAAAATAAAGTGGCTGATGCTTTGAGTTGAAAAAGTAATGCTTCATTATCAATGTTGCATTTGGAATGTGATCCTTTGGTTAAGGATTTGATGAAATTTGGCATGGAAGTTGTTTGTGCGGGATATCCTTCTGTTTTGTTTCAAGTATCAGTGAAATATTCTCTATCAGACAGAATCAAGTAAGAACAGAAGCAAGACAGTGAGTTGCAGAAAAAGGTAGAGTTGGTTCAGAAGGGTAAGTTTCCTGAATTCAACATTGATAATGATTGTGTTTTGAGGTTTGGGAAGAGATTATGTGTTCCTAGTGATTCACAGTTGAAGAATGAGTTGTTATGTGAGGCTCATAGTTCCCCATTTTCAATTCATCCTGGAAGTACTAAGATGTACAGAGATCTGCGAGAGTATTACTGGTGGGATGGAATGAAAAGAGATATTTCTGATTTTACTATGAAGTGTTTGACTTGTCAGCAGGTTAAAGCAGAGCGGTAGTTACCGAAAGGGATGCTTCAGACTTTACCCGTGCCAGAGTGGAAATGGGAAAATATATCCATGGACTTTGTTGTGGGATTACCGAGGACATCTCGAGGTAATAATGAAATCTGGGTTATTGTTGATCGCTTGACTAAATCTGCTCATTTCCTTCCTATTCGAGATACATTCTCTCTAAATCAACTTTCTCGATTGTATCTTAAAGAGATTGTCAGGTTGTATGGAGTTCCCCTATCCATTGTATCTGATCGCGATCCCAGGTTTACTTCTAACTTTTGGAAAGGCCTTCAGAAGTCTTTGGGTACTGAATTAAATTTTAGTACAGCTTTTCATCCTCAATCAGATGGGCAGTCAGAACAAACAATTCAGACTTTGGAGGATATGCTACGAGCTTGCTCTATGGATTATCAAGGAAGTTGGGACCAACATCTTTCTTTGGTTGAGTTTTATTATAATAATAGTTTTCATTCTAGTATACAGATGGCACCATTTGAGGCATTATATGAGAAGCGGTGTCGAACTCCAGCGTTTTGGGATGAAGTGGGTGAAAGGAAGCTGATGGGACCAGAATTGGTAGAAGAGATGGAAAAAAAAGTTTAGTTGATTCAGAAACACATGAGAACAGCTCAAAGCAGGCAGAAGAGTTATGCGGATAACTGGAGGAAGGATCTATCTTTTGAGGTAGGTGATCATGTTTTTCTCAAAGTTTCACCATGGAAAAGTGTGATGCGATTTGGTAAGAAAGGAAAGCTAAGTCCAAGGTTCATTGGAACATATGAAATTCTGGAGAAAGTTTGATCAGTTGCATACAGAGTGGCATTACATCTGAGTTTATCTCAGGTACACAATGTTTTTCATGTTTCGATGTTGATAAAGTATATGCCAGATCCATCTCATGTTTTGAGCCCAAAGGTAGTTCAGTTGGAAGAGAATCTCTCTTATGAAGAACAACCAGTCCAGGTTCTTTACCGAAGGGAGCAAGTGTTGTGAAATAAGGTAATTCACCAGGTAAAGGTTTTGTGGAAAAACCATATGGTTGAAGAGGCAACATGGGAATTTGAAAATTCTATGAGGGATAAATACCCCCACTTATTTTGATAAGTGAATAAAATTGCGAGGACGCAATTCCCAAAAGGGGGGAAGGATGTAACATCCCAGGTAAATAAAGAATAAAACATTTTTATATTTATTAATATTTGCGAATTAACGATTAATTTTAATTTAAAGGGGTTGCTATGTTCGATAGCGTACCCGATACGCAACAAAGAGTTTCTTTGAAATCTTACATTGCACACTAGTAATAAAATAATATTATTTTAAATGGTAGTTAACACGTAGCCGTTGTATTGGCAGGAATGAATAGAAATAAGTAAAATATGATTATATATGTTTTTTAAATGTTTCTACATTTATCCAATAAAAGATAAAGGCTTAAAATACAAAAAGAATTCAATTTTAGGCATATATACTCTAACAATCACTAAAGGTCGACTTATCACCTTTTCATGGAGAACCTTCTTTAAATATAGTCTTGGTCACTCTTATAATTTCTATTGGACCAAATAAATCTTTTCTTTAGAATCAGGACATCAAAATTTACTTTGTGTAAATTTTTGGTATTTTTCTGATAAAGATCATTTTTTAATGAATAGTGAAAAATGTTGTATTTTAATTCAAAACCACTTTTTAATATAATTTATTTATATGATTATATTATCTTTTTAATTGGTTTTAAAGTGAAATTAGAATATATTTTTACCATTTAATCCAATAGTGGTCGTTGGAATTAATTTCACTTTGAAATCGGACTTAAACTAGTGTCAATCTTTTGATACTTTTTGTTTCATAAAAACACGCTATTTGTTTTGACAGCGGGAATTAATTATTAAATTAATTAATGAAACTTATATGTTTTGAATTTTTCAAAATAGACATAATTTTTGAATTTGGAATATCAAATATAGATTAGGGTGAATTTTTGGTATTTTTCTGAAAAACTTCAATTTTGATGAATAGTGAAACCACTAAGTCGTACTTAAAAAACCGATTTTTCTTTTAAATGAAACTTTACCACTTCTGTGTTTTGAATTTAAAAAAATATGACATACATGGTTGTCATTAATAAGTAAAATTTGGTTTAATGGGATTAAAATAATTTTTTGGTGAATAGTAACTTTTATGTTATTAATCGCGATTAGAGGTAATTAGTGTAGTTTAAGATAAAAGTAATGTTTTAATAATATGAAATGTCCTAGAAACATGTCCTAACCATATTTGATGTGTCATGGCCGACCAAGAAAATCCATGGGTCAACTTGGGGACCCCATGGAGCCACTTTGGTAGAAAAATGACATTAATATCTTTTTATTTAAAGTTAAAATAAAAATGTCACAAACATGAGTTGTTTTACTAAAAAATTTTTTAAATGGGGTTATAAAAGTCATATTTTTTACTATAAATATTAATTAGAAATATAAAATGATTTCCTACATCATGATATTTTTTTTATAATTTTTAGACATTAAATAAATTAAATTATTTATGACACCATGATGATGCAGCGATTACCTCATTATTTAACGATTTAAATAAAATGAAAAGATAATGTAAAATCTAAGACCTACACATGTCAAAAACCTATTGGATGGGTGGATTTCAAACTCTTATCACCTTACCCTCTAAATATATAATTTTGGGACCCTTTTTATCCGAAAATCATTTTATAATAAAGTAACCTTTTATAACTTTCCAAGAGTGCCCCTCCTCTCCTCTTATAAAAGGCCCCCACCTCTACCACCTTACCCACACTTCCAAAGCCTTTGGATCGTCCAAACCCTGCCCATTTTGTCTCTCCACATCCCTATATTACTCCTTGAAGCCTCAATTTGGGCATAAGTCTTCCCAAGGAAGCCTTTGAGCTCAAATAAAAAAGAGTTACCCGTTTTAAAGGTAGTGTTTTCTCTTGTGTTCTTATGTTTTATTTTGTTTCTCCAACCCCCTAAACTCTTTTTATTCATTTATTTTGTAACAACACCAGTATCCTCAATATACTAGGATGTTTTTATAAGTATTAGTCAAGCTAAACTTACACACACCTACATCTAATGGTTAAAGAACATATTGTTTCCGTGGATGGTGAATTTCTGCCTCACGAAACGATGATTGTTCAACACTCATATAACACCTTCAAAGGTGGCCATTAAGATGTCACTATATTTATATATGATATATAATATGTTTATGTTTTCCTTAAGCTTATTTATTTTTCATTTATGTCATACCTTTATGGTTTCCATTATGGGTAAACGCGATATCTTCATTTTAGGAAGTGCGGACTAATGCCCCCTCAAAGTTATTTGATTTGTTAATGCCATATGTGGGACGTATAAAGGATGAATTTAAAGTTATTATATATGATGTTATACTAGAATTATAATATACTTTTTTATCATTATGATTTCACTCCATTAAATTATGAGATAGAAATGAAGGTAGCGTTCATGCGTACGTACGGCTTACAGTCTCCATGAACTGTAACGACCCAAAATTTTGAATAAATATTGTTTCCTAATTTTATGTGTTATTTTATTTTTTTATACTCAACAAAAATGTTTCATTTGATTGCATGATTATAATTAAAATGAGACCGATGGGTTTTGACTGTTATATGACCATTGGTCAATATGACCGCTGGAAACTAAATGTTTTGATTATTGTCTCTAAATACAAGTAATCTTGGTTAATTATTATAGAAAGAAGATTCGATGGCCTCACCTAGTAGTCTTGGACCGATCGAAGCCCATCTAACAGAACTTGGAAAGGAAGTAGCACCACTGGGCTTTGCTCTGGACCAAACCCAAGCTGAACTTCATCGTGTGAAGCTAGAACGAGATCTCCTTCGTGAGAAGTTCAAACTGATAGAAATTACTACTCGTGCGATGTTGACCGAGCCTCCCTCGGATTCTCTCACCTTAGCACACCTTACACTTAGGTCCTATGCTGGTGTGATAAGGGGCTATGTAAGGAGACTGTAACTGCCTTGTGTAATCCTTTGTTTTAAATAAAAATTGGGATTTCTTCTTATGATGAAGTTTATGAATTTTCAAATGACCGGATAAATATAGTATGCATATTTTTGATGAATTTTAGAAAAAGGAAATTCTAAAAATGTTTATGTAAACCTTAAATAATTAAAAATGTGTAATGATTTTCAAAAAAAAGGTCTTCTACAATTATGTTCAGTACAAAATTTGGAGTCTAATAAGATCAACTTGATTTTTGATGAATAGTAAATTATGAATAGTGATTTTATGATTAGGATTAGTAATAAGACCAAATGGATTAGTAATCTCACTTAAAGAAAGTTTTAAAATAATCTAGGCACCTTGATTAAGTAATGTGATTCAATAAAATGGTTAAATAACGGTTTCATAAATTATTATTCAAGTATTAGTTTTTTTTCAGGTGAATAGTGTTTTTTAATTAAAAATTAAATTAAAAATATTTAGAAATTTTTTTTTATAAAATGGATTTCATTTTTGAACTCAGAGCACCGATATTATGTTATGGTAATTTTTGTGGTTTTTTTCTGAAAAAATGAATTTTCAGTGAATAGTGAAAATACAGTTTTAGGGTTTCGGTATGTTTAATGACATCATAACTGTGTCATGATGATTTCATGAGTTTTTTTAAGGGTTGTCTGGACAAGGGTGATGAATTATTGTGTGGGGGTCCCCATGTGGCCTAACTTTATGGGAAGTACCATGGGAGGGCCCATGCTTTTGAGAAAACCACTTTTGAGGTGTCCCTTGGCCATTAATGCCTTGTCCCCTCACTTTCCCTATAAATACCAAGCCCTCCTCTCATCCATTCGACTCCCCACTCTTCCAAAACGAAGTTATGGTCTCATTACCTCCCAAGGAGTCCTCCCAAGGTGCCCCCAAGCCTTAAAGGTCCCATCATTTGAGGTTTAAGAGTTACATTTTAAGGTAAGAGATCCGACCTCTCTCTTTCATTTCAAGTAATATCTTTTATGTCATTCCTTTTATGCTCCATGTTCTTATGTTGGAGGATGTTCTTCTATACTCCTATTACTGCCCTTTTCATGTTAATATAATGAGATATCCCCTCTTACTCTCATCATTTCGTTTTATGAATGTTTAAGTGATGCCGTTAGGCTGCCGAATTTTTAAGGGATTCTTTCACCCTTCTCATTTTTCAAGTTTGATTTTCATGTCAAGTCTTTCAAGTTCCTTTTTTTATGATGTGGTATGATCTCTATATCTATCATACTGATCTCTTATGATCATATGATGAGGGACCCTATTTGATCTTGTCAAATCATTTTCTTTGAAGTTAAGTGACGCCGTTAGGCTGCCAAATTTTCATAAGAGAAATCTTGTTTTGTCTCACTTCCATGTTTTTCATTTCATATGGTATATATTTAAAATTTCATTACCATGTTCTTAAATCCCTTATATTATGTCCCCCTACTATTTTATGGATCATTTATGAGTGGGTGACCCATGTCCCCTCTCTTTTCAATGTTTTCTAAAACCTTGTAACATAGCCGTTATGCTGCAGAATTTTCGTCTCAAAATGCCTCTCTCTTTTCTCAAAATTATTTTATGTTATAAAGTGAATACTCAAAGCTCTTATTTCTACAAGGGTATTAACATATATAACAAAATTTTCTATTTTGAATTCTGGGATTTATATACATGAGACCCTCTTTCCCTTTCCGTGGGTTTAAAGTGACGTAAAGATCATGTCTTTAAAGCAGTTTTTAAAACGTTATGATTATGAAATGAAACCCATTTATTTTATGATATATGGGTTATTTATGAAATGTTTGATGATGATATATGTGGATCACATGATAATAAAGTAAAATTTAAGGGTGCGCCCTGATAGCGCTCCAATGCATTGGGTAATGATGTAACCACTAGAGATTACAATTTTCACGATACCTTGGTGAATAACCTTGGTAATTTTCAAATGACACCTTGGGGATGGACCTTGGTGATATGTTCATGATTGTCTATGTTAAATGATGTAGCCACATCTTCAAGTTATGAAAAATGTTACTTTTATTATGATATATCTCATGATTTCTTTCTCATGCCTTAAAGTTCTTTTCATGACCTTATTGAAGTATCTCAAGTTCACATGTAAAATGTTTCTCTTGTTTTCCTTACTGGGCCTTCTGCTCACCCTTTCCTTTGATGTATGTCCCCAGGTTCTGAGATGCAGTAATGAACCTAGGATGAACATAAGGAGAAGCCTTTCAAGTGTTTAAGAAGAATGTTTTTTTTTGTTGTTTCATGTTTTAAGTTCCTGGTTTCCAAGACACTAAACTTTAAAGATCCTCGGTTTTGTAAAATGTAATGAAAGTTTATGTGATAAAAAGGTGGGATGCTATAGTTGGTATCAAAGGATGGTTTAGTTATTTGTGGAAATAAGGATATGAAAACTCTAGGAAGAACCCTATAGAAAAGTTTAAATATAGGAAATATTCCTGGTATTTTGGTGAGTATTGAGTAAGGGGTTGCCAAGAAAATACATCCCTGTTTGGATACGAGCAGGTAGAGGCGGCTCTGGCACAGATGTACATAGGGGTAAAACCCGAAAACACCACTTTGAGCTAGACTCAAACGGGAACTGTTACACGACAACAGGCCTTGCTGCACTCTTGGTTACGACACTCCCGGGGGATATGCTTTGGTAAATTCATAAGCTTAGTACGAACCATTGTTAAAGGAACAAAGATAAAATAAAATAAAGATTCACATAAGAATATATGATCATGGATAACCTAGATGGAAACCTAGGGGATCACAAGTTAGGGTATACTTTTAAACTACAAGTTATCCTTATATGCTTTAAGTTTCTTTTCAGGATTATTGGCTAAGTATTTAAGCCCCTAATTATAGTTTCTTTTCTTAGTTAATGGAGGGAAATGGAAGAACATGTCCCAACAACCAATGTGATAGGAAATGCGACGATTGACGTATTAATATGAAAGAGATGATTAGGGGATTAAAAGATGATTATTATTTTGGAAGACGTTCACTATTTTGGGGACCCTATATGATTGAGGTAAATAGATTACTACGGTATTTTCATTGAGGAGTAAGGTTGACTTATATTTTGAAGAATCGATGAATTTAAGGTGGACTTATTGTAATTTAGGTTACTTATGGGAATGATTAACCTATCTTGGGTTAAATATGTTTAGGTTAGATACTTTTGTTATAAGATGTTATGAGTGGTTGATGTTGTTTGGAGATGAACAATGAAGTTTATTTTGGAAGACTATGTTATCAAATCCTTCTTGTATTTGTGTTTCAATCTTAGTTTGGTTTATTTTGAGGAATTTTAAGGACCGTTATTTATGGAATGGACTATGATGAACTTTGGGTAGTACCATGGAACTTTGAAGATTTAAAAGTAGTTTCCATTCCTATGAGATTATTTCTTTTTGAAGAGTTGTTTTACCTTACCCTTTCGGTTTTTGGGATAATGTTTAAAGATAAAAGAAATAGATAGTTAATCTTTTGTGGATTATGTGATTCTATAGAAGATTATTCTTGTGTTTTGATGAGACCAAGTAGTTTTGAATGCTCATAGTTTAGAGAAAAGATTAGTTTTGGGTAGAAACTTATTAAAGGATGAAACTCTACATGAAGGTAGATATATTTCCTTATGTTTTTGTTCTATGTTGTAAATGAATTCCTCAAAGTTATGAAAAGGAACGTAAAACAAAAACGTTGTTGGTTTACGTTTCCTACTAGGTAATCAAAGACCGCTTGCACACATCATAATTTTGGGATTTTCTGGTGGTTAACTTCCTCCTAATCATGTTTTCTATCACTCTCCTTTAGGACGTGACCCTTTGTTTTCTCCTCCATGTCCATGTTTCCTACATGGAATCCTAGTATGAGTAAACTCGGGTGGCCTTTGTACTTCCTTTTCTTTCTTTTAAAGTAATGGTGTCACGGACTCCTTTTCCGATGTGGTACATTCAATGAAATTTCAAAACAAATTTTTTTTAAAAATTGCGAGGACGCAATTTCTTAAGGGGGGAAGATTGTAACGACCCAAAATTTTGAATAAATCTTGTTTCCTAATTTTATGTGTTATTTTATTTTTTTATACTCAACAAAAATGTTTCATTTGATTGCATGATTATAATTAAAATGAGACCGATGGGTTTTGACTGTTATATGACCATTGGTTAATATGACCGCTGGAAACTAAATGTTTTGATTATTGTCTCTAAATACAAGTAATCTTGGTTAATTATTATAGAAAGAAGATTCGATGGCCTCACCTAGTAGTCTTGGACTGATCGAAGCCCATCTAACAGAACTTGGGAAGGAAGTAGCACCATTGGGCTTTGCTCTGGACCAAACCCAAGCTGAACTTCATCGTGTGAAGCTAGAACGGGATCGCCTTCGTGAGAATTTCAAACTGATAGAAATTACTACTCATGCGATGTTGGCCGAGCCTCCCTCGGATTCTCTCACCTTAGCACACCTTACACTTAGGTCCTATGCTGGTGTGATAAGGGGCTATGTAAGGAGACCGTAACTGCCTTGTGTAATCCTTTGTTTTAAATAAAAATTGGGATTTCTTCTTATGATGAAGTTTATGAATTTTCAAATGACCGGATAAATATAGTATGCATATTTTTGATGAATTTTAGAAAAAGGAAATTCTAAAAATGTTTATGTAAACCTTAAATAATCAAAAATGTGTAATGATTTTCAAAAAAAAGGTCTTCTAAAAATATGTTCAGTACAAAATTTGGAGTCTAATAAGATCAACTTGATTTTTGATGAATAGTAAATTATGAATAGTGATTTTATGATTAGGATTAGTAATAAGACCAAATAGATTAGTAATCTCACTTAAAGAAAGTTTTAAAATAATCTAGGCACCTTGATTAAGTAATGTGATTCAATAAAATGGTTAAATAACGGTTTCATAAATTATTATTCAAGTATTAGTTTTTTTCTGGTGAATAGTGTTTTTTAATTAAAAATTAAATTAAAAATATTTAGAAAATTATTTTTATGAAATGGATTTCATTTTTGAACTCAGAGCACTGATATTATGTTATGGTAATTTTTGTGGTTTTTTCTGAAAAAACGAATTTTCAGTGAATAGTGAAAATACAGTTTTAGGGTTTCGGTATGTTTAATGACATCATAACTGTGTCATGATGATTTCATGAGTTTTTTTAAGGGTTGGCCGGCCAAGGGTGATGAATTATTGTGTGGGGGTCCCCATGTGGCCTAACTTTATGGGAAGTACCATGGGAGGGCCCATGCTTTTGAGAAAACCACTTTTGAGGTGTCCCTTGGCCATTAATGCCTTGTCCCCTCACTTTCCCTATAAATACCAAGCCCTCCTCTCATCCATTTGACTCCCCACTCTTCCACAACGAAGTTATGGTCTCATTACCTCCCAAGGAGTCCTCCCAAGGTGCCCCCAAGCCTTCAAGGTCCCATCATTTGAGGTTTAAGAGTTACATTTTAAGGTAAGGGATCCGACCTCTCTCTTTCATTTCAAGTAATCTCTTTTATGTCATTCCTTTTATGATCCATGTTCTTATGTTGGAGGATGTTCTTATATACTCCTATTACTGACCTTTTCATGTTCATATAATTAGATATCCCCTCTTACTCTCATCATTTCGTTTTATGAATGTTTAAGTGACGCCGTTAGGCTGCCGAACTTTTAAGGGATTCTTTCACCCTTCTCATTTTTGAAGTTTGATTTTCATGTCAAGTATTTCAAGTTCCTTTATTTTATGATGGGGTATGATCTCTATATCTATCATACTGATCTCTTATGATCATATGATGAGGGACCCTATTTGATCTTGTCAAATCATTTTCTTTGAAGTTAAGTGACGCCGTTAGGCTGCCGAATTTTCATAAGAGAAATCTTGTTTTGTCTCACTTCCATGTTTTTCATTTCATATGGTATATCTTTCAAATTTCATTACCATGTTCTTAAATCCCTTATATTCTGTCCCCTACTGTTTTATGGATCATTTATGAGTGGGTGACCCATGTCCCCTCTCTTTTCAATGTTTTCTAAAACCTTGTAACATAGCCGTTATGCTGTAGAATTTTCGTCTCAAAATGCCTCTCTCTTTTCTCAAAATTATTTTATGTTATAAAGTGAATACTCAAAGATCTTATTTCTACAAGGGTATTCACATATATATCAAAATGTTCTATTTTTAATTCTGGGATTTACATACATGAGACCCTCTTTCCCTTTCCGTGGGTTTAAAGTGACGTAAAGATCATGTCTTTAAAGCAGTTTTTAAAACGTTATGATTATGAAATGAAACCCATTTATTTTATGCTATATGGGTTATTTATGAAATATTTGATGATGATATATGTGGATCACATGATAATAAAGGCAAATTTAAGGGTGCGCCCTGATAGCGCTCCAATGCATTGGGTAATGATGTAACCACTAAAGATTACAATTTTCATGATACCTTGGTGAATAACCTTGGTAATTTTCAAATGACTCCTTGGGGATGGATCTTAGTGATATGTTCATGATTGTCTATGTTAAATGATGTAGCCACATCTTCAAGTTATGAAAAATGTTACTTTTATTATGATATATCTCATGATTTCTTTCTCATGCCTTAAAGTTCTTTTCATGACCTTATTGAAGTATCTCAAGTTCACATGTAAAATGTTTCTCTTGTTTTCCTTACTGGGCCTTCTTCTCACCCTTTCCTTTGATGTATTTCCCCAGGTTCTGAGATGCAGTAATGATCCTAGGATGAACATAAGGAGAAGCCTTTCAAGTGTTTAAGAAGAATTTTTTTTTGTTGTTTCATGTTTTAAGTTCCTGGTTTCCAAGACACTAAACTTTAAAGATCCTCGGTTTTGTAAAATGTAATGAAAGTTTATGTGATAAAAAGGTGGGATGCTATATGAACGGTGAATTTCATTTCTTATCCCCAAATGTAATGTACTATTATAAGTACATATATATAATGGATATATATGATGTATGTTACATCTAAATGATGAATATAATTCTGGAATTAAAACATACATACCTCTCATTTAGTTTTAATTCCATTAATATGACATAGAAATTAAAGTAGCGTTCATGCGTATGTACGACTTACCGTCTCCATGAACGGTGCATTTCATTTCATACCTCTAAATGATTATGTAATATTAAAAATACATGTATATTCTGGATATACATGATATATATGATATCCAAATCCTGAATATCAATCTGGATATAATGAACCTTTGACCACACGAACAACATGTAATTGTAAGATGTCCACTTTCGACTTAAGAACCAAGTATCGACAAAACAAACATTATTAACTTAAATGATTACATAATGTTTATAACATGGTAATAAGTGATATAAAAGTAATAATGAACTTGAAAAATGTTCTTAAGAATGTAGAAATTAACTCAAGTTTATTATCCAGGACGTTAAAGAACGATCGAGTCAAGTCAGACCCGAGGTATGGGACTTCATCTCAATATCCTTTCATTGAGGCATATTTTGTTCTAATACAAGGCTTTCCTTTATATGGTGTATAAACCCCTTTGACTTTTAATTTTATAAAAAAGGAATCTTTTTCTATGAAGCGTTTTACTAAATGACAAAAAAGAATGTTTCTTTTAACCTACGCGGTGACAACGACCTTTTCTGCCGCCGTGAGTATTATTTTCTCTTTGGCTTCCTCAACAAGCCGTAATGTTTTTAAAATGATATAAATACCATATAATATTTTATTTATTTTGGTATTGAAAATGGTTTTTATAATGGATTTGTTATGTCAATATATTTAAGTGATATATTGTGATCAAAGTGTGGAAATGTTTTCTTTCCATTATATTTGTTTTATGTCTTATGATTTTATAATGGTACTTGGACATTTGACGGGTGGTTATGTGATAAACCATATGAAAGGTGGTGCCGTGAATACCAGGATGGGTGGTTACGTTATAACCTCCAATGCATTGGGTATGGAAGTCGGCCATATGGCTATTCCATTAAGTGATATGTGTGGAAGTCAACCGTATGGTTATTCCATTTAAGTATGTTTATGTCCCAAGTTACCTTTATATGTTATGTGTTCTTTATATGGGTTTTATGGTAATATTTTGGTTACAAAAGGGTAAGTAATGATCTTTTATTCAGTGAAGTTTTTTTACCACTTCATAAAGGTGAAAGGTATTACTTTGATAAAGTATACATGGTTTACTTGTTGTTTTAAAAAACTAACAGTTTTCATTCTTTGTGTATCCCTTACTAGGCTTTTTATGCTCACACCAAGTTTTTTTGAAATTTTTTTCACAGGACTTAATGTAGAATATTGTCAAGGATGGGATCAAGAGAAAGTCATGCTATCTAAAACATTGAACTAGACATGTTTCTTTTTAAGAGTTTTTTATTTTATAGAAACTTAGTAGAAGTGTCTACTTTGTAATCTTTTGAGATGTAATAGTTATGTCTTAATTCTCTGAAACTCTAAACCTAAAAAGATCCTCAATGTGAATTATTCATTTAATTCAATATTAAGTAAGGTTTAAGGCTGGGGCCTTATATATATAAATATATATAGACAAACAACAAACACAATTACCACTAGCCTAATATGTGTGTGTGTGTGTGTTTATATTGTACATATATGTGTATGTTTATTTTGTAATATATACTTATTTTAATATATATATATATATATATATTTCCATATGTTATATATATTTATATATTTAAAATTATGTTTTATATTGAAACATGTTTAAATATTTATTTATACGATTAAATTTTTATATATAAATAGATATAATTTTTTGTATATATATAAACATATATTTAATTATTAAAAACACTACAATATGTAAAAGGGTAAATTTTCAACACCATAATATTCATATGAGTGTAATCCCTTGGAATAAATTTAGTCTCTACCAAAAAAACACGATTTTCCTATTAAAAGAAGCTGAAATTCCGTCAAACCATAAAAATTAGGGTGTCCCTACTAAAACCCAATTTTAGAGGCATTTCAGTTCTTTTTGACCTTGAGAAAATAGAGGACGATGTTTTCCTGGTAGGCATGACATATATATATTCACAAACTTTGATTTTATATCTCTTGGAGCTCAAACTAACATCCAGATCAAAATTTATGATCGTTTAAAATTTATGTAATGTTTTCAATTTATCATGAGAAATTAATTAATTAATTAATTTTTTCTATCACCAAATTGCTATGAAATACCTATTACTCAATAATAATTTTAAAATTATTAATTAATATTAATTTTTAATTATTTTTTAAACAATTCTATCTAATTATATTATATATTAAATGTGAATACACATTTAGTATTATATAAATCATATTTATGGAAATATATTTTATATATTTCAAGATAAATATATTTATATTTTAAATTTTATTTTTCCTTTATCAGTTATTTTAGGTAGTGCTGATAAAAGTACCACATTTATCAACATTTTTTTTATATCGATAAAAGATAGTGCTTAATATAACAAAATTTGTAGTAGTGTCACTATTGAATCACCATAGGAGAAGCCTCAACCAAATCCATCTCCATAATCCATAATAATAATCCAAATATGTTTGCAACTCATGGAAATGAAGAAAATGTTTTCTTGTTGGGAATTGATATCAGGATGTACACCCAAACCCCATTCCATTGAAAAAAAATTAATTTCCTCTTAAATTAAGCTGAAATTGCATCGAATATTAAAAAATTATGGCATCCTTACTCAAAACACAATTTTAGAGGCCTTTTGGTTGTTTTTTGAGATTGAGAAAATAGTGAGTGAGGTTTTCTTAGTTAACACGATGTAGATATCGTGACGTGCTTTGATTTGATATCTTCTGGAGCCCAAAAAAATACACGGATCAAAAGTTATGATCATTTGAAGTTTAATTCATGTTTTCAATTTATCTTAAGATGTTAACAATTTATTAATTTTTTCTATCACCAAATTGGTATGAAATATTTATTACTCAATAGTAATTTGAAACTTATTAATTAATATTATTTTTAAATTATTTTTTAAACTATTTACAAAAATTTTATTATATATTAAGTGTAAATACATGTTTAGTATTATATAAATCATATTTATGCACATATATTTTCTATATTTCATTATAAATATATTTATATTTCAATTTTTTTAATAATTTTAAAAATAAATTCTAAAGGTCACCGTTTATGATCGCTAATAAAATCATTGATAAAGAGTGTCTTTATAATCATTGGTAAAAACTTCCTTTGTCGGTACTTTTAGCTAGAGTTAATAAAAATATCCTATTTATGAGAATTTTTTTAGTGCCGATAAAGGATAACGTTTAATATAGTGAAATTTGTAGCAGCGTCACCATTGAATTGGCAGCGGAGAAGCCTCAACCAACACCATCTATGTAATCCCTAATAATAATCCATATATATGTGCAACTCATACAAATGATATATCCATGATAATATTTGATCATGAGATGTACAACCAAACCACATGCCACCCCAAACCATAACGAAAAACAAATATTATTGTTGGTGCAATGGTTTTTTATGTTTTTATGTGATCTCCCTCCCCAAACTTTTGTAATGATATTATTATTATCACAATGGATTTTTTATGTTTTTTTGTGATCTCACTTTCAAAACTATTGTAATAATAATATTATTATCTGATAAACTTAATAAAAATAATACACAAAGGATAATAATAGTAGTAATAATTATAATTATTATTTTTATGATTTTTTGTGATCTCCCTCTCCGAACTCTTGTAATGATATTATTATTATTTGATAAACATAATAAAAATAATATACAAAGGATAATAATAATAATAGTAATAATTAGAATTATTTTCATTGTTATTTTGAGGTGGCTAAAAATGTATTCTGAGGATATATACAACACACGTTACATTCATTCCTATTTGAAAACAACGACTATGATTAAAACATTTAGAAGTTGCAGGTGCCCATGGAGTGGGCCACCTGTAGATTGTGGAGTGTTGTGCGGTGGTGTGGAAAACTTTTCACACCAATATATGTATTCATCCGTTTTAGTGGTTTCTTCTTTCATCCCATACAAGTCAGGCGGCGGCCACGTCGGGCGGTTCTTCGTGTTCAATAAAAAAGGTTCAGGATCCGACAGAAAGGTTGGTGGGCATTAGTTGTTTTTACCTCATTTGTGGAAAAGAAGATCTATTCTTGTGTGTTGTGCAGGTGATGTAATAGTCGAGTACGGTGTGTCATTAACATCAGTTGCGTATTTGGTTTTCCGTTTCTTGAGCAATGGATTTGGGTTTGCGCATTATTTTCACAGCAAACAGCTCATCTTCAAATCATGCTGCCACGTGGGCTTGAGATGACAGTCATTCACAAGCCACAAATAAGGTTCATCCTGAATGCCTCTCCTAAAAGACATTTCATATTTGGATAAATCCACCTATTGACCAAAGGAATTTTCGTAGTCTTTAATAAGTTTCAACATTATGTCACCTTCTTGGGGAGTGACTCTTAAAAATAAGGGAAAATCATTTACTATCACAGATCACGTTTTATCCAATGATGACTTTTATCAGTGCTAAAAAAAGACTGATAAAAGTATACCCTTTATCAAAGCTGATAAAAACTTTTAATAAAAAATATCTTTAATATATATATATAGAATTATCATATTTATATTAAAAAATTAATGTTTATTTATATACATTAATTACAAAAATGCATGTATATAATCAATGTCTATGTGCATATATGTGTATGCATTATGTTGTATTTTGTATTATAGATGTTGTACGTGTACAAATGTATGTATGTGTATGTATACGTGCACATATATGTGGGATGTACATATATTTATAACATGTGTACATGTATGGAATGTACATATTTCACATTTGATAAAAGTTTAGGAATTTTAATCGTGCTTCGGTAATCAGTGTTTTTTTTGCACTGACAATGGCCAATTTTAGAGCTGTTAAAGGCCATATTTATAGTAGTGAATATAACCAACCTTGAAGTGACTAGAAAGAGGTTAGACCAAGAATGGGTATTCCAAACCATCCCAAATAAGCTTAAGATTGTTAGATATGTGGTCTCTTTTAAGACCCTAGTCAAAGATGAACTTATCCCATTTCAGCTCGTCGTGAATGAGATCTTCAATTAGGGGCTCATCTTGTATAGGATTTTAAGACATTATTCCATATTGATTTTACCTTCATTGAAGCCCCATAAAAAAATTATATTTTGGTTGTTGATCCAATCCAATTTCTAGTTGTTGGAGTCAACATAGAGACCACTTGCATAGATTCTTTTGACATCTTCAAGTGAGGCTTGAATAGTAAATTGATCTTCCACTGTCTCCTTACAATGTATAATCAAATCCAGAGAGTTTTGTAATGTTATTTTTGTGCCTTCCTTGAATATATTCCTGTCATTTCCTTATTGGTATTTTTCATGGATAACCACCAAAAGGGGGTCCCTCTTAGGATCCGAAGGCTTCTTCACAAATCTAGCCTCCATGAGTTTTGGAAAAAAGAGTAATATTTAAGACTCTAGGTCTTCTTCCTTTTTCTTAATGAGTGATTTCACCCCATCAAGACCCCCTTTAATCCTTTATTCTTCCTGGAATGATAAAGATCTCGGGTATGTAAGTCTTCTTTGAATGCTTATGAAATCAAAAGGGATTCGTCACCGGAGACAATATTAGACGAGGAAAACTCTTTTGCTGCATGATTACCCTCTTGCTCAAATTCTGATGGAGGCCCAACATTCTGGTCCGTCTTATGCTTATAATTCATCTTCTTCCATTGAACTTCATCATGACCTGGGTGAAATATTTTAGGACTTCTAAATCTATTGGCGACCTCCAAAACAGAAAGATTTTTCATGTAGCCTCCATGAATTGTTGAAGCGACACTAGATTGGTAAGAGCTTGAGCCTATCTTCATATGAGTAGAAAAATGATGAAACATGTTTCCATCCTTAGAAACCTCCCAAATCATCTTCTAGCTCGTATGATCCTCCCTTATGCCCATACCTTCATACATGGCTTGAGATCTGATTACAAGATGATCAATGTTCACTTGAAGGCTTTTGACATATATTAAATGTAAATATATGACATATATATTAAATGTAAATACATATTTAGTATTATATAATTCAAATTTAAGAAAATTATATATATATATATATATTATCAATATAATTATATTAATATATTAAATTTTATTTTTAATAAAATGTTATTTTTTCATAAGAATATTACCTTTTATCAATGCTAAAATATGCATCGATAAAGGTCACTATTATCAGTGTTAGAAAAAATGTTGATAAATATAACCTTTACCAGTGCTAAGAAAAATCATTAATAAATGTACTAATTTTCTCAGTACTTATAAATATACACTTTATCAACACTATTATCTAGGGTTGATAAAACCACCCCTTTATGAGTGTTTTTTATTAGCATTGATAAAAGGCACCGCACAATATTCGTGATTTTGTAGTAGTGGTTATAAATGTCGGTGTTCATGTGTGCATGTGTGTGTGTTGTATATGTGTGTGTGAGAGTGTGACTCACTCACTCTCTCTCTCCTTCCCTATCTATATATATATATATATAAATATTGTGTGTCTATACATATGTATGTATATATATTTTAATATGTATTTATTGCAATGTATAAAGATACATAAATATATATATAGACAAACAATAAACACAATTACCACTAGCATTATATATATATATGTATGTATGTATATATATATTAATATTTATTTCCATATGTTATATATATTTATATATTTAAAATGATATTTTATATTGAAGCATGATTAAATATTTATTTATATGATTAAAATTTTATATATAAATATATATAATTTTGTGTGTGTGTGTGTGTTTGCATATACTTCATTATAAATTACACTACAATATTGAATTTGAAGTTCTCGGGGCACTTCATAATATCCATTCAACGAAGATCCCATGGCCAGATGGGTTCCATGAACTTTATTTCAAATGCTTTTGGCATATTTTTGGGCCTGATGTGATTTTTTTGTGCAAAGAATTGTAGGCACAAAGATCATCTTTTGATTCTATAAATGAAACTCTTATTACTCTCATCCCGAAGAACCATATTCCCCAGAAAATTAAAGTGTTTCGGCCTATAAGTCTCTGTAATGATTTCTAAAATTTTTTCTCCAAGATCCTGGTGGCCTAGCTTTGGGGATTTCTCCCCCATCTTGTCATTGAAAATCAAAGTGCTTTTATCCCAATGAGATCCATCACATATAAATCAACCATTGCTTATGAATTTTTCCATTCCATGAAGACCCGATTATCTGCAAAGAAAGGCATTATGGATATGAAATTAGATATGATGAAAGCTTATGATAGGGTTGAGTGGAATTTTCTTAATCTTATCCTTTCCAAGTTGGGCTTTGGGGATAAATGGGTTTATATTGTTATGAGATGTGTTACTTCGGTGTCTTTAAGAATTAATATTAATGGGTCTCCATCGGAAAGGTTTAAACCCTCAAGGGTCTTGCGGCAAGGGGAACCGCTCTCTCCATATATTTTTATTTTGGTGGCAGATGTATACAATCATATTCTTCTTCTAAGAGCGGTGGAGCAAGGAGTTATCCATGGTGCAAAGTTTTGTCATAATGGCCCCCTTAATTCTCACCTCTTCTTTACAGATGATAGCCTCCTGTTTGCGGGTGCAGCTCTGCATCAATGCTGCTCAATTATGAAAATCATTACCATTTATGAAAGGTCATATGGGCAACAGATTAATTTGTCGAAGTTGGAAATGTCCTTTAGTAAAGGTGTGTTACCTTCAAAGAGGTAGGAGTTGCATCGGGTTTTTGGGTTCCATCTAGATGAAAAACATAAGAAATAATCGGGCCTCCCGACTCTTTTCATATGAACAAAGAAACAAGTCTTCACCACTATTATGGAAAGGGTGGATAATTTGATTTTCTTATGGTCCAAAAGGAATATTTTTAAGGTTGGGAAGGTGGTTATTATTAAAGAAGTTTCCCAAGTGATACTATCTTATGCTATCTCCTTTTTAAAATTCTCTGAAACTCTTGTTGATTAGATTCATTCTCGTTTGGATATTTTTTTTGTGGGGAACACATGATGGTAAACACAACAGTCACTAGCTTTATTGGGTCAAACTTTGTGTATCTAAGTTCCATGGCAGTCATGGTTTTAGAAATCTAAAATTGTTTAATGAGGCACTTCTGGTGAAGTAAGGATGGAGACTTATCACCTTCCCTAATGCGCTATTCTCAAAGGTTATGCAGTCTACATATTTTTCTAAATCTGATTTTCTGCATGCTCAGCTGGGGCCGCACCTGAGTTTTATGCGGAGGATCATCTGGGGCACAAAATCTCTTCTTGAGAAAAGATGTGTGTGGAGAATCACAAATGGGAATGATATTTGTTTTTTGAAAGATCTTGGGATAGAAAACAGTTGCCACCTGAGAGTTTTGTCGCCCGTTGTCTCAGGATTTGAAGATATGAGGGTTTGTGATCTGGTTAATGACTCCTTTGAGGACTAGGATCAAAATAAAATATGCAGCTGGTTTGATGAGAGGGACCTCCAGCTAATCTTCAACATCCCTCTCACTCCTGATATGGGTTTCAATCAGATCTACTAGAGTGGGGAGATTTCAGGCATGTTCTTTGTTCCATCGAGGTACAAAATGTTGGTTGATAGAGCTCATTACCACCACTCAGGTGACCGTTGGAAGGATTTTTGGATGCTTGTTGTTGAAGGACCCCGAAACACCCTGAGAGGGGAGGGGTGAATCAGGGTGTCAAAATATTCTTTTAAACTGATGGATCTTGTTCCCACGTTGGTAGGAACCAATTAAATCTTTCTAAAGAGGAAGTGTAAAAAATAAACAATCACATGAAAAGCAACAACACAACAATTTTACTAGGTTCACCACTAAGGGCTACGCCCAAGGAGCATACACCGACAGTGTTTCGGTCATAACAAAAATTAATAATCTTCATAAGTTGTGGATTATAAGAGTTTAGCACAGTCACTTTGTGTCAGGTGCACTGCCTTTACAAGGTTTTAGGGATAACACACTGTGTCCCTCGGATCACTTCCGCTGACTCCCCATTTCTCACTACGTTAGAAGAATATTCACTTAGTTGATCGACTTGAAGGTCACTTCAATGGTTTAGCATTAAATCATGGATTCTAGAATGTAAATATATGCTCTGTTGAAGTCCTGTAATAACCCAAAAATGTAATTTATTTTCCCGTACACTGATACGTTATGAAAATTAATTTTGCAAACTGATTTGGTCAATTTTCAGGCTTCCTTTGGTGTTCCGCGTACTACTGTTGTTTTTGCGTACTGCTGCTATTTTCATGTATTGTTGTTGTTTCCACGTACTGTTGTTGTTTCCATGTACCATCCAACTCCTCTGTGAACTTCCCTTCTTCACATACTTCCCTACTCCGCGTACTGCTTCACTCCTTCGCGTATCATCCAGCTCTGTGTACTGCCTTGCTCCATCGTGTACTGCGAGAGCTTCCTGTGTGAACTGAACTCTTTTCCTCGGACTGTTTCTATCACACCAGCCTTCTTAAATTAATTTTTATTTTATTAATTCTTGGCCTCGGGTTCTCTCACCAAGGTCCGAACTGGGTCCTGAATCAAAATTGATGACGTTTAATGTTTTTACTGGGTTTCAGATCCGTGCGCGATCACCCAACATTTGACGGTAGCCGCGCAACTTCCCCTAGTGTCGTGAAATTGCTTATTATTATTATTATTATTATCATCATAATTATTGTTATTTTTATTATCATTATTCTATATATTATTATTTCTATTATTATTGTGTTATTTTTATTTTATTATTATTATTGTTGTTTATATTATCCTAATTATAATTGTTATTCTTAATAATATTATTATTATTCACATTATTATTATTATTTTTTAATTATCATTTTTATTGTTAATAAATTTTATTAAAATTACCTTTATTATTGTTAATTTTATTATTATTGTTTTTGGTTTTATTATTGTTGTTATTATTATTCTAGTATTATTATTATTGTTATTGTTATTATCAATAATATTAATATTACTAATAATATTATTATTATTTGTAATAATATTATTTTTATAAAAAAAACCCTGAAACCCTAATCTACCCGCATACCCCCCCATTTTTTCCTGTTCCACGCTGTGACCCGCACCCTCCTTCCCCTTCCCAGTCCACACGCACCAGGACCCTCCCCCACCCGGTCCTCTCCTCCATGCCGCCTCCCCTGTCTAACCGCCTCCTCCTCCCGACGGCACCCCGCCGGCCTCGCTCCGCGCCGCACCCGACCCCCAACCTCGCCGCGCTTCGCCACCCCCATCCCTCGCCCTCCGCCTACTGACCATCACCCTCCCGCCTGCACCCGGCCTTGGTCCTGCGCCGACCCTCTCCCACTCCAGCCAGCACGCCTCTGGACCGGCCAACGACGCCCCGACCTCACGCCCCACAGGTTCGCACTCCCCCCTTCAGTTTCCCTGTCGGTGCACCAGGCTCCCCAGCAGCCTCCTCCTGCGTCTGGCGCCTCCAACGCTCTCGATCCGCATGCCTGGTCCTGGTCGGCCTCGCCCAGCCGCTTCGGCCCGTCCGCACTCACCCCGACCTCCTCGCCGCACCCCATTGCTCTGGCGACCAGTAGTGGAAAACCCGAACCCCCTTGCACGCCTTGTTTCTGGCAGCCCAGACTCCCCTGCACCACCCCTCCTAGCGCAGACTCCTATCCTCTGGTATATTTTTATTAGAATTTTTGTTTTTTCTTCAATTTAATCAAACTTTGATGTTTCAGTTTGTGTTTTGTGATTTTTACACCGTGTCTAGAGTATGGGATCGATATATTGGGACCTGTTGGTCCATGTTCCAGCATTCACAGCCAAGGGCGAGACAGATGGGCTTGTTTCGCTATGTCTCCAATGTTTCAGGTAAGGTTCTAAACCCTATTTTTGGTGTCGTACCTTTATTTAAGGGTTGTAAAGTGTTTGTGGTTTCTTAATAATTTAGTTGGGTGTGTGTTGATCCTTGTCTCCGAGTTTTTGTGGTATTTTTACTTGTTATAGAGAGTTTTGGCCAACTTTGAAGGTGTGCACACACATATATTAAGGTATTTATGTATATAATATATATATTCCCTCCATGTACGTATTCCCTCATGGAGCGGGGAATACGTGCATTGGGTTATGGACATATGTATATATATACAGGTATGTGCGTGCGAGTGCGGGCTGATTACGAGTGGTCACCGCCTTTTTCATCAGGTTCCAAGTGTTCAACATGATCTAGTTCCCCTTTGAGGTAGGCGTTTTTATCCTTTCTCTCTTTCCGAAGTTTTCCATATGCACTTGCATTATTTCATTTAATTTATAAGTGTTTTTCTCACCTTTATAAGCATGATATTTTATTCATTGTAGTGTTTTTTATGATGGTTAAAAGTGTTGAAAAATAGCTTTGAAATAGTTCCTTGGTTATGTGTAGGTGTTTCCACGCCCTTGCTCCCAATTTTAATCCATTTAATGCTTGCGTTTTCCTAATTACATCTTAAATTATGTTTCACACCTCTATTATGTTTATAGTTAGCTTATGGTAGTGTTTTCCTGTTGAAAGATTTGATTAAAAATGGATTTTTTTGGATGCTCCTCTATTTATGAAAATGTTTATGCTTTGCCAACTTGGTTGGAACTAAATGACTTTTTCTAAAAATGGTATTGTTGGATGTCTTGAGTGGTCTTGGCTTGTAGAAATGTTTTATGGAACTCATTTGTCCTACGTTGGTTAGTTTTATGGAACTTAGTTTTTTTGTAGAAATGATTTCATGTCTCTTTGAATTGGTATTTTTATCTAATCCTTGGTTTTATAAGCGGTTCTTGTTTTTCTAAATGTTGTGGATCTCTTTGTGAAGTTCTTTAAATTGGTTTGAAAATAAATCCATGGGCAAGTGCCAGTTTGGCTTTTGGTGTATGTATTTTGTTGAGTGTATGGTGTAAGACAAAGCTTGGATTGTTTTTTTTTTCTGAAATTGAACATAATATCACTAAAGAATTTTATGGAAATGCTTTGAAACTTGGAACCTAAGGGCCCGTTTGGATTTTTAAATACAAAAGTAGTGTTTAGAGTTGTTTTAGAAGATCTTGTGAAATGTTTTCATAAAGGCATTTGATTATGTAAAACTAGAGGCTTGATTTACAATTCCAAGTGTTTAATAAAGTTGTTTTGATAACTGAATGGTGTGATGGCCCGGTTGGCACTTTTTATGTTTAACATGCATGCATATATATATAAGTATATGAGGTGTTCCTATCTAGGGTAACCCTTTATGGGTGAACGTATAGGAATCATCCGTGTTTGGGGTAGGCAAGTGCGATGAGATGAGTCACGCATGCGAGGGCCTTCTTACTTACACAGTATTATTATCACCACCATGGATTCCTGGGCGTCTTTTAGATGACCCAGTGACAGTTGCTGATCAACCCCGATTAGATGGGTTGATATCCCCTGGATTTTGTTAGGCCAGTCAGGCTTTTCCAATGGATTGGTCAGTTAGGGTGGCCAGTTGGTTATAGACTTAGGAGCTTCACCATACGTCGAAAGGTGGTTCCAAAACCGAGTATGTCCAGGGGTTTTCTAGGGATGTTTAGGATCACCCATGGTTACTAGATCACTTACATTGCTTGTTTACTTTTCGTTTCACTGGTTTATTTTTAGGTGCACTTTTACTTGTTTTACTCTAGCCCAGCTTTGGTATTTTCTGTTTTGGATTTCATTTAGAAAATGGAAAATGATTTTGGAAGTGGTGTGTAGTGTGTGTGGGGTTTTTAAATGAGAACAACATGTTGCATATTTTAAAATGTGAAAACCCTACTTTTATATCTATATTTCAAATTTGTGTCAGTGGATCATTTTGGAAAAAAGAAATGTTAGATTTAGTAGTTTATTCTTGGCATCCCTACTGAGTATCTCGGTGCTCATGCCTATTATATCTTTCCAGTTGAAGGTTCAGTATAAGGCCCCAGCCTTAAACCTTACTTAATCTCGAGTTATTACAAGATTACACATTGAGGATCTTTTCAGGTTTAGAGTTTTAGAGAATTAGATCATAAAACTTTCATTACATTCCACATTTAAACAAAGTGGTTACATAAAAGGTAGCATTCATTTCTCCCATCAACAGAAACATATTCAAAATAAAACATGTATTCTTTCTTGACACTTCCTTGACACTATCATCATATCATGTACCATTCCCTTGACCTGTGAAAAACATTTCAAAAACATGGGACGAACATAAAAAGCTCAGTAAGGGTTATAAAAAGTATGGAAAGGAAACATGAGTACATATATACATAAGAATGAAATCATACTTTACACATAAAACATAAGCACTTTAACATACCTCATAAAATCATGAATAAATCATATAAATCATAATACATAAAGGTAACTTGAGGCATTCATAACATTCTTACGTAGGGAGTAACCCTCTTGGCTACGTTTGGAATACCCATCACAGTATATTCCCTAAATCTCTTCGGAGAAACCTTAACATTTAACTCCTTCGCGTTACCCAATGCATTGGAGAGCTATATTGGGCTCACCCTCCCTTAGTTTAACATGGAACCACCCATCTTCATAATAATGCCCAAGAACCATAACATAATCGTATCACATAAAACATGTATAAAGGAAACATAACATTTCCACTTTTCAATCACAAGATATCAATAAAACACATTGATATAAAAACATTATGAAAACCATTTTCAATACCAAAATAAAATAATAGTGAAAAATGGTATTTATTTTTCATTCAAAAAAAGTTATGGCTTGTAGAGGAAGACGAAACTCAAATAATGGTCACGGCGGCGGAGAAGTCGTTGTCGCCGCATACGTATGACAAGAAAAACATTACTTTTTTTCATTTAGTAAAACGCTTCGTATAAAAAGATTCCTTTTGAATAAATTAAAAGTCAAAGGGGTTTATACACCACATAAAAGAAATTTGTGTATAAAACAAAATATGCCTCAATGAAAGGAGATTGAGACGATGTCCCTTACAAAGACGGTATCCTTGGATTAAGGATAAATCAATTACATAATTATGTGTGACAAACGAATACACCAAATATAAGTGGATATTAAGTGTAAAACAATCAGAGGAAATTCATACATATTCATAGAACGACATATTCAAGGAGTACAAGTTTATCCCAAAGAATCAAAATTGGGTTAAGAAGTTCCCTTGCAAAAATTTGACAGCCTAACAACGTCACTTCAAAATTCAGAAAAAGAGTTGATGAGAGATAAAAAGGGCATCTCATCACTTGGAAATAAAATTTACATCAATAAGGATATATAAGAACATATCCCAACATAATATTATGTGAATTAAAAGACATAACAAAAGAAGTCTTTTTAAAAAGAGGAGGGTGAAAGGTTCCCTTAACGACTTGGGTAACTTTCAAAACGTACACCCCATTGAAGAAGGGTCATACAATGAATATGTAAATACCCATAAATGAAATTATATTATACAAAGAGTATAATAATGGTAAGTACATACACCACTCAAAGGAAATGGTGGAAAATGTAGCATAAATCTCACGGGACTAAAAGTGAGATGAAAAATCCCTTACGAAAACTCGGTAGCCTAACGACGCCACTTAAAACTTCCAAGAATGGATTGATGAGATAAAATAGGGTATCTCATAATATTACAATAAAATATACAGAAAGAGGAATATAAAAGAACACCCCCCATCATAACAAAGAGGAGCTTTAAAAGAAGTGACATAAAGGAGAGTACTTAAAAAGAAAGAGAGCGGTTAGATCTCTTACGAAAATTCGGCAGCCTAACGGCGCCAATCAAATCTTCCAAAATGGATTGATGAGATAAAATAGGGTCTCTCATCATATGAACATAAAAAGTACAGTAAGAGTAATATAAAAGAACATCCCAATCATAAGAAATATGAGCTTAAAAAGAATGACATAAAAAAGTGTACTTACAAAGAAAGAGAGGGGTAGGTTCCCTTACCTCGAGTCCGACTTGACTCGATCATTCTTTAACCTCCTGAATAATAAACTTGAGTTAATTTATAATTACTTAAGAACCTTTTTCAAGTTCATTATTCCTTTTATATCACTTACTACCTTTCTATGAACACTATGTAATTATTTAAGTTAATAATGGTCATTTTGTAGATCATTGCTACTTGAGTCAAAAATAAACTCTTTATAATTACAGGTTGTTCATGTGGTAAAATATATATTATATCCAGAATTATATTAATTATTTAGATATCTTATATATCATATATATCCATTATATACATGCATTTATAATATTACATAACATTTAGAGGTAAGAAATGAAATGCACCGTTCATGGAGACGGTAAGCTGTACGTACACATGAACGCTACTTCCATTTATATTTCTTATTTAATGGAATTAAAACATAATTATACATAATAGTATTATAATTCCAGTATGGTATCATATATAATATTATGAAATCATACCACATATGGTATTAACGGATCAAATCACTTTGAGGGGGCGGTAGTCCGCACTTCCTAAAATGAAGATATCGCATTTAACCATAATGGAAACCATAAAGGTATGCCATAAATGAAAAATACAGAAGCTTAAGTAAAACATAAACATATTATATATCATATATAAATATAGTTACATCTTAATGGAAACCTTTGAGGGTGTTAAAAGAATATTGAACAATCATCGTTTCGTGAGGCAGAAATTCACCATCCACAGAAACAGTATGTTCTTTAACCATTAGATGTAGGTGTGTGTAAGTGTAGCTCAAATAATTCTTATAAAAACATACTAGTATATTTAAGATACTATATTTGTTACAAAAGAAATGAATAAAAATATTTTAGGGGGGTGGAGAAGCAAAATAAAACAAAATAACACAAGTGAAGACATTACCTTAAAATCAGGTATCTCTCTTTGATTTGAGCTCAAAGGCTTCCTTGGGAAGACTTCTGCACAAAGTGAGGGTTCTAGAAGTAAGAGAGGGATGTGGAGAGACAAAATGATCAGGGTTTGGCCGAGCCAAAGGCTTGAGAGGTGTGGGTAATGTGGTAGAGATGGGGGCCTTTTATAAGAGGAGAGGAGGGGCACTCTTGGAAAGTTACAAAATGTTACTTTATTTTCAAATGAGTTTCAGAGTTTAAAGGTCCCACATTGATGTATTTTGAGGATAAGGTGGTAAGGGTTCGAAATATACTCATCAAATATGTCTTTGACAAGTTTGAGTTATAGTTTTAACATTATCTTTTCATTTTATTTAAATCCTTTATTAATGAGGTAATCGCTCCATCATCATGATGTCATAAATAATTTAATTTATTTAATGTCTAAAAATTATAAAAAAATATCATGATGTAGGAAATATTTTTAGATTTATAATTAATATTTATAGTCAAAAATATGACTTGTATAACCCCATTTAAAAATTGTTTTATTAAAATAACTCATGCTTGTGACATTTTTATTTTAACTTTAAATAAAAAGTTATTTATGTCATTTTCCTACCAAAGTGGCTCCATGGGGTCCCCAAGTTGACCCATGGATTTTCTTGGTCGGCCATGACACATCCAATGTGGGTAGGACATGTGTCTAGGTCATTTCATATTATTAAAACATTATTTTTACCTTAAATTACACTAATTACCTCTAATCGCGATTAAAAACTTAAAAGTTACTATTCACCAAAAAATTATTTTAATCCCATTGAACCACATTTTACATCTTAATGAAAACCATGTATGTCGGATTTTTGAAATTCAAATCACAGAAGTGGTAAAGTTTCATTTAAACGAAAAATCAGTTTTTAAACTACCACTTAGTGGTTTCACTATTCATCAAAAATTGAAGTTTTTCAGAAAAATACCAAAAATTCACCCTAAGCTATATTTGATATTCCGAATTCAAAAATGATGACTATTTTAAAAAATTGAAAACATATATGTTTCATTAATTAATTTAATAATTAATTCCCGCTGTCAAAACAAATAGCGTGTTTTTAAGAAACAATATCTATTAAAAGATTGACACTAGTTTAAGTCCAATTTCAAAGTGAAATTAATTCCAATGACCACCATTAGATTAAATGGTAAAAATATATTATAAATACACTTTAATATAAATTAAAAATATAATCTATCCATATAAATAAATCAGATTAAAAGGAGGTTTTGAATTAAAATGCAACATTTTCAAAAAAAAATGATCTTTATCGGAAAAATAACAAAATTTAACACAAAGTAAATTTTGATGTCCAGATTCTAAAGAAGGATTTTATTTTTTCAAATAAAACATATAAAATTTTCAAAAGTATATTTAAAAAGGGTTCTCCATCAAAAGGCGGTTAATCGACCTTTTAAAGAATATTAGAAGATTTATGCTTAAAATTGGATTCATTTGCATTTTAAGCCTCCAACATTTATTGGATAAAAGTAAAAATATTTGAGAAACATATATAATCATTTTGTAGTTAGTTCCGTTCATTCCCTCCATTACAACAGTTAGGCGTTAATTACCTTTTAAAATAATATTATTTTATTATTAGAGTGCAACGTAAGATTTCAAAGAAACTCGTTGTTGCGTATTGGGTACGCCCTTGAGCATAGCATTCCCTTTAAATAAATATTAATATTTTATTCAAAAATATGGATAAATATGAAAATGTCATATTCTTTATTTACCTGGGGTGTTGCATCCTTCCCCCATTTTGGGAATTGCGTTCTCACAATTTTAAAATTGGGCTTGGAAGCTTCATTGAAAATCCCACACCAGAACAAGAGTTAGTAAAACTATCACTTTAAAAGAATGGGAGAGAAGTACAAATGTCACCCGAGTTAACCCATACTAGGATTCCAAGTATGAAAATATGGATATGGAGGAAAAAACAAAGGGTCATGTTCTGATAGAGAGTGATAGTAAACATGTCTAGGATAAAGTTAACAACAAGAAAATCACAAACTTGTGATGGGTTAAACGGTATTTGATTCCCTAGTAGGAAAAATTAACAGACAACATTTTTGTTTTAAGTTACTTTTCATTGAGGAATTTATTTATGAGCTTAACTAAAACATAAGGAAGCATACTTAATTGTCATTTTGACTTTCGACTTTTACTAGATTTCTTACACGAACTCATATTTTCTCCAAAAGATGAGTATTTAGGATGACTTGTTCACATTAAGAGAGCTATAATCAACTTATAGAGAATCACCTAATACACAAAATAGAACTATATACTTCCCATGTCTTTAGAGCTTAACGAAAACTAAAACCAAAATGGTTAGTATGAGATCAGTTAATACTCAAAAAGGATAATCCTTTATAAAAAAAATCTATTCTTAATCTCCAAAATTTTTCAAACAAAACCCAAAGTTCAACAAAGACCATTCAATAAACATCTATCCATAAAATTCTACAAAGTAAACCAAACTAAGATTGAAACCCAATTCTCTGAAGGATTTAATCACATAGTCTCCTAAGATAAATTTTAACATTTTTCTCCAAAATAACATCAGTTACTCTTACAGTCTCATACTGAAAAGTAATTAACCTAATCTCATATCCTCTATGATAGGCTAATCATTTCCATTGATAAACAAAAATCAACTTACTCTTAATTCATAAAATCATCTAACTAAAAAGAATCATTCAAACTAACCAGGGACTTCATGTAGCCCAGTGGTAGGCGATAAATACCAGTTGCACTTTGGTTGTGGGTTCGATTCCCACAGCTTCGTCCGACGCGACGGGTTGTCACACGGTCTGCGTGTTGTCCCTTTTCAAACAACTATATAATTTTATAACATTCCTCAAAAAGAGATAAATTCATCAAAAATAACCATAACATATTTTAACCACAAAGGTTATTTGATAACTTCCATTTTGCAACCCAAAATGTATTAACCCGTAATTGCCTCAAATTCAAGGATCATATAAACCCAAATGGTTCTTTATAACTATATTCACAAAAGAAAGGATAATTATTCCTTGAATAAAATTTTCGTATATCAAACATCAGGGTTACTATAAAAAGTCTTCTAATGTAACCCCATCATCAAAAGAGACTTAATACATCTAAGAATTTCACCATCCTAAAATCTACCATAACTCTTGATTCCCTTATATGATGACTTCTTACTCATTCAACATTCTTCATGATCCATTAGCCATTCCTTTTCAACTTATTCTGAAATACTTCTTTCCTACAAACAAAATCATGAATCGTATCCTAAGATTCCAATAATAGGAAAACATATGTTAAGAAATAATCCACACCTTTCATTCTTCATTGTCAGGTTCTTCATCCTCAATCGGAATAGAATTAGGTATTGGTAAATGAATATTTGTACGATCTTGGTGACCCCATTCCCGAAACTTCTTTATAGGACATGTGTTTGCATAATGACCATGCACACCACATTTAAAACATTCAATTGATCCTTTAGAAATAACTTCTTTCCCTTTCCTAGAGTCAACTAGATTCTTCCTTTTTCCATGGAAGGTTATTGCTTTATGACCTTCATTTCCACATCTATAGCATCTTTTTGTCACTTTGAAACATTTTCCTATGTGTTTCCTTCCACATATTTGACACATAGGTTTTTGAACATACTTACCTTTATGATTATTACCTAAACTTCCGTAGGGATTTGTTTCTCACATATACGATTCCTTATAAAAATAACTAAGGTTCAGGTGGTTAATCATGACTCCAGATAGTTGGTTGAGGATAACCACAAGAGTTCTCATTGCAGCCCCCATATCATTCAGTTGTTCTCTCATAAAACCGTCACAGTTTTCTTCAAATCCACTATTACTTTGGTGCCTGCAAGATCCATCCATTTACTAAAATCAAAAAGGTTAGTGTGAGTATATCAGTAAAATCATTAAATAAAAAAGAGGAAGATAAACACCAAGGTATACTTATCCAAGTTATCTCAAAATCATTCTAACTTTCAAAAAAAAAATGATGACTCCATCTAATATACTAACCATTGTGGTTATACACAACTTGTCACTTTTTCTTAAACAACACTCTAACCTCTAAAGTTATCTAAACCGACCTCTGATACCAACTATAAGGCCCCAGCCTTAAACCTTACTTAATCTTGAGTTATTACAAGATTACACATTGGGGATCTTTTCAGGTTTAGAGTTTTAGAGAATTAGATCATAAAACTTTCATCACATTCCACATTTAAACAAAGTGGTTACATAAAAGGTAGTATTCATTTCTCCCATCAACAGAAACATATTCAAAATAAAACATGGATTCTTTCTTGACACTTCCTTGACACTATAATCATATCATGTACCATTCCCTTGACCTATGAAAAACATTTCAAAAACTTGGGATGAGCATAAAAAGCTCAGTAAGGGTTATAAAAAGTATGGAAAGGAAACATGAGTACATATATACATAAGAATGAAATCATACTTTACCCATAAAACATAATCACTTTAACATACCTCATAAAATCATGAATAAATCATAGAAATCATAAGACATAAAGTTAACTTGAGGCATTTATAACATTCTTACGTAGGGACTAACCCTCTTGGTTACGTTTGGAATACCCATCACAGTATATTCCCTAAATCTCTTCGGAGAAACCTTAAAATTTAACTCCTTCATGTTACCCAATGCATTGGAGAGCTATATCGGGCTCACCCGCCCTTAGTTTAACATAGAACCACCCGTCTTCATAATAATTCCCAAGAACCATAACATAATCGTATCACATAAAACATGTATAAAGGAAACATAACATTTCCACTTTTCAATCACAAGATATCAATAAAACACATTGATATAAAAACATTATGAAAATCATTTTCAATACCAAAATAAAAGAAGAGTAAAACATGGTATTTATTTTTCATTCAAAAAAAGTTATGGCTTGTAGGGGAAGCCGAAACTCAAATAATGGTCACGGCGGCGGAGAAGTCGTTGTCGCCGCATACGTACGACAAGAAAAACATTCCTTTTTTTTTCATTTAGTAAAACGCTTCGTATAAAAAGATTCCTTTTGAATAAACGAAAAGTAAAAGGGGTTTATACACCGTATAAAAGAAATTTTTGTATAAAACAAAATATTCCTCAATGAAAGGAGATTGAGACGATGTCCCTTACAAAGACGGTATCCTTGGATTAAGGATAAATCAATTACATAATTATGTGTGACAAACGAATAAACCAAATATAAGTGGATATTAAGTGTAAAAAAATCAGAGGACATTCATACATATTCATAGAACGACATATTCAAGGAGTAAAAGTTTATCCAAAAAAATCAAAATTGGGTTAAGAAGTTCCCTTGCAAAAATTCGACAGCCTAACGGAGTCACTTCAAAATTCAGAAAAAGAGTTGATGAGAGATAAAAAGGTTATCTCATCACTTGGACATAAAATTTACATCAATAAGGATATAGAAGAACATATCCCAACATAATATTATGTGAATTAAAATACATAACAAAAGAAGTCTTTTTAAAAAGAGGAGGGTGAAAGGTTCCCTTACCGACTTGGTTAACTTTCAAAACGTACACCCCATTGAAGAAGGTTCATACAATGAATATGTAAATAACCATAAATGAAATTATATTACACAAAGAGTATAATAATGGGAAGTACATACACCACTCAAAGGAAATGGTGGCAAATGTAGCATAAATCTCACGGGACTAAAAGTGAGATGACAAATCCCTTACGAAAACTCGGCAGCCTAACGGCGCCTCTTAAAACTTCCAAAAATGGATTGATGAGATCAAATATGGTCTCTCATCACATTAAAATAAAATGTACAGAAATAGGAATATAAAAGAAAATCCCCCATCATAACAAAGAGGATATTTAAAAGAAGTTTCATAAAGGAGAGTACTTAAAAAGAAAGAGAGAGGTTAGATCTCTTACGAAAATTCGGCAGCCTAACGGCGCCAATCAAATCTTCCAAAATGGATTGATGAGAGGAAATATGGTCTCTCATCATATGAACATAAAAATTATAGTAAGAGTAATATAAAATAACATCCAAATCATAAGAAAGATGAGCTTAAAAGTAATGACATAAAAGAGTGTACTTAAAAAGAAAGAGAGGTGTAAGTTCCCTTACCTCGGGTCCGACTTGACTCGATCGTTCTTTAACATCCTGAATAATAAACTTGAGATAATTTCTACTTAATTAAGAACCTTTTCCAAGTTCATTATTCCTTTTATATCACTTACTACCATGCTATGAACAAAATGTAATTATTTAAGTTAATAATGGTCGTTTTGTAGATCATTGCTACTTGAGTAAAAAATAAACTCTTTATAATTACAAGTTGTTCATGTGGTAAAATATATATTATATCTAGAATTATATTCATTATTTAGATATCATATATATCATATATATCCATTATATACATGCATTTATAATATTATATAACATTTAGAGGTAAGAAATGAAATGCACCGTTCATGGAGACGGTAAGCCGTACGTACGCATGAACGCTACTTCCATTTCTATTTCTTATTTAATGGAATTAAAACATAATGATACATAATAGTATTATAATTACAGTATGGTATCATATATAATATCATTAAATCATACCACATATGGTATTAACGAATCAAATCACTTTGAGGGGGCGGTAGTCCGCACTTCCTAAAATGAAGATATCGCGTTTAACCATAATGGAAACCATAAAGGTATGCCATAAATGAAAAATACAGAAGCTTAAGTAAAACATAAACATATTATATATCATATATAAATATAGTGACATCTTAATGGCCACCTTTGAGGGTGTTAAAAGAATATTGAACAATCATCGTTTCGTGAGGCAGACATTCACCATCCACATAAACAGTATGTTCTTTTACCATTAGATGTAGGTGTGTGTAAGTGTAGCTCGAATAATTCTTATAACAACATCCTAGTATATTGAAGATACTAGATTTGTTACAAAAGAAATGAATAAAAAGAGTTTAGGAGGTTGGAGAATCAAAATAAAACAAAAGAACACAAGTGAAGACATTACCTTAAAATCAGGTATCTCTCTTTGATTTGAGCTCAAAGGCTTCCTTGGGAATACTTCTGCCCAAAGTGAGGCTTCTAGGAGTAATAGAGGGATGTGGAGAGAAAAAATGAGCAGGGGTTGGCCGAGCCAAAGGCTTGAGAGGTGTGGGTAAGGTGGTAGATGTGGGGGCCTTTTATAAGAGGAGAGGCGGGGCACTCTTGGAAAGTTACAAAATGTTACTTTATTTTCAAATGAGTTTCGGATTTTAAAGGTCCCACATTGATGTATTTCGAGGATAATGTGGTAAGGGTTAGAAATATACTCATCCAATAGGTCTTTGACATGTTTAAGTTATAGTTTTAACATTATCTTTTCATTTTATTTAAATCCTTTATTAATGAGGTAATCGCTGCATCATTATGATGTCATAAATACTTTAATTTATTTAATGTCTAAAAATTATAAAAAAATATCATGATGTAGGAAATATTTTTATATTTCTAATTAATATTTATAGTAAAAAATATGACTTGTATAACCCCATTTAAAAATTGTTTTAGTAAAATAACTCATGCTTGTGACATTTTTATTTTAACTTTAAATAAAAAGTTATTTATGTCATTTTCCTACCAATGTGGCTCCATGGGGTCCCCAAATTGACCCATGGATTGTATTGGTCGGCCATGACACATCCAATGAGGGTAGGACATGTGTCTAGGTCATTTCATATTATTAAAACATTATTTTACCTTAAATTACACTAATTACCTCTAATCGCGATTAAAAAATTTAAAGTTACTATTCACCAAAAAATTATTTTAATCCCATTGAACCACACTTTACATCCTAATGACAACCATGTATGTCGGATTTTTGAAATTAAAATCACAGAAGTGGTAAAGTTTCATTTAAATGAAAAATCAGTTTTTAAACTACCACTTAGTGGTTTCACTATTCATTAAAAATTGAAGTTTTTCAGAAAAATACCAAAAATTCACCCTAAGCTATATTTGATATTCTGAATTAAAAAATGATGACTATTTTAAAAAATTCAAAACATATATTTTACATTAATTAATTTAATAATTAATTCCCGTTGTCAAAACAAATAGCGCGTTTTTAAGAAACAATATCTATTAAAATATTGACACTAGTTTAAGTCCAATTTCAAAGTGAAATTAATTCCAATGACCACCATTAGATTAAATGGTAAAAATATATTCTAAATACAGTTTAATATAAATTAAAAATATAATCTATCCATATAAATAAATCATATTAAAAGGTGGTTTTGAATTAAAATGCAACATTTTCAAAAAAAATGATCTTTATCGGAAAAATAACAAAATTTAACACAAAGTAAATTTTGATGTCCATATTCTAAAGAAGGATTTAATTTTGTCAAATACAACATATAAAATTGTCAAAAGTATATTTAAAAAGGGTTCTCCATCAAAAGGCGGTTAATCGACCTTTTAAAGAATATTAGAAAATTTATGCTTAAAATTGGATTCATTTTCATTTTAAGCCTCCAACATTTATTGGATAAAAGTAAAAATATTTGACAAACATATATAATAATTTTTTAGTTAGTTCCATTCATTCCCGACATTACAAAGGCTAGGTGTTAACTACCTTTTAAAATAATATTATTTTATTATTAGAGTGCAATGTAAGATTTCAAAGAAACTCGTTGTTGCGTATTGGGTACACCATCGAGCATAGAATTCCCTTTAAAGTAATATTAATATTTTATTCAAAAATATGGATAAATATGAAAATGTCATATTCTTTATTTACCTGGGGTGTTACATTCAGTTTCTCATATAGGTTTCTAGTTCAGCTGCTCAATGTTGAGGCAGCGTGGTTTTGAGTTGGGTGGTGACCTAGGAGGTCACAAGGAGGTATGTTCGACTTTATTTTCTTTTCGTTGTTAGTTCTTATCTTTATCGTCAGTTTTTTTATCTATTTATCTTTTTCTCTTGGGAAAAATCGTTCCCAACAGTTAAATTTTGATGCTCGACACTGGTTGCCAGCCCGTGGGGATCGGGAACACCCTTCGGGTCATGTCGCGGACCGAATCGAGTGACCGGTTTAGGGTCGACCTAGGTTGGTTCGTGACAGTTTTCCTTACGTGGATGATTCCCTCAGCATACCATCGTCTCCTCCTCAAACCACTTCGGACTTCACCAAATTTCTCCTCGAAATTTTAATCTCCAATCTCTTCACTTAACAAAGGAGATTACTGCTCCTTAAATAGGCACATAACTCCGCAAATTCCGCTACACTGATTGGCCCAAATTTTCAATGTGGGACAATCTTCATGGTATAATGAATTCTATCCACATACGGTTAGACTCTACCACATACCGCTCTTGTTTCGTGAACTGCAACAATCCTACTAACCTTTAGCATTCTGCGTACCGCATGCCTTCACCACGTAACTTCGTTGCGAACTGTTTTCGACAGTATTCCACGTACCGCATGCCTTCACCATGAACCTTCGCTGCGAACCGTTTTCAGCAGAATTTTGCATACCACACACCTTCACCACGTACCATCGTTGTGAACCATTTTCGGTTCTGCGCACCGATCCACATACCGTTCTATATGCGACTGCGAAACATCACTAAACTCTCAATTTTGAGGCCCAAAAAATTAGCAAGCACTGGGAAACTTCACCACCTTTAATACTTATTTCAGCCTCAAATGTATGAACCCATTATTTACAAACTCCCTTGTCATCCATGTGCAGATTGACAACAAACACAAACCAAACTCCAATATTATCAATGAACAACCTTGGTTCCAACAGTTGTGTCACCCAAGGTGAAGTTTTTTTGTGGAAGGTGTGTGCGGGTGTCCTTCCGACCCGTGACTTCTTAGTGAGGTGACACCTTGCTATGGATGATGGATGCCTCATGTGTCACCAGAAAGTGGAATATATTTTTCACGCAATTCTCCTATATTGGGGGGGGGGGGTTGGAGGGGTGTGGAGGGAATGAAAGTTGGACTTTCAGAACTTCTTTGACCCATCCATTGATTTGGCTCATAATATCCAAAATTGGGTGCTTTCTTTAGAACCAAGAGTTTTGGGGTTGATATGCACGACTGCTTGGATGGTTTGGACTAGAAGAAATGAGTGGATTTTTCAAAATAAGGTTTGCTCATAACCGCATCTGATTTGTCAGGGATTCTAAATGGATGAGTTTTTGGATGACCGATCATACTACCCTATCTAAGGCTTTCTATGGGAATGTTTCAACTTGCTGGATTCCCACTCTGGAGGGATTTGTTAAAATTAATATTGATGTTGTTGTCTCTTTTGGTTTAAGGTTGGGTATTGGGATCATTGTTCATCAAAGTGAGATCCAGGTGTTTGAAGTCTATTACAGGGTGTAACGTCCCGAGTCCGGAGCCCCTCCAAGGGTGCCCCATACCCGGTTTGTGACATGACCTCAAGCGCGTTTCCCCGAACGCCAGAGGATGCCGACTAGCAGTGAGGGCCTTGATGAGTTTGTGGGGAAACTATACCCTCATTCGGTAAGGTATACAAGGTAAGAAAATGACAACGAACAGCGGAAGCAGTAAACAACATGCATACCAACAGAAACCAACCGCGAAAGCAATGTAAATATATAGCTATGATGAAAATGATGCAGCAGGTACAAGTATCTAAGGAAAACAACAAACACAACAGCGTGCTGAAATACAACTGAAACCAAGTGAAAAAGAAAACAAAGTAATCTCCTTAGTATCGCAAGCCACGGCTCGGTCCCATGCTCCCCAGCTCCTGGCACAGTCAAGATCCTGAAGTAGAAGGGCGCTTGCCCTTATCTATACCTGAACCAACATAGTCTGCTTGGGCCCAAAAGCATGGCCCAAACAAGGTGTGAGATACAATCCCAGTAGGAAATCACACAAATATTTGTGCCTAACAGTCAATGAATACAAGGCAAGTAATAAAACAAGAAACAGTGAACAGGAAAGCACAAGCAGCTACAATCCACAGTTCTAACAAAATAAGTGCACAAGTAAACAACCAGTAACAAAGGAAAAAGGTAACCCTCTGGGTAGATCTCACAGAATAACCCCTATGGTTCAACCTATAAATACTAGCAACCCTCTAGGTGTCACACATAGTCTCACCCCTCTGGTTCAGTTACGTAATTAAGCAGACTCTCTGGGGAAGCACTCACCGTCAATTCCCCCTGTAGTCTCGTATCATGCTAAAGGCTCTCTAGGGAAGCACTCAACGTCAATTCCCACTATGGCCCGCGTCGTGCTAATGTCTCTCTGGGAAGGCACTCAACGTCAATTTCCCATATAGCCCTCTTATCATAATTAAAAGACACTCTGGAGAATCCCTTCTGTCAATTCTCCCTTTGGTCTACTACCTCTAGGTTCTCACAGTCCTGAGTATAACTAAACATGCTCAGTGCATGTATATCGTCCAAGTAAACCTCAAGAACTACTTGGCTATCAACTAAGGCTCAACAGCAATAATAAAACAACAGTTCCACTATCCTACGACTAGGCATGGCAACTGGAAAAATGCCAAACAGGCAGAATAAGCATGGAAAAGCAATCTGAGAAAAAAAAAATACTCTAATCACAAGCAATAACCTCTACTAAAGCAATCAAGCAAAGGAGACAAACAACAAGGGAAAAACAAGCAACACTCAATACCCCGTTCATGGGTATTGGTGGAATTTTCACATAATATTCATTAACTTTCAACGGAATGGAACAAAACACCTACCTCGATCCTAGGAGATCGATATACGTGAACCTCGATGACAGATTCCCCTTGGAACGACGTAGATCTGAGAAAACGCACAAAACAATCAACCTAAGATAACATGGAAACAACTAGGTATCAAGAAACAAGGCTAAAGAAAAAGGAATAACTCACCGCTGCGCTTCCAACACAACTGACCGTGCTCGAATCGGAGAACGGACGACGAGGCGGGAGTTCATCGAAGGTTTGGCCGTACGGGTTGCTTCGGACGGGTGAAAACTGAAGAAGAAGATGAATATGGGGGTTAGATGTGACCCCGGTCCGTTTAATGAAAAAAAATAAAGTACACGGCGTGTACTTCGAATTTTCCGTACTCCGAAATAACCGGCATCCACCTCAGCCTTACACACCGTGTGTGTGACCCAGACACGGCCAGCACACGGCTTCAAGCCGGGGAAAGAGTACACGGCGTGTACCAAGAAAGTACACGGCGTGTACTTCTGAAATTTCCAGAAAATTCATTTTTCTCAAAAACTCCAGAAAAAAGGAAAAACATACCTTAAAAGAGATCCGAGTTCTTACAAACTTCCCCCCTTAAAGAAATTCGTCCCTAAATTTCCCTAACGAGGCGGAGAAGGAGAAACCCCAAACAGCTCCGGCCACTGCGATCGTACATCGGTCTCCCTCTCCCAGGTCTCGTCCTGTACTCGTCTGTGCTGCCATAGCACTCGTACCAGAGGAACAGACCGCCCGCGGAGAACCTTCGTACTACGATCGACAATCTGGATAGGATGCTCCTCGAACGACGCATCCTCTTCGAGCTCGACTTCCTTGGGCTGAAAGACGTGAGGCGGGTCTGAAAAGTAGCATCAGAGTTGAGAGACGTGGAAGACGTCATGCATGGAATGATACCTCTGAGGTAGCTGCAACCGATAGGCGACCAGCCCCACTCTCTCCAAAACCTCAAACGGCCCGACGTACCACGGTGAAAGCTTACCCTGTCTCCGAATCCTCTGGTGTCCCAACCTAGGTGCGACACGTAGGAAAACCTGATCACCGACCTCAAACTCCAGAGGTCGTCTCTACTGATCAACATAAGACTTCTGTCGAGACTGTGGTGTAGCCATCCTCTTCTGAATCAGCTCTATCTGCTCTGAAGTCTCTTGAACAAGATGAGGTCCCAGCAAAGCTGCCTCTCCTGCCTCCAGCCAGCATAAGGGTGATCGGCATGGCCTACCATACAAAGCCTCGTATGGCTCCATATGAATGGTCGCCTAGAAACTATTGTTGTAGGCGAACTCCACCAGAGGAATATGCTTCTCCCAAGAACCGCCAAAGTCCAGGATGCAAGCCCGGATCATATCCTCAAGCACCTGGATTGTGCGCTCGGACTGGCCATCAGTCTGGGGATGGTATGCTGTACTCAAAAGTACCTGTGTACCCAAGACCTTCTGAAGTACCTGCCAGAACCGAGAGGTAAATCGCACATCTCTGTCTGAAACAATAGAGCATGGAACTCCATGCAGACGAACGATCTCTCTGATGTAAAGTCATCCCAGATCATCGACACTGAAGGTTTCCTTGATCAGCAAGAAGTGAGAAACCTTCATAAGTCTATCGACGACAACCCAAATAGCATCGTTTCCTCGAGGTGATCTCGAAAACCCAGTCACAAAGTCCATCGCAACATCTTCCCACTTCCACTCCAGAATGGGTAACTGCTGTAAAATTCCCGCTGGTCGTTGATGCTCTGCTTTCACCTGCTGACAAGTAGAACATCTCAAGACAAAACCAGAAACATCGTTCTTCATACCAGGCCACCAGTATTGGCGATGAAGGTCCCGATACATCTTGGTGACGCCAGGATGAACTTCCCAAACAGAGGAATGGAAATCCCGTATCATCTCCTCTCATATGTCTGCTGGCACCCATACACGTCCCTGAAAGCGCAAGATCTCATCCTCACCCACTGTCCATCTAGGAAGAGGGTCCCCTCCTGAAAAACTCTCCCGCAGGACTAAGCCTTCTGAGTCTGATAGCTGCCTCATCCATACCCGATCAAGTAGCATGGAGGTAACAGCTACAGAAGATAGAAAAGTCTATCCCTGTCAATCATGCACCTCTAGATGCATCTCAGAGAACAGAGCCATCGGCTGCCACTCACTACTGGCCTCCTGAACTGCCTGAATCTGAGTTCTCTTGCTCAACGCATCCGCCACGGCGTTGCCCCTTCCCGGCGTATAGGCGAGCTCGAAGTCAAAAGACCGAAGGTACTCGACCCACCTGCGCTGCCTCAGATTCAGATCATGCTGTGTGAAGATATACTTGAGACTCTTATGGTCAGTGAAAACCACAAAGTGCTCTCCCAGAAGGTAGTGTCTCCAACAGCGCAAGGCATGAACAAAAACTTCCAACTCCAGATCGTGCGTAGGGTAGTTCCTCTCATGTGGCCTCAACTGCCGAGACCGGTACTCAACGACTCCATCTCCCTGCATAAGCACAACTCCCAGCCCGATACCCGAAGCATCACAGTAAACAGTGTAGCTCTTTCCTGGCTCTGGAAAGACTAGTATCGGTGCTGATGTCAACCTTCCTTTCAGCTCATGAAAGTCTGACTCACAAGAATCTGACCATAAGAAATTCACCCCCTTCTTGGTCAGACCTGTCAAAGGTGCTACTAGACGAGAAAAGTCCTGAATGAAGCATTTGTAGTATCCAGCCAGCCCTAGGAAGCTCCATACCTCAAAAATGTTCTTCGGCTGCTCCTAGGAAACTACAACTCTTACTTTCTCTGGGTCCACAGATACTCCTGCCTCTGAAATGACGTGACCCAAGAAGTGAATCTGATCCATCCAGAAGTGGCACTTCGATAGTTTAGCATAAAGCCGATGCTCTCTCAGTGTTCTCAGAACGATCTCAAGATGGGTGGCATGGTCGTGTCGAGTGTGAGAGTATACCAAGATATCTTCCACGAAGACCACGATGAAGGAATCCAAGTAAGGATGGAACACTCGGTTCATCAGTTCCATGAAAACTGCAGGTGCATTCGTGAGTCCGAACGACATGACTATATACTTGTATAGACCATACCTGCTCCTGAAGGCTGTCAGAGGTATATCTGATGGTCTAGTGCGCAACTGATGAAAACTAGACCTCAAGTCGATCTTCTACAACACCTAGGCTCCTCAAAGCTGATCGAAAAGGTCATCGATCCACGACAAGGGATATCGGTTCTTGACCGTCAACTGGTTCAGCTTCTGATAATCCACACAAAGCCGAAGGGTACCGTCTGCCTTCTTCGCAAACAGAACAGGCAAACCCCAAGGAGAAGTACTGGGTCAGATGAAACCCTTAGCCTGTAGCTCCTCCAACTGCTTCTTGAGCTCCTACAACTCAGGTGTGGCCATCCTATATGGAGGAATGGACACCGGTGCCGCTCTTGGAATGAGCTCAATAGAGAAGTCTACCTCATGCTCCGGAGGCAAACCTGAAAAGTCCTCTGGAAAGACATCCCTGAAGCGATCCACCACTAGAGTAAAGTCCAACTGTGGAGTTCCCTGATCATCCAGATAAAGACTAGCAATCTGGGCTGTCACCCCTCCTAGCCCAAGATGCTCGAGTCCCGCCCGACTCGCCCGAACGTCCCATTCGCCTCTATGAAGAAAAGATTCACCCTCTGGTGAAAAGAAACTCACTCTGCGGCGATAACAGTCGAAGACTGCCTGAAAGGGAATCAACCAATCCATGCCAAGGATGACATCATAGCCTGTCATCTCTAGGACATAGAGATCCCATAAGAAGCGATACCCTGCAACCTCAAGAGGGCACTCTCTACACTGGCGTACACTAGATGTCCTTGTCCCCAAGGGTGTGTCTAGTGTCAATGAGTCAGCAGAAGAAAAGATGCAGAGTCCAAGGCTCTCCACAACGACAACAGAGATAAAACTATGCATAGCACCAGTATCGAAAAGGGCTGAAGGTAAAAATGAGGCTACTAAAATCGTACCTCGAACAGTAGAAGGGTCGGGATCCTGCTCATGATAAGTTTGCTCCATGGAGAAAGACTGGCCCGTGCCGTGGCCCTGCGCCCCTGGCTGACCACTCTGAGCTGAACCGCCCTGCTGGTGCTGAGGAACTGGTGGCTGACCGCCACAACCTCGACCTCCACCTCGGCCCGAACGACCGAAAGAACTCCAGTTCCCCGACTGGTGAGAAACTGGCGGTGCTGCTCCTGAACGAGGAGTCATGGAAGAACCCCGGTCACCTGCTACTGGTGAGAAAACCTGGCAGAAACGCTGAAGTTGACCCAACTTTCCGCAAGATCGGCACTCCACAGGGTCTCTCTGGCACTGCGGCCTCGTGTGCCCTGCCCGGCCACACTGGTAGCATGTCACCTGACTGCCTGATGATGCATCTCTCTTCCTCGAATCACCGCGTGTAGGCTCCCTACAGCACTTCTTGCTGTCATCTGAAGGAAAGCTAGATCTGGAAGCAGAACCGCCCTGGCTCGCAGCTCCAGAGTCTCTCAGATTGCGCTCTGCAATCAGTGCCTAGTTGACAATGGAAGTAATGGAAGTCAGCTGGAAGATGTTCACCTGCGAGCGGATCTCCTGCCTGAGCCCATCCTCAAACTTCCTCGCCAAGAACACCCCACTCCCATCCCAAAGGGGTGTAAAATGCTGCAGCTCAGTGAAACGAGAGGAATACAACATGAAAGATAGAGTACCCTGCTCTAAGCTCATGAACTCCCGGGCTCGATCGGTCCTCAGGGTCTCCGGGTAGAAGTAGTCGTAGAACACGCGCTGGAACTCCTCCCAAGCCATAGCCAGCTGCTGACCCACCTATGAGATAACATCCCACCACCTCTTGGCGGAGTATTGGAGCATGTAGGTGGCGAGATTGACCCGCCTCTCTAGAGGCATATCCAAATGCTCGAATATAGTCAGCATGGATTCCAGCCATGACTCTGCAGCCTGAGGTCCTCCCTCCCCCGAGAACGTGGGAGGATGCTGCTGCTGGAAAACCCGCGTCAAGTATGCCATAGACGAGGCAGGAGGTGTTGCTCCCTGGAAGGCCTACATCATCCTCATGAAACCTTCCCTGAACTGTGCATCAGCGCCTGCAACTGGTACGACAACCGGTGCCAAAGCTGGCTCGGATGGGGGATCGATAGGAAGTCTTTGATCAGCCATATCCGGTGTCTGATCACTGCTCGACAACAGACGTACGACCGGAGGATGTCTCGGAGGCATAGCTCTGAAAGATCAAAAGCACACCTTAGATCAAGAAAACAAGGACATAGAAAACAAGAGCACAAACGGGAACAGGGGAGAAAAACACACAAGATTGGAAAACACGGCTACATGGTGTGTATAAAACTACACGTCGTGTCAACTTAAGCCACTGACATGGGCGTGTAATCCTGCCCTATAAGTCGTGTACACCTCAAACTACACGGTGTGTTAACAACCACACATGGAATGTACATGAAAACTATTCCCTTGCCTGAGTCTCCTTACACGGCTAACCCACATGGTCCGACTCAACCCGAGACTACACGGCGTGCTCGAAACAAACACGGTGTGCACTAGACAAGGCTTCGACGGTCCGTGTTGTTGAGTACACGATCGTCTACACGGCTGGACCTTACACGGCATGCTCCGAACAAGCACGACGTGCATAGGTGAAGGCGACACCGTCCCGTGTTGTTCGTGACACGGCCGGGTACCTGGGAAAGACGGCACGGCGTGTTCCGAACAAACACGGCATGTGGAAAGGAAGGTAACGTCGGCCCATGTTGTTCGTGACACGGCCGAGTAACTGGACAGGGCTACATGGCGTGTTCCCTATGGACACAATGTGTGGAAAATAAGGTCACGCCAGCCCGTGTTGTTCATGAAATGGCCGGGTATCTGGACAGGACTACACGACGTGTTCCCTACGGACACAACGTGTTCTACCCGAGCTTCCCCAGCCCGTGTTGTTAGTGACACGGCCGGGTAGATGGCTCCGAACTCACACGGTGTGTACCAATGGTACACGGTGTGTTCCCGAAGTTACTCCCACGATACCGTGTTCTGCTCACACGGTCAGTGACACGGCCTGAAAACTACACGACGTGTATCCAAAAAGTACACGCCGTGTATTATGGGTTTTTCTGGGCAGTAGCTCAGAAACTGCGCAGAATTCCAGAAACACTAAAAACAAGGGAAGAGATGCCAAATTTCAATCTGGGAGGGCCCATAACACCTCAAGAACCAAGATTTGGCGTTCATTTTAAGAAAGAAACAAAACAATAGTTTTCTAACATAACAACATATAATCCATCAAGCATCTATCACAACAGCATATATAATCTACACAGAGCCTATCACAACAACATGCAATCTCTAATGCGCCCTAGATGGCATGGAAAGAATGCATGACATGTGATTTCTACAAGTGCCTATATGATTCATGAGATGGCATACCCTCATCTCATTGGGTTGCGACAGAAATAGAACCGAAATATTAAAACAATAACCGCACAAGTCATGTGAATCACTCTAGGTGAAAACATATCAACCATAAAATCTCATAACCAGAAAACTGAAATTAACAAGGTAGTATGGCCTTTCCCTATACATGGGTTAGCTACTCCCGAGCACAGCTTAATGCCAAGTACCGAATCCGTCCTATCCCTGGCTAAAGTCTCCAAACAGTAAGGCAAGAGAAAAGAACTCCTCTGATACCAATTTGTAACGTCCCGAGTCCGGAGCCCCTCCACTGGTGCCCCGTACCCGGTTCGCCACATGACCTCAAGCGCGTTTCCCCGAACACCAGAGGCTGCCGACTAGCAGTGAGGGCCTTGGTGAGTCGGTGGGGGAACTATTCCCTCATTTGGTAAGGTATAGAAGGTAAGAAAATGACAACAAATAGAGGAAGTAGTAAATACCATGCATACCAACAGAAACCAACCACGGAAGCAATGTAAATATATAGCTATGATGATAATGATGCAGAAGGTACAAGTATCTAAGGAAAACATAAAACACAACAGCGTGCTGAAATACAACTGGAACTAAGTGCAAAAGAAAACAAAGTAATCTCTTTAGCATCGCGAGCCACGACTCGGTCCCATGCTCCCCAGCTCCTGGCGCAGTTAAGATCTTGAAGTAGAAGGGCGCTTGCCCTTATCTATACCTGAAGCAACATAGTCTGCTTGGGCCCAAAAGCATGGCCCAAATAGGGTGTGAGATAAAATCCCAGTAGGCAATCACCCAAACATTTGTGCCTAACAGTCAATGAATACAAGGCAATTAATAAAACAAGAAATAGTGAACAGGAAAGCACAAGCAGCTACAATCCACAGTTCTAACAAAAGAAGTGCACAAGTAAACAACCAGTAACAAAGGAAAAAGGTAACCCTCTGGGTAGCTCTCATAGATAACCCCTATGGTTCAACCTATAAATACTAGCAACCCTCTAGGTGGCACACACAGTCTCACCCCTCTGGTTCAGTTATGTAATTAAGCAGACTCTCTGGGGAAGCACTCACCGTCAATTCCCCCTGTAGTCTCGTATCATGCTAAAGGCTCTCTGGGGAAGCACTCAACGTCAATTACCCCTATGGCCCGCGCCGTGCTAGTGGCTCTCTAGGAAAGCACTCAACGTCAATTTCCCCTATAGCCCACGTATCGTAATTAAAAGACACTCTGGAGAAGCCCTTCCTTCAATTCTCCCTTTGGTCTACTACTCTAGGTTCTCACAGTCCTAAGTATAACTAAACATGCTCACCACGTGTATATCATCCAAGTAAACCTCAATAACTACTTGGCTATCAACTAAGGCTCAACATCAATAATAAAACAATAGTTCCACTATCCTACGACTAGGCATGACAACTGGAAAAATGCCAAACAGGCAGAATGAGCATGGAAAAGCAATCTGAGCACAAACAAAATACTCTAATCACAAGTAATAACCTCTACTAAAGCAATCAAGCAAAGCAGGAAAGCAACAAGGGCAAAACAGGCAACACGCAATACCCCGTTCATGGGTATTGGTGGAATTTGCACATAATATTCATTAACTTTCAACGAAAAGGCACAAACCACCTACCTCGATCCTAAGAGATCAATATACGTGAACCTCGATGACAGATTCCCCTTGGAATGACGTAGATCTGAGAAAACGCACAAAAATCTCAACCTACGATAACTTGGAAACGAGTAAGAATCAAGAATCAAGGCTAAAGCAGAAGGAAGAACTCACCGCTGCGCTTCCAACGCAACTGACTGTGCTCGAATCGGAGAACGGACGACGAGGCGGGAGTTCATCGAAGATTCGGCCATACGGGTCGCTTCGGACGAGCTAAAACTGAAGAAGAAGATGAATATGGGGGTTAGATGCGACCCCGGTCCGTTTAATGAAAAAAAAAGAAAGTACACAGTGTGTACTTTTGGAGTACACGGCGTGTACTTCAAATTTTCCGTACTCCGAAATAACCAGCCTCCACCTCAGCCTTACACACCGTGTGTGTGGCCCGGACACGGCCAGCACATGGCTTCGAGCCGGGGGAAGAGTACACGGCGTGTACCAAGAAAGTACATGGTGTGTACTTCTGAAATTTCCAGAAAATTCATTTTTCTCAAAAACTCCAGAAAAAAGGAAAAACATACCTTAAAAGAGATCCGGGTTCTTACACAGGGCGATTCATGCTTCTTGTTGTCTAATTGTGGAGGAGGCTTCCGCTCTCCTATATGGTATTCTTCTTGCTCTCTCAAAAGGATAGACCAAGGTCTTGATTGAGTCTGATTGACTTGTTATGATCAATGCCCTAAAAAAAGGGAGTGAGATCGTAGATATATGGTCTTATTCTAATAAAGATTTGGTCCTTTATGGAAGACTTCTCCTTTTGCATTTTTTTCTTTCATTAAGTGAGGGGGTGACCATTGTTGGTTCGATTCTTTCCTTGATTGGATTTTTAATTCGGATTCGTTTGATTCGTAATATATTCCACTTTTCAAAAAAATAACACTACAATATGAAAAAGGGTAAATTTTTAGCACAATAATATCTATACGGTCATAAGCCCTTGGATAAAATTTAGTCTCTACCAAAAAAACATGATGTCCCTCTTGAACAAAACTGAAGTTCCATCGAACCATAAAAAATTAGGGTATCCCTACTAAAAAACAATTTTTGAGGCCTTTTGAACCTTTTTTGACCTTGAGAAAATAGTGGATGAGGTTTTCCTGGTAACCACAACATAGATATCTTCATAGACTTTGATTTTATATCTCTTGGATCCCAAATAGACATTGGGATCAAATGTTATGATCATCTCAAATTTAAGTAATGTTTTCAGTTTATCTTAAGAAATTAATAATTAATTAATTTTTTCTATCACCAAATTGTTATGAAATATCTATTTTTTTACAAACAAATACATTTCGATAAAAGATCAAAGATCAGAACTTACAAGAGAAAGTAACCAAGAAGGGAAATCTTCCAACCAAATATGTGACTCTCTAGAGAGATCGTGGGAAGCAATCAAATGAGTAGACCTATTACCCTCTTTTTAATGAAGGTAAAAGAGTAAGCATAAAAGAGTGGGAGTAAGGATTAGATCTTTAGCACAAGTAATCCAAAGGACAGGAGACCGCACTCCGGAGCATTAATGGCATTGATAATATCTAAATAATCAGACTTAATGTTGATATAATTCCATCCTTTCTCACCAGTGAACTTCAAACCAGCGCATAGAGCTTGGGCTTCAACCACTGGTGGGTACCAGAAAGCGTGGACTCCTATCTGATGAGCAACAAAAACGAAACCCAAAGAATTATGACCCACAACTCCTAACCCAATTGAACTTTCACCAAAAATCACAGCATCAACTTTCATTTTTAGCTAGTGCTGATAAAAGTATCTCCTTTATCAATATTTTTTTAGTGCCGATAAAGAATAGTGCTTCATATATCAAAATTGGTAGTAGTTTCACCATTGAATCACCAGAGGAGAAGCCTCGACCAACACCATCTCCCTAATCCATAATAATAATACAATTTGCAACTCATGAAAATGAAGAAAATATATCCATGCTTGGATTTGATCTCTGGATGTACACCCAAACCCCATTCCATCGAAAAAGTATAATGTCTCTATTAAATGAAGTTGAAATTCCACCGAACATTAAAAAATTATGGTATCCCCACTAAAACACAATTTAAGAGGCCTTTCGGTCGTTTTTGGAGCTGGAGAAAATAGTGATGAGGTTTTCTTAGTTAGCACGACATAGATATCTTGGTGGGCTTTGATTTGATATCTTGTGGAGCCAAAACAAATACCCAAATCAAGAGTTATGGTCATTTGAAGTTTAATTCATGTTTTCCATTTATCTTAAGATACTAATTAATTTATTAAAATTTTATCATCAAATTTTTATGAAATATCTATTACTCCATACTAATTTGAAAATTATTAATTAATATTATTTTTAATTATTTTTAAAACAATTTTCACAAATTATATTATATATTAAGTGTTAATACATATTTAGTATTATAAAAACCATATTTATGTATATATATTTTATATAATTCATTATAAATATATTTATATTTGAAATTTTATTTTTTAATAATTTATAAAAAAATTCTAAAGGTCACCGTTTATGAGCGCTAATAAATGCGTTGATAAAGAGTGTCTTTATCACCATTGATAAACGCTTCCTTTTTTAGTGCTTTTAGCTTGCGTTAATAAAAGTATCATATTTATCGACATTTTTTTAGTGCCGATAAAATATAGCGTTTAGTATAGCAAAATTCGTATAACCGTCATCATTCAATCACCATAGGAGAAGCCTCAACCAACGCCATCTCCGTAATCCATAATAATAATCCATGTAGGTTTAAAACTCATGAAAATGATAAATTCAAGCACGAATTTGATCATGAGATGTAGAACCAAACCTCATGCCACCCCAAACCATAACAACAAACAACTAACGAACATTATTGTAGGTGTAATGGATTTTTATGTTTTTTTGTGATCTTCCTCCCCGAACTATTGTAATGATATTATTATTATTTGATAAACTTAATAAAAATAATATACAACTGATAATAATAAAATTAATATTTATAATTATTGTTATTGTTATTTTGAGGAGGGTAAAAATGTATTTTGAGGATATATACAAGACACGTTGCTTTCATTCCTATTTGAAAACAAGGACTATGGTTAAAACATTTAGAAGTTGGAGATCAGGTGGCCATGGAGTGGGCCACCCCTAGACTGTGTGTCGAGCAGCGTGCGGAAGGCGAGGAGTCAAAAGGCATACCAAAGGAGCAGGAGGCATGTTCAATACGTTTGCTTGTGTAATTTTTACTTTTTTCAAACCGGATATGGTGGAAGTAAAGTTACCATATATATATTTTTCAGATTCGGCATTTGCATGGTACAATGAAATATGTTATATAACCAATCGTCACTGCCGCTTTCTATATAGGTAAAAAACCTAAAATGCAGGCATGGAAAACTTTTCACACCAATATACGAATTCATATTTATAGGTTTGGGACCACCTCAGTTAATGTAATGAGATCCACTGTTGTTCGTGACTGATAATTTATCAAAGTAATTTTATCGGTTTCTTAAAAAAATCATGACAACATATTAGGTTTAAAATTATATATAAAAGTATGCAATTCACATATTCAAACATGCCATGTCCGTGACCTATCAAAGGCCATAGATGTTTGGGTTTCTCCAGATTAAGCATTTTGGGGTGGCGGCGTGGTGGATGATGGTGCTCCTGCTCTCTGCGCTGGCGTCGGGACCAACCCTTAGTCGTCCGGACCCAGACATGGTCATGAGGGTGGTGCCCAGAAACCTAGAACGTGTGGGTGGTGGCACCCGTTTCGGTTCGACCATTTCAGTGGAAACTTCTTTTATCCCATATAACTCCGGCGGCGGCCACGCCGGCAGGTTCTTCGTGTTCAACAAAAAAGGTTCAGGACCCAACAGAAAGGGTGGAGGGCATTAGTTGTATTTTTCCCCACTTGTGGAAAATAAGATCTCTGCTTGTGTGTTGTGCCGGTGATATAATAGCCGAGTACGGTGTGTCATTAACGTCATTTATGTTTTTGATGTTCCCCTTCTTGAGGAATGGCTTTTGGGTAGGACATTATTTTCACAGCAAGCAGCTCATCTTAAAATGATGCAACATGCGGCGTCGTGGGCTTGTGATATCAGTCATTTACAAGCCACAAATAAGGTTCATCGTGAAAACCTCTGCTAAAAGTGAGGGCAGCGGAAACACGGATGTGGATCACTGGAGGTGATCGCAATAAAAACAAATATAGAAGCAGCACGATATTTATTTCTTGTCTCTTCTAATGAAATACGACACACACGAACCTGACTATATATAGGGAAACATCCACACCCCAAACAAATGATAAAAACAGAGATAAACAAAAAGGTCCACAACTTGTTGCAGTAGGTGCCGCTCAATATTCTGAACCCACACATGCCAAGCATCCTTTGTTGAATCCGGCATGCCTTCATTCCAACGGTGGATGGTAGGTTCCATCAAAGGAATAGTGAGTTTAATATCCAACACCCCCCTTAAACTCATATTCCTGTGACTCAGGATTTTGCATCATATCTGGGTGGGTGTCCAATCGGTGCAATGACTTCACCATAGTCAAAGCCTTCTTTTTTCATGTAGCCTTTGGTTGTGTCGCTGAGATACACTACTACAGAAACGGGTTTTATCAGTGCTCAAAATGGGCTTTAACAGTGCTAAAAAACGCTGTAAAGCTCAGCCCTGATAGGGGGGGGGGGTCCCCTTTATCAGTGCTCAAAAAGCACTGATAAAGGGTGCGTTTATCAGTGCGTTTTTAGCGCTGATAAATGCCCTGCCTGCTGTAACATGAAATTATGCAGCAACACACCCAAACAAGACCTGCAAAAAAAAATCAGCATATCAAACAAGCAATTCACACAGATAAAATATGCAGTAGTAGTCAATTTGGGAACAAACGATAGAAAAAAAATCCATACCTAATGTGATGTACTAATTATTCATTATGATTATCAAAAGGTACCATTAAATACTATCTCCTCCAAATGATATCTTACATTGCCTAAAATAAAATATATAGTGTTCAATGTCAGAATCTTAAGAAAAATTTGATTAAGGCATGCATGCAAGTTATTATTCATGTTTTTTGTGGTTAAGTTTCATGTCAAGCTTGGATATGGAATTTGTTTATTGATTTTGAGTTCCTTTTCACTACCACAAAATTGGGTTTCCGCAGCGTCACTCTTTAACAGCGCCAAAAAAAGCACCGACAAAGGAGGTGTCTTTATCAGCGCTAAAAAAAAGCGCTGATAAAGAGCACTTTTATCAGCCCTAAAAAAAGCGCTGTTAAAAGTGACTTTTTATCAGCGCTTTTTTAGCGCTGATAAAGACAACCCCTTTATCAGCACTTTTTTTAGCACTGTTAAAGGGACCCCTTTATCAGTGCTTATTTTAGTCACGTTGATAAAGACGGGTTTTATCAGCACTTTTTCCTAACGCTGATAAAAGTGTATATTTCAAAAAAAGTCATAAAAAATAATATATTAATATATAAGTATATTTATATTGATATAAATATAATATATATTTTTTAAAATATGTTTTAGATAAGATAAATAGGAATTTACACTTAATATATAAAATATTTAGTGAAATTGGCTTATAAAATAATTAAAAAAATATTTTTAATTAATACATTTCTTATTATTACCAAGTAATAGTCATTTAATATCAATTTGAAGATAAAAAAAATCAAAAGATTAATAAAAGATCTAAAATGAGTTGAAAACGTAACTCAAACTTCAAACAGTCATCACTTTTGATCCGAGTGTCCGTTTGAGCTCTACAACATATCAAATCAAAGCCTGCGACGATCTCTACACGTTGTGATTAACGTGTATTTTTTCTTCTATTTTTTACATTTTAATTTTAAAAAATTTATTTATGTCTTGATTTCAAATTTTCAACATCTATTTATCTTTAAAAAAGACATTTAAAGGTAATTTACTAGTTAATTAAACTCATATTTGTTATATCATTTCTGAAATTTCTTGTGATTAAAATACATGATTATAAAGTCACTGATGTGGTGTGGGATTTTTAAAAGATATTAGAAATCATATATTTTTTTTAACTTTTAATTTGTTTATTGATTTAAAATAATAATTGTAGGTGTTATTTGAAAATTTTTAATACATACATCTTTTTTGGGGGGGATTTGTATTTAAAATTTCATTTGATTAAATTTTTTGATGCTTCAACTGTTAAACGTGTTAATTGAAATTATGTGCATGAATTTTACATTAATTGAATGATTTAATGTGTTGACATGATTTAATTGTCAATTGCATGTGTTTAAATGCTGGATTTTGTTTTGTGTGTTGGGTGTTGTTGATTTATGTAGCCTGTGATGATCCTTTCGTGTGGACATATGTCCGTGTGTGTGTGTGTATGTTCTATATATGTATTTATTTATTTATAAACACACATAAAAAGAATATTTTATAAATGCATTCAAAACTGATCTTATAAATATATATTAATATACGAATAAATATATTAATATATAAATATAACTATATATATATATTAATATAAAAAAATATATAAAAATATATTAATTTATTAATAAAACTAACTAAATAAATAAATAAATAAATAAATATATATATATTAATATAACTAAATATATATATTTTAATATAACTAAATATATGTTAATAAATATATATATTCATATATGGATATATATATATATATTAATAAACTGATATATATATGTATATATATTAATAAAACTAAATTTATATATATTAATATAACTATATATATATTAATATAACTAAATATATGTTAATATATATATATATATTAATATACAGATATATATATATACATATATATATTAATATAACTAAATATATATATTAATATAACTATATATAACTATATATTAATATAACTGTATATATATATATATATTAATATATGAGTATATATAACTAAATATATATATAAATAAAAAGATATATTAATAAATGAAGAGAAAAAATATGATGGAGTAGTAAAGGCTTAGGCGCGCAAACAACAGGTCCCGAGTTTGAATCCTGTGGGAGGCAGGTCGCGTGCGTAGGTGGGGAATATTGGCTAGCACTGTTAAAGGGGCAGAGGGTGCTGTTAAAGGCTGGTGCAGTGGCTGGGGCATGCGGGCTGCGGTGGGGGTGGGGTGCTGTTGAAGGGGGGCTTCAAGCGTTGTTGAAGCCCCTCCAAAATACTTTTTTTTTATATTTTTTTCTTCTATTTTTTAACTTTTATCAGCTCTAAAAAAAGCGCTGATAAAAGGGACCCCCTTTATCTTCGCCTCAATTAACAACACTTTTTTAGCATTGTTAATGCCCTTTTCTAGCACTGATAAAGTCCATATTTGTAGTAGTGTTTGGGACATGTTGGCTTAGGACTTAGAGAGTTCCCCTGTAGATTCCTCATGGTAGATGGATTTGGATGATTCTTGGGACACTTAAGGAAATGTGTTCTTATGTTTGATGCCATTATCTTATGGTGTGTTGTCTTCTTTTCATGCCATTTATAGAATTTATAAATGGTGGGGAGATATATGCTTATTATTTGTCCGTTCTAGACTCTTGATTGGTAGTCCTGCAATGCTTTTATTGGAGGACACAATTTAGAAGAACCCATGTGGGTACACTTTCATGGACAAGTTTCCTATTAATTTTGAACTTTTACTGTTTTACATACATAGGAAAAGATGGGTTGTATGACTCCAAGTAAAAACTACGCAACTTACCTTTTTGATGGAGTTGTTAGGAACACAAGTTGTTCACGGTTAGGAAAAACCATGTGGTATGGATCTATAGTTTAACTAAGTCATTTTGAACGATCGTAACATGGTTATTTAACTATTTTTCCAAACCGTGCAGAAGAGGGTTTCTTATCCAATGACTCCCAAAAAGTTGGCGAATAGTTTAGAAAACTGCCCAACCAGACCATGAAAGTTGCTGATGATACAACATAATTTAAGGGATTTCAACCCATTTCCTCCCATCCCCTTCCCAAAACTTAGTCTAAGAGCCCTTTATATTGAAAATTTATCCAATTTAAATCCTCTATTATTTTTTCTTTCCCTTTTGTTCTTCTCCCTCTCCCTTTACTCTTTGTTTTCATCCCCTACCATGAACTCTAGGGCTAAAGGTTTATATTTAGGGTGTGTGATGAATTATTAATGGGGGTTTATTGTCTAAGGAGTACTTAGAACTCTATGAGGCTTGTCTAAGTGTCTTATGTCATAGGTAATGACTTTTGGATTGTTTTCCGTACGTCAATTGTTGTTTTCACTTAAAAATTATGCCCATTTTAAACAAAAGAAAGACACTTTTAGTGATATCGGTCACACCGTGCCTCAGATTGAGGCAGGGTTGACTCGTACATGTGAAAAATGACCCATGGATCATTCTCCTAAAGTATCAACACAATCCAAATGCGTTTGGTCATTTTTCTGTATGTCAGTTGTTGTTTTCACTTAAAATTCTGTCCATTTTAAACAAAAGAGAGACACTTTAAGTGATACCGGCCACACCATTCCTAGAATTGAGGTGGGGTTGACTCCTACATGTCACATATGACCCATAGATCATTGGAATAAAGTATCAACACAATCCGAATGCGTTTTGTCGGTTTTCCGTACGTCAGTTCTTGTTTTCTCTTAAAATTCTGTCCATTTTAAACAAAAGAGAGACACTTTGAGTAATATCAGTCACACCATACCTCAAATTGAGGTGGAGTTGACTCTTTCATGTAAAAAATGACCCATGGATCATTCTACTAAAGTATCAACACAATCTGAATGTGTTTGGTCATTTTTCCGTATGTCAGTTGTTGTTTTCACTTAAAATTCTGTCCATTTTAAACAAAAGAGAGACTCTTTGAGTGATACCGGGCACACCGTGCCTCATATTGAGGAAGGGTTGACTCATAAACATCACACATAACCCATGGATCGTTATAATAAAGTATCAACACAACCTGAATGCGTTTGGTCGGTTTTTCGTTTGTCAGTTGTTGTTTTCACTTAAAATTCTGTCCATTTTAAACATAAGAGAGACACTTGGAGTCATACCAGTCACACCGTGCCTCGGATTGAATTAGGGTTGACTTTTAAATGTCAAAAATGACCCATGGATCATTCTCATAAATAATAAACACAATCCTAATGTGTTTGGTTGGTTTTCCGTATGTCAGCTGTTGTTTTCACTTAAAATTTGTCCATTTTAAATAAAAGAGAGACACTTTGAGTGATACCGGACACACCGCGCCTCAGATTGAGGTGAGGTTGACTTTTAATCATCAAAAATGACCCGTGGATCATTCTCCTAAAGTATCAACACAATAAGAATTTGTTTGGTCAGTTTTTCGTACGTCAGTTGTTGTTTTCACTTAAAATTCCGTCCATTTTAAACAAAAGTGAGACACTTTGAGTGATACCGGCACCACCGTGTCTCTAATTGAAGCGGGGTTGACTCATACACGTCAAAAATGACCCATGAATCGTTGGACTAAATTAGAAACACAATCCAAATGTGTTTGGTTAGTTTTCCATATGTGAGTAGTTATTTTCACTTAAAATTCTGTCCACTTTGAAAAAAATAGAGACACTTTGAGTGATATAGGTCACACCGTGACTTGGATTGAGGCGGAGTTGACTCATATACATCAACAATGACCCATGTATTGTTCTCATAAAGTATCAACACAATATGAAAGCATTTGGTCAGTTTTCCATATGTCAGTTGTTGTTTTCACTGAAAATTCTGTCCATTTTAAACAAAAGGGAGACACTTTGAGTGATACCGGCCACACTGTGCCTCATATTGAGGAAATATTGACTCTTACATATCAAAAATTACCCATGGATCATTTTAATAAAGTAACAACACAATACGAATGCGTTTGGTTAGTTTTACGTATGTCAGTTGTTGTTTTCACTTACAATTCTGTCCATTTTAAACAAAAGAAAGACACTTTTAGTGATAACGGTCACACCGTGCCTCTGATTGAGATGGGGTTGAATCTTAAACATAAAAAATAACCCATTTATCGTTCTACTAAAGTATCAACACAATAATAATGCGTCTGGTCAGTTTTCCGTACGTCAGTTGTTGTTTTCACTTAAAATTCTATCAATTTTAAACAAAAGAGAGACACTTTGAGTGATACCGATCACACCATGATTTGTATTGAGTTGAGGTTGACTCATAAACTTCAAAAAAGACCCATGGATGTTTTTACTAAAGTATAAACACAATCTGAATGCGTTTGGTCAGTTTTCCATACGTCAGTTGTTGTTTTCACTTAAAATTCTGTCCATTTTAAACAAAAGAGAGACACTTTGAGTGATACCACCCACACCATGCCTTATATTGAGGTGAGGTTGAATCTTACACATCAAACATGACCCATGTATTGTTGAAATAATTCATCAACACAATCCTAATGCGTTTGGTTGGTTTTGCGTATGTCATTTGTTGTTTTCACTTAAAATTCTGTCAATTTTAAACAAAAGAGAGACACTTTGAGTGATACCGGTCACACAGTGCCTCATATTGAGGTGGGGTTGACTCATAAACATCAAAAATTACCCATGGATAATTTTCCTAAAGTTTCAACACAATACTAATTTTTTTGGTCGGTTTTTCGTATGTCAGTTGTTGTTTTCACTTAAAATTCTGTCCATTTTAAACAAAAGAGAGAAAATATGAGTGATACCGATCACACTGTGCCTCAAATTGAGGCGGGGCTGACTCATACACGTCAAAAATAACCCATGTATCATTCTCCTAAAGTATCAACACAATACAAATGCATTTGATCAGTTTTTCCGTACATCAATTGTTGTTTTCACTTAAAATTCTATCCATTTTAAACAAAAGAGAGACACTTTGAGTGATACCGGTCACACCATGCCTCATATTAAGGTGTGGTTGACTCATACATGTCGTAAATAACCCATGGATAGTTCTTCTAAATTATCAACACAATCCAAATGCATTTGTTCAGTTTTCCGTATGTTAGTTGCTGTTTTCTCTTAAAATTCTGTCCATTTTAAACAAAAGAGAGACACTTTGAGTAATAATGACCACACCGTGCCTTTTATTGAGGTGGTGTTGACTCGTACATGTCATAAATGACCCATGGATTATTATACTAAAGTATCAACACAATCCGAATGTTTTTGGTCGGTTTTCCGTATGGTAGTTGTTGTTTTCACTTAAAATTCTGTCTGTTTTAAACAAAAGAGAGACACTTTGAGTGATATCGGTCACATCGTACCTTGTATTGAGGCGGGGTTGACTCATAAATATCAAAAATGATTCATGGATCATTCTTCTAAAGTATCAATACAATCCTAATGTGTTTGGTCAGTTTTCCATATGTTAGTTGTTGTTTTCACTTAAAATTCTGTCCATTTTAAACAAAAGAGAGACACTTTGAGTGATACCAGTCATACCGTGCCTAGGATTAAGGCGGGGTTGACTCTTACACATCAAAAATTACCCATGGATCATTGGCCTAAATTATCAACACAATACGAATGTGTTTGGTCGGTTTTCTGTTTGTCAGTTGTTGTTTTCACTTAAAATTCTGTCCATTTTAAACAAAAGAGAGACACTTTGAGTGATACCAGTCACACCATGCCTTGGATTGAATAATGGTTGATTCATACACATAAAAAATAACCCATGGATAATTCTCCTAAAGTATTAACACAATCCGAATGCATTTGGTCAGTTTTCCGTATGTCAGTTGTTGTTTTCCCTTATAATTCTGTCCATTTTAAACAAAAGAGAGACACTTTGTGTGATATCGGTCACACCGTGCCTCAGATTGAGGCGGGGTTGACTCATACACATAAAAAATGACCCATGGATCGTTCTCCTAAAATATCAATACAATCTGAGTGGGCATGCATGATATGAAGGTATTTTATAAATTTTACCGGTTTTTATTATCCAAAGCCCAAAGAAAAGTGGTTCATTATTCTTTCATGTTGCTGGTAAATTTCATCTTTTAAAATGGAAAAATGACTCAGTGGAGAAAGGATGTTTTATTTAATAAAAATTACAATTTTCCTATGAACATTTACATACAACAATGTTTCATCTTTCGATCTTTGTAAACCCCTCTCAAAAATGACTTCCAATTATACACATCTCCAAGTCAGATCTTCATGCTATTTGTGTATAATCTTCCATTAGGTATGTGACCCACTCATTTCTGAACAAATCTATATCATCTTTTGAATATGAGGCTTTTCTACAGTCAGATTAGTACTGCAAAATATATAAATAAAGAATTAATAAATAATTTAAAAGAAATAATAGTTGTTTTTTAAAATACCTCTTTAGGGATGCTAGTTTGATGATGGAAAACGATCTCTCTCATAAATTTACAAAAAAAATAACCAAAATCTTTATTGTTTGTTTGTTTTTGACATTGCAAAAACCTTGATCATTAGGAGAATAAGTAAATTGTTTTGATATGTGTTTGGATAGTGAAATTTTATTATATATACCCTGAAACTTGTTGATACGTAGTACTTTCTCACCTCCTTATGCTTAGCCCCTATCCTCATTCCTTTTTAGATGATATTGATACACCTCCCTATCATAACAAAATCCTCATTAAAAAATAATATAAATTATATAACTTGATGTTTAGACCTAAAATGTAGGATGTAGTGTCATACAGATTCACAAACTCCATCATGTGTGGTTGGTGTGTTGGATATCCTTGCATTGAATCTAGAAAATAAATCTTTGGCATATCCAAGTTCACCACAATTAGCAGCCAATGTTGCCTAAAAACACAAAAAGGAATAAGTAATGAAATAAGTGAAAATATAATTGATATGATTTAATCATAGAGTTTTACCCCTGTATGGTTGGTATTAGGTAGAGTATGTCATCCGTAATCTTGCTTTCAAATGTTTTCCGCAAGCCTTTCACTATTTCATCCCTTTTTGATGGCTCTAATTTCGTTAGTTGTGTTGATGTGGTATGAGGACTAACGAGTCCGAATTTTGTCTCATGTGAAAATTCCTTCAACTGTTTTTCATATATATGCTTGCTAATAATATAAAATTCATTTAGTCATAATTATTACATTATATCAGATTTTATAAAATAAATTCATGAAAACACACCTCATATATAAATTTACGTCTCTGATGCCTAACCAACCGTATTCAAGGATGTCATTTACATTTTCAGCAGTGACGAAATATTGAATTTCCTCTCCATATATATTCTTTTAAAAAACAACTATATGACTACTACTACTTTTTAGCTTCCTATCCGCACGAGTCTTCAATGCTAGTAAATGTGGATAGAGAATAGGTGGTATTATTGTGCTTTCAGTAGATCTTTTAGATCGGTTGGTCGATCCTTTAGATGCTTTTGAGCCCACGTTTCTTGTCACACCCTTCCCTTTCTCCATCTATAATAACATTCATTGGTTCAGACCTTTTTTCATTAATTGTTAAAGGTTTAGCTTGAAAAAAATGGAAATAAGTACCTCTTTGTCCACATGTACTCTTACAAGTTGTGATACCCATGCAATGAATGTTCCAATATCCTTTTCGACCTTATGAATATCATCGTCATCAAGTGGAATATGTAGCTCTACATTTGGCTCATGAGCTACATTAATCGTCACTTTTAGATGATCTGTTAGAAGTGGTCTATTATGCATCTTGTCCTCTGGGATGTTGAACACCGTAGCCCTCGCTACAAGGTGATAGGTGGGTGTTGATAGATATAAATCATAGTCATTATCACCCTGTAGAAGATCAGTACAGGAAAAATATCAGTGTTTGTCTGATTCACATTTCATAGGAACAATTATTAGAATATTGATTACCATGACTAAGACAGTTCTTTGAGGGGAATGGCTCGCCTCAAAGCTGGTGGGGGGGGGGGGGGGTGGAGCGGGATCTTCATGCGCTGGTTGTTCTTGAGTTGTGTCTTCTCCTTGCTTCCCACCCATAAAAGTTGTTAGAAACTCTCCCTTCCATTGAAATCGTTCTTCAAGAGTTTATAGTCTTTTTTTCATTTGTTTCATTTCTTCATTTCTATCATCCGTTTGTTTTTTTTTCCTCAAAATATACTCGGGGTGTCACCCCAAACCCCGCACCTTGGACATGACCGTATTGTTCTGGCTACTTCAAAGCTGTCTATAATAGGTCTGCATCCACTATAAGAGTAGCTGATTCCTGTGACTATCAGATATAGAAAAATAAGTAATTATTATTATGTAATATCAATTTAAAACAATTTTTTTATCGTGTCATACTTACACATATTTCCCACACTTTTTGTGTATTTTCATCTACTAGCTTCCCTTCCTTATTCACACGTGCCTCCTTCTATAGTACATGAAGTGGGATGGAAGTGTCTTTGGCTTTAGGCTCATCAATCTATATATAAATATAGAAAGATAATCATGATTTTGTTTTTTGGCACATAACAATATTACTGTAAATTTAAAATACGTACCATTTTCTTTTCTAGTGAAGCGTACCTCATCCTTTCCTTACGATAGGGGTATGTTGGTTTTGATGCACGTTTCTTATTTTCAGTACTGAGTTGCTACTTTATAAATGAAATATTGACAATCAAAGTAATAGATACACGTATCCTCAAATAACGTATTATCAACCACAATGTACCTGAAACTTCTCATTCCCATGGCGGCCAATAAATGAATCCCATGCTTCTTGGGATATTAGGTGAGCGTAGACAAGGGGTGGGTGAAAGTTTATTTTACCTTTGGAATCTTTCAAGTGACATTTTGTTATAATAGTGAAAAAACCTCGATGAATCCTTCATGCAAGCCTTAGTACATAATTCTTGTGTGAATCATCTACTATAAATGTACTCTTCTAGGTATTGAGAAGATTAATATATGGTTTCATTATTTTATTTTCTAGTAAATTAAAGAAATAATATCATAATGTTACCATAATTTCTTCCTAGATCACAACCTTCAGCCCAGACACAACATGGTTCCATGAATCTATGTCAATCGGCACGCGTTGCCGAGTGACAATTACAATGTAACTACTAAACATAACCTTGTTGGGATTCACATCTTGGCCTCATGCATTCCATCTGACATCAAATTTTATGCCTTTGCTTTTTACCTTAAAAACTTTGGCTAACACTGTCAAACTATGACACACCTATGTTTTCTATGACGTCAGTCTTTCATCCCCAACCATTTCATTGATACCAACATCATCAATATGTTCATCATAAATGGTATCAATGACATGTGTTGATGTTTTTTGGACCTCATGTTGGGAAAAAATCCCTCAAGGTATCATTGAATCATTTTTGAGGTGATTGTGTTTGTTGACAAAGTGGGCCTCTGTGCTGTGATGGTTGACAAAGCAAACCGTGACGAACACATTTTTTGACAAAGGGGATTTCATGGTGGCATGTAGAGTTCAAGGGATGTTGTTAATAATCCATGATTGATTTAATAATGTCGAAAAAGGAATGGTCGATCTAGAGGCGGTTCAAAAAGAGTAGATACAAGGTGGCGCCGTTTTCCAGTGTTTGCCAAATTTTTGGACCTCAAAATCGACAAATGGAGAAAAGTGTTTTTTAGAAAAGGGACTTGCACGCTGGTGTCTTGGAGGCTTGGAAACTTGCGTGCCATATATTTTTCAAGATCAGAACATCAAAATATGTCAAAGGAAAAAGGAGCGCCCAAGTTTTAGGTTTGGTCGCACAAGTGACTAGGGCGACAGAGACTAGGGCGGATGGACTTGCGCGCCGAGAAGAAACTTGCGCGCCGTCGCTCAGGGTGTCCAAATGTCTATAAATAGAGGTCGAACCCTCCTCATTCTTCAGTGAGTTCAACACTTAGAGAAAATTAGAGCTCTCGTCATGCATGTGTTGTGGTCGCGCAAGTGGTGGTGTGGTCACGCAAGTATAAAGATATTCAGAAGTTGTGCGCTAGTTGATAGTTACGCATCCAAAGTGGTTTGGGAGATAAAGGGTACGAGTCACCCAAGTTTAGATTTGAAGAAGGGGGTGTCACGTAGGTGGTTTGGTGACACTTGCGCACTAAGAGTTGAAGAAGCATGACAGTTGATAGTTGCGCGCCAAAATTGGTTTGGGCGTAAAAGGGTGTGAGTCGCACAAGTTTGGAGTTGAAGAAGCAAGTGCCATGCAAGTGGTTGAGGTGAAATTGCATGCCAGCTTGGAGAAGCACGACAGGTGTGGTTGAAGCACACCAGTCATTCTAGGGCTGCGCGAAAGCTGGAAGATTTCCCGATACCTTCGGTGCAAAGTGAGATTCATCTATGGGTGAAAGTTGGACTTCAACAGAGCATCTACATACAACAGAGGATGTATTTATTAGTGATAATGAAGAGACCTATAGGTCTATAAACTATGAGTGGATCCTTTCCAGAGTAGTGATCAAGGGAAGAGGAAGAAGGTGATACTCTCCATCAGCAGTGAGCCAGAGAGATAGAAATAGGGAGTGACCCTTGGGAAAGTAGTGAGCTGACCCTAAACCTTGTAAAGGCAGTAAGCCTGAGAATAGAAGTGATCTATCCCGAACTTTGTAAACAACAGTGTGCTTTTAGTGGATTTGGTACATCGGCACATCGCCGGTGTATGCTCCTTGGACATAGCCCAACGAGGGTGAACCAAGTAAAAATCACTGCGTCCTGTGCATGATTTAGTTTTTGTTTATACTTTGCTACAGTAAAGAGAGAGAAGAGAGTCTTGCTTAACAGCGAGACAAGATCAATAGAGACAGTTGTTTTAATATGTCATATCCTGATTCACCCCCCCCTCTCAGGGTATCTAACCTAGTGGACCTAATAATTGGTATGAGAGGGAAAGGTTTATATCAGTGGTTCTCTCTCAAATGGAGGTCACCAATCATAAAGGGATTCCGATCTTTGACGGGAACAATTTTTAGCTATGGAATAATCAGATGCAACACTACTTCCAATATTTTTTAATGGATGTATTCACAGTAGCAATGCATGGTATAACAGCTGACATCAATAGTGGGGCATTATTGGAAGCCGAGCGAAGAGAATTGGATTCTGACGCCAAGGGCATAAATGCTTTAGGGGGATCCCTATACAATGCTATCTATACAAATGTGATGTCATGTAAAACATCACATGCCATGTGGGAAAAGCTTTTGAATATATATAAAGGATATACAAAGGTCAGAGAGGCAAAGCTACAAGTACTATGGAATAAGTATGAAGATCTGAAAATGAACCCGAATGAGTCTGTTGATGCATTATTTGATAGGGTAAATATTTTTGTGGAAGATATGTGAGGTATTGGAGAAGTCATTGAAGACATAAAGATTGTAAAGCACATCTTGAGGAAACTTCCACCTCGGTTCAATCTGAAAGTTTCAGTAATAGAAGATAAAGATCCAAAAGTGCTGACACTGGACAATTTTCACAGTACCTTGGTTGCATATGAAATGAGGAACGATGATAACAAGGCTGTGGAAAAGGGGAAATCCAAAGAGGTGGAATTTAAAGACATGAAGAAGCTCACCATTGAAGATTATCAAGAATAAGAAGAGACAGATGAGGTAATTTCATTCCTTTCCTCAAATCTTCAAAGAGGAAAAGGAAAGTTCGAAGGAAAACTTCCACTTACATGCTTTAGATGTGGAAAAGTTGGTCATCTTGCCGCAAGGTGCCCCAAAAAGTTTCAAGAAGAAAATGATGAAGATGAAGTTGACATTCCCAAGAAGAAATCTTCGGCCTATGTGAAAGGGAAGAAGCAGTTCAAGAGAAATTTCTTCAAGAAGAAGAATCTTCTTTCACAAGAAATAGACAGTTCATATGAGTCTGAGGTTGAATAGGTTGAGGAGATTGAGAATTGTAAAGATCATGGAGAAAATGCAATGGTGGATGTTATCGGTAGTGCTCAAGAAAAGGAATAAACCTAAGCTGAAGAAGAAGAAGAAGAAATTGAAGGGAGAGTTGACATGGAAGATGAATTAGAAGTAGCTCTTGAAGAGATAGATGTTTGGATAGAAAAATCAAAGAAAGCCAACAAGGTGGCACATGATGCCAAACTCTACATGCAATAGCAGGAAGAAGAGAAGTTTGAGCTAGTGAAATAAATCAAAAACCTTAAGTCTTCCAGGCTAGAGAGCTCAGAAAAGGGTGATGAGCATAAGCTCAAGATTGAAGAATAGAAAAGGGAGATCGATGGATTGAATAGAAAAGTGAAAGATCAAGTCAAGTGTATCGAAGAACTTGAAGAAGAAGTGGTCAGTCTGCGATGAAAAATGAAGGATCAAGAAAAACTCTTGACTCCCAATGTGATATCAGGAAAGCAGGTCACTCAGAGGACATAAAAGTTGAAAGAGGAGGCTAGTAGTTCAGTAGGAAAGAAGCAGCAATCGAGCACAAATGTTAAGGATGAATTGGGGCTTGATAAAAAACATAAAGATGTAAATATTGATGTCAGACCGCAAACACCCATTCTGATATTGAAGATTGATTTGGGCAGAAAACAGATTTAGAATATTCAAAGATCACAAGGGGAAACTATCAGTGTAAAAGTGACACAAAGAAATGCACCTTATATCAGGTGTTATTGTTGTGGGAATATGGGACATTCATAGTATGTGTGTTCCATATCCAAGAGATATCAAAGGGCACAAGAACAGAGGTGGCATCCAAACACAGAACGGTTCTATAGAACATGTTTAGAAGGAAACTGTTTTTGGTGTGGAGGATTTGGGCACATGGCCAGATACTGTACGTTGACCATACAGAAGAATGTTCCCAAGAAGAACCAAAATGTTCACAAGCAGCATATCAATGAACCAACAGGTGAGTTGAAAATGAAAAATCTATTTGAAGCTTTGTAATATGACACCAATCCATCATATTTAGATAAAGACCAGAAGTCTCAATCTTTGCTGAGTGTGAGCACAAAAACGTGGACCAAGAAGAAGAGAGCAGAGAAGGCAGTGGTTTTTGAAATTTCCCTTAAAGCATCAGACCGTACTGGTGTTTGGATCCTTGACAGCTGTTGCACGTCTCACATGACGGGTAATAAGGGTCTTGTTACAAGTATAAAATATGACAAAGAAATAGTTTTCAAGTTTGGAAACGATGAAGGCCTGAAGATCATTGGCTCAGGAAAAGCCAGGTTTGGGGGCAAAGAAATAAGATGTGATGATGTTTTGGTAGTAGAAGGCCTCAGTCACAATCTGCTCAGTGTAAGTCAACTATGTGACTCAGAAAATTCTATAAGGTTTACTAAGAAGATGTGTATCTTGAAAGGAAGAGATGGGGCAGTGGTTTTACAGGGAAAAAGAGCAAAGGGAAATCTCTACCTTGTAAGTGGAGAAGATGATATGTTCTTTTTATCCAGAGATGAAGAAAAAAAATTGTGGCATAAACGACTTGGTCATCTATGTCAACCATCTCTAGAAGATCTGGTAAAGTGTGAAGCAGCAAGAGACCTCCCTAAGCTATCACGTGATCATACACATACATGCAACACCTGTCAACAAGGGAAGATTATCAGAAAGATGTACAAAGTGAAGGAAAAGAAGTTGACAAGAGTGCTTGAATTGGTGCATGCTGATGTTTGTGGACCTATTTCACCAAGATCCATTGACGGGAAGAGGTATTACGTTCTTTTAAATGATGAATATAGTAGAATGGCATGTGTATTTGTTATTTACCATAAGTACGATGTGTTCAGCTGCCTAAAATAGTACCGAAGGGAATCTGAAAGGATGCTTGGACAGAAAATTTTGAAGTTTCATACAGACAATGGTACGGAATTCAAAAATAGTCAGGTGGAAGAGTATCTCGAGAAACATGGGATAAGGCATCAAGTTTCATCAGTAAGAACTCCCAAAAAAAATTTAGTGGTTGAAAGGAGAAATCGGATCATCAACAACATGGATAGAACAGTGCTTATAGAAAAAGACCTACCAGAGAAGTTTTGGAAGGAAGAAGTATTGATATCAGTCTATATTTCTAATAGGGCTCTCTTGTGTCTTAAGGAAGGAAAGACTCCATATGAAATGTGGTACAGAAAGAAGGAAACAGTGAAATACTTTCGAATATTTGGAAGTAAGTGCTTCATTATCAACAAAGAAAATCATAGGAAGTTTGAATCATGTGGAGATGAGGGAATATTTCTGGGCTACTCAGGCAAAATCAAATCATACAAATTCTTTAACAAGAGGCTAGGAAAAGTTGTTGAGAGCAATGATGTCACTATTGTGGAAAATGAAGAGAATATTCAACAACACAATGAACAGTTTATTGATAAAAGTGATGAAGAGGATAGTAACACCGGAGGAACAGAAGTGGCAGATGCTGACTCCGAAGAAGACACTGATGATGAAAAAGAAAGTGTCAAGAATGTTTCTGCAAGGAAGCCAAAGAGTCGAGCTGAAATTGATAGGCAGAATATCATTGGTGATCAGACAGCTCCAGTTCAGACAAGAAGAATGAAGTCACTGCAGTAGACATCTTTCCCACCTCAGGTAGAGTTGAAATTATTTGCTGATGCAGCTGAAGATGGAAACTGGGTTTAGGCTATGAATGAAGAGCTTGATCAGATTGAGAAGAACCGGACGTGGGAGATTATTTTGAGACCAGTGGATAAGAATATCATCGGGACTAAATGGGTATATCACAACAAGATGAATGAAGATGACACAGTGGTTCAAAACAAAGCATGACTAGTGTGCAAAGGATACTCCTAGATAGAGGGAATAGATGTTGATGAGACATTTTCACCGGTGGTAAGGCTGGAGACAATCATATTATTCCTAGCCATAGTAGTGCAAAGAAAGTTCAAAGTGTTCCAAATGGGCGTCAAATCTGCATTTTTGAATGGGGTTCTGGAAGAAGAGGTGTACATTGAGTAGCCATATGGTTTTCTTATTCAGGAATATGAGAATAAAGTTTTTTCGGTTGAAGAAGGCACTATATGGGTTGAAGTAAGCACCAAGAGCACGGTACTCGAGGCTGGATCAGTATTTGAAAAATCTTGGCTTTCAACGTGGTGGAGTTGATTACAATCTCTATGTCAACTACAATAGTAATAAAAGGATGATGGTGCTGGTTTATGTCGATGAAATAATATTTGGTGGATCAGATGAAGCTCAGTGCAAATAGTTTTCTGAATTCATGAAAAATGAGTTTGAGATGTCAATGATTGGTGAGCTAACATTTTTCCTTGGTTTACAGGTGACATAAGGCAGTAATGGCACTTTTATTTCTCAATCAAAATACGCCAAGGATGTTTTGAAAAGGTTTGGAATGGAAAATTTCAAGGAGATGAAGACTCTAGTTGCTACCCGGATGAAACTGTCCAAAGATGAGGATAGAAAGGCAGTTAATATCATAGAATATAGGCAAATTATTGGAATTTTGTTGTACTTGACCGCAACAAGGCCTGAAATTGTATTTACCACATGCCAAGCAGCAAGATATCAGAGTAATCCCAAGGAAAGCCACATGCTTGCAGTGAAAAGAATACTTTAGTATATCAAGGGCATGGTGGAATTCATCTTGAGATATAATGACAAATCTCAGACATAGTTATTGGTATATAGTGATGTAGACTGGGCCGATTCAGCAGATGATAGGAAATCAACGTCAGGTGGTGCTTTCTATCTTGTTGGATTGTTTATTTCTTGGCTAAGCAAGAAACAAGATTGCATTTCTCTGAGCACCACAGAGGCTGAGTATATTGCAGCCACTCAAGCATGCACACAACTATTATGGATGAAACAAAATCTTGAAGATATGGGAGTTGAAGTGAAGTCTCTGATCAGAATCCAGTGTGATAACTCAAGTGCTATCAATATTAGAAAAAATCCAGTTCATCACTCAAGGACAAATCACATTGAGATCAAATATAATTTCATCAAGGAGAAGGTAGAGCAAGGGCTTGTGAAGTTGGAGTATGTTCCTACAGAGCTACAAGTTGTAGAAATTCTGAAAAAGGCCCTACCCAAAGAATCTTTTGAGAGGCATTGAGTAGCTCTAGGAGTTCAGTTGACTCCCCTCACTTGAAAAAGTGTGGATGTGGGCCCCCCTCTCCCCGAGGTATGATGTGTTTTTCCCTAATGTACTGATATGTGTTCTCTACTCTGTTACAAACTGCAAAGGAGTGACCTTTGGGTTCATTGACAAAGGGGGATAAAATAGTGATTGTTCAAGGGGGAGACAGTGTGGCTATTTGAGAAATCATGAAAGATACGGGGAGAAGATGACAGGTGGAGCAACCAGATAGGGGGAGTTGAAGCTGTTTCAAAGTTCTTAGCCAGAGCTTAGCTTGGAAAACACAGGCAATAAAGCTGTGAGTAGACAGGGATAGTATCAAATCTAACGATGCTACAAGTGATCGATCAAAGAATAGATATCACGATAGCTGAGGATCGTGATAAAAGTAGAAGAGTGGTGTTGGAATGTGGTAAGAATATTTCCAAAAATTGGTATCAGTTTGGTATCAACAGTGGGTGTCAGAGTTTAATTGATTCATTGATGAAATTTTCATTTACTCTTGTTTCTCACGTCGAGCATTGCTCATGTGGGCTTAGAGTATGTGTTGAGTAAATCCTTGATCGCTATCGGAATCGCAATAGGAGAATAGTGGATGAAGAATTAACAATGTATTTTTTTATGGAAGAGTTGTCAATAAACCCAAAGGGAGAGATTGTTGGGCAAAAATCCCTCAAGGTATCATTGAAGCATTTTTGAGGTGATTGTGTTTGTTGAAAAAGTGGGCCTCCGTGCTGTGATTGTTGAAAAAGCAAACAATGATGAAAAAATTTGTTGACAAAGGGGATTTCATGGTGGCATGTCAAGTTCAAGGGATGTTGTTAACAATCTATGACTGATTTAAGAATGTCGACAAAGCAATGGTCGATCTAGAGGTGGTTCAAAAAGAGCAGATACAAGGTGGCGTCGTTTTCCATTGTTTGCCAAATTTTTGGAACTCAAAATCGAAAAATGGAGAAAAGTGTTTTTTGGAAAAGGGACTTGTGCGCCGGTGTCTTGGAGGCTTGGAAACTTTCGCGCCATATATTTTTCAAGATCATAACATCAAAATATGGCAAAGGAAAAAGGAGCACCCAAGTTTTAGGTTTAGTCACACAAGTGACTAGGGCGACAGAGACTGGGGCGGCTGGACTTGCGTGCCGAGAAGAAACTTGCGCGTCGTCGCTCAGGGTGTCCAAATGCCTATAAATAGAGGTCGAACCCTCCTCATTCATCAGTGAGTTCAACACTTAGAGAAAATCAGAGCTCCCGTCGCGCAGGTGTTGTGGTCGTGCAAGTGGTGGTGTGGTCGCGCAAGTATAAAGATATTCAGAAGTTGCGCGCCAGTTGATAGTTGCACGCCCAAAGTGGTTTGGGAGAGAAAGGGTGTGAGTTGCCCAAGTTTAGAGTTGAAGAAGGGGGTGCCATGCAGGTGGTTTGGTGACACTTGCGCGCCAAGAGTTGAAGAAGCGCGACAGTTGATAGTTGCGCGCCAAAATTGGTTTGGGCGTAAAAGGGTGTGAGTCGCGCAAGTTTGGAGTTGAAGAAGCAAGTGTCGCACAAGTGGTTGAGGCGAACTTGCACGCTGTCTTGGAGAAGCATTCTAGGTGTGGTTGAAGCACGCCAGTATTTCTAGGGCTACGTGAAAGCTGGAAGATTGTCCGATACCTTCGGTGCAAAGTGAAATTCATCTACGGGTGAAAGTTGGACTTCAACAGAGCATCTATATACAACAGAGGATGTATTCATTAGTGATAATGAAGAGAACTATAGGTCTATAAACTATGAGTGGATCCTTTCCATAGCAGTGATCAAGGTAAGAGGAAGAAGGTGATCCTCTCCACTGTCAGTGAGACAAAGAGAGAGAAATAGGGAGTGACCCTTGGGAAAGTAGTGAGCTGACCCAGAACCTTGTAAAGGCAGTGAGCTTGGGAATAGAAGTGATCTATCCCGAACTTTGTAAACAGTAGTGTGATTTTAGTGGATTTGGTACATCGGCACATCACCGGTGTATGCTCCTTGGATGTAGCCCAGTGAGGGTGAACCAAGTAAAACTCACTGTGTCTTGTGCATGCTTTAGTTTTTGTTTATACTTTGCTACAGGAAAGGGAGAGAAGAGAGTTTTGCTTAACAGCAAAACAAGATCAATGGGGAAAGTTGTTTTAATCTATCATACCCTGATTCACCCCCCTTCTCAGGGTATCTAACCAAGTGGACTTAACACCTCAACACTAAGAGCAATATTAGGTTCAGAAACTTGTTGTTGCTCTACACTATGAGCAGCAGCAGCAGTAGCTTGAAAGACTAGTTCATCCTCGAGGTTAGGAGCACCAGAACATACATAAGTTATTATCTACAAAAGTGGTTGAATAGTTAATTTAGATTACATAAATTCAATAATGATAAGATAATAACATGAGATAACAAGATTTATATTAGAAACAAAATATAACCTGTCTAATGAACTTTCTTTCTTTTTTCAAAGGCTGAAGGGATTTTACACCTCTATTGATTATCCAAATACTTTCATTGTGGTCTCCTATAACATAAAAAAAATCATCTACATTGAGACCACTGCTAATTGATTGTGAAATACCACTGAAAGGATCTTCCTCAATTGAATTTTCATCGGACCCTTCAGTAGTTTTGGATGATAACAGAACAATTGACCACTTTCGGTTTGCGGGATCTGGAACATAAAATACTTGTACCGCTTGTGATGCCATTATAAACTGTTCATCATTGTAGCCTTCTTTACTAAAATCAACTTTCATAAATCCCAATTCATATATTTTAACACCACTATTGTTATCAACCCATTTTCATTGAAAAATCAGAAATTGGAATTTTGTATAATCCAAATTTCATGTTTTTTTGATAATGCCAAAGTATGACATATTCACATAAATTGGATTTTTTCCTTACTACCAGAAACATGCATCGCTTCAAACACAAGTGTAACTCCACTATTTTGCATGGTACTATCTTTATCATGTTCATCTATATAAAATGTATAACCATTAATTACATAAACATTGTAAGATAATACATACACACTTGGTCCAATGGCTAGCCATCGAAGTCGTTTTGAAATTGAATTCGGATTTTTATCTAACTACTTAAAAATATGGTCCCAAAACCATCCTATAAACTAGTGATTATGTGTATTTGATATCCATTTTTCATCCCTTAATTTATTCAACTACCTAAGAATTTATTTTTGGGTTTTGATATATAAAGAAACCACTCAACTGTTATGCAAAACATAAAGGTGGGCCTCCTCCCGATCTATAATATTGATTGTCACAACATCTCTTCCAGAATTCAATGGCTTCCACTATAATATATCACTCCACAATAAAACCTTTTGGACGACTTTTATTTTTGACATACCCTTTCAAAATCTTCATATGTTGTTCAATGGGGTACATCCATCTATAGTGCACAGGACCACAAAGTCGAATCTCTCTCACCAAGTGAACCATCAAATGAACCATCATATCAAATAATGATGGTGGGAAGAACATTTCTAATCCACATAATATGATGAAAATTTCTCTTTACATAGGTGGAAATTTTTCGGGGTCTAAAACATTTCTATATATAGATTTGAAAAAGAAACAAAGTTTGGTTAACGTATGACGAACATTCTTGGAAAAAATACAACATTAAGTTATAGGAGTTAAATATTACATCAAAACATGGCAGTCATGTGATTTCAAACCTTTTAACTTCAAATAATTCATTTACACAATGTTCTTGATATTTCATGAATACTCCTCTAGAACCTTTATATCATTGAAGAAGTTGCAAAACTGATATCTCTCCTCCCTGGAAAGAGTGTAAGCAGCTGGAGGAAGAAACATTCAATTTTCACCCTTCACAGGAGCCAAATCTTCTCGTATTCCTATGTCAACCATGTCCAAACTTTCCTTAATTATATCCATTTTTCTACCAGGGGAATTTAGAAACATTCCGATAACACTGTCACATACATTTTTTTCCACATGCATCACATCAAGAAAATGTATGACGCACAGACAATTCCAGTATGATAATTCAAAAAAAAAAACTGACCCCTATTTCCAACCGATTTTTGTAAGGTTTTTTGAAAATGGTTTATCAAAAATAGTGTTAACATCTTTTACTTTCTCAAACAGCTGATCACCTATTAGTGGAGATAGTGTTGTGCATTTTTCTGAACTTCCATTGAATGATGTCATCCAAGATCGGCACTTATGCTGATGGGGTAGAAATTTATGATGTCTTAGAAACACAGATTTCGATGAATATTTCAACCTAATTGGTTCTGTATCTTCTTCACACATAGGACACCCTTGATTTACTTTAATTCTATAGCTTGAAAAATTTCCATAATCAGGGAAATTATTTATCGTCCCATACAACATCTCTCTCAATGTGAAGTATTCACTTTTATAATAATCATAAAACATAACACCTGAATCCCACAATAACTTCAAATCCTCGATCAAAGGAGACAAATAAACATCAATATCATTACCTGGTTGTTTTGGTTATGATATAAGCATAGATAACATGATGAATTTCAGTTTCATGTATAACCAGGGTGGAAAGTTATAATTTACCAACATAAAAGGACATATATTGTGAGTGCTGGTTTGAAAACCAAAAGGATTCACTCCATCTGTAGATAATGCAAGACGAAGGTTTCTTGGATCATTTCCAAATTCAGGATACCCATGATCAATTCTCTTCCATTGAGGAGAGTCGCCCGGGTGACGTAATTTTCCATCTTTATTTCTTTTATCTACATGCCACAATAATTGTCTTGCAGTTTCTTCACTTCCATATCAACACCTAAACCTTGGGATGATTGGAAAGTACCATACAAATTTCGTAGGACTGGATTCATATTTATTGTATCAAGAAGAACCACACTTTAGGAATTCTGTAAGTGATTTTTTCTCCTTGAGAAACAATATACAGTCTTTCAGGCAGGCATGCATTCTTTCAGAAATCATACCAATTGAGAGCAGTATTCGTTTAGCTTCATATGTACGGATTGGGAGCTCATTATCTTCATGGAGCATGTCATTCAAGAGAGTAAGTAGTTCTGTAAAACTGACATCACTCCATATGTTGCCTGCTTTCAATTTATACAACTTCAGTACAGTTGACAATGCTGTATATTTAGTGCAACTAGCATACAATGGTGTCTTTGCACAACTCTTTAACTTCTCAAACAATTTTGGGCAATCACGGAGTTCATATTCAACTGTCCTTGTCATTTACTCAATACGATCTTCATCATCATTTACATATGTAATCACATCCTCCATACGGTCTTCTTCATTATCCATATTTGTAATCATATCTGATGATCCATAAAACACAGTTTTATCCCAGCCAGTAGATAAATTCACTTTTTCTCCATGTTTATTCCAACATTTATAACTCCGATCTATTCCATGACATATCAAATGTTCTTCCAACTCCTCTAGAGTAATTAGTCTAGAATAACAACAATGTAAACATAGACAAATTATTTGAGAAGGATCCTTTGTGTGATCCTTTTCCAACTTGATGAACTCTTTCACTCCATTCTCATACTCTATTGTCAAATGATTAGCATCCATCCAATATTTATTCATCTTCATCCTATTTGAATATAAAAAATTATTATTTATGATTCAAATACACAAAACAGGACTTCCAAATACAGTATAATAGAACCAATTCCTTATAAAAATAGAGATTAACAAAGCCTAACCATTTCCAATAAAAACATTTCCAAGACATCATTTAAATAATTTTCCTTTCTCATTGAAATATGAAACAATCCAAATAAGGCTCCATGAACCCTAATCCTCCACAACTCAATGCCTATAATTTCAAGTAAATATCCATTTTCCATAAAACAAACCATTTTCTATTTTTACTCACACCAAAACCCCTTTTAAATACATTTTTCATTACCCACGCATTTGAAAAATTCTATTTTTATGAAACAGAAGAAGAGCATACAGTTAATAAACCAACTTCATGGGTCGATTCCCCTATAAAAAATCAAACATAAACCAAGAATAATTTCAAAACATGCCTTTCATAATTTTAGAAACTTACAACTCATATTTAAAAATTCACAACAATCCAAACATGCTAAATTATTATGTTTCCTTTTTAAAACTTACACCCAAACCCATTTTCATTTCTAGTGCCTTTGAAAACATATTTCACACCTTTCAAACAACCCATAATACCCTTTCCAAGAAGTATTAAATTACAAAACACACAAAAAATAACCATTTTCTTTATTAAAATTCATTTCAAACACACATGCGTGCAAAATAATAGAACCAATAACACCTAAATAGGTCAACTATCCACCCCAAAACTCACCAAGTCACATTCAAAAAATAATGCATACCATGTAATATAATATGAATAGAAGAATATTGATAAAGGGTACCCCACACCACTTTCCTGCTGGTATGACACTCTCACACCCAAATGTAAAACATATTGGTGCTCTCATCTCTTTCATATGACACATCAACCCACAAGTACAGTAACATCACATCTTGCCTGTAGACACCAAGGCTATCAAATCATAATCACTATCATAACCAAAGTTGTAGGGTATTGTGATCATGTATGGAATCAACTTTTTGCCCTCCTCCTACCATGAATGGACCCCACCTAAAGCCTCCCTATAAGAATGATCATATCAGACCTTTCCAAAAAACACCTGGTCCACCGCCCCACAAGCATGGTCACATCTCGCCAAAAAACACATTGACTACCACCCCAAAATCATGGTCATGTGTCCCCAAAAAAAACATGGGCTACCATAACCACCATCTAATGAAATAACAAACCTTCAACCATCACAGCCTCTGAAATACCTACCTCACCTGGAAGAGAGAGCGGGAAAGAGCGGGTACCAAAACATCTATCCTCCTCACCGAATGTTAGGAAAAACATTGGTCACATGACTATTTGGGTTTCAAAACATAGTGCTTGATGTGGGTAGGGTGCATACATAAATTATGAGTAATATACAAGTATATACATATAGCCACACACACAAGCCCAACCTATGGGTTTAAAACCAAATGATAACCAACTCACAACATTGACACTATTGTTTCTACCTCTAAATGAATAACACTACACAATAATCCACAATCATCATTTCACGTTTCAAAAAAAATCACATTATCCAACCAATTCATTTCATTATTTATCATCAACTGAACTTAATCACACAACCCCCATTTAATTAATTATTAGTTGATTCCATCCCATTAACCAAATCAACCCATTCCATTTAAATCACTATTAAAAAGTTATTAATTCCATCACTACCCTATGATTTAGCACAAAGAAACCATTACCTCACCACCTCAAAAAGCATGGATAAACAAACAACCTCACTACCCAAAAAGCACACCAAAAAACCACCTCACTGCCCCAAAATCACATCCAACAACCATCATCCACACATTTCCCAGCCACACATTGCCACCCCACAAGCATGGCTACACATCACAAAAAATCAAAATCATTTTACAGATTTACAAAGGGTCTTTGATCACATTCCACTTTATTTTTTAAGGGATTTATCAAACAAACCATAATCCAAGGGAAACCATTTTATTATCCAAATGTAAGTGGTTAGTTAATTTCCATATTAGGGTGATATCACAATAATCACAACAAAAGAAGCAATCACATAACATATCATTGAGTGTAAATAAATCCCCCAATGGCCATAATTTTCAGTGGAGCATCTATCTTGTGCAATCATAATATCATAAATAATAAAAAGGCTGTAAAAACTTCAAAATAAAACCCATTTACCCTTTAATTTCAATTTGTAAATTCCTTATCTTTTATTAAGAAATAAAAACCATCCTTTATATGATGAAGATGATGAATCAATTGATAGCTTGGATGCTTTGGAAAATACTACTCAAGAAGATGCAGACTCCTGCCTAAGACAAGAACAGATCTTGGTCAATGCCAAAAGTAGAAGAGGCAAGGAAAAGTTGGACCTTCCTATCTCAAGGAAATCTAAAGAAAGGAAAGAGGTCTCTGGTCAGTCTCTGTGTACAAAAGATAGAGAAACAACCACTATTTCTACAATTCCTCATGCCTCTAATATGGGAGTCTCCCCTCCATAAGAAGGTCAGGATACAGCTTATGTTACATACTTGGTTTCTTATAAAAAGTCTATTTCTCAGGATGCCATGTGCACCCATAGCAAGTACCATAAACCCTCTCCAACTGGGCAGTATAAACAGACAGGTCCGGAATCTTTCCAAGACTCCCCTAAACTGCATGTGGTCCTTCCCAGTCTGGAGGGAAAAAATGACATAATGTCAAGATCATCCCAGCCTTTACCAAGCTGTGGCACCCCTCAATCTCAAATTCAGAATTTTATAAAATAGGTGTGTACCTATAATTCGTTTGAATTACTTGAATCTGTTAGTATTGATGATGATAGGAAACCAATGGAAGATCAGGATGGAGTCAAGTGTGTGAACACGGATGTAACGTCTGAGATCCCGGATGATGGTGGAGGTCCCTGGATATAGGCAAAGGCTGGGCGGAGGGGGAGACAATCAAGTGGAAGGGGTGCTCAAACATCTCTTCACAGTATGAAAACTCGCTCGCGAGTGCGCTGATGAATTTTTTATGGACCTGTTTTGCTGTTTCTACTCCTATGTATTTACTCCTTGTATGACTTTCTATTTTAATAATAGGGTCCTTTTCACCTTAACCTTCTTAAAAAAAATGAGAAGAAACCCCTACTGCATGATACACAATAAAGAGAAACGATGGATTCCATACCTCAATGAAGCTTTACAACTCATTGCACACCGCAAGGTGAGAATAAATTTCCTCTAACCACAACCGCACCATGATAAACCACTAATCAACCTACTAAACCAAAAAATCATCAAAATGTATCCCAAACACACAACACAACCCAAACAAAACTAAACCACCATAGTTAATATTACAATACGAACAAAGGGAAACATATTAGGATGAGCAGAGAAATCACCAAAGATCAAAGATGGGAAGCCGAGAATCAAACCACGTTGAAAGGAATCCCAAACACTTGAAGTAGGGTTCACGGACAGGAGTAGGGTTCAACAGGGAGGAGGATAAGTAGGGTTCATGGGTAGAAGGATCCACAGAAGGGGTTCGAGGGGGAGGATAAAGATTAGGGTTCACGGCAGAGTAGGGCTAGTGGCAGAGTAGGGATAGCAGCGGAGGTTTGAAAAAGAGAAGATCAGGGGGGGAGGGAGGGGAGTTGTCGCAGGGGTATAATACCGTGAGATCTTGAGGGCATGATAAACAGAGGGCACTGTGCATCCCATTTTATAAAATGGGACTATGGTTTTATCAGGACTAGAAAAGTGTTGATAAAGGGATCCTTTATCAGTGATTTTAATTAGCGATGATAAAGAATTACCTTTATCAGCGCTTTTTGCTTAGCACTGATAAAAGGTGGCACTTCCATTGCCTTTTTTTGTAGTAGTGACAGATTTCCACATCTATCACTATTCTCCATATTTAATTGGTTTTACCTTCATCGAAGCTAACTGGATTAAAAATTGCTGAGAGACAGTACAAATTCACATACTCCTCCATTGGTTCTGTTCTCTCATATATATCTATAAGGATTTGTAAGTTTTGAGGATTTATATGAAAAAGTTATTGTTCAATGTCTTCAGATGTATGAGTATGTGGTAACGACGTCAAAAATTCTTCAATTCTTCATTCCTGCAATGTTACTTCTTCAATGATTTCTTCATCTTCTAGAGTGAGTCGTACCTCTCTGGAATCATCATCTTGATTCCACTTCCATGCCTCCTTTTTATCAAAGATAACATCTTTGATAAATATAATCTTCTTGGTGATGGGATTATACAAGTGATATCCCATTGCTTGATCTCCGTATCACATAAGGACACAATTCATACTTTTTTCCTCGAGTTTTGTTCATTTTGCCTCTGGGATCCTGACGTAGGCAATAAAACCAAAAAATCTAAGATGGATCACACTTGTCTTGTGAGTACTCCAAGATTCACGTGGTGTCTTTTCTTCAAGGTTTTTTTTTGGGAATATATTGAGTAGATACACCGCACATGAGGCCGCTTCAGCCCAGAAAGTCATGGGCACTTCTTTGTCTTTCAACATGCTTCTCGCCATGTTTAGAATGGTGAGATTTTTCCTTTTATCTAATCCATTAAGTTGGGGTGTGTTAGTTGGTGTGTAAAGACCCGCAAATTTCAAGGAAATTTTTTTCTTAATTTTCTTTGGAATTTTACAAGAGCGCAGCTTCAGACGGCACCTGATTCCGAGGCCCGGTGTGCCCGGAATCAATTTCCGAAGTTTGGCTCGGGTACGTTCAGTGAACGGACGAGCGGGTTTTTCTATCTTTTGAACCGGTGCCCGGAATCAAATTCTGAGGGCACCGATGAAATCGCAGCGCCGGTATTTGCTTAGAAACGCCTCTTCCGGAGTTGCGTTTGCTCAGACGTGGTTTTTAAATTTTGCGGCTTTAAGTCAGAAATAAAATAAAGTTTGTGCGACAACTTTATTTTATTTCACTTAAGCTGTTTGGAAGCCACTTGAAGCCACTTAAAGACGGCTTGAACTGAGTTGAACTGGATAGGATGCTATCCAGAAATATCCTACCCCCTTGGTAGGATATTTGTGAGGTGGGGCCCGCACGAGCCCCGCCGTTTCTTTCGCTAAGTAACGCACCCGCAAAAACCCGTCAAAGTAACTGAAAAGTCAACCGACGCGTTTTCTTAAATTCTCAACAGAACATTTAATTGGGCGGTTTATTTCGTGAATTAAATGGGCTGTTTCTTTCGTGAATTAAATGGGCTGTTTCGCTCGTTGAATTAATTCAACGAACTGATGGGTCGTTACTTACGCTTTTGCGTTTGTTGGCATGTTTATAAAATAAGACCAACCTAAAAATCCTTTGAAAGGATTTGAGAGAATCTTTGTTTCTTCATCTCCCCGCAAAGAACGCGAAGAACGCGAAGAACGCGAAGAACGCCGGCGACCGGAATTCGACGACGCACACCGAGATCTGCGACGTCGACGAGCTTTACCCGCGACGTTCTTCGGCGACGCCTCTTCTTCCGCAGCCGATCCTCGTTCGGCAACTAAGGTGAGAAACGAATCGTTTAAATTCTCCCTTTTTAATTTCGATATCAACGGATTTAAATTAATTAAATCCGTTTGATCTTGATCCGGAGATTGGCGACGCGACGCCGGATACCGCGACGACGCGACGATCTCCTTCTTCCGCAACGACCTCTCGTCCGACGACGACGACGACAAGGTAGGGGTTTATTTTCTTGATGATTCATTCCCGTGTTCTTATTTCTTTTGAATAAAGAACCGACGTGAATAATTTCAATTAATTAAAAATTGAAATGCCGTTTAAAAGAAAAGGAGTGAACAATTTTTTTATCTTTGATTAAAAATTGTTGTAGCCCTTCCTCCCGTTGATTATGACTAACGCGGAGGGTGCGGGTCTAGCGAACAAGACCCGGCAACCCTCCACCGATCTCTTTTGTTGTGCGGATATGGCCGACGACGACGAACCACGCGGCAGGGGCGATCTGTTGATCCCGCAGTGAAGATCGGCCCCCGGGAGGAGCATCGGCGCAGACGGGAGGCAAAACGGGCCACCGGAGCAACTCCGGCGGCCCGCGGAAGGGGGCGGCGGCGCGGGTCGCCGGCGCGGCGGCGAACCGCCGGACCGCGTCCGCGGTCCGGCCACCCAGCACGCGGCCCGCGCGGGCCGCGTTTCTCCAAAGCCGCGGGTCAAACCCGCGGCGGCTCACTCGGCCGCTCGGCCGAAGCCGAGCCGGCCGGTCCGGTCGGCCGGGCCGCGCCCAGGCCGGACCGGACCCGGCCTAGCCGGGTCGGTCCGGGTCGGACCGACCCGGTTTGGGCCGACCCGGTTCGGCCGACCCAGGGGGGGGGGTTCGGGCCGGGTCGCCCCGGGCCCAGAACCCCCGTTTCGGGCCCTCTTCGGTCTTTCGCCCATATCTTGGGCCTGGGACCTCCGATTGACGAACCGTCAGCGGCTACGCGATCCTTGGATCGAGACGGTCGTTTCGGTATATTATACTCAAGGTTTCGGGAGACTTTGGGTTCGGCCGGGTTGGTTCGTACACGAAACCAACCGGGCCCTCGGAGCGGAAACGCTCATAACTTGAGCTACGGACGTCCGATCGACGTACCGTCAGCTGTGGTAGTTTCCTCTAAGTGTGACGGAACTTTTGGCATACTCTGCCCGAGGATCGGATACAGGCGGAGTACGGTCGGGTTGGTTTTGCCCTAAAAACCAACCGGGCCCCTGGGACGAAAATGCCAATAACTCTTAGACCGGGCGTCCGATTGACGCGCCGTCTGTTGCGTTGAGATCCTGTTGTCGATACGGAACTTTTGGATACATCAACTTCGGACTACGTGTCAGTTGATGTATCAGCCTCTCGGCTCGTGGAGCGGACCCTCCTAAACGAGCTCGCTATGTGCGGGAACCCTAGCGCTGGCTGTGACTTCGACGACAGAGCAGAGATCCTCCGTGGACTGCGACGACGGCAGAGCAGAGATCCTCCGTGGACTGCGGCGACGACTGTGCAGAGATCCTCAGTGGACAACGTCGACTACTGCACTCAGCGATCCTACGTAGATCAGTGCTACAGGTTCTGTGTGAGCCCGATCCTATGTGGGTCCTTACTACCGGTTCTGTGTGAGCCACTGCCTACAGGTTCTGTGTGAGCCCGATCCTACGTGGGTCTTTTGCGGGGGTTAGTACCTATCGATCCTTCGTGGGTCCGACGACTTAGATGGATCAGTGATCATCTTTGACGTCATCTGGAAAAAGTATACCTGGTTGAGCTGAATCGTATGTTACTCTCCTTCGTGGATTGTGTTGAACTATCCTATGTGGATTTTACTGTTTACTCTCCTTGTGGATTTGAGTCTTTCTTTCCTTTGTGGATTGAGTTGTTCTTGAGCTCGTGAGCAGAGCTGGAATTGGGGACTTAGGTATATGTATGGGCATATACCTAAGTCGAGTCAGATGTTACTTCGTGATTGCATCTTTCTTTTGTGCTATATCCTTTGTGGATTTCGGGAGACCTTCGGGGGTCTCGGGGTCCTTACTGAGTAGCTTGTACTCACCCCTGCACGGGCTATGCCCGCACCTTGTTGTGTTGGTTGCAGACGACGGACAACGCTGATCACGGTTGGGGCGTGGAGCAGGACGGTACCTGGAGGTGGACCACTGGGCGGGACTTGCTCGGAGCGGACGTGGGACCCGTGGAGCCTGGAGGCTATCTGTACCCACCCTTCAGGTGGGATTTCCAGTGGACGACACGAGGCCGCCGTCTTTTCTTCAGTTGCTGTACTTTACTTTTCAGTTGTACTTTACAGTTGGGCTTGTATTTCCGGCCCCCTTTACTTTTCTGCACTTTACTTTCCGCTTGCTGACTCTGTGTGGTTGTTACTTATAAAGGCAATGCCTTCCCTGTTTACTGGGATTTTACGCCTTGGTGCTAGTCGCCAGCCCCTGGCCTATGGAAGGAGGGCTTGGGGTAGTCACGGCACGGGCCCGAGGACGGGTCGTGACAATTGGTATCAGAGGTGGTCGGTTCTACCGCAGACTCTGATCGTCCTTTCTTTCTATATGAAGCAATAGTGTTTAGTGTATTGAGTGTGGTTATCAGTTCAGGGAGCCCAGTGTTGGTGCGGCGGCCGACGTATCTGTACACCAGGACCCTGACTCCTGATTTCCGACTTAATGCATGAAAACATTGATTGCGTGTGTGTTTCAAGTTTTCTTTGTGATTACTTGTGTTAGCTCACCGGGTATACTGATCTGCTTTATGAAAGTCTCAAGTTTTCCTTGTGATTACTTGTGCCAGCTCACCAGGTATACTGTTCTGACTGTGGTGCTCTTGTTCTCCTTTTCAGGATGGCCCCGCGACGACAGCCAGCTAGGGTTCCGAGTGTAGGGCGCGACGGCAGCCCACCGAGCGACGAGGCCTCGGTGCAGGGCCCTTTGCCAGCAGTGGCACCGGCGGTAGCTTTACCCGCCGAGCCACCGATGCTGCCAGTACCAGACGCTGACGATGCACGTCGCCTCAGGGCACTGCATGAGTTTCAGAGCCAGCGACCGCCCAGGTTTCGCGGTGAGGCGGACCCCCAGGCCGCCGAGGACTGGCTAGAGGCGGTGGTACGGATCTTTAGGCTAGTGAGGACACCAGCGGATCTCATGGTGATTCTCGCGGCGAGCCTCCTGCAGGCGGCGGCAGGACGATGGTGGAGCCTGATGCTCCAGGTTCACGATGAGGCATCCTTGCTCTGGGCGGACTTCGAGAGCCTCTTCTGCTCTGAGTTCGTCCCGGCCACCCTCCGAGCGGTGCGCATCCAGGAGATTCTCCAGCTGCGCCAGGGCAGCATGACGGTCGCTCAGTACGCGGCGAGATTCACTGACCTATCTCGCTACTCGACCGACATGGTGCGGGACCCCTTCTTCCGGGCCCGGACCTTCGAGCAGGGCTTGCGACAGGAGATTCGGGCGTCGCTGATCTCCCTCAGCATTCCGACCCAGGCGGGAGTGCTGGAGCGAGCCCTCCTGATCGAGAGCTTCCTGGCAGAGCCTTCTTCAGCGGCGAGACCTAGCGCAGGGCGGCAGGTAGCTGAGTCTTCGGCAGCAGGTAGCCGACGGATGACTCTCGGGTCCAGGCAGACCAGACCCCCACGCAGACGGCCTCAGGACACCGGCTCAGCGGTGCGGGGCACACAGCGGAGTGCCAGCCTTCCGAGAGGCAGGCTGTGCTACTCCTGCGGCGGGCAGGGTCACATGGCTCGTGACTGCCCGACTCGCCGACCAGAGGAGCAGCAGACGGTGGAGGGGCCACCCAGGCAGAGGCAGAGGGTCGACCGTGGCGGTCCGCAGGGAGGAGGCGGATGAGGCAGAGGAGCTGGCCGAGCAGCGGGTGGTGGGCGACGCTTCCAGGCTCTACCCCCACCACCACCAGGAGGGCCACCTCGACCACATGGAGCTGGCGGGCAGGGACAAGCCCAGCTCCAGGCAGTGGAGGCCTACGACCCCGACTTGCCAGAGATGATTCGAGGTACGATCTGTGTCTATTCCACCCTTGCTGCAGTACTTATAGACACAGGAGCGAGTCACTCTTTCATAGCCTCTGCCCTTGTTCGGAGCTCGGAGATTCCGACTGAGCCGTTGGCTCGATCCTTACGGCTAGAGACTCCTACGGGAGCAGACTCGACGATTACGCACTGGTGCCGGCAGTGTGAGCTTACTCTAGGAGGCAAGAGCTTCGGCTGGGATCTCCTTGTAGCGGCGTCGAGGCCTTACGACGTCATCTTGGGCATGGATTGGCTATCCACGGTTCATGCCCAGATCGACTGTTTTAGGCGCAAGGTGCGATGTGTTCGTACCGACGGGAGCAGGTTTACCTTCACCGGCGAGAAGGGAACCTTTGCAGCACAGGATGGACTTCCGCGGAGGAGAGTGCAGCCTATCTCTCATCAGTTGGCTAGCCTCATCCTAGGAGCAGTGGACGTGCGGAGTCCGGCTTTTCCTGTAGTGGTGGACCAGTACGTGGACGTCTTTCCCGACGACGTTCCAGGGCTACCTCCTCGTAGAGAGGTAGACTTTTACATCGACTTGTACCCCGGGACAGCCCCGATATCTACTCCAGCATATCGGATGGCCCCCGCCGAGCTTCGGGAGCTGCGGGTACAGTTGGAGGACTTGCAGAGCAAGGGGTTTATCCGACCCAGTGTTTCACCCTGGGCTTCCCCGATTTTGTTCGCCAAGAAGGCGGACGGGAGCTTGCGACTATGTGTCGACTATCGTCGCCTGAACCAGGTGACAGTGAGGAACAAGTATCCGCTGCCACGGATTGATGACCTCTTCGATCAGCTCAAGGGAGCGCGGTGGTTCTCGAAGATAGACCTCCGGTCAGGCTATCATCAGCTCAGAGTTCGAGACGAGGACATGCAGAAGACGGCCTTCAGGTGTCGGTATGGCCATTATGAGTTCTTGGTTATGCCATTCGGCGTAACCAATGCTCCAGCAGTGTTCATGAGCCTCATGAACAGGATCTTCCAGCCATACCTCGACCGATTTGTCGTGGTCTTCATTGACGACATTTTGGTATACTCGACGACTGAGGAGGAGCATGCCTACCACCTGCGAGTAGTGCTAGACACACTCCGAGAGCACCAGCTTTATGGAAAGCTCTCAAAATGCCAGTTCTGGTTACGTGAGGTCCATTTCTTGGGGCACGTCATCTCTGAGGCGGGAGTTGCAGTGGATCCCGCGGAGATCGAGGCAGTGCTAGCTTGGGAGCCACCCAAGAGCGTGACAGAGGTGCGGAGCTTCTTGGGCCTAGCCGGATACTATCGGAGATTCGTGCCAGACTTCTCCAGAGTTGCGGCACCACTCTCAGCTTTGACAAAGAAGGGGAAACCCTTCGTGTGGTCAGACAGATGTCAGCAGAGCTTCCAGGAGCTGAGGCAGAGGTTGACCAGCGCACCTATCTTGAGGTTGCCTGAGGAGGGAGTTGGATACGTAGTTCACTGCGACGCATCAGGGACTGGACTCGGATGCATCCTGATGCAGGAGCGGGCCGTGATCGCCTACAGATCACGTCAGTTGAGGCCGCATGAGCAGAACTACGCCACTCATGACCTGGAGTTAGCAGCAGTGGTCTTCGCTCTGAAGATGTGGCGGCACTATCTGATGGGCGAGCGCTTCACAGTCTTTTCTGACCACCAGAGTCTCAGGTATATCTTCTCTCAGAAGGACCTGAACCTGAGACAGCGGAGATGGCTTGAGTTCCTCTAGGACTATGACTTTGAGATAGTCTATACTCCTGGGAAGGGGAACGTGGTAGCCGATGCCCTCAGCAGGAGGACGGGCATTCAGCTACTTGAGGAGGCGACGGAGCAGCTGGCCTCCTTACAGATATCCTTTGTGGATAGAGACGGAGCAGCCTTTCTTCAGTCTCTCACAGTCTCTCCTCCACTTCTACAGCGGGTCAGAGAGGCTCAGCGTGAGGACGCTGACTGTGAGACCCAGCGTGCACTGATATCCTCAGGTCAGGCGCCTGATGGCTTCTCCCTTGGAGTAGAGCACGACATCCTTTTCAGAGGGCGTACCTTCGTACCAGTTGCTTTACGAGAGGAGGTGCTGAGAGAGTTTCACACTTCTCCCTTGGCGGTACATCCCGGAGTGGCGAAGATGTACCAGGATCTCAGACGACAGCACTGGTGGCCGGGCATGAAGAAAGCTGTGGCAGAGTTCGTTTCACGATGCCTCACCTGCCAGCAGGTGAAGGCAGAGCATCAGGTACCAGCAGGCTTGGTACAGCCCTTGGAGGTCCCGGAGTGGAAGTGGGATGGCATATCTATGGACTTCGTGACTGGACTTCCACGCACTTCCAGAGGTCACGACTCCATTTGGGTGATTGTCGACCGACTCACCAAGTCGGCACACTTCTTACCCATCAGAGAGCAGGGCTCAGTGGAGAGCTTGGGACGTCTCTATGTCCAGGAGATCGTACGGCTTCACGGTGTGCCATCGTCTATCATCTCCGATCGAGATGCTCGTTTCACTTCCCGGCTTTGGAAGGGGTTGCAGGAGGCGTTCGGGACGCGACTCCATCTGAGCACAGCCTTCCACCCTCAGACAGATGGTCAGACGGAGAGGACCATACAGACACTCGAGGACATGCTCCGTGCATGTGTTCTCGACTTTGGTCGCAGCTGGGAGGACCACCTACCCTTGGTGGAGTTCGCGTACAACAACAGCTACCACTCCACCATCGGGATGGCACCATACGAGGCGTTGTACGGCAGACCCTGCAGATCACCGTTGTGCTGGACAGACCCTGGGAAGTCAGCACTCGTGGGACCAGAGATGGTCCGAGCCACGACAGAGAAGGTCCAGATCATCCAGGAGAGGATGAGGACAGCTCAGAGCCGGCAGAAGTCATATGCTGACAGGAGGCGGAGGCCACTAGAGTTCGAGGATGGCGACCACGTCTTTTTGCATGTCTCACCTCGACGTGGTTTACGGAGATTTGGCCGAGGCGGAAAGTTGTCTCCACGCTTCATCGGGCCTTTCCAGGTCCTCAGCAGGATAGGAGAGGTGGCTTATCGCCTGGCTCTACCACCTCAGTTGCACCGGGTGCACGACGTCTTCCACGTGTCTCAGCTGAGGAGATACGTGCACGACCCGACGCACATCATCGACTTTGGGGAGCTGGACGTGGACGATGGGGCGAATTTTGCGGAGGTCCCAGTGGAGATCGAGGATCGACAGGAGCGGGTCCTACGTGGGCGGTCGATTCCTCTTGTGCGCGTCAGATGGCAGCACAGGAACCTCCAGGAGAGCACTTGGGAGCGGGAGGCTCAGATGCGTGCTCAGTACCCCCATTTGTTCCCATAGTTTTTGATGTATCTTTATGGGGACGTAAAGCCCTGAGGTGGGAGTAATGTAAAGACCCGCAAATTTCAAGGAATTTTTTTTCTTAATTTTCTTTGGAATTTTACAAGAGCGCAGCTTCAGACGGCACCTGATTCCGAGGCCCGGTGTGCCCGGAATCAATTTCCGAAGTTTGGCTCGGGTACGTTCAGTGAACGGACGAGCGGGTTTTTCTATCTTTTGAACCGGTGCCCGGAATCAAATTCTGAGGGCACTGATGAAATCGCAGCTCCGGTATTTGCTTAGAAACGCCTCTTCCGGAGTTGCGTTTGCTCAGACGTGGTTTTTAAATTTTGCGGCTTTAAGTCAGAAATAAAATAAAGTTTGTGCGACAACTTTATTTTATTTCACTTAAGCTGTTTGGAAGCCACTTGAAGCCACTTAAAGACGGCTTGAACTGAGTTGAACTGGATAGGATGCTATCCAGAAATATCCTACCCCCTTGGTATGATATTTGTGAGGTGGGGCCCGCACGAGCCCCGCCGTTTCTTTCGCTAAGTAACGCACCCGCAAAAACCCGTCAAAGTAACTGAAAAGTCAACCGACGCATTTTCTTAAATTCTTAACAGACCATTTAATTGGGCGGTTTATTTCGTGAATTAAATGGGCTGTTTCTTTCGTGAATTAAATGGGCTGTTTCGCTCGTTGAATTAATTCAACGAACTGATGGGTCGTTACTTACGCTTTTGCGTTTGTTGGCATGTTTATAAAATAAGACCAACCTAAAAATCCTTTGAAAGGATTTGAGAGAATCTTTGTTTCTTCATCTCCCCGTGAAGAACGCGAAGAACGCGAAGAACGCGAAGAACGCCGGCGACCGGAATTCGACGATGCACACCGAGATCTGCGACGTCGACGAGCTTTACCCGCGACGTTCTTCGGCGACGCCTCTTCTTCCGCAGCCGATCCTCGTTCGGCAACTAAGGTGAGAAACGAATCGTTTAAATTCTCCCTTTTTAATTTCGATATCAACGGATTTAAATTAATTAAATCCGTTTGATCTTGATCCGGAGATTGGCGACGCGACGCCGGATACCGCGACGACGCGACGATCTCCTTCTTCCGCGACGAGCGATTCCGCGACGACCTCTCGTCCGACGACGACGACGACAAGGTAGGGGTTTATTTTCTTGATGATTCATTCCCGTGTTCTTATTTCTTTTGAATAAAGAACCGGCGTGAATAATTTCAATTAATTAAAAATTGAAATGCCGTTTAAAAGAAAAGGAGTGAACAATTTTTTTTTATCTTTGATTAAAAATTGTTGTAGCCCTTCCTCCCGTTGATTATGACTAACGCGGAGGGTGCGGGTCTAGCGAACAAGACCCGGCAACCCTCCGCCGATCTCTTTTGTTGTGCGGATATGGCGGACGACGACGAACCGCGCGGCAGGGGCGATCTGTTGATCCCGCAGTGAAGATCGGCCCCCGGGAGGAGCATCGGCGCAGACGGGAGGCAAAACGGGCCACCGGAGCAACTCCGGCGGCCCGCGGAAGGGGGCGGCGGCGCGGGCGCCGGCGCGGCGGTGGCGAACCGCCGGACCGCGTCCGCGGTCCGGCCACCCAGCACGCGGCCCGCGCGGGCCGCGTTTCTCCAAAGCCGCGGGTCAAACCCGCGGCGGCTCACTCGGCCGCTCGGCCGAAGCCGAGCCGGGTCGGTCCGGGTCGGACCGACCCGGTTTGGGCCGACCCGGTGCGGCCGACCCAGGGGGGGGGGGGGGGGGTTCGGGCCGGGTCGCCCCGGGCCCAGAACCCCCGTTTCGGGCCCTCTTCGGTCTTTCGCCCATATCTTGGGCCTGGGACCTCCGATTGACGAACCGTCAGCGGCTACGCGATCCTTGGATCGAGACGGTCGTTTCGGTATATTATACTCAAGGTTTCGGGAGACTTTGGGTTCGGCCGGGTTGGTTCGTACACGAAACCAACCGGGCCCTCGGAGCGGAAACGCTCATAACTTGAGCTACGGACGTCCGATCGACGTACCGTCAGCTGTGGTAGTTTCCTCTAAGTGTGATGGAACTTTTGGCATACTCCGCCCGAGGATCGGATACAGGCGGAGTACGGTCGGGTTGGTTTTGCCCTAAAAACCAACCGGGCCCCTGGGACGAAAATGCCAATAACTCTTAGACCGGGCGTCCGATTGACGCGCCGTCTGTTGCGTTGAGATCCTGTTGTCGATACGGAACTTTTGGATACATCAACTTCGGACTACGTGTCAGTTGATGTATCAGCCTCTCGGCTCGTGGAGCGGACCCTCCTAAACGAGCTCGCTATGTGCGGGAACCCTAGCGCTGGCTGTGACTTCGACGACAGAGCAGAGATCCTCCGTGGACTGCGACGACGGCAGAGTAGAGAACCTCCGTGGACTGCGACGACGGCAGAGCAGAGATCCTCCGTGGACTGCGGCGACGACTGTGCAGAGATCCTCAATGGACAGCGTCGACTACTGCACTCAGCGATCCTACGTAGATCAGTGCTACAGGTTCTGTGTGAGCCCGATCCTATGTGGGTCCTTACTACCGGTTCTGTGTGAGCCACTGCCTACAGGTTCTGTGTGAGCCCGATCCTACGTGGGTCTTTTGCGGGGGTTAGTACCTATCGATCCTTCGTGGGTCCGACGACTTAGATGGATCAGTGATCATCTTTGACGTCATCTGGAAAAAGTATACCTGGTTGAGCTGAATCGTATGTTACTCTCCTTCGTGGATTGTGTTGAACTATCCTATGTGGATTTTACTGTTTACTCTCCTTGTGGATTTGAGTCTTGCTTTCCTTTGTGGATTGAGTTGTTCTTGATCTCGTGAGCAGAGCTGGAATTGGGGACTTAGGTATATGTATGGGCATATACCTAAGTCAAGTCAGATGTTACTTTGTGATTGCATCTTTCTTTTGTGCTATATCCTTTGTGGATTTCGGGAGACCTTCGGGGGTCTCGGGGTCCTTACTGAGTAGCTTGTACTCACCCCTGCACGGGCTATGCCCGCACCTTGTTGTGTTGGTTGCAGACGACGGACAACGCTGATCACGGTTGGGGCGTGGAGCAGGACGGTACCTGGAGGTGGACCACTGGGCGGGACTTGCTCGGAGCGGACGTGGGACCCGTGGAGCCTGGAGGCTATCTGTACCCACCCTTCAGGTGAGATTGCCAGTGGACGACACGAGGCCGCCGTCTTTTCTTCAGTTGCTGTACTTTACTTTTCAGTTGTACTTTACAGTTGGGCTTGTATTTCCGGCCCCCTTTACTTTTCTGCACTTTACTTTCCGCTTGCTGACTCTGTGTGGTTGTTACTTATAAAGGCAATGCCTTCCCTGTTTACTGGGATTTTACGCCTTGGTGCTAGTCGCCAGCCCCTGGCCTATGGAAGGCGGGCTTGGGGTAGTCACGGCACGGGCCCGAGGACGGGTCGTGACATGGTGTCAGTTGGTGCTGAATTCCATGATGCTTGAGGTACTCTTGAAAAACCTCAGAGGTGTATTACCCACCTCGATCTGATCGCAAAGTTTGTATGTAATGATTGATTTGATTTTCCATCATCACCTTGAATTCTTTGAAGATGCCAAACACTTATGACTTAATTTTGAGGAAATATATCCATGTTTTCCTGCTATAATCATAGATAAATGTCAGAAAATAACTTCTTTTTCCATCTCATTTTGGATTTAATGGACCACACACATCGGTGTGAACTAACTCCAGTGGTTCTGCAGCTTTCCAGTTGGCCTTTATTGCAAATATGTTTCTATGCTGTTTGCTTAGAACAAAACTTTCAAAAATTTAATTCGGGTGTCAGATGATAGGAAGCCTATTCACCATCTTCTTACTTCCTAATAGTCTTAAACTTTCAAAGTTTAAATGTCTGAACCTGAGATTCCATAGCCAATATTTATCATCACGTACCATTGCCAAACACCATGGTACATCAGGTTGGATCATGAGTGGAAACATGCAGTTCTTCACTGTCGGTACTTTTGTGATCAACCTTCCTCTGTACTAGACAATCACCATTTGTTTATTTTGAAGGATTATGTGAAACCCTTTTCCACAAAATTTCCAATGCTCAAGATGTTGGTATTCATGTTTAGTAAATAGTAGACGTTGGAGATGAAAGCATGATTTCCATCTTTTTTCTTGATCAGAATATCTCCTCTTCCATATAAAAAATTCTCCTGAGAGATCGCCAAATGAAATATCTCTTCGAACCTGCTCATCCAGGTTTGTAAATAGGTGTTTATGCCCTGTCATGTGATTTCTAGCTCCAGAGTCAAGATACCACATACCTTGATTTTGTGTCGATGTTTATGCCATCACCACATGGGAATCGTCAAAAAAATATTCTACTTCGATGATATGTATCTCCTCGGTGTCATTCTCCATGGGTTGCTTGTAACAACATTCATTGCTATAATGTCCATATTTTCGACAATTATAGTATTGTATGTTTTTTTGGTTGGATATTGTTGAATCCACCCCTTCTTCCTCGTCCATGTTCTCATAGAGTATAGGTTTGATATTCACGACCTCCTCGAGTTGGGATTCTTCCACCACGTCCTCCTCATCCTCCTCTTCCTAGATCAAATTGTTTTCCATGGAATCTTTTGCCTCAGTTTATTCAAGATGTCCCCCCTTGATTCTTTTCAGAGTTTTTGATGTACAACTTTGATTTCAAGTCATGCTTCACTCCATTGGTATCGATCTGGAGGTTCACCTTCAATTCATGGGCTTGAAGAGACCCCATGAGTTCTTTGATAGATATCATCTCCAAGTCCTTTGTTTATTCTAGGGAAATGACTATGTAATCAAATTTTGGATCAAGGGATCAAAATTTTTTCTCGCATACCCACATGTCAGCAATATCTTCTCCATTTCTTCTCAGTTGGTTCACCACAACCATTAAACAAGTATGATACTCGAAAACAGTTTCAGAAGTTTTCATAAATAGGGATTCAAACTCACCTTGCAGAGATTGAAGTCGAATCCGCTTCACTTTTTCGGTGCCTTGGAATGATTTGTGAAGAGTATCACGGATCTCCTTTAATGATTTAGAAGAAGTAATTATTTTGAAAGTATCTTCGTCAAGGCCTTGATAAATGTTCTATTTCACCGTGTAGTCTTGCTTTTGTTCTGCCCGAAGAGTGGCCTTTTGAAAATCTGGTAGAGTAGCCTCTACTGCTTTGGATTCTCGCTCGGTGTATCTATCCTCCATGATGTCCATGACATCTAAAGTGCCAAGTATTACACGCATTTGTATTCACCGGTTATCATAATTGTTCTTCATCATCTTCAAGATTATAGCTTGTGCAAATGCATTCGCCATGAAAACAAACTATATTTTTTTCGGAAGGGAAAATGACAGATACAGATATCTGGAAGAACAAAGTATTTTTTTGTTTGATTGGTGGACCGCAACAATTTTTTGATCACTCAACTAATTTTTCATTATTAAAAATGTTGTTTTTTTGAATTGCACACTACAAATTTTTTATTACGGACACTCTTTTTCTGGCGATACAATTAAAAGGAATTTTTTTTGTGAATTAATAAGATAAAATATAGGTAGGGCATGAGAGATTTGGATAAGAAATCCACTTGTAATTTGAGAGGAAATTCACATTGCCAAATTAAAAAGGGGTGAAAAAAGGGAGACAAAAAAAAGTAACGTGGGAATATGGGGAAAACAATTAGATTGATTTTTCAAAAGTAGAACCATTTTGATAATTGAAAATGAAAATCAATTTGAGGATAAAAACAACTCACACACTCCACATACTATTGATCATATTATTTCTTTGATGTCCCACGACAGAACTGCAGTGCAAGAAATCTGAATCATATCTCACAGATATCTCTCCTCTCATCTCACCTTCAACCAGACTCTAATACCACTGAAGGTGGTTATGGGAAGCCCAAGCTTCAACCTCCTCTAATACCACTGATGGAGGATCGAGGGCAGGGGAAACACGGATGTGGATCACTGAAGGTGATCAAAATAAAAACAAATTTAGCAGTAGCATGGTATTTATTTCTTCTCTCTTCTAATGAAATAAAACACACACAAACCTCCCTATTTATAGTAATACATCCACACACCAAAAAATGATCAAAACAGAGATAAAAAAGTACACAACTTGTTATAGTAGGTTCCGCTCAATCTTCTGAAGGCACACATGCCAAGCATCCTTTGTTGAATCCTTCATGCCTTCATTACAACAGTGGATAGTAGGTGCTGTCAAAGGAATATTGAGTTTAATATCCAACAAAAGGTCATTTCAGTTTTGGAAAAATCCACCTATTTACTAGAGGAATTTTTATAGTCTTTAATAAGGTTCAACTATTGGGATTAATCACATTTATTGATGAAAGAGGAAAAATATTAATGTTGGGAGAAAATCCTCAATTAATGGTGATATAAATCTCTCCCTTAAAAATTTTACTCTCTCATCAATAAATGTGATGAATCCCTCCATTAATATTTTTCCTCTCTCATCAATAAATGTGATGAATCCCAACAATCTCCCCCTTCATCACATTAATGAATGGAACCATACAATAAACCCAGTTGAAAAAAATAGGTCGGTATCACACCAACCATTATCATCTGCAGAAAATATGATGACATCCTTTTTCACTTCTGATAAAAAAATATCAGCTCCCCTTGCAAAAAGAAAACCAAACGCTGAAATATTCGTTACATTTGTATCTATACCGTCCTGATGAACAAGACCAGGACAAAAAACATATGGCTATCCTAAAATAGTGATTACCACATAATCTAGAGCACCTACATGAATAAACTGTCCCCCTGCTCAACATCCTATGAGCGGACATGTGTATCACCTCTCTCAACCTGCTTTAATTTCCAAACCTCATTTTTATCTGTGTACTCATTAGTGATCATCTTCAAAACTTCTATAATTCTCACAAAAAATTGCAAGCACAGACCAACCTCCTTTGATACCACTTGTTGGGGAGATTGCCGATTCCAGGCCAAAAATTACTTACAAAAAATATCTTGAGAAACTCGTCAAAATATGGAAGCTATATAAGCAGAATAAAAAAAATCAGCACATAAGATTTTTTGTGGAGGATTAAAAAACCATGGGGCAATTTCCAAAAAATATCCACTATGAATCAGAGAATACAAGAATCCAAGTAATTAACAAACTTGAATTACAAATGAGATATCTTAGAAAACCTGTGTGAAAACCACACCTCGATACGCCTCTACCACCTCTTTGATAAATATCCAGCTGACTCCATGTATTGGAAGATCAATCTGTGACAAAACATCATCCTTATGTCGACAAAACGTCACTACCTCGGAGATCTTCACCCGAACATGAGTCAGCCTCGCACTAGCTTGAGACACTTGAATGATCTCACCATCATGATGTACCACCGGTCTTCAATTAGGACACACCACCTAATCACCTATATCAAGAAGACTTTTGATACATGGAACTGATCATCAATTGCACCGTCGCTGCTCCACACCAGTAAAACGCTGACGTGCCGCACATACTACCGCTGACGCGACAACCTTCATCTTGCTCTCAGTGGACTGCATCTTGAACACCCTTCCAAGAACATTTCCACACGTACAAGATAATTGTGAAATCTTTGTCATGTCACACAGGCCACTGAAAACACGGTAACCCCTTCTCAGGTCTCCCTTACCGACTAAATCTTGCTGGCACACCCCTTAAAAATATGTTGCTGCATCCTCTTTATATAGACACCAATTCCATAATCACCAATTAATGTAGTCAAAATCCATTATTCCATAAATTAATATTGAGAAATAGATATTCATTAATGTTGGGAGAAAATCCTCAATTAATAGTGATATAAATATCTCCATTAATAATTTCCCTCTCTCATCAATAAATGTGATGAACCCCTCCATTAATATTTTCTTCTCTCATCAATAAATGTGATAAATCCCAACAATCTCTACCTTCATCACATTAATGAATTGAACCATCCAACAAACCCAGTTGAAAAAAATAGGTTAGTATCACACCAACCATCATCATCTGTAGAAAATATGACGACGTCCTTTTGCACTTTTGATAAAAAAATATCAACTCCCCCCTACAAAAAGATAACCAAACACTGAAATATTCATTACATTTGTATCTGCACCGTCCTACAGAACAAGACCAGAACAAAAAACATCTCGCTCTCCTAAAATAGTGATTACCACATAATCTGGATCACTTGTAGGAATAAACTATTCCTCTGCTCAACATTCTATGAGCGGACATGTGTATCACCTCTCTCAACCTGATTTAATTTCAAAACCATATTTTTCTCCACGTACGCATCAACGATCCTCTTCGAAACTTCCATAATTCTCACAAAAAATTTCATGCACAAACCAACCTCCTTTGATACCACTTGTTGGGGAGAATACCGATTCCAGGCTGAAAATTTCTTGAAAAAAATATCGCAAGACACCCTTAGAAATATAGATGTGATATAAGTAGAATAAATAAATCAGCACATAATATTTTTTAACGTGAAAAAACCCTCCCATGTGGAGGATTAAAAAACCATGGGGAAATTCCCAAAAAATATCAACAATGAATCAGAGAATACAAGAATCCAAGTAATGCCCGAACTTGAATTACAAATGAGAGAGCGTAGAAAACTTATGTGAAAACCACACCCCAATACACCTCTACCATCTCTCTAATAAACACCCCAATACACCGCACATGCTACCGCTGACGAGACAACCTTCTTCTTGCTCTCGATGGACTGCGTCTTGAACACCCTACCAAGAACATTGTCACACGTACAAGATAATTGTTTTGTCTTCGTTGTGTCACACAAGCCACTGTAAATGAGACAACCCCTTCCCGGGTCTCTCTTGCCAACTACATCTTGCTGGCACACCCCTTAAAAATATTTTTCCGCATCCTCTTTATATAGACACCAAGTCCATAATCACCAATTAATGCAGTCAACATCCATTATTCCTTCCATTAATATTGAGAATTAAATATCCATTAATTTTGGGAGGAAATCATCAATTAATGGTGATATAAATCTCTCCGTGAATAATTTTATTCTCTCATCAATAAATGTGATGAATCCCTCCATTAATATTTTTCTATCTCATCAAAAAATGTGATGAATCCCAAAAATCTCCCCCTTCATCACATTAATGAATGGAACCATCCAACAAACCGAGTTGAAAAAAAGGTTGGTATCACACCAACCATCACCATCTGCAGAAAATATGACAACGTCCTTTTTCACTTCTAATAAAAAAATATCAGCCCCCCTGCAAAAAAGAAAACTAAATACTGAAATCTTTATTACATTTGTATCTGCATCATCCTGCTGAACAAGACCAGAACAAAAAACATCCGGCTCTCTTAAAATAGTGATTACCACATAATCTGGAGCACCTGCAAGAATAAACTGCCCCCTGCTCAACATCCTATGAGCGGACATGTGTATCACCTCTCTCAACTTGCTTTAATTTCCAAACCTTATTTTGCTCCGCATACGCATCAGCGATCCTCTTCGAAACTTCCATTATTATCTTGAAAAATTACAATCACAAACCAAACTCCTTTGATACCACTTGTTGGGGAGAATGCCGATTCTTGGCTGAAAATTCCTTGAAAAAAATATCGTGAGAAACCCGTCGAAATATGGAAGCGATATAAGTAAAATAAATATATTAGCAAATAATATTTTTTAACATGGAAAAAACCTCCCATGTGGAGGATTAAAAAACCATGGGGAAATTCCCAAAAATATCCACTATGAATTAGAGAATACAACAATCCAAGTAATGCATAAACTTAAATTACAAATGAGAGAGCATAGAAAACCTGTGTGAAAACCACACCCCGATACACCTATGGCACCTCTCTGATAAACATCCCGCTGACACCATGTATCAGAAGATCAATCTGTGACAAAACGTCACCCTTATATCGATGAAACATCACTACCTTGGAGATCTTCACCCAAACATGCATCAGCCTCACACCAGCTTACGACACCCAAATGATCTCACCATCATGATGTACCACCGATCTTGAATTGGGACACGCCACCTAATCACCTCTATCAAGAAGACTTTTAATACATGGCCCCAATCATCAATTGCACTGCCGCTACTCCGCACCAGTAAAACGATGACGTGCCACACATGCTACCGCTGACGCGACATCCTTCTTCTTGCTCTCAATGGATGATATCTTGAACACCCTGCCAAGAACATCACCACACGTACAAGATAATTGTGCAGTCTTTGTTGTGTCACATGTGCCACCGCAAATGCAGAAACCCCTTCCCGGGTCTCCCTTGCCGGATACATCTTGCTGGCACACCACTTAAAAATATGTTACCGCATCCTCTTTATATAGACACCTAGTCCATAATCACCAAGTAATGCAATCAACATCCATTATTCCATCCATTAATATTGATAATTAAATATCCATTAATGTTGGGAGAAAATACTCAATTAATGGTGACATAAATCTCTCCATTAATAATTTTCCTCTCGCATCAATATATGTGATGAATCCCTCCATTAATATTTTTCTCTCTCATCAACAAATGTGATAGATCCCAATAATCTCCCCCTTTATCACATTAATTAATGGAACCACCCAAAAAACCTAGTTGAAAAAAATAGTTTGGTATCACACCAACCATCATCATCTATAGAAAATATGATGACGTCCTTTTTCACTTCTGATAAAAAAATATCAGCTCCCCCCTGCAAAAAGAAAACCAAACGTTGAAATCTTCATTACATTTGTATCTGCACCATCCTACTGAACAAGACCAGAACCAAAAACATCTGGCTCTCCTAAAATAGTGATTACTACATAATCTGGAGCACCTGAAAGAATAAAATGTTCCCCCTTCTCAACATCCTATGAGCAGACATGTGTATTACCTCTCTCAACCTACTTTAATATCTAAACCTTATTTTTCTCCCTGTACGCATCAACGATCTTCTTCGAAACTTCCATATTTCTCACAATAAAATTCAAGCACAAACCAACCTCCCCCTATTAACCAGAGGCATTTTCAAAGTATTTAATAAGGTTCAACATTATTTCACCTTCTTTTTGAGTGACTCTTGAGAATAAGGGACAATAATTCACTATCATAGATCGTATTTTATCCAACGTTGACTTTTATCAGTGCTAAAAAAATGCTAATAAAAGTATACCCTTTATCAATGAATTTTTTAACACTGATAAATATGCATATTTATCAGTACTGATAGAAACTTTTAATAAAATAGGATAATTATAATGAACATAATCCATATCTCTATTATGATTCCATATATGATAAACTATACAGAACACCTCTAAAATATATCATATCTATCATAAATCCTTTAACCAAAGAATCTAGTGCCTCCCTGATGATTCTATAAGAGGAAGGATTCTTAAATATGGAAAATCCATGCTAGCTAAGAAAGAGTTTGAGGCCATTGATAGGGGATGGTAAAAATGTTTCTTACATGAATGCACCCATGAGAAAAAAACTAGTCTTCATGTAAGTTACACAACTAAATTAGGTAAAGCCTTAACAAAAAAGTCATGTGGAGGCTGGTCGAGGAAAGAGGAGGAGGTGATAAATGGAACTAAATCCCATATTAATAGAGGTAGATGAAGAATCATATAAATGTAAAAGAACCCTTTAGAAAACGATTTTTTTTATAAATTCTCACTACCTATATTTATTTGATTGTAATTTCATTTTCTTTTTTCCCTATGTTTTCCTCTATTGAAATATCTTTACTCTATTTAATGGAGAACAAACCTCAATGTTGATTTAATGTAGAGTTTTCCAGTGACATTTCCCTTTATATTTAAACATATATTTCTTGTTATTAATCTATTTTCACTCTAAGTTTCTTAATTGTGAAGTTAAACTGGTTGTAGTGTTGATTGATCGTCTTCCCTTACACACTTTTCACATTCTTCTCATGTACACATGATCATTCGTTCCCTTTACCATATTGTTCTTAATATTAGGGAGTTAGATATATTATGGGCTATATATAATTGGATTACTTCACTCATTTGATCAGATGGGTGGAGGAGTCGATCTGTTATGAAGCAAAATATATTTTATTGGGTATACTAAGACATAACGAGCCAACATTGGCAATAAAGAATTTGTGATCCACTAATATAATAAAATATGCGCAAGGCATAAATATTGATACACTATAATAAAAACATACAAGGAAAACTATAACTATATAAAGAAAAATGTTAAATCACAAAAATTAAACATAACGTAATAACCTGCATGCCTATGTGGTATGTAACGACCCAATGTTTTTCAATGAAAACTTCTTTCTTTTAATTATGTCAAAATCACATGAAATCACAACATAATGAACTAATAAGTGATATGTGACCTATAAACACAATTTTTTCACTTCTATAATTTGAATTTTGAAAATCTGACATACACTATTGCGATCAGTAAGTTATTTGAAGTCTAATATGACCAAATTATTTTTTGGTGAATAGTAACATACCCTTATGAATAGTAATGTAACCATTATAAATAGTGATATACCCTAATGAATAATAAACTTACCTATGATATTATATAAATAATATTCAAGTGGAAGTATGATATACCTATATCTGGGAATAAGAAAATAAAAGTTTTAAAATCTGTATTTTTCAAGTAAATTACGATTTTAATTAAATATTAAATTAATCATATTTAGAAAATTATTTTTGAAAAATGGACTTCATTTTTAGATTCTACACATAAAAAAAATTTAGGGTTAATTTTTGGTATTTTTCTAAAATACTTGAATTCTTGATTAATAGTAAAATCCGATAATTCACAATAAATTCTAAAACCTGAATTTTTGCATCATGCTTGAGTCATGGATGATGTAAATGACCATTGGTTCAAACTCACATGAACATATTACTATTTTTGGTCATGTAATAATCACTATTTATATTCTTGAGAGAAATTAATAAACTAATGATTAAAAAATTATGAAAACCCTCCTCTCCTCCACTATAAACCCCCCCTCACTCCCTCTTCTCTCCACTCCTCTCAAGCCTTGTACCTTGCCAATATTCTACCTAAATATCCTACCAAGCTCCTTCCCCACTTCCAAAATCCCCTAGTCTCTTCAAAATACCAAATCCTCTTCTCTTAAGAGGCTCTTAAAGGATTTAAACTCAAGAGGTAAATTCCTCTTTCCAATACTTTTATTTCTTTTATGTTCTTTTCTTTTCTTGTTTCTTTCCTCAAATCCCTTCAACCAAATGGTATGATAACTCCATTAACATAAATGTACTGGAATACTATTTTTCTAATGATATAACTCATTATCTTATCTTTTTCCCCATCTTTTATTTGAAAGAAATAAAAACACCGTTTGAGATGTGTTAATTTAGCACATTCAAGGACAACGATTTGTCAATTTCTATTATCATATTTAATTCTGGTCATGAAACCATATATGTTATGGTTGAACCAAATTATTAAATATGTAATATATACTAGTTAATTTTATGTAATCCTTTTGCACAAATGGTATTAAGTTATAAAGAAAAACATGTTAACTGTAATAAAAACCCACGGATTAACCAAAACGATTTCCACTAAGGTTTTATATAATAATTAATCTTTACTCCCAACAACATAATGAATTATTATAACCATTTAATCTATTATATTTTCACTAATAATATACAAATTCAATTCTGGAAAACCACTTTCATTATATGTGTTTATCCGAACATGAACCGATCATTAAAAACCAAGCAAGAAAATAGACCCGAACAATGAAATTGAACCTTATAACCAATAAAGAAGGTCTTGAATGAACTAAAAACAGGTTATACTAAATAAATTAAAAATATAAGAGGTTATGTAATTATTAATTAACAAACATAATTTGTTTATTCAGGTCATTAATAACAAGTGGAGAACACCACAAGACTTAAGGTATGGGATCCTCTCCATTTCACTTTTATTCAAGATTGTCCTCTATGTTATGAAATTTTATGTGTAATTCATCGTGATGGGGTTTGATTACACACATCCCCCATAATTTCCTCATGATTTATAAAATATGATAAATCCCTTTCTCTCTCATTAATCCCTCTTAAGTACACCTGATATCATGCCGATAATCCGTAAGGAATTCTACCCGAACCACCTTTATTCCTTCATGTTGATCTATATTTATTTTTACCCAAATGAAGTTGTCTTTTATTTTTATATACAACTTATACGTACTATTTATATGCTCCAAAATCTTGTTTCAAGATCTATAACTCATTCTCTTTTGGGGATATACATGATTTTAAGTGATTCCCTCCGCGATACTTCCCAGTAAGGAAACTCGTTTTAAGGGAACTTACCAAAATTTTTACCCAATTTCTAGTGCACTCTATCCTCTATTTTAATCCACCATTGTCTTTATAAAATCAGTATTTTTATTATGAAAACCTTCTTGGTTCACTTCTGGTTTTATAAAAAAATATTGTTCCCTTTTCTATTTTAAAAGCTCTTTAGTGTTTTCTTTAAAACCGCACTAAAAGGTTTTAATGCTAAGAATATCCTAAATACTCTTCGTACATGTTGTCACTTCTGTTTTACATCAATTACCATGATATATTCCTATTTTACCTTATTAATTTCCATTTATGTTTTAATTCCTTTCTTTTATGGACACTTTTATGATACGCCTATTCATTATGATTTATATCATGAACGTGATACCCATTTCTCTCCATGGGTTCCCTTACATTTATGTATGATTGAATTGTGTATGATTATTTATAAAGAAAGAATATTCATGAACATGTTAATATGGGTGCACCCAAATAGCGCTCTAATGCATTGGGTAAAGTTAAGTCTCATGAGATGTTATGTGTGACAGTCATGGTGGTGAGTCTTGGCTTGTGCCACTATGGGAAACGATCTTGGCGGTTAGCCTTGAATCGTACTAAAGTCATGTTTTAAGTTTCTTCCACATTTCTATGATTCCACATTTATATGACTCCATGTTTATATGTTATGACCCCTTATGTTACATGCATTTTTATTTCTTTATGTCATGTTCCTAACCCATGTGCTATGGATTTATTCTTATTCTTATTCCCTTATCAGGATTTTAGATCATCTCTTTGTTCATGTTATCCCTAGGTTATCCTATGATGATGTGTGAGAATAATGGAAGTTAGGGGCTCTTTATGAAGACTAAATAAATAAATGTTATATTTAGTTCTATGTTTTTAGTTTTATGTACCTAGTCTTCAAAGACACTAGACTTCATAATCCTTGGCTTGTAATCTACTGTATAATTATGCTTAAAATCATGTAATGTTATATGTAAAAGGATAGGGTCACTATATTTGGTATCAGAGGATGGTCTAGTTATTTTTTTAGATTAGGAATAGATAACCTTAGTGAGAACCTTAGGGACGGGACAAAGTATAAGAAAACATACCTAAATTTTGGTAAGTATAGAGTAAGTGGTTTATCAAGAAAATACATCACGGTTTGTATACAAATAGGTAGAGGCAGCTCTTGCATAGATGTACCTAGGTGTGAAATCTATGATAAGAAGTTTCAGGCTTGACCCGGGGTATCCTGGTACACAAAAATGGGCCTCGATATACTCTTGGTATTGATACTCCCGAGGGATATGCTAAAGTAAATTCATGAGCTTAGTACAAACCATTATTAAAATAATAAAAAAGAATCCCATAAGAATATAAGTTAAGAAATAGATCGAGGATAACCTAGATTTAAACCTAAGGAATCAAAAGTTAGGATATACTTATCCTTTACAAGTTTATCCTTTTATGTTCAAAAGTTTTCTTTTTTATGTTCAATAACTAAGTATTCAAGCCCTCTAAATGTATGTTATTTTTCTTAGTTAATGAAGGGAAACGGAAGAACACATTACAAAAACCAATGTGATAGGAAATGTGAATATTTCCCTAATGATATTCCTGATATGAGGAAAACAGGTGCTCAAAACATCATGACAACACTTTCTCAGCTAGCTCAAGTTATTAATAATAACTTGAATCATGTGGAACAACCTACTACTCTAAGGAAATAACACGTTGCAGTAGAATCCTTAAAGAGGAAAAGGCCTCCCATGTTTAGTGGATCTTTTGATCCTCTCCTCACGGAACAATGGATTAACTCCATTGAAAAGATATTATCTATCTTTTAGTGATCTGAAGAAGAGAGAGTTGTATTGGCGGTTTATCATTTTTATGGGGAAGCTGATCAGGGGTGGACACTGATTAAGAATATGAAGCCCCAGAAGGAAATTGATTCCATGGATTGGGGGGAATTCAAGAGGATGTTTTTTAATAAATATTTTCCTTGAACCCTCCCTCTCAAGATGGAAAGATAGTTTATGGGTCTCAAGTAGAAGGAAGATGAGTCCATCAGGGTGTATAAAGCAAACTTCACAAGGATTGTAAGGTACACCTCTAGCTTTGTCATGAAAACAAAAAGCAAGGTGGATCGCTTCTTTAGCTGGCTAAATCTGAGTCTATGGAATGTTTTGGAAATCCGAGACTTTGATAGTTATGAGGATATTGTACTTTGTTCCCTCAAGGTTGAAATGGAGATTGGAGAATTTTAGTGGTCTCATGGGCCCGGTGACAAGAAACGAAAAATGGAGAACAACATTATTGGTTCAACAAACAATTAATATGGTGGAAAGAATCCCGAATATCCTACTTGTAAAAGTTGTGGGAAGAAGCATCCTGTGAACTGTCTAAAGGGAACCAGGAATTGCTTCAAATGTGGAAATATGAGAAATATGGCCAAAAATTGCTGAAAGGATATGAAAAATCCTGATAATGTGGAAGAATAAAGGAAGGTTTAGATCAACGCTCAGCTAGTGGTGCAGTGTTACAACTACAAGGAGCATGGACATTATGAAAAAAAATTTCCCTAATCCGAGGGTTGTCAGAGGCAATAAAAAAAACCTCCAAGGCAATACGGAATGGCTTATTCTACCACTACTATTGAGGTGGAGCTGGACAATGATGTGGTGAAAGGTACGCTAGTTATTCATTCAATAATAGAGAACATACTATTTGATTTTGGTTCTATGAATTCTTTCATATCTTGTAAGTTTAGTATAACTATTCAAACACCACCTCAAAATTTGGAGGACAAGTTATCTATGAGAACAGTGAATGGGTAAATTATTGCGTCCATGGTTTATAACTCCTCCCTGATTAACTTTTGTAGAATGAACCTCCCAGAAAATCTCGTCATAATTCCTTTGGCGGAGTTTGATGCTATCTTGTGCATGGATTGACTATCTTTATACAAAGACAACATAAACTGTCGGGAAAGGGAGATCACTCTTTACCTCGCTAAGCATCCTCCGATTCGTTAAAAGTATAAGGAGGAAGATGAATCTCCTTTAGAATCATCATCTCAAGTATGGATATTATTGCCTTGTGAGAAAGCATACCTATATCAAATGATTGAGACAAAGGAGAGAATCATGCTTGAAGACATTTCCATAGTGAGGGATTACACTGATGTATTCCCTGAATAGTTGCCTAGTCTTCCTTCTGATCGAGAGGTTGAGTTATCAATTGATCTTATTCCTGGAGCTATGCCTATATCAATGACACCTTATAGAGTGGCCACTATAGAGCTGGAAGAGCTGAAGAATTAGTTACATGAGAATATGGAGAAGGGTTTTATATGCTCGAGTACTTCACCATGGGGTGAGCCAGTTCTCTTCATCAAGAAGAAGGATGGATCAATGCGCTTCTACATTGATTATCATGAGCTCAATAAAATCACGATAAATAACAAGTATACTCTACCAAATATAGATGATTTGTTTGATCAGCTTCATGGGGCCAGTTATTTCTCTAAGGTGGAACTTCAGTTGGGATATCACCAATTAAAGGTGAGAAAGGAATATATTCCTATGACTTCCTTTAGAACAAGGTATGGACACTATGAGTTCATAGTGATGCCCTTTAGTCTCAATAATGATCTATAATTTTTCATGGATTTAATGAATATAGTCTTTAAAGATTACCTCGACAAATTTGTGGTAGTATTTATTGATGATATTCTAATATACTCGAAGAGAAAAGAGAAATATGAGGAGCATTTGAATACTATGTTAAATAATTTGAGAAGGGAGAAGTTGTATGAAAAGTATAGTAAATATGAGTTCTGGATGGAGGAAGTATCATTCTTGGGGTATGTTATCACCAGTAAAGGGATATCTATGGACCCTTCCAAGACAAAGGCGATTGAAAAGTGGCCCATGCCAACTTCTGTAATGGATATCCGTAGCTTTTTGGGTCTAGATGGGTATTATCGACGATTTGTGAAGAAATTTTCATGATTTTAAAACCTAATGACCAAGCTGACATGGAAGGGAGTAATGTTTTTCTGGACTCAGGAATGTGAAGACTGTTTTAAGGAGTTGAAAAAGAGGCTTATCACTGTGCTAGTACTCACACTCCCAACAAGTGGAGAAATCTTTGTGGTGTATAATGATGATTCAAAAAAGGTATTAGGATATGTGCTGATGCAAAATGATAAATTAATATCCTACACCTCAAGACAGCTGAAAATCCATGAGAAAAACTATCCCACACATGATCTGGAGTTGGCGGTTGTGATCTTTGCATTGAAAATCTGGCAGCATTATCTCTATGGGGAAAAGTGTGAGATGTATACTGACCAAAAGAGTATCAAATATATATTCCCACAAAATGAGATTAATATGTTCCAGAAAAGATGGATAGATCTCATCAAGGATTATGACTGCTCAATCCACTACCATCTCGGTAAGGAAAATAAGGTGGCCGATGCTCTAAGTAGAAATGATCCTGCATCTTTATCGATGATGAGAATTGAAAAGAATCTGATATTATTACATTTTTAGAGGATTTACATGAGAATAATTAAGGGAGGAACATCATTAATCCTTTCTCAAATGGTTTCTCAACCATCCCTCATGGAGAAAACAAAGGATTTTCAAAGAAAAGATGTGAAACTTCTGAAAAGGGTGGAAGCTATCAAAAGTGGAAAATCCTCTGAGTTCATGATAGATGAGGAAGGAGTTGTAAGATTTGGGTTACGATTATGTGTACCATATGATCCAGAGATAAAGAATGATCTTTTGAATGATGCACATAGAACAACCTTCTTTATCCACCTAGAGAGCACAAAGATGTATTGAGATCTCCAAGAAAACTTTTGGCGGGACAATATGAAAAGGGAGATTGCTGAATATACATCAAAGTGCCTAGTATATCAGCAAGTAAAGTCTGAGAGGCAAAAGTATAAGGAGATGATTAAACCACTACCCATACCAACATGGAAGTGGGAGAACATTACCAGGGACTTTTTCACTAGACTTTTAAGGACATCGAGAGGAAACGATGCTATATGGGTCATTGTGGGCTGTCTTACAAAGACAGCTCACTTTATCAAAATTCGAGAGGACTTCTCATTGGATAAACTAGCACATATTTACATAAAAGAAGTGGAAAGGATTCATGGAATACCACTATCTCTTGTATCTGATCGTGATACGAGATTCACCCTGAAGTTCTGGAAAAGTCTCCAACATGCTCTAAGAACTAAACTAAACTTCAGTACGGCCTATCATAATCAAAATGAGGGCCAATATGAGAAAAATATTTAGAAACTAGAAGATATGTTGGGAGCATGTTATATGGACTTAAAAGGAGGATTGAAACAACATCTTCCACTAGTTGAATTCTCCTAAAACAACAGTTTCTACTCGAGCATCTGAATGACACCATATGAAGCCCTTTATGGGAAAAGGTGTAGAACACTAGTGTGTTGGGATGAAGTCGGTGAGCCTAAGATACTAGGACCTGAAATGGTCTAAGAAATGATGGAGAAGGTGAAAACCATTCAATAACATATCAAGGAAACCAAAAGTCAAAAAAAGAGTTATACAGACAATCATCAATGAGACCTTGAGTTCAAAGTTGGAGACATGGTATTTATACAATATCTCCATGGAAGAAGGTCATGAGGTTTGGAAAGAAAGGGAATTTAAGTCCCACGTACATCGGCCCTTTTGAGAATCTTGATCGTGACAGAATTTTGGCCTATCGATTAGTACTTCCACCTACCATGGCCAAAGTACATGATTAATTTCATGTATCCCTCTTAAGGAAGTACATACAATATCCTTCACATGTACTCTCTTTAGAGGTGGTACAGTTGGAGGATGATCTTTCCTATGAGGAGCAGCCAGTGAAGATCTTGGATCTTAGAGATAAATTTCTATGTAACAAAACTAATCACAAGGTCAAAGTACTGTGCCAGAACCATAAGTACGAAGAGGCAATATGGAAATTGGAGGAGGAAATGAAGGAAAAGTACCTGCACCTGTTTATGGCCTAGAATGTAAAACAAAATTTCAAGGGTGAAATTTTTTAAGGGGGGAAGAATGTAACGACCCCAATGTTTTTCAGTGGAAATTTCCTTTTTTTTATTTATTTCAAAATCACATGGAATCAAGTTCTATGTGACCTCTAAACATAATTTTGTCACTTCTGTGATTTGAATATCAAAAATCTGACATACACGATTGCAATCAGTAAGTTATTTAAAGTCTAATATGACCAACAAAATTTGTGGTGAATAGTAACATACCATTATGAAAAGTAATGTTACCCTTATGAATAGTTATACACACTAATTAATAGTAACCTTAAATATGATAGTATATAAATAATATTCATGTGGAAGTACGATATACCTATATTTGGGAATAAGAAAATAAACATTTTAAAATATGTATTTTTCAAGTAAATTGTGATTTTAATTAAATATTAAATTAATCATGTTTAGAAAATTATTTTTGAAAAATGGACTTCATTTTTGGATTCTACATGTCAAAAAATGGTTAGGGTTAATTTTTAGGATTTTTCTAAAATACTTGAATTTTTAATGAATAGTAAAATCCGATAATTCAAAATAAATGCTAAAACCTAAATTTCTACATCATGCTTGAGTAATGGATAATGTAAATGGACATTGGTTCAAGCTCACATGCACATATTACTATTTTTGGTCATTTAATCATCACTATTTTTGGTCTTGAGGGAAATTAATAAACTAATGATTAAAAAATTATGAAAACCCTCCTCTCCTCCACTATAAAACCCCCCTCACTCCCTCTTCTCTCCACTCCTCTAAAGCCTTATTCCTTGACAATATTCTGCCCAAATCTCCTTCTTAGATCCTTCCCCACGTCCAACATCCCCTAGTCTCTTCAAAATATCAAATCCTCTCCTCTTAAGAGGCTCTCACTGGAATTAAACTCGAGAGATAAATTCCTCTTTCCAATTCTTTTATTTATTTTAAGTTCTTTTCTTTTCTTGTTTCTTCCCTGACATCACTTCAACCAAATGGTATGATAACTCCAAGAACATACATTTACTGTAATTCTATTATGCTAATGTAATAATTCACGATCTTCTCTCCTTTCCCCATATTTTATTTGAAAGAAATGAAAAAATCATTTGAGATGTGTTAATTTAGAACATTCAGGAACAACGATTTATCGATTTCTATTATCATCCATAATTTTGGTCATGAAACCATTTGTGTTATGGTTGAACCAGATTATTATATATGTAATATATCCTAGTCAAGGTTCTTTAATCTTTTTTAAAAATGGTATTAAGTTATAAAGAAAAACATGTTCGTTGTAATCAAAACCCACTGATTAATCAAAACGGTTGTCACTAAGGTTTTATATAATAAATAATCTTCACTCCCACTAACCAAATGAATTATTATAACCATGTAATCTCCTATATGTTCACTAATATTGGTCAGAGTAGTTTAATCAAGAGGGTAGGGGTGAATTGAGTAACTATAAAAATTTCTGTTAAAAGAATAGTATTTTCAAAAGAAATGGTTTCCCCAAAAATAGATACAACCCAGTTAATCAAGGTTATACTGTTATAAGAGTTTGAATTTTTAAACAACTTCTTAGAAGATTGATTAATTCTCAGTAATATTAATTTGTATTATTAATATTACTTTTGAAGTTATCCTACTAAGTCAAACCAGTTATAACTTCTTTCCAAGACTAACTATCAAAGTGAAATTGGTGATTTCTGGATTATGAAATAAAGCAGTAAAATAGAGAAGACTGAATTTAAACTGCACAATAGATATGAAACAAGTGGTTCAGTCTCAATCCGAGACCTAATCCACACCACTTGTTGATCACCTGCCATCAAGCAGTTTATATAAATAAACTTTGATTCACACCCTGGATCGGGGTTAACAACAGTACACAGACTATCCAGGTCACACAGGGACCTCTTCCACAGTTTTCATGGGTAAACAAAAATAATAACCTGGCCACACATGGACCTCTTCCATAGTTTTCATGGGTAAACAAAATTATAAAGATTTTGGTGTAAGGATTTCAGTATCCTCCATTTTAGCTCAAGATTCAGTGTGTGTCAAAACAGACAGGGGCACACACTGCTCATAATGTAAATATAAAGATGATCGCAGTTGAGCAAGAATATAGAGATGAGGTTAGAATGATCTTGTGTGATATTAATGTAGCTCTGGACTTCTTTGGATTGAATCAGATGAAGCTTTGAGTCCTTTGGAAGTTGTGTGAAAAACAGAGTGTCGTGATTCAGCTTGTGTTCTTCACAAGTTTTGATACTGTGAAGATGTTCTCTGGATTCCAGTTTACTTCGTATGTTCTTCAGCAGAGTGAGATTTCATGCATGTAACAATGCTTCCTTTTTAGAATCTTGCAATATGTTCTTTGCGGTCATGCTCACAGGCTTGTTTTTCGTTTAGCATCGCTCTCTATTGTTCCTGGGCACACTTTGCTCTTTATCTTTGAATGCATGAGTTTTATCCGATAGGTTCCATGTGTTCTGCACCTCGTACCTCGTACTGTCCGATGATATGTCTACAAAGAAACATTAATTATGTCAGTGTATTAAAGGCATCAAATATGATCGTTAGAAATTAAATTGAAATATGACAAAATAGTTTAAGAAACGGTGTCACAGTAAGTTATGTAAACAGCGTCTCCTTCACACGATGTCTAGACTGATCACAGTTCCTGAGTGTCACGGTATCTCATTTACGGTGTCTTGTTTCACGGTGTCTTGTTCACAGTGTCTTGTTCATGGTGTCCTGTTCACGGTGTCTTATTCACGGTTTCTGGCTTCATGGTGTCTTGCTTCACAGTGTCTGGTTTACGGTGTCTGGCTTCACGGTATCTTGCTTCATAGTGTCTTTCTTCACGGTGTTTGGTTTAGGGTGTTTGGCTTCACGATATCTTGCTTCGCAGTGTCTAGTTTACGGTGTCTGGCTTCACGGTGTCTTTATTCACGGTGTCTTGTACTTAGGCAAATACCTGTACTCAGACTTAAACAGTGATATGCATGAAATGTATTGAGCTTAACCATTATAAAGCATGAGAGAACTTGAAACATAAATACACATGATTGGATATAATTTATAGGAGTTAACTAGGTTGAATAATATTTGTGATCATTAAAACATGATTAATACATGAGGAGTCCAACAATATCACCCTTTTTGATGATCACAAATCACGTACAATTAAAGTGTAAATTGGATGCATCTATATAGAAACTTTATGCAGAAACTTCTCCCCCTTTTGGGATTATCAAAAAGTTGAAAGAAGAAAGGGAAAATAGAGCACATTCCATTAAGAGTAAACATAGTTTAGTAAAAAATAAAAGAGAAATACAAAAACAATGGAATTCCCATAAAAAAAGAGTGAGCACTAGTCTTCTTCAGAGACTGGCCTTCTCTTTGCCTTTATCAACAGCAGAAGAGGAAGCCATAGGGGAAGAGGTTGATGTAGAAGAAGGCAGATATGTGGTAGATAAAGAGGGTAAAGGGAGACCTTCAAATACTGAGGGAGCCAAGATAGGAGTAGTAGAATATCTTGGAAGTTACTGATCAAGAATCACATGCCTGATCTGACTGAGAGCTTGGCCAACAGACATGATAGTTGAGGCTAAGGCAGAGGTGAAGGTAGGCAGCCCTGGTCTGAGAGGTGCAGCCTCTAGAGCAACAATTTCTATACTCTGGACATGAAGATAAGTTCTCTAGAGTTTGATGAAGTCTGCAATAATATCTCCACCATACTGCATAGCTTTCTCAAAGTCATCTTTGTTTTCCATAAACTTGTCCAACAATCAGGTAAAATCGGTTAGCTTCTGGATTTGGGTTTTGAAGGCTTGAGTCATAGGAGGAATTCATAGATTATCTACAAGGTATTTGAAGTGGTTGGTCATATTGGTCTTGTAGAAAATTCGGTTGAAATATAAATCTACTTTCTTAGAAATCTCCTGTTGGGCATCATTTGCAATCTTGGAGTAAAATTGTACAAGGTCAAGAACTTTATCACTGTTCTTGACAACTTCAGATAAAGAAGCCACATTAAATCCACTGAAAACATCCTGAAGATATTCTTTGACTATAGATATGAGCAAAGTACTATCCAAGGAAGGTGTAGAGGATTGAGTAGAGGTATTAGAGGCTTTGGCGGCTGTTGTCAGAGATTTGAGCTGATTTAGTACCTTTTGAAGAAAACCAGTGTACTCATAAGTGAGTTTATTAAGGTTCACCACAAGCTCTCTCATCTCCTTCAACATCTGTTTGTGACTTTCCACCAACTTTTTATCGAAGGATTCCAGATAAGGCTGAATTTGAGACACAACATCTCAAGGGATTTGAGAAACAGTGGGTGCTAGAGGAGCAGTAACAGGATCTGATCTTGAAGGCAACTCTTTCTGCATGTCTTCAACCATGCTTCTCAGGGTTGTGACTTCATTACTGAGTAGATTATTTTCAACTTGTACTTCATGAATCTCATGGAGAATCTTAGGTTGTATCTGCCAAATAATCTTTTCCAATAATAGTGAGGCATCTCTCTCACTTAAATTTGTCCCAGGATGAGGTTGGGAGTTCATAAGTTTCTCAACGCCAGATAAAAGAGTATCTCCAAATTCCTTCAGATCATCCTTACTGACAAAGGACGACTGTTCAGATAAAGGTTCAGGTGTAGGAATTGGTATAAGGTCTGGTTCAGGTTCAGGTTCCTTCTTAGGTGCAAAGTTTGTGAATGATTTCAACTAAAATAGCGAAGAAAGATCAAGCCCAGTTGCAGTAACCTACTGAGACTCATTCACATCATAGAAACTAGGAAATTTGTACTGAGTTTCCACATGACTTGACTCAGTTGGATGTGATGCTTCATTAGATTCAAGATTTGGGGTTTTCTCCCCCTCAAAAGGTGCTTCCTTCACAGGACTGAGAGGCTTAAGAACTTGGTCTAAATCCACAGACTCATCTCTAAGTTCCTCATTCATTTCTTTTCTAGCCAGCTGAAAGGCCACCTCCATCCTTTCTTCAATAGAGGGTATGATTTTAGGAACAGATTGTTCCACAGGGAGTTCCTCCAGATTCGCTTCTTGCACAACAGGGAGTTCCCCTACTGTAGCATCTTCCATGGCTTGCTTCTTAGATTCTGTGACAACTGATTATTTTTCAGCCTTGGGTTGGATTTCTAGATTGACATCATCTGTAGGGGCAGAAGCTTCTTCTTCAAGAAGAACATGAGGAATAATAGTTTTTTCTTCCTGAACAATAACTGCTTCCCTATGTGGTACTTCAGCCTCTTCTTCCTCTTCTTATGAATACTCAACAAGTTCATCTGGTTCCAAAACAGGATCATAAATGTCTTTTGGCCTTGATAGATAATCCACAGGATTAAACTTCTCATAAAACTTATCATTGTCTTCCACCCATTCCTTTTTCCAAGTATTCCAATTTAGCTTCATTCTATTGATGGTGGCTTTAGAGAGACAGTACTCACAGTCCATAAGCACTTCTTCATTAGGTCCAACCACACCTTTTGCAAAAAGCATGGATGATATCAGCTGAGAGTAGAACAGAGAAGTGGACTTGGATGTAACTCTGATCAACTCACACATATGGTGAATGATGTACTTGCATAGGTTGATCTTAAGTCCATTTTTCATAAGGTGAATCAAAAACACATCTTGATATTTTAACATAGTAAAATCACCTTTTCTTGGACTAACCAGATTTTGAACAAACTTAAACATAAGCCTTGTTTCTCCATCTAGTTCAGCAGTGATGACCCTTATCTTGGTTCCATTTCTGGTTAGGGTTTTCAGAGCATCTTCTAGATCAAAGAAATCGGTTGAAGGTGGAGGTTCTCTCGGATAATTCTCACATATACCTTCATGAGGCATCCTAAGGCATGCAACCCATAACCTCAAAGAGAAGGACCATATTTGGCCATTAACCCATCTCCTCACAACATAAATTTCACCAGAATCAAAAGAGAACTGTACGTACTGGTAGAATTGAGCCACTAACCTAGGATAGATGGTCCTATTCTCCCTTGAGAACCACTCTACCTAGCCTTGTTATTTTAACACTTTCAAGACTAGAGATTTTCTAGACAGAAGCCATTCGGGGAAGATTTATTTCTCAGGTACAACACTGCGATTTACCAGATTCGGATTTAAAGGTCCTTCGGGTGTCGACTTAGGTGCAATCTTCTTCTTCTTCGGGCTGCGCTTCTTAGGTGTGGATAATGACGAACGTTTCATTCTTGGCATCCACTAAAGGTTCGATAGAGATAGAGATAGGGTTGCAAGGTTGAAAGGGTTTGAAACGAGTGAATAGGAGAAATCCCTAGTGAATAATCGAGTGAAAATTTTTGTTTTATCATTTAAGAAGGCCAAACATCACAAAAGTAAAAATGCGGGAAAATAAAAGAGGTGAAATAATAATTACCATGATAAGGGTTTAAAGAAAAACATAAAGAATTTTTACGGTGAGACTGTGAGTGGTCGTTACGATGAGATAGTGAGTAGTCGTCATGGTGAGACAGTGAGTGAAATTTTCAGTGTGCGTTACAGTGAGACAATAAATGTCAGACCATAAGTAAAAAGTGCTAATGGTGAGACCGTAAACATAAGAGACAGTAACTGAGAAACCGTAATCATGAAACAGTAAGGTATAACATAGTAAAATGTCAAACAGTAAGACAAGTATGATATCTATTTGAGATTTATCATGCTAAGATCATGTATGATGTGGTCTATTCTCTCAGAATTTAATGGTTTAGTGAATATATCAGCAAGTTGATATTCAGTACCAATGAATTCCAAGGTGATATCACCTTTTTGATAATGATCTCTCAAAAAGTGATGTATTATATAAATATGTTTTGTCCTAGAATGTGAAACATGATTTTTTGATATGTTAATAGAACTTGTGTTGTCACAATTTATTGGTAAATGTTTGAATTGATACCCATAATCTAGTAATGTGTGTTTCATCCACAAAATTTGTGCACAAAAACTGCCAGTAGCTATGTATTCAGCTTCTGTAGTGGATAATGAAACAGAATTTTGTTTCTTACTACACCATGATACTAGTGACTTGACTAAAAGGTGACATGTTTCAGAGGTGCTCTTTCTATCTAAATTACATCCACCGAAGTCAGCATCAGAATAACTAACTAGATCAAATGATTGTCCTTTAGGATAGAACAGTCCTAGATTGGGTGTATGCTTGAGGTATTTGAAAATTCTCTTTACAACATTTAAATGAGATTATTTAGGATTTTCTTTAAAATGAGCACACATACACACACTAAACATAATGTCCGGTCAGCTAGCAGTCAGGTAGAGTAAACTTCCAATCATTCCTCTATAAGTGGTTTGATCAACATATTTCCCATCTACATCAAGATCCAAATTACAGGTGGTACTCATGGGAGTGTCACTAATTTTAGTGCTATCCAATCCAAAATGTTTTAGAAGATATCTAGTGTATTTAGTTTGAGTTAAAACAATTCTATCATTATTTTGAAAGATTTAAAATCCAATAAAGAATTTTAGTTCACCCATTAAACTCATTTCAAATTCGTTTTGCATCATTTTAGAAAAATCAATACATAATGAATTTTTTGAAGATCTAAAAATAATATCATCTACATAGATTTAAACAACTAAAACATTAATAGAAATTCATTTTATAAAGAGGGTAGGATCATCTGTTCCTTTTGTAAAACCTTTGGAAATGAGAAAAGTACTCAATCTGTCATACCAATCTCTTAGAGCTTGCTTTAAACCATATAAAACTTCTGATAGTTTGAAAATATGATTGGGAAAATGAGGATTTGTAAATCCAGGGGGTTTTTCAACAAAGACATGCTCAGCTATATACCTATTTAGTGCCCATGATGAATGTGTCCTTGGGTCTTTCAACAAGTTTCCAAACTTTGTTTCTTTCAAACTGATTAATTTATTTTTTCATAGACATTACCCAAAATTAATAATTGATGTCATCATCAATGTTTTTAGGTTCAAGTTGTGACAAGAAGGATTGATGTTCAACCTTATTTCTAAGAGAATCTCTAGTTTGTGTTCCTTTCTCTAAGTCTCCTACAACAACATCTAAGGGATGGTTTTTAAGGGTTCTAACCTTTCTAGAAAAAGAGGGACTAGTGATTTCAAGTTCATTAACAAATTCAGGTTCATTATGACTCAATTGTAGGGAATTTTCACAATTGGAAGTTTTCACAGATTCTTTCAAAGAGGAATTTGAGGGTTTTGAGTTTATGGTTAGATTTGATACATCATCCTCTAGATTTTCTAGGATGGTTATAGGCTTATGTGGATCTGTTTAATCAAACTTGATATGAACAGATTCTTCCACACATTTAGTTCTCTTATTGAATACTCTATAAGCTTTACTTAATATTGAGTAACCTAGGAAAACTCCTTCATCACTTTTGGATGAAAATTTTTCAATATTATCCTTAGTATTGAGAATAAAGACTTTGCAACCAAAAACTCTAAAGTAATTAACCTTAGGCTTCCTATTGTTCCAGAGTTAATATGAGGTCTTTTTGATAATTGGTCTAATCAAGAATCTATTGATTATGTAGCATGCTGTATTAAGAGCTTCAGCCCAAAAGTAAACAGGTAAGTCATATTCACTAAGCATTGTTTTAGAAATTTCTTACAGGGTTCAATTTCTTCTTTCTACAACACCATTCTGCTGAGGTGTTCTAGGGGTAGAGAAATTGTGACTATAAACATTTTGTGAGAAAAATGATTCAAACTCTTGATTTTCAAACTCACGACCATGATCACTTCTTAAATATTTAATTTTAAGTCCACTAAGATTTTCTACAGACTTGGCATACTTAGTAAAATAAGAGCAGGCTTCACTTTTGTGAGCCATGAAGAAGTTCTAGGTATATCTAGAGAAATCATCTACTAGAACATAAACATAGTGCTTCCCATTTAAACTAGAAACTCTAGATGGTCCAAAAAAATCCATGTAAACCAATTCGAGAGGTTGAGAAGTAGAATTTTTTTTATTTGTTTTGAAATAGATTTTGTGTTGTTTTCCCTTTTGAAAAGGATAACATACTTTGTCATGGGGAAACTCAAGTTTGGGTAAGTCTTTAACTAGGCCTTTTCTAGTTAGCTTTCTAAGGGAGTGAACATTACAGTTTCCTAGTCTCCTATTCCAGAGCCAAGATTCTTTATGAAATACACTTAATCATGAAGCATTTTGATAATCTAAAGAATCTAAATCAACAGAATAAATGTTTTCATTCCTTGATAAAGAAAATACTAATTCATATTTAGAATTAAAGACATTACAAGCATCATTTTCAAATTTTACATGGTATCCATCATCACATAATTGTGAGATACCAAGAAGATTATATTTTAATCCATTAAAAAAAATTAATTTATAAAAATCGAATCAGTGTTACCAATCTGTCCTAAGCCAATGATTTTCCCTTTGGCATTATCACCAAATGTGACATGTCCTCCAGCTACTTTTATCGGGTTCTTGAAGCATGATTAGTCTCCTATAATGTTCCTTGAACATCCACTATCCAAGTACCATAGATTTTTACAGGAGCTCTTTAAGAAGCTTTCCTATAACATGATCAAGCAAAGATAGATTTTGGTACCCATACTCGTTTGGGTCCAATAACATTAGTAATAAGTGCTTTAGGAACCCATATATGTCTCATAGTTTCCTATAATCATTATGTAAAGTATTTGAAAAATAAACTATATTTGGTCCACAAAAACTTGAAACAGTAGAATATGTATCATGACTTGATCTAGTTGAGTTGTGTCCAAAACTGGGAACAAAACTATATGTCATAGACTATGAAATAAAATTCATTCTACCAAGGTTTCTTTTACCAGGTTGATAACCAATGCCAGTATTGTATTTAGGGGAAATTTGTTTTCCTAGAATTTGGGTAAGGGTATTTTTTCCATTAGTAAAATTTTCTAAGTCACTTTTTAATTGCTCATTAGACACTTTTAATTCATTGTTTTCTTTGAGCAGTTGAGAATTTTTCTCCTTTTCAGTAGTAAGTTTAGATTTAACATTTACAGTGAGAGCATGATGTTTCTTCAATGATTTATATTTATATTTTAATTCATTGCATGTATCTTCAAGCATGTTACAGTATTCAAAAATTTCTTCATTAGTCATATTTTCAGATTCACTTTCCTCTTTAGAATAGTATGAATTATGTACAGAAGAGTTCAGTGTTACCTCAAATGTGTTTGTCATAAAACACATATTGGCTTTGTTAGTCTGTTAATCATGTGACGTCTCTGAGTCGCTTGAACTATACTCAGAGGCACTCCAAGTTTCTTTCATTTCCTTTTTTTACTTCTTGTCCTTGTCCTCATATTTCTTCTTATACTTGAGCTTTGGACAGTCAGCCTTTATATGTCCTTTGTGCTTACATTCATAGCATAAAATTTCATCAGTTTTTTCACTTCTTTTCTAGACCTTTTTCCAGTTTCCTTTTAGATCATACTTTCCCTTGAAGTTAGGATTTCTGAAAAAGTTCTTCTTTTTGTAAAATCATTTGAATCTTCTAGCCAGTTGAGCCATCTCCTCATCACTGTCAGGTGATGATTGTTCAGTGGTGGAACTTTCTACAGGAGCTTCCAGTTTCCCTTTGTCTTTGTGCTTCGAGGAGGTGGTCTTGAATGCTACAGATTTCCTCTTTGGTTTATCCTCCTCTTCTTTGTTGACTTTAAACTCTTCCTCATACATCATCAGTTTCCCAATGAGTTCTTTTATAGGTATCTTACTGATGTCGCATGATTATCTAATAGAGACAGAGGTTCCCCTCCATCTATCAGGTAGACATCTAAGGATTCTCATGATCTGTTCTTTGGTAGTGACTTCTCTTCCAAGAGAAATCATTGTGTTGATAATCTCATTGAACCTAAGATACATGTCAGAAATAGGCTCATCAGGTTTCGTTTTAAAATTATCATATTTTATAGTATAAGTATTAAGTCTCATTTCCTTAACACTAGATGTGCCTTCATGTGAGACAGACAAGGTATCCAAAATTTCATGGGCAGTTTTACAAGCATAAATCCTATTAAATTCTTTATCTACTAAGGAACAGTAAAAAGCATTCATGGCTTTGCAATTGTTATTGTAGGAAAGTTTGGTAGGTTCATCCCATGTAATTCTATCAGTCACAAAAAGTTTGTATTCATCTATAATGGATGACCAAATTTCAAAACTCATACTCTCTAGATTCATTTTAATTTTAATTTTCCATTGAGCATAGTTGGTTCCATTAAAGAATGGTGGTCTATTGGTTGCAGCACCTTCCAATCTATTATCCATACTAACATATTACTTTAAAAGAGCTATAAATTTAGAATTAACAGAAATTTACAGATCTTTAAAGTACAACTATAATCACAATTGAGTAAGATTACACAAATTCTTAATAAAGCAACCTCTGATACCAAATGTTGGTCGGAGTAGTTTACTCAAGAGGGGAGGGTGAATTGAGTAACTATAAAAATTTCTGTTAAAATAATATTATTTTCAAAATAAATGGTTTCCCCAAAAATAGATACATCCTAGTTAATCAAGGTTATACTTTTATAAGAGTTTGACTTTTAAACAGCTTCTTAGAAGATTTATTAATTCTCAGTAATCTTAATTTGTATTATTAATATTAATTTTGAAGTTATCCTACTAAGACAAACTGGTTAGAACTTCTTTCCAAGACTAACTATTAAAGTGAAATTGGTGATTTCTGGATTATACAATAAAGAAGTAAAACAGAGAAGACTAAATTTAAACAGCACAATGGATATGAAACAAGTGGTTTAATCTCAAGCCGAGACCTAATCCACTCCACTTGGTGATCACCTTCCATTAAGAAGTTTATATAAATAAACTTTGATCCACACCCTGGATCAGGGTTAACAATAGTACACAAAATATCCAGGTCGCACAGGGACCTCTTCCATAGTTTTCATGGGTAAACAAAAATAATAACCAGGACACACAGGGACCTCTTCCACAGTTTTCGAGGGTAAACAAGAGTATAAAGAGTTTGGTGTAAGGATTTCAGTATCCTACAGTTCAGCTCAGGATTCAGTGTGTGTCAAAACAAATAGGGGCACACACTACTCATAATGTAAATATAAAGATGATCGCAGTCGAGCAAGAATATAGAGATGATGTTAGAATGCTCTTGTGTAATGTCAATATAGCTCTGGACTTCTTTGGATTGAATCAAATGAATGTTTGAGTCCTTCTTTGGATGTTGTGTGAAAAACAGAGTGTCGCGATTCTTCTTGTGTTCTTCACGAGTTTTGATACTGTGAAGATGTTCTCTGGATTCCAGTTTACTTCGTATGTTCTTCACCAGAGTCGGATTGCATGCATGTAACAATGCTTCCTTTTGAGAATCTTTCAATATGTTCTTCACGGTTGTTCTCACAGGCTTGTTTTTTGTTTAGTATCGCTCTCTATTGTTCCTGGGAACACTTTGCTCTTTATCTTCGAATGCATGAGTTTTAGCCGATAGGTTCCATGTGTTCTGCACCTCATACCTCGTACTATCTGATGATATGTCTACAAAGAAACATTAATTATGTCAGTGCATTAAAGGAATCAAATATGACTGTTAGAAATTAAATTGAAAGATGAAAAAATAGTTTAAGAAATGGTGTCACAGTAAGTTATGAAAACAATGTCTCCTTCACATGGTGTCTAGACTGATCACAGTGTCTGAGTGTCACGATATCTCATTTATGGCATCTTGTTTCACAGTGTCTTGTTCACGGTGTCTTGTTCATGGTGTCTTGTTCATAGTGTCTTGTTCACGGTGTCTGGCTTCACGGTGTCTTGCTTCACGATGTCTAGTTTACGGTGTCTGGCTTCACAGTGTCTTGCTTCACGGTGTCTAGTTTACGGTGTCTGGCTTCATGGTGTCTTGCTTCACGGTGTCTTGATTCACGGTGTCTGGTTTACGGTGTCTGGCTTCACGATGTCTTGCTTCACAGTGTCTGGTTTACGGTGTCTGGATTCACGGTGTCTTGCTTCATGGTGTCTTGTACTTAGGCAAATAACTATACTTAGACTTAAACAGTGATATGCATGAAATGGATTGATCTTAACCATTATAAAGCATGAGAGAACTTGAAACATAAATACACATGATTGGATATAATTTATAGAAGTTAACTAGGTTGACTAAGATTTGTGATCATTAAAACATGATTAATAAATGAGGTGTACAACAACTAATAACATACAACTTCAATTCTGTACAACCACTTTCATTATACGTGTTTATCTGAACATGAACCGATCATTAAAAACCAAGCAAACAAACAGACCCGAACAATGAAATTGAACCTTATAACCAATCAAAAAGGTCTTGAATGAACTAACAAAAGGTTATAATAAATCAATTACATATAGAAGAGGTTATTTAATTATTAATTAATAAACCTAATTTGTTTATTCAGGTCATTAATAACAAGTGGAGAACACCACGAGACTTAAGGTAAGAGATCCTCTTCATTTCACTTTTATTCAAGATTGTCCTCTATGTTATGCCCTTTTATGTGTAATTCCTAGTGATGGTGTCTGATTACGTACCTCCCCCATACTATCCTCATGATTTATAAAATATGAGAAATCCCTTTCTCTCTCATTAAGCCCTTTTAAGTACACCCGATATCATGCCGATAATCCGTAAGGAATTTTACTCGAACCGCCATTATTCCTTCGGGTTGCCCTATCTTTCTTTTTACCCAAATGAAGTTGTATTTTATTTTTATGTAAAACTTATAAATTCTGTTTATATGCTCCAAAATCATGTTTCAAGATCCATCCCTCATTCTCTTTCATGGATATATATGCTTTTAAGTGATTCCCTCCTCGATACTTCCCAGTAAGCAAACTCGTTTTATGGGAACTTCCCAAAATTTTTACCCAATTTCAAGTGCACTTTATCCTCTATTTTAAGCCACCATTGTCTTTATAAAATCAGTCTTTTTATTATTAAAACCTTCTTGGTTCACTTCTGGTTTTATATAAAAGATTGTCCCCTTTTCTATTTTAAAAGCTCTTTAGTGTTTTCCTTAAAACGACACTAAAAGGTTTTAATGCTAAGAATTTCCTAAATACTCTTCTTACATGCTTTCACTTTGGTTTTACATCACTTACCATGATATATGCCTATTTTACCTTATTAATGCCCATGTATGTTTTAATTCCTCTCTCTTATGGGCACTTTTATGATATTCCCATTCATTATGATTTATGTCATGAATGTGATACCCATTTCTCTCCATGGGTTCCCTTACGTTTATGTATTATTGAATTGTGTATGATTTTTTATGTGGAAAGCATATTCATGAACATATTAAGATGGGTGAAACCAGATAGCTCTCCAATGCATTGGGTAAAGTTAAGTCTCATGAGATGTTATGTGTGATGGTCTTGGCGGTTAGCCTTGGCCTGTGCTACTATAGGAAACGATCTTGGCGGTTAGTCTTGACTTGTACTAAAGTCATGTTTTAAGTTGCTGCCACATTTATAGGATTCCATGTTTATATGACTCTATGTTTATCTGTTATTATCCCTTATGTTTCATGCCTTTTTATTTCTTTATTTCATGTTCCTAACCCATGTGCTATGGATTTATTCTTATTCTTATTCCCTTAATGGGCTTTTAGCTCATCCATTTGTTCATGTTATCCCTAGGTTATCCTATGAATATGTATGAGCACAATGGAAGTTAGGGGCTCTTTATGAAGACTAAAAATGAAATTTTATATTTAGTTCCCTGTTTTTAGTTTTATGTACTTAGTCTTCAAAGAAACTAGACTTCACGATACTTGGCTTGTACTCTAATGTATAATTATGCTTAAAATCATGTAATGTTATATGTAAAAGGCTAGGGTTGCTATATGGTATGTGAAAAAAATCATCAAATACTAATCTTTGACTATCAACCTCAGCAACTAAGCTACTACCTCCCCATAAATCAACATATATAATTCTATAAACCTTTAGATAAAAGTCAGTGTGTGAAAAACACTATGCATAGTTGGTTATCCACCAAAGGTGAACAACCATGTAAATACCAGACATGCTTAATAAATAAGTAGAAAACTTTTAGTACATAGTTATGTCTTCACTAACAAAAAATAACTCACAAAGTAAACAAGGTCGAATGTCAACTAGTAAATTATCATATCCCCAGATATCATTTGGTATTGTATAGAAGAATACAAAATTCTAAAAGTCTGTGTGTCATTATCAATAAACCTAGTTCATGTGTTATAAAAATTTACCCACCTTTATCCATACTCATGCTCATTATGAATTCTATTCCCGAAATCACCAAATAACATAGTATATATAGTAAAAAAGCACCGTAATATTGAAGGGTCATCCTAAACCAACTCCCATTAGCCTAGTTTCCAATATGAGAGATGGAAGTTCCCAAAATCAAAACCCAAAAGCTGAAATTAGGGATTACCTGATAGCGCGACAAATCTGGAACCAAGTGAATATATAGGTTGAGTCGGAGGACCAGAGAGACGCATGGGTGAGGTGGCCGTGAGGGTGGATGGGCGGCATACAGCTCTGGGTCAGCTGCAGGAATGGGTGAGGTGCGGGGAGAGGGAGCCAGGGGCGAGGGAGGCAGTGGAGAAGGTGCGAAGGGGAGTCAGGGAGGGAGAAGGGACAAAAGCTAGAGGGAGCCAGAGCCGAAGGTGGAGACGAGTGCGGTGAGGGAGAGGACGGGTGGAAAAGATGAGTCAGAGGTGGAGGCTAGTGCGGTGATGGAGAGGATGGGTGAAAGAGGCGAGTGCGGTGAGGGAGAGGATAGGTGGCCAAGGTGAGGCGGAGGCAAGTGCGATGAGGTGAGGCGGAGGCAGGTGCGGTGAGGGAGAGGGTGGGTGGCAGAGGTAAGCCGGAGCCAGAGGCAGGTGCAGTGTGTGAGAGGACGGGCTGAGGAGGTAGTGTTAGGGTTTTACAAGGAAGGAAGCGTGGGGGGGGGGGGGTTGTGTTTTTTAAGGCTTGTGACCGCCATAGGTGATCATATTTTCTCGGGGCCTCAAAAGCATTAATTTATAATAGTGAAGCCATCTTGTCCAAGATTTTAAGACATTCTTCCATATTGATTTTCCTTTCATTGAAGCCCTATAGAAAAATTCTATTTTGAGTGTTGATCCAATCTAATTTCTAGTTGTTGGTGACAACATAGAGACCTCTTGTGTAGATTCTTTTGATATCTTCAATCGAGGCTTGAATAATAAATTGATCTTCCACCGTATCCTTAGAATTTATAATCAAATCAAGGGAGGTTTCTTGCAATGTTATTTTTCTGCCTTCTTTGAATATATTCCCATCATTTCATTTCTGGTATTTTTCTTGGATAACCACAAAGAGGGGTCCTTCTTAGGATCCGGAGGCTTCTTCACAAATCTAGTCTCCATGGGTTTTGGAAAAAAAGAGTAATCTTTACGACTCTAGATCTGTTGTGGTTAAGAGGTGATGCAAATAGAAGCAAACAACCAAACAACTAAAGGACCGAATCTTGAACTTTTCAATTCGATAACTATAACACCAGAACCATATAATGGAATTTAAAAAGTATAAAACAGTAAACAACATGAGTATTTACGTGCTTCGGTCCCTTTGGGACCTATTGCATGGAAATAACACCACCCCATGCATGCACTTTATTAATTTCTCAAAGGAAACCAGATTGACAACATACAGGTGCAAAGCAATAAGCAACAGAAATACACAGAAGAGCTAAAGCAGAAAAAATAGAACCAAGAAAGGAGGAGAAGATCATAACGACAGATGTTTGAGTCGAGATGTCCATATATCTTCAAGTAGTGGATCTATAGAAGATCCACATTGCACAAAAGCTCTACGTTGAGCACCAGATCTAGATACACTAGGGTTAGAGGTCACCGGATCTGAACTCCCGTGGTTGGCAACCACAGATCTGGAGCAGCACGGTTGTAAGTAACAGAAGAATCCCTTCGGTGGACAGACCAATGGTAAGGGTGGCATCTTCCCCAATGGCTCCAGCGACAAGGGCAATGTCGTATTTTAGATCAGTCCACGGAACATATCTTCACGGTGTGCTAGCGACGATAAAGACCATGTAATAACTTGCCCAAAGAGAAGCCTCCATGAAACCCTCTACTAAACATAACCTCCAGTGCACCATGAAACCGCCCAACCCAAATGGATTGTTGAGATCGATTGGGTGGTAGCCTTGATCTACGGCCAAAATGAAAGCCCGAGTAAAACATAGATAGCCAGGGTGGCATCCTTAAAACGAGAAGGCCCATATAATCGGCCCAAACAAAAAATAGGCCCAATAGTACAAAAATAAAACAAGCATCACAGAAGAAATAATACTTTGAGAAAAAAATAATATAATACAATTATATGTGTTAAACAAATTAAAATGGAAGAATGAATTAAATGAAAAATTCAATATGAAAAAAATGAATACAAATTTTCACAAATATCCACCATTTTCATTTGAAATTTGGCAATATTCTTGCACCAAAAATATTAATTGAATTGATAAATTATGCTAAACAACCTAAGAAAAATAAGAAAAACTTACATTAAATAGTGCTAGTCAAACTATACACTGCTTATGTCCAAAAAGTGTATCAATGTGACACACACTTGCCCTCATCAATTACATCTAAGCTACTACTACATCATGATTATAATTAAAAATTTTAGCACAACTGCATAAACCAAACTTACCTTCGCATACCCGAGTTTCCCATTTCACATACCTCAACTTCCTACTAGTCACATGCCTACCAGTGGTTCCCAAGATAGCTTCAGTGCCTGCAGAACACCAATTAACTAAGCAGTACCCATCCTCAAAGCACAACAGAAATACAAGGTATGAACATAAACTCAGAAAAATAGTTCATATGAAAATAGTAGAAACAAAGAAAACAACTCATGGAAATGGAAAAAAATAATAAAACAATGAAAAAACCACAAGGTTCAAAGAAAGTAAGTGACTCACTCCACCTAAATCTAAAACAGACCCAAAAAACTCTCCACCTAGGAAGAAGACACTACATATAACCATGCAGCAAGGGAAAGTCACATTTTAACCTAGACCACTATATAACCTATACAGCTCCTGTCCTAAAGGCCGACTCGTAACCATGAGAAAAGAACCCAACAAGCAAGAGAAAACCGCTACCTAACTAGGGGAACCCCCCTTAAATCTAGACCAACAACGACATCAAGAACCTAATTCCTAGGTACCCATCCAATATCGTCAAAGAGATATTGGAAGCACCATCATGAATTCTGGTGATTATCCAAACATCTACCCATGAAATTGCCTCTCTTACCACTACCCAAGACCTCACTATCCTCACAATCGATTACCTCCCAAGAAGACCAAACCTCCTGGTACATGAAGAAGGAAACAAAACAACCTAGATTTGAACCCACATCTCTGCCCCCTATAGCACAATAGACAAACTATAGAATATCAGTATCATCAAAACCAGGATTAACTACATTAGATTGAGCCTCATTACCCTTTGAACTATTTCTCTCAGGACAATCCCTTTTAATGTGACTCGGTTTATCACACTGATAGCACTTCAGAGTCTTAATCTTGCTCATACCTTTATTTTTACCCTTATCAATATTTTTACCTTGACCATTATTATCTTGTCTACCCATGAAATTGAGTCCCTCTCCCTTTGATCCTAACCCATTCTTAGTCTAAAACTCTTTTGAAAGAAGAGGTGACTTAACCTCTTATAGGGTTAGTGAGTCTCTTCCATACATCATAGTTTTGACTAAATAACTACAATTGTTGTCAAGAGAAAATAAAAGGATCATTTCCTAATCCTCATCGTCAACTGTTACATTTATATTGGAAAGATCTAACATCACTTTATTAAACCCATCAAGATGATATTTGATAGAAATACCATGTTTCATCTTAAAATTATACATTCAATGTTTTTTATAGAGTCAATCAACTAATGAAGTAGTCATATACAATTTCTCTAATTTTAGCCAAATTCCAACAGTAGTGGACTTAAAGGAAACCTCTCTAAGAACCTTATCTCTAAAATAAAGTAAAAGGGAGCTATGTGCCTTATCAATCATCAATCTTGACCCACCGCAACCGGAAACCACGGATTTGGAGTAGACGGGACCGGAAAACACCAGATCTAGACTCCCATGGCTAGAGAAGAAAGATCCAACGATGGAAGAACCCATTCAAAAGATAAACAGATGGTAAGGGAAGGGTCTTATCTAGCTTCTCTAGAGACAAGGGCAACATCATATTTCAAATCGGTCCATGCAACAGATATTCACGGTGAACCAACGATGATCAAGCCCGCTTAATAACTCTCCCAAAGAAAATCTTCCACAAAACCCTTTGCTGAATAGAACCTTCAGCGCACAATGAAACCATCCAACCCAAATAGATGGTTGGGATCGATTGGGTAGAAGCCTCGATCAATGGCTAGAATGGAATCATGAGTAAAACATGGATAGCTAGGGTGGAATCCTTAAAATGAACTAGCCAATATAATTATACCAAACAAAAAATAGGCCCAGCAGTATAAAAATAAAACAACCAACATAATATAAATAAAACTTTGAGAAAAATTAATATAATACAATTTCATTTGTTAAACAAATTAAAATGGTAGAATTAATTAAATGGAAAATTCAATATGAAAATCAAAAAAATGAATACCAAATTTTCACAGGATCTCTGGTTTGTAAGTCTAATTTGAATCCTTATGAAATAAAAAGGGAGTTGGCATTTGAGATAATATTGGAAGGGGAAAACTCTTCTGCTGCATGATTACCCCTTGCTCAAATTCTGATGGAGGCCCAACATCCTAGTCCATCTTATGTTTAGAATTCATTTGCTTCCATTCAACATCATCATGACCTGGGTGAAGAAGTTCAGGACTCTCAAATCTATTGGAAGCCTCCAAAATAGAATGATTCTTCTTGTAGACTACCTAAATTGTTGAAGAAATGCTAGATGGGTAAGAGCTTGAGCCTGTATTCAGATGTGTGGGAGCCACTCCCAAATTTTGGAGAAATCAACAGAGGAAGAATCCATAGGAGGACTATTGGCTGCAACGTTTTTTCTTGGTCAGTAACAACCATAGCAGCTCAGTCGAGTTTCCTTGCTGGGAAGCCTGTCGTGGATGAGAAAATAGTTGGGTGGAGAAAATTTCAAGGGTATATGAACTACCCCAACCACCCTTGAACATTGATTTCTGACTTCTATAAATTAAGGCTAATCAGTTGTAAGATATATATGCTATGTGTATTTGTGTGATCCTCTGCATTTTATCTGGAGAGAAATAGAGAAATCGGACTCCTTCTCTTGTGGATGTAGGAAAATATGTTGAACCATGTTAAATTGTGTGTTCTTCACTTTCCTTCTGTTTTTGTGTGTTTTTCATTTCCACACACCTCCACTGTGCCCTTACAAGTGGTATCAGAGGGTGGGAGTTCAAAACAGTGAGGCGACGATGAGTTTTCCAGTAAACAGAAAATTGAAAGTGGTTAGACAAATTTTATGAGCCTAGATTCGTGAAGTGGAAGACAAGAAAATTTCAACAGTGTAAGAGGCATTGAAAACAGAGTTGAAATGATCCCTGTAGAGCCAGTCAAAGATCTGGTCAAACCATGGGTGAACAGTAACCCCATGCCGGAGAAGACATTACTATTCACACCGCCGGTGAAATTTCCAGTGAGATTCCAGCAGCTGCTCTAGCGTGCCACGTCAGTGCCACATCATTACCATGTCAACAGATGATCTAAACCATTGAATTTGTTTTGGTGATATCTCGACCAATCAGACTCCATTTTCAGCGATCTAGGAGTCAATTCCCACTATTTCAACCGTTTCGGACGCATCTTTATAGTTAGTTTTTCAAAATTCTCACTATATCAAGTAGTTTATTAAGGGTGTGACATCAAAAATGGTAATTGTGTTTTGCGACATCAACGATGGCTGGTGGTGAAGCACTACCAAAATTTGACATTGAAAAGTTCAATGGTCAGAAAAATTTCGGATTGTGGTAAAGTATGGTGAAATATATTCTAGTGTAACAGGGCATGATCAGACCATTGATCAGAGAAAACCCTGAGAGAACTAGTGATGATTATTAGTAAGAGCTTAATATGTAGGTTGTTAGCACAATTTGACTGTGTCTGGCAAACGGCGTAAAAAACTTGGTGTTGGACGAGACCTCACCGAAAGAGATCTTGAAAAAGTCAGAGCAATGGTATATGGAGAAATAAATCATGGGGAAGACAAAGAACTTTTGATTTTGTCATCTCTACCAAGTTCATTTGAAGGACTTGTGACTACATTTCTCATAGGGAAGGAAGCATTGAAGCTAAACGAGGTGATGACATCACTTCAAGATTCAAAGGCATTTCGAAGACCCGTGACACATTTAGGCGAGAAAATCATAGTGATGCAAGATGATAAAAATGGGAGGATCCAATATCATAATTCAGGAGGTAAATAATGGTATCCAAAATAGAGAGGACATAATCCTAGATAAATCATGTGTTTTTGGTGCGAGAAAAAGGGTCACTATAAAAGTGACTGTAGAGAGCGCAAATGGTATGTTGCTGGGAAAGGGAAAGATGAAGAGAAGGGTGTGAACATCACAGAATTATTAGGAGATGGTGAAGTCTAGATAACAATGAGAAGCTTTCACTCAGATGGGAGAGTTGAACGAAGAGAAGTTCTATCATTACTATAAAAGATACGGTCACATGAAGCAAGAATGTTGATTTTTAAAAAGGAAGAATGCATGGGATAAAAATCCAAATGAAGATGGATGGATTTTGTATTCGGTGAGATTGATAAACATATGTAGGTCAAAAGGTGTGTTCCATACTTTTCAGAAGGTGCAAGATTTAGTGAGTCTTGGTGATGGGTCAACATGCGATGTTCGAGGAGTTAGGACAGTGAAATTGAAGACACTCAGTGGAAGAGTATGAAAATGACTTAAAATTCATTCTGAGGATGAGATGAAACTCGTTATCATTAAGTAGGCTCGATGAAAAAGGGTATAATATTTCCATAATGGGTGGAGTGTTGGAAGTCTAATGTGGGGATGCAATGAATCTTACTGGGAAAGTTTCCCAAGGGATGTATCATTTGTTGGGGATCGTAGTCATACCAAGATCGATTGAAGAAAGTGAAAGTGCTACATCATCTGGAATGATGAAACATATTTAATTTGCTGATGAAGTTTTCAACACCTGAAAGGAAACTGTAGGTCAGTTTTCTACCCCAAATTGGTCGCGAGGGGGATATTTTTTGGTGCCACTCCAAAATTTGGGAGAAATAAGTGGAGGAATAATCCACAAGAGGACTGTTGGCCACAACATTTTTCCTTAGTTAGAAACAACCATAATAGCTTGGTGGTGTTTCCTTGGTGGGCAGCCAGCTGTGGATGAGCAACCAGCTGGGTGGAGAAAATTTCAAGGGTAGGTGAACAACCCCAACCACCCTTGAATGTTGATTTCCACCTTATATAAATTAAGTCTAATCACTTTGAAGATATGTATGTTGTGTGTATTTGTGTGATCCTTTGCGTTTTATTTGGAGAGAAATAGAGAAACCGACCCCTTCTCCCATGGATGTAGGAAAAGCTACTGAACCATGTTAAATTGCGTGTTCTTTGTTTTACTTCTGTTTTTTTGTGTTTTTAATTTCCATGAACATCCACTAAGCCCTTACAATATGAGTATAAAACTGATCAAACATGTCCCCATAATCATTATCCTCCTGGGGAATTCTAATTAATCCTTCATAATTTTTTTACCTATTAAAATTTTGTTTAATGTATATGCTTCAATTTTATTATACATGCTAGATCTTTATTATGCTTGGGCATGATTTTTTGTTGGGCCTTTTTTCTATTGGGTAGGATGGTTTTATGGCCCTGTTCTCTATCATGCCACTTGACATGGTGGGAATCTTTATTTTGTTGGGTGATTATATTTCCACCATTTATTATCCCTATATCCCCTCCGCATCTTTCCATCCATGGGTTTCTATGGATGTTTGAGCTACTTTGGTTTGTTCAACTAATCTGTTTTTCCCTTGTTTCATGACACCCATGGATTGGGCATGTAGTTTCTGGGAATAAATTAGCGTCAGGGGATTTCATCACCCTTGCATGTTGGTTCCCTAGGCATCATCACTCGACTCCTTATCCATAGCTTGGTTCTCTCAGTTTCACAGGATAAACCCTGGCACAACATCCCTTCCATTGTCTTGTCGGAGCTCTGTCCAGGCTTGTTTACCTCCTCAACTTCACCTCATGGCCATTCTGTGGTGAAGGAGATGTCCTCACTCATCGGAAGAGGTGTATCCCCTTTGGAAACAACTACCAGAACCTCTAAGGAGGACTTCAAGATGTAACCACTTGATCCAAGAGACCGTGATGCATCCAACCAAAGTTTGAAGAGATCAGGACTGCCAGAAAGATTACAATTCAGTACTATAAGTATTGACTTGTGGTTTCATTTCCATTTTCATTTTGTAAATTTTTCTACCTACTTTCAGTATCTTTCTTTCTCACTGGACTGCATCTTTTATAATGATTTTAGTTTCTTTTTGATCAGTAATAAAAGCGTGTGTGTGTGTGGTGTTCTTACTGTGCAGTAGGTGTAACACCCTAGTAATTTGTTTAATAATTTTAAATAATTTAGAATTATGTGTTTTAATTAGTAATAATACTTATAAATAATTATAATTTATATCTTTCAAATTAATTAATATTCTAAAAAAATACTATTTTACAATGTTATTTTTGTGTAAAATATAATTTTAATATGAATATATATATTTGATTATTTTTACAAAATTCATTTTTATCAATAGATTATTTAATTAAATACAATATATATATTGAATATTACAATTATTCTGATAAATGCTAAATTATGTTATGAATATATTCACTATTAATACAACACCCCAAGATTTTATGGTATATTTCTTCTTACAATAATTTCAATTCATTAGACATATTATATACACACAACATCGAGTCACTCCGAAACAACATTTTTTTTCTTTCAAAAGGGAATTTCCCAGTGTGGCCTTTTTGAACCCTCCACATAAGGAAACCCCCCTCTCACATGAAGGGGTAGCACCCGAAGGTAGCTCCCCAGCTGGGGAAGGAATCATTGCCAGCTGAGATGGCAAAGCGTCCCGGAGGGTAACGACCCGACAACAATGGTTCGTCATAGCGGTCCGTGAGCAATTGGGCCACACCTCATTTTTCCCGCCTAGAGGAGTCCGAGAGACCTGAAAAGGTGGATGGATCCTGGGGGAGAGGCTCGCCCCAAAAGCGGACTCCCAAAAATCAAACCCTGAACCTCCCAAAGAACAACCTATTTTGGCGACTCACCTTCACCACCACACCACCACCGAAGTGGCACTGTGAAACAACATTATGTTGTTATGATATAGTTATAACCTAGACATTAAACATAATATTTCCACTTTTGTGTCTTGAATTTTGAAAAAACAGACATACACGGTAGCAATCAATATGATATTTAGAATTCAATAGGATCAACTTATTTTTTAGTGAATAACAACCTACCCTTATGAATAGTAATCTACCCTTATGAATTGTAATATGACCCTTATGAATAGTAATATACCCTTATGAATAGTAACCCCACCCATTTAAGTATAAATAAAATTTCAACACCTTATAAATGAGAGTGAATATTTTAATAATTAAGTGTTGGTATTTTTGTGAGTAAAAAATATTTAAATAAAATTTAAAATTAAAAAATTGATTTAAAATAAAGTTTATTTTCATAAAATGTATTTTTAAATAAATATTTTATTGTCCTATTATTTTATGATAATTTAATAAGACCTTATTTAATTTTTAGGTTATCATAAATTCAGTTATAATTTTAAAAATTGTATTTTTTTGAGTAAATGGTGATTTTAATTAAAAATGAAATTTATCATATTTAGAAAATTATTTTCATAAAATTCATTTAATTTTTGGATTATTCACATCAAAAAATGGTTAGGGTAATTTTTTTATATTTTTCTGAAATACTTGAATTTTTGGTGAATAATAAAATATAGTAATTTATGATAAATGATAAATACATGATTTATTGAGTCATGGATGATGTCCTGCTGAGGTAAGCATCCTTGGTTCGAGTTCACATGCACTAATTAATTTTTAATTCATAATAATTATTACTATTCATAGTCTTGAGGAAAAATAATAAACTAATGATTAAAATAATGTAAAAACCCTCCTCTCCTCCACTATATAAACCACCCCTCATCCCCTCTTCCTCTCACAACTATCGAGCTTTGAGCCTTGAAGAAGTTCTAAAAAATACTCTTTCCAAGACCCCCCACATCCAAGACCTACTGGTATCACTAAAAGTCCAAAACAAAAGGCCTTAAAGATATTCTCATTGAGTACTCAAGAGGTAAACCTCTCTTCCTTTTCCTTTCAACTTCTTTTACAAGTTCCATTATTTTGTTTATATCTACTCACCTCCCCTCATTCAAATTCTGTGATAATTAAATTACCTTAAATATACTAGAATTTTATTATTATATTGTAATATTTCATCACCATATATTCTTCCCACTCCTGTTATACTAAAAATGAAAACACCGTCTGAGATGTGTTAATTTATCACATTCAAGGACGACAAGTTTTTTAATTTCTATTACCATTTTTAATTCTGGTCATGAAACTATTTTTATGGTTTAACCAGATCATAATATATGAAATATATCCTATTTAATTTTCTATAATCATTTTGTACACATGGTATTAAATTATAAAACAAAATGAGTGTGGTGATCGAAAAACCACTAAAATAATCCAAGCATTTATCATTACAATTTTATATAATGTTTCATCCTATCCCAAAAATAACCAAAGGATTTATATGATCATTTAACCTTATAGAATATCATTAATATCTCATAACTTCAATTATAGATTTCAATTTCCATTTTACATGAACTTTCATACTCTCATACAAGCGAACCGATCATGAAAACTAAGAAAACGTTCACTCCTAAATGATGAAATTGAATCTCTCAACCCATGTAAAAGGACATAAATGAACTTATTGAAGATATAATAAATCAATTAAATTTAGATAAGTTTATGGTATTCTTAATTAAAGAATCTAATTTTATTATTCAGTAAATTAAGATCAGGTGCAGAACACATTCATACATAAGGTAAGGGTTTTCTCATCTCACATCCACTTTTGTGAGATATTCCTTATTCACTACCATTACTTGTGTATGGTGTATGTATACTGATCATTTATGTATCATATCATGAATATATTTATTTTCATGTTATTAAATGTATCATTTGATGATTATTAATTTTGGGGTATATAATTCGATTGATTACAAAGTGGTAATGATTTTCTATCCGAACCTCAATTTTCTTTCGAGTTACTATTTTTCTCTCTAAATCCCAATTAATTTCTTATTTATTCTCATGTACACATCATAAATTCTATTGAAATGTTCTATATACGTGTAATAACGATAATACTTATCTCTTTTATGGAGATACACATGTTTTAAAAGGATCTTTCAAAAATTATTCCTGAAATACAAGCCTGATTCAAAGGAACTTCTCAAAACAGCCTATAGAAATCAAAATAGAAAAAACTAATATTCTGATGAAATAATTCAATTCCATATTTTCTTAGATCACAACATATTTTAAGATCCTATGAAAAAATTTGTGTTTTAAAGATCTGATTCCATTGAAATCAGCAATAAAATCATAGTAATTCAATGTTTATAATATAGTTGAGAATGTATTCCAAAATAATAATGAAACTATGTATTCAACTGTATGGAAAACCCATACAGAACCACCAAATTTTATTAACATGATCATCCTGTTAAACACAAGAGAAATGAACACTAATAAATTACTAAAGGCATGGTATATCATGATGATACATCAAATAAAAATTCCCATTTGACCGGGGTTCCAATCAATTAATTACATAATGATTCAACACCATCAAAGGAGAGAAGATGAGAAAGAGGATTATAATAAATGTAAAAAGGATCTCGTACTCTAATATGTTTTTAAAAATTACTACCATATTGATTTATTTCTAAAAAATTGTTTCACATAATTTACATATAAATTTTAGAAGAAACCCAGTTAAATAACAAAAAAACATTTTCCAAGTGTGTTAATAAGAAAATTACTTCTAGGTGAGAGGTATTATCAAAAAAATTAATATTTTCTATCAATCTGAGAAGGACATATTATATTACATTATAATTTTATGATTAATAAAATTTATTTATATGTACCAAATCATCTATATAAAATAGTTAATAAATAATTTTAGTGGATTCTTAATAGTCATATAATAACTACACTAAATATTTATATAATGAACACATTATATGCCATTAATAGTTGTGTAATGAATAACATAAAATTATAAATTGTGTTAAATTATCAAAAATAAAATCAATAAAACCATGATTTTCATTCCATTTTTTTTATTTTAATGATTTTAATTTTATCTAAAAATTATTAGTTGAATTATGAAAGTTTTTTAATTACTATTATTATATTTATATCCATCCTTATTATTGGTGAATACCCACCCTGTGATTCCCAAATCAAGATCAACATGATTATTTTTACTTGTTGTTCTGTTTTCTGTATTATTATTATGATGAATTCATATCATTATTCCTTAACTAGTACCCAACCCGTGCATTTTCATGACATGATCATTTAATTACAAATTTTTATACACATGAACAAAAAAGTTGGTGATGATCTATGGAATCTATATCACTTGTTAGGAGACTGAGGAAATTGGAAGAAGAAATGAAGTTCTGCTGTGACACATGGACATGGAGTGAATAATGGTGGTGACGTGTATCTGGAAGCATTTTATATAACCATAGATGTGAATTTATGTGAAAAAGTGTATAAATTTAATCAATGTATGCATGAAGTATACATACAGAATTATGTGATTTCAAAAAATTTATCCTTACAATATTCATAATACTATATGGAATTTTTTAATCTAGAAGAGAAAGGAAAGTAATACTAAACTACAAGTAGAAGGAATGCATACTATATAAAAATTATCTTAGTGGTGAATAAGTTTATGAAAATCTCACAATCATGAGTGAAAGTGATTGAAGAAGAACCACATGAGCTATTATAAGAGAATAAATACTTGTTGGAAATAAGTTTACGGAAATATCATAATCATGAGTGAAAGAGATTGAGGAGAAACCACTTGATCCATTATAAGAGAAGCAATACTTGTTGGAGGACCATCTTTAGGGATATATCTTATAATACCCCAAAACCTATGTTTATCTATAGTGAGTCTGAAACTTCTAAAGACTACCAAGATGTATTCCAATATATGTCTTTTTTTCAAAGACTTGTATGGATGAAACTATCTGTGCACCTGTTTGGGTGAAAATTAACAAATGATTTATAGCCATTCATCTCGTTATTCACCAAAGTCATAATTTCAAAAAAAGATATAATTCCAATACTAAGTACTATAATATAAATAGAATAAAATGTTTACAAATAGAAATAGGTCTAACAGAACCCAAAAAAGATGATTAAACAAATAGTAATAGATAATTGTGATAGAGTAAACAATTATGGTAACAGATGATTGAAAAATGAAATATTTCTAAAAGGATGGGAATGTGAGACATTTATAGTGGCTGATCAAGAATAAGACCATGAAATTTATGGGAGCACCATTCATTTTTTTACTTGTGTAAGTAACAAATAGGAAAATAAAAATATAGTTCATATTGTAATGTAATTGATGATTTAGAACCTGAAAAAACTATTTCACAAAGGCTTTCCATTAAACTCCAATATAATTCATGTAAATCAACTGAATCATAGAAATCATGGAATTAAAAATCAATGGAAATGGTTTTTTTCATGATAAAAAATAAAACATGAACATGTAAACAATAAAACATGAACATATAATTAAATTCAAATAGAATAATAAAGATGAAAATTTAAAATTTAATAGGTATGATAGCTCAATTAATTTAATTATAAGATACCCAAACAACTTGTTCATGTAATTAAATAATGGTGATCATATTTTAATATTTATTAAAGATAAGTTATAGGATTTTTAGGAAACAAACCTCATATTATTGGAATGTGATGGATGGTTTCGTAATATGTAAATTAAATAATATTGAAGTAAATACAGATTGTATAATATAATTCCTCTAAGTGAAGCTTTATGAATAACTAAAAGATATATTATATAATAAAACATGAATCAAAGTTTCAGTAAGATTACAAATACGTATGTCCATGAGCAACAAAGTATATGCTCCAATAGAGAATAGGGGAAGACCTGGAAAGAACTCACAGAGCTTTGAGGATCTCCTCTTCACTTAACACAATGAACTCTCCACCCAATTTGATACTCGCCACTTTAACTTTGAGGATATCAACCAAGAGAGAAATCCTCTGGGAACATATTTTGATCCCCTTATTAGTAATAACAAGCTTGAGCCCAATAGCTTTGGTGTATAGAGTCAAACATTCCTTTAAAGAATGAAGGACTCAATCTTTAAAGAATAATTTACACTGGAACATACCTTTAATACTATATATATGTTATAATTATACTTTAATATAGTCTATTTTAAATCATAAACAATTTAAATCACAAATATAGTTTATGTTAAATCATATAAACAGTATATGTAAAATTATAAACTATATATGATGCAAACTATTAAATACTATTTATAAGCAAAACATATTTCCCCTCCTATAGAATCAGCTGAAATCCATATTTTAGATAAGCTAACAGGGTTTATTAATAATAAATGTTCCAATGATATAACTAATTGTTTAAATTTCTATGATTTTATTTATCCATATTTAGATGTGATTTATTATTCACTATGGAATGTTAGAGATGTTCATGAAACACTTTCTAATGCTGATTATTCCCCTATCAGGGATTTTAGTTACAAATAAAGTATTTTTTTAACTACAACTAGTAAACCTAAATCCACTCTAACATAGTTAATTTTCCTGATGAAAAATTCTATATCTAATGATTATTTTATTCATATTATATCTTTTCTTGCAGAAGCGTAGGGGACATCTTCAAATCATGTTGATCATATTATTGTTCCTAAAACCGATGTTGTAAGATCTTTAAAAAATTTGATGGTCTAAGTGAATCAAAATAATGGATAGTGTTCATATAAATATGAACAAAAGACTATACCATTGATTTGTAAGTCACAAAATCCTAGTTCTTTTTACTATATGGATTTAAGAAAGGAAAAATGTCGTTCCCTTTGAATGTTTTTTATAAAATGTTTTGGGTCTATGTGCAATTTTACTGCTCTTCCAATAACCATCAGGTGATGAACATGTTAGCTATTTGTAATCTATAAATCCATCAAAATATTTTTTCTCCCTGTGTGTCAAGTGCCTTGATCCCAGTAATATTATATTAAGAAAGTAGTAATCTTCATAAATCTTCCTCCACTACAATGGATGGCAGAGAATCTTCCATAATTTTAAAACACCATAGGAATTGAAAAAATAAATCATAGTTCCTATTTAAACCAAAAAATATTGTCATCTCAAATTAATATTGAAAACACTCCTATAATAAGACGGGTCATGGATTCACCAAAGATTCATTTGCCTCTCTCAACTAAACAAGGAGATGATAAGTAAGAACACGCTTTTAGATACCCAGATAAAAATTTAGGGTAGCCAAAAAAACATGAATAGAAAATCCTAACCACTATCAATAATGGTGATTGTATCCATGAGGAAAAATGTTTCATAGTCTAGTCCTCATATCAATAATGAACCATTCAAGAAGTTGATACTGAACACTGTATTTCACTTATAAATGAAAAGTTTGTGAAACATTAAAAACCCATATAACCATGGGTCAATTTATTATTGAATAATCCCCACCACCATAATAGCATAGAAACTATTAAAACACAAAAATACCAAAATCAGGCTTCCTTTTGATTATGCCCATATAGATGCAAGTGATTAACACCCTCAAAATTCTTAATTTGGATTATTTACTAAAAAAATGAATAATGAAGGAATTTTTTTAATGTGTTTCTAATATTAAAGGTTTATAGTATAGTATAAAATGGATTGTGTACCTGATCAGGTCTAAGCCTTGTTGAGAATATAGTTCCAACATTCTTGTACATGAAGAAGAGATTTATTCACAACCTTGTATGTTAAAAAAGTATTATGTAGGAACCTAATAAGAATAAATGGTGATTATTTAAGGAGAAAATATAAATATATAAACTAAATAATAAAAAATGGTAGAGGTGATGAACTTGCCAAGGGAGTTAAAAACTTGAAAGTAGTAATCATGTTTTCGTGATTAAAAAGAGATAGAGAGAAGAAACACACACACACACACAGATATATATATACAAAACCCATATATATACAAATAATTTATATATATTTTCAATATATACAAAACAAATTTATAAGAACATCACCATAACTATGTTATAAAGAGAAAGGTGATAAGCCAAGTCCCACAACCTATGAAGGCATTCCCAAAACATTCCAAATTAGAAATAAACATTTAATTTGAATGTAAAAGCTCAAAATTACATCATATAAAAACTACATCTAATCATTTATGATTTTAAATTTAGTAAACCTCATTAAGAAAACTATTCTTAGAAATGGAAAAGAAATTTTCATACCTAGTGTTCAAACTATGATTAAACTAACCAATAAAATGTTATCAATATCTCTATTTAACCTCCCTAGTAGATAACCAACCAACTGTGACATGAAATCATTCTTCTGAAAAGGTAAAATTTGGTAAGGAATTATACAAATTATAATAAGTTGTGTCAAACCATTTTATATGTTTTCATAATATTCTCACACCTTTCATTTAGAACACCTATCGATGTCCATGTTTTTTATCCTTGATGTATGTTTTTCATGTTATGATGCAAATAAAAACTCATCAATGTCAGGAAGAAAAATGAAATCATGAATTATTAATTAAAATAAAGTATAATATATGTTTAAAATGATGCGTGTAATATTTGAAAAAATGTATATGGATAAAACATTATATATGTGGAATAAATATTAATGTTTTAAAATAAATTTGGTAATTATGTTTAAAATAATATAATAAAAAAATACATACTCACATATATAATATCATGTTTTCATATTATTTGGTAAACCCACTAAGATGATTTATTATTTAAGACACTAATGTGGTAATTCACATTATAACAGATTCATTGTGATCTATAAATCAAATAACTATGAAATAAATACTTATTATAAGAGGATTTTTAGTATAATTCAAGGGAAGTTTGAAAGAGAATGTGAAAGATAAAACAAAAACTACTGGAATAAATAACTACTACTTCAATACAAGTCATAAAATGAAATGTGAAAAATGAAAACAACCTACTAGAATAAATAACTACTTCTTCAAGACATGTCATAAAATGGAATTGATTAATATAGATTAGGATAGTTGAAGAACTTCTACCTAGAGAGATTCCCAGTATAATACTTACAGAATCGTGTCAAGTATTTAAATGGTAGTTCTATATTACTTTAATATTAGATTAATGGTCTTTTCATGTTTTACAAAAAAACATTTTATCAATGAATTTGGACAAATAAACTAAACATAAAAGATTAATTAATTTGTAGATAAATTAAACATAAATTTCTAATACTTTTAAATAGGACAGATGTTTTATAGATTTTTCTATATATTATGATACCAATTAATACTATTCCAAAAAATTTAAATATAATTATCTTAATTATAAAAATTTATACGTGATAAATGTAAGTATATGAGTAGATTTATGTGCATATATATTATTAAAAGCATCATTATTGTTTAATAGATAAAAGGAAATTACCATGCGTGTGGGGGTGATAATCAAAGATGTAGACATGATCACATACAAAATGGAACAACTACTTTATAGAATTCCTCAATTCATTACCTCTATAGGAGGACCTGCAATCATGATGAAAACAATACCATATGTAAAATAATTTTAAAATTTATCACACAGACCACCACACTTCCATAAATACCGTGTTTTCCACTAAAAATACAATTCATTTCCACTAAAACTACAAGTCATCCATCCTTATAAAATATTCCAAGAACAACATCAACACCAAGCAACAAACTTCATATATGGTTGTCTCGTTATTTAACAATCAAACATACTTCATTTGAGAATAAAAATTTCTTGGAAACTAAAATTAAAATTATTCGGTACCATGATTTCTAGACAAGAACAATCAAATATGAAATAATATGAAAAATGACATCTAGAAGAAGCGATAGTGTAAAATGTAACATAAAAAAGCATATTTATTATAGATGTACCAATAGTAAATGGAATCATTAAAAACATCAACATGAAACACCATGAACATACTATAGACAGTAATATGTAAATTGTATGTGAGGGATCGCTATTTTCATTTGTGAATGATCTATATTTTCAAAAGGAATAAATATGGAACAACTATTTTATAATTTCTTAATAATTTCTATTTTCATTTGATTCCTCATGTACCTTTATTTAAATAATTGAGCTGGTTTTTTAAAGAACATGTGTAATCTTAGGGTATATTCACATTAATGTACACAAATGTATTTTATAAATGGAATCCAATCTGCAGAAAATGCTACAATAAGTGGAATTGAATCAAAAGCTAGAATTGAAATAGTTGAAAAATGCATAATGATATTTCCAACTATAAAAATATGATCCACTATTATTTCATATAGTAAAAGTATTTATATTGGTGTACACTATTAAACTATGCATAATGATTCATATTATATGCATACTGAAAGAGCGCTATCGTGGGCACCCTCAAATGATTAGTGTGATTTGTGGTACTTAGGTGCAGTAGAGTGGCTGACCAAGGTCGTCTCTCAAATGAGGAAGCGAATTTAACAACTTATTAGAGGTATTCTAAAAAAATAAAATAAAATAGAATAGAATAAAAACACTACTTTAAAGGATTGGGGTTTTTTGTAGTTTATGAATCTAGAAGAAGTTTGCTGGAAGAAGATTGTATAATTTTTTTGTTTTTAGTTTTGAAATGAATTTCGATTAAAATGACACAACAAGAAGATGTTTTTTTAGAAATCTATTTAAAAGGTGTAATCGATCAAACTCTACCTCTTAACTTTATTATTAATCATTATCATTTAAATTAACATTCACTTAATTATGATCCCTTAATTTGTTAAATCCCGAACCCTACGAGAATTAACTTTACCATGAAGATGATGTGCATTTAACCCTAGGCTAACTTCGGAACATGCAATCGCAACACCCTGATTTGATTGATGTTCTAAGATTAGATTATGGTCAGTGGTAAATTAAGGCACATATCCATTCTGAAAATGAGGATGAATTGTGTTTAGGGATTATATTTTAACTCTACAAATTTATCCCGTATGGTCTTGTATTACCGATAAAGATTGCGCTCTCACAATTTACACAATTCCCAGCCTCGCGTGTTTTGTGTTAATTGTTCAATTACTTTATTAGTTTCTTAAAATTTAAAAACACAATTCATGGATCATATTAAGTGAATTACATTAGCTCAATGATTCAAAATAATTAAATGAATAGGGTAGAAGATAGATCGATTACTAAAAGTCTACTCTTCCATGGGTGACGTAATCATCGTAGAAGCGTTTTGCATGTGCAAAGGTTTATAATGGGTATAACCCAATAACGCTTCTACTCAAGAATTCCAGCCCAAAGAGGAAGATTAATAGAAGAAGAAATTTAAACAAAACAGAATAAGAGAGAAGAAATAAAAGAAGAACAAAGAAGTTTATTACACAAATGAAAACATTACAAAATGAAGAAGAGAAGGAGGCTTCGATGAGGGGATCCTTGCTTCAAGAGCTACCCCTCTTACAATGGTTGGAGAATTTGGGTGAAACAAATTCTCCTCTGCCTCCAATATCCCAATTCACATCCCAAACCCTCCAAATGAGAAAAACTCCAATTTATAGAGGGGAGGGGAGGAGAGGTTACAAGTGGTTTCAAGTGTGAATGTGGAAATTCAGCCAAATATTTTATGCCAACTTGCACCGCCCATTTGACCACCAAAACGCGTGAATTGGCCGGCCTTTCAGAAGGAGCAAATGTTCGTATATGGGTCCTCTATCTCCTCTACAAATTTGGGCTCAATAAAAGCCAATATGAAGGCGTTATGGCCGAAATACAGAAGCTTCTCCATTCTGGAGAGCCCAACCCAACTTTGACTTCATGGCCCATTTTCAACAACCAAATGAACTCTTTAGCTCTAGTGTCCTGAATAAAAGTTGTAGATAATTAAGTTAGGAACACTTTTAAAAAATTTAAAATTCAAATAATAACTATAAAAATATTTATATTCGAAATACTACAGTGGACTATTAAGGGTAAAACTGGAATTTTCACCAAATTTTCAAATGAATGATCAAATCCCAAATATTTTATAAATAAACATATTTAACACAATGTGAGGAAATTATATCATTTATTATCAATGAAATATTCAATAAAATAGTGTTTTATCAACTCCCCCACACTTACCCTTTTGCACACCTGGGCAAAACCTCATATCAAGTAAACATCAATATCAAATCAAAACCAATTTTAAAACACATATCCTTAAGATCAATCAATTTCACACCAAGAATCAAAATATATCATGCCTCATAAAAAACCTTATTTCAAGTTCTCCATTTATATCATTCAATATATTTCCACTTCATTTATCCGCCCATGCACAAAACACTTACCTCGCTTGAATTTTCTCTCATCACTCAGATATCAATTTTTTTGCAATGTCTTTCTCATCCAAACTCATACAAGGGTCACCATAGGCTTGATAGATTCCTACATCGCTACCCGATGTGAGTCAAGAACATATGTTTATCATGAGGACTTTTCAGGGTTGTTCTGTGGCTTTCAGTTGGTAGGATTAAGATGTGAAAAACTCTGAGGCTGAATGAGGAGGGCTTGACTCTTTTGAAGCAAAATTGCATTAATCTAATTTTCACTTAAATATGGTCTTCTCTTCAATCCCCATAGTATAAATTCAGCTCCATCATCATGAAAAGTCATGAAAGGTTTACACCATTCATCATTTTAGCATAAAAAATGTCAATCTTCTCAAACATGATTTTCTTGAAAGCTCCAGATGGGCACAGCTTTCCACCTCAATTAGAAGCTCCAGAAAAGGCACAGCTTCACTTGTCATGAAAGCTCCAGAAAAGGCACAAATTTCAATATAATGACTTTCTTTAGCAGCAAACACATCTCTTCAGAATTTAATTTTCCACCCAAAGTATCACAGAATGTGGTGGAAAAACACAAGACAACTTCCCCCACACTTAAGCTCAACTAGATTATGCAATTTCACTTCAAGAGTTGGTTGGATAGGGAAAATTGGCTTTTAATGTGGCTAACCTAACAGGATTTGCATGGATTCTAAGGGCTAAAAGGATTAAATATTCAATGTAGGCCATTATAAAAAAGGATTCTTTGAAATAGGGGCTTTAATACCAAAAAAATGCCTCAATCATTTAAACATAAGTACCTCAAACCCTCAAGTTTTGACAGGAATAGATCAAATTCTAGTTAAATCAAGTATGGTTTGGTTCTCTCAAGAAGTGAGGTGAATTTAAAGAATATGAAAATAATGGTTTAGAAGCCTCACAGGAAAGTGATTTCAAATATAAAGACAGTGAGATTGGCATGGGATTCAAAATTCAGCGTACTTTTCATGAAATTACTAAATATTTGAACTTGAAACAAAGTCATTTCAGCATTCATTTAAGCTTAGTTTCAAGGGGTAAACTGTTTCACTTATTGATATGGATTTAAAAATGTTGATGAGAATCATTTCATCCCAAAAGTTTCAAAAACACACAGAAAATTGTAAAATAAACACACAAAATTTGAAAAAAACACTTTTTTTTTTGGTTTTTTTTGAACAGGAAAGCAATTGAAATTAATAAACTAAAAGGTTCCCTCCCCCACACTTAAAATATTGCATTGTCCTCAATGTGAACCTATGAGATGATATATGCACATGAAATACAGAATTTTTAAATAGGACAAATAATATAAAAGTGAAAGGGTTAGGAACAGCCTGATGTGCTCAAGTGATGATGGGGTCATGCAATGTGATAAAATCCACTACATCAGTAGGAAGTCCCTCAATGTATCTCTTCAAACATTTCCCATTGACTGTAAATCTCCTTCCAGTGTCCTCTTGTGTGATCTCCACTGCACCATAAGGAAAAACATTAGTCACAACATAAGGACCTAACCATCTAGAACGCAACTTACCAGGCATCAGCTTCAGTCGTGAACTGTAGAGAAGGACTTTCTCTCCAACATGAAACTCCCTTTATTGGATCAATTTGTCATGAGATACTTTTGATCTTTCCTTGTAGAGCCTTGAGTTCTCATATGATGATAATCTAATCTCCTCAAGCTCTTGAATTTGCAGCTTCATTTGGATTCCAGCTTGGGCCAAATCCATGTTGCATTTCTTTATAGCCCAATAAGCTCGATGATCAACTTCCACGGGGAGATGACACGCTTTCCCAAAAACAATCCGAAATGGGGACATACCAATGGGGGTCTTGTATGCTGTCCTATAAGCCCACAATGCATCATCCAAGAACTTTCTCCAATCCTTCCTATTTGGCTGCACGGTTTTCTCCAAGATTTGTTTCAACCCACGATTTGAAACCTCAGCCTAGCCATTTGTTTGGGGGTGGTATGGTGTTGATGTTTTGTGTGTCACCCCATACTTTCGAAGGAGGGAAGCAAAATTCCTATTGAAAAAGTGTGTCCCTTGGTCACTGATGATGGCCTTTGGTACTCCAAACCTGTAGAAAATTTTAGCCTTGACAAAATCCACTACAACATGAGAATCGTCAGTCCTGGTGGCCTTGGCCTCCACCCATTTACTCACATAATCAACAACAACCAAAATATACAAAAATACAAATGAACTAGGAAAAGGACCCATAAAATCAATGCCCCATACATCAAAAATCTCACAGAATAGTATGGGTTGTTGGGGCATCTCATGTCTCTTAGAAATGTTCCCAGTGTGTTGGCAATGAGATCATGACTTACAAAACACATGGGCATCATGGAATAATCTAGGCCAATATAATCCAGAGTCCAAAACCTTCCTAGATGTCCGTTGGGGTCCAAAGTGTCCACCACAGGCAAGTGTATGACAGAAATGCAAAACAGACTCAAACTCATGATCAGGAACACACCTCCTAATGACTTGGTCACTACACATGCGCCATAAGTATGGATCATCCCAAACATAAAATCTTGACTCACTATTTATTTTTTGGACTTCATGTTTCTTTAAATTTGCAGGGATTTCAGAAGCAACAAGGTAGTTAACTAAATCAGCATACCAAGGATGCGTACCTGAGATGGTATAGAGATGCTCATCAGGGAAAGTGTCTCGAAGTGGTACCTGATCCAAGGTGTCATCCTCTAGTGTGTGAGTAAGCCAACTCATGTGGTCTGCCACCAAGTTTTCTGACCCCTTTTTGTCCTTTATCTCGATGTCAAACTCTTGAAGAAGGACCATCCAACAGATAAGTCGTGGCTTTGCATCTGGCTTCTTCAGGAGGTACCTCAAAGATGCATGGTCAGAAAAAACAACTACTTTAGATCCCAATAAATATGAATGAAATTTATCTAAAGCAAATATGACAGCAAGAAACTCCTTTTCCATGGTTGTGTAATTTGATTGGGCTGAATCCAGTGTCCTTGATGCATAGGTGATCACATGTGAACGCCCCTCCACCCTCTGAGATAAGACAGCTCCAACCACGAAGTTGGAGGAGTCACACATAAGCTCAAAAGGAATCTCCCACATTGGGGGATGTATGATAGGTGGAGTGGTCAGACGTTGTTTTAGCTCATCAAATGAATTCCTGCAAGAAACATCAAACACAAAATCAGAATCCTTTTGAAGTAATCTTGACATAGGAAGAGCAATCTTACTAAAATCTTTGATGAAGCGCCGATAAAATCCTGCATGACCTAGGAAATATCTAACATCACACACACATGAAGGATATGGTAAGGATGAAATAATATCTACCTTTGATCTATCAACCTCTATCCCATGTTTTGACACTACATGCCCTAAGACAATGCCATGCTCTACCATGAAATGACACTTTTCAAAGTTCAGGACCAGATTCTTCTCAATACAACGATTCAACACCTTTCCCAAACTACTTAGACATTCATCAAATGAAGACCCATACACTGTAAAATCATCCATAAATACCTCCATACAGGTCTCAATAAAATCAGAAAAAATACTCACCATACATCTCTGGAAGGTACCTGGGGCGTTGCAAAGTCCAAATGGCATCCTCCGGTAGGCAAATGTGCCAAAGGGAAAGGTGAATGTAGTCTTCTCCTGATCCTCTGGAGCTATAGGAACCTGAAAATATCTAGAAAATCCATCCAAGAAACAATAGTGTGTTTTCCCATCTAGTCTCTCGAGCATTTGATCAATAAATTGGAGGGGGAAATGGTCCTTGCGAGTGGTCTGATTTAGTTTCCTATAATCAATACACACACGCCAACTGTTTTGCACCCTCATTGGAACTAAATCATCTTTCTCGTTTTTAACAACAGTAAAACCAGTTTTCTTAGGCACAACTTGAATTGGACTTACCCACTATGAATCTGAAATGGGAAAGATTATACCTGCCTCGAGCAATTTCTCAACTTCTTTTTTAACAACTTCCAGGAGGGTGGGATTGAGTCTCCTTTGTGGTTGTATCACCGGTTTAGCCCCATCCTCCAAGAGAATCCTATGCATGAAAATGGAGGGGCTAATACCTGATATGTCAGCCAAGGTCCACCCAATCGCCCTGATGTTCTCCCTCAAAATATTCAAAAGCTTTTCTTCATGTTCAAAAGGGATATTGTTAGCAATGATAACAGGTAATCTCTCACCACTCAACAAGTATGAGTATTTCAGATTTGGTGGCAATGGCTTGAGTTCTAATGAAGGAGGGTGTAGTATGGATGGAGACATTGAAGGAATCGAAATATGTGCACAAAGAGCATCGGTATCAGAATATACATCATCAAAATCAGAGAATAAAGCATCAAATCCATCAGCATACTCTATAGCCATGTCATAATCAGAGTTCACATGAACAAGATCAGAATATGAATCCATTTCAAAATCAAATCTTAGAGAGTCTTGTTCATTAGAAATAGGTGTGGAAGTTCTCTTAGACATTAAACCAGAACCAATACTCATAATCTCCCTAGGCATAGGACAATCAAAATCCATGGAGTTTTTACTTGGTGGTTCAAAATGGGAGATAACAAAAGCAGAATGGTCCTCAGAGGGGTACTTCATGGAATCCATAACATTAAATATCACAACTTCATCCCCAAATTCCATGGAAAGTGTACCCTCATTGACATTTATGATAGTTTTTGCAGTTTTGAGGAAGGGCCTACCTAAGATAATGGGGGCATGAGAACTTACCTGATCATCCTCCATGTTAAGAACATAGAAATCCGCTGGAAAGATCATGTCTCTTACCCTGACAAGTACATCCTCAAGGACTCCCGCTGGATATGCCGTAGCTCTATTCACCAATTGTACCACTACTCTTGTTGGCTTCAACTCACCAACCTGCAAGGAAGAGAATACAGAGTGAGGCATCACATTTATTGAAGCTCCTAAATCACAAGGAGCATCAGGGAAGTGCAACTCCCCTATGGTACATGGGATGGTGAATGTCCCTGGATCCTTGCACTTTGTTGGCATTGCTAGAGTTGGTGTAATGAGTGCTGAGACATTCCTTCCAAGGTTGATCCTCTCATTTCCCTTGAGCCCTCCTCTATTGGTACAAAGTTCTTTTAAGAATTTCGCATACCTTGGAATTTGCTTAATGGCTTCAAGTAGAGGAATGTTGATCTCCACACGCTTAAATGTGTCCAAAACCTCCTTTTTCATTGCTTCTTCAGCCATCTTCTTGGTTTTAACAACCCTGTTTAGAAAAGGAAGAGGTTTAGGAGGTACAACATCAATATTTTTCTTACCTTTATCTTTCTCCTTGGATTTCTCATCAGTTGGTATGGAATGCGGCTTCTCTAGAGTAGAGGTGAATCCTGGTGGAATGGTAGGTCCAGATGTATCATTCATTTGCTTCCCAATTCTCAATGTGATGGCACTAACATTCCCCTTTGGATTTGGAGTGGGTTGGGAAGGTAGATTTCCAGAATTCTTACTCACAAGTTCATGGAGGGCGGTGGCAATCTGACTCATTTGAGTCTTCAACTCTCTCAGCTCCGAACCTTGACTCTTCAGCTCATTCTGTTGATTAAGAACAATTTGTTTCAAAAGATCATCAGTGTTAGAGTCTACCTTGTGTTGGATATTCCCTTGTTGCTGACTTGTTGATGTTTGAGCTTCGAATCTCCTTTGGGGTTGTTGGAAACCCTGCTGGTAAGGTGGAGGCTGCTGGAAGTTTGGTTGAAAAGGGGGCCTTTGTTGTTGTCCAGAGCCATACCTCATGTCTGACTGATCTTTCCACCCTTGGTTGTATACTGTATCAAACTTCTTTTGGGGATATGGTTGTTGTTGTTGCTGCTGAAATGGTCTCCCAGGGAACACTACTGCACAATCTTCTGTCTCTTGTAGTTGTGGGCAACAGTCAGTTGGGTGGCTTGTCTCAGTGCAAATGCCACATGGCCTTGAAGGAGGGGGTTGGGATATCTTTTGAGCTAATGCAATCTTCCTCACCATAGTTTTCAATTCTTATAACTTAGTATCAATCAAATGACTTTCAAGAGAAGAAGGACTTACTTGATGTACTCCTCGAACGTGTGGTGTACCTCTATCACCGAATTGTTGAGAGTTTTGGGCCATTTTGTAGATCAATGTTCGTGCAGCTACTGGTGTCTTGTCCACCAATGCTCCTCCAGCTGCAGCATCCACCATGATCCTCTCCATGGGTGTGAGTCCTTCATAGAATTACTGGATGAGTAGTTGCTCACTGATTTGGTGATGTGGGAAGCTTGCACACAACTTCTTGAATCACTCCCAGTACTCATACATTGACTCCCCTTGTGCTTGCTTGATCCCCGATATCTCCTTTCGAATGGATGTGGTCCTTGATGCTGGAAAAAATCTTTGCAAGAAAAGACGTTTCAAATCATTCCAACATGTTACATCTTCAGGTTGCAAATAATACATCCAGTCTTTTGCAGCTCCATCAAGTGAGAATGGGAATGCTCTTAATTTGATTTGATCTTCAGAAACATTTCTTGGTTTAAGGGTTGAGAAAACCACATTAAATTCTTTCAAATTTTTATTAGGATCCTCACCAGAGAGGCCATGAAACTTTGGAAGTAAGTGAATTAACCCATATTTTAGTTCAAAGTCCGATTCGAGATTTGGGTATGCAATACAATTTGGTTGATAGTTAATATCAGGTGCAGCCAATTCTCGAATGGTTCTATTAAGTTCATTTCCATTGTTTTCAGCCATTGGTTCCTCTTTTATGTTTGAATTTGAATAGCTTCCAATTTCACTGTTTCCAGAAGAGAGGAATTCACCAACTGGTTGAATATTGAAACTTCCCGTAGACTGAGAATTTCTGATTCGAGCCCTAAGGCTATGTTCAATCTTAGGGTCAAGATCTAAGAGATCTCCGGGATTAGTTCGTGTCATAGATCAAATAAAAATGAAAATAAATAAAGTGAACCATAGTAAAATAAAACTGAGAAGTTTGAGTTGATGGTCCAAAAAGAAGTAGAAGAAAATAAAAGAATAAGAAGTAAAATCAGATTGGGTAAAGAAGGAAGAAAGAAGAGAGGAAGAGAATAAAATGTAAAATAAAATAAATACCTCTAATTGGTTGAAATAATTACTTGCCTCCCTGGAAACGACGCCAATTTGAAAGAGCGCTGTCGTGGGCGCCCTCAAATGATTAGTGTGATTTTGGGTACTTAGGTGCAGTAGAGTGGCTGACCAAGGTCGTCTCTCAAAGGAGGAAACGAATTTAACAACTTATTAGAGGTATTATAAAAAAAAATAGAATAGAATAAAAACACTACTTTAAAGTATTGGGGTTTGTTGTAGTTTATGAATCTAGAAGAAGTTTTCTGGAAGAAGATTGTATAATTTTTTTGTTTTTAGTTTTGAAATGAATTTCGATTAAAATGACACAACAAGAAGATGTTTTTTTTAGAAATCTATTTAAAAGGCGTAATCGATCTAACTCTACCTCTTCACTTTATTATTAATCATTATCATTTAAATTAACATTCACTTAATTATTATACCTTAATTTGTTAAATCCCGAACCCTATGAGAATTAACTTTACCACGAAGATGATGTGAATTTAACCCTAGGCTAACTTCGGAACATGCAATCGCAACACCCTGCTTTGATTGATGTTCTAAGATTAGCTTATGGTCAGTGGTAAATTAAGGCACATATCAATTCTGGAAATGAGGATAAATTGTGTTTAGGTATTATATTTGAACTCTACAAATTTATCCCGTATGGTCTTGTATTACCGATTAAGATTGCGCTCTCACAATTTACACAATTCCCGGCCTCGCGTGTTTTGTGTTAATTGTTCAATTGCTTGCTTAGTTTCTTAAAATTTAAAAACACAATTCATGGATCATATTAAGTGAATTACAGTAGCTCAATGATTCAAAATAATTAAATGAAGAGGGTAGAAGATAGATCGATTACTAAAAGACTACTCTTCCATGGGTGGCGTAATCATCGTAGAAGCGTTTTGCATGTGCAAAGGTTTATAATGGGTATAACCCAATAACGCTTCTACTCAAGAATTCCAGCCCAAAGAGGAAGATTAAGAGAAGAATAAATTTAAACAAAACAGAATAAGAGATAAGAAATAAAATAATAACAAAGAAGTTTATTACACAAATGAAAACATTACAAAATGAAGAAGAGAAGGAGGCTTCGATGAGGGGATCCTTGCTTCAAGAGATACCCCTCTTAAAATGGTTGGAGAATTTGGGTGAAACAAATTATCCTCTTCCTCCAATCTCTAAATTCACGTCCCAACCCCTCCAAATGAGAAAAACTCCAATTTATAGAGGGGAGGGGATGATAGGTTACAAGTGGTTTCAAGTGTGAATGTGGAAATTCGGCCAAATATTTTATTCCACCTTTCACCGCCCATTTGACCACCAAAACGTGTGCATTGGCCGGACTTTCAGAAGGATCAAATGTTTGGTTATGGGTCCTCTATCTCCTCTCCAAATTTGGGCTCAATAAAGGCCCATATGAAGGAGTTATGGCCGAAATACAGAAGCTTCTCCATTCTGGCGAGCCCAGCCCAACTTTGACTTCATGGCCCATTTTCAACAACCAAATGAACTTATTAGCTCTAGTGTCCTGGATAAAAGTTGTATATAATTAAGTTAGGAACACTGTTACAAAATCTAAAATTCAAATAATAACTATAAAAATATTTATATTCGAAATACTACAGTGCACTATTAAGGGTAAAAATGGAATTTTCACCAAATTTTCAAATGAATGATCAAATCCCAAATATTTTATAAATAAACATATTTATCACAATGTGAGGAAATTATATCATTTATTATCAATGAAATATTCAATAAAATAGTGTTTTATCACATACAAGTGTAAGTACTTTGAAACAATTGTATACATACTGTACGTGTAGGGCATGTTAAAATTGATGCCTAGAGTTAGATCCTAGCAACAATTAAATAAAATGATGCCTGCTATATTATTGTGCATCATATTCAGTCTATGGGAGTCTCCTATTGATTTAAAATTCTATTTATAAGGCTTTCAAAATCAAACCAACCAAACTGGATGGAAAAGAGAAGGATGGAAACTCTGATGTTTTTATAGTTTTAGGACCCATGCTTCGTCGTCCAAGTATGGTCATAGATTCTCTTACAATGGAAGAGGAGGCCACGTTTTATTTGGGCTAGAGCATAAATCTCCCACACCACGATAATACCAAGGAATTCCGTACTATTATATCCTTAAGAGATTATAATAAATTAGGGATAAATCTCTAAAAACAATGATTTTCTTAAGGCGATAGATTCATAACTAACCACTTATTATTTAATAATAACTCCCAACCTATTTTACTCAAAAGAGACGTTTTGACTCATAGGCCTAAGCCAGGGAGTTGGCAGAACAAGGATCCTGGGAGGTTATGTGATAAAAATGATATAAAATGACAGATTAATCAATGCATAGAGCAAAAATAAAAACTCATCTATGGTGTAATCCCATTTTAATCCTAAATATATATCCTAGATAATTTATAACACTTTATTAAATATCATGTTTTCATTATTGGTAATAGATAAGTTACTATGTTTCTATAGAGTGAAAACCTTGAATTTAATTCTACAAGAGAAGTTTCACTGATAGAAAATTGGTTTTCTAGGCCATCTAAGCTGCAAACTAATTACACTTAATTACACATCATTTGACATTCCTATGTCCTGTGCATGGAATAATGTTCAGATCGGTCCGCATCTACCTTTAGATCATGCATATCATATGCATAGGGGTGTCAGATGACGTCCTCCAAAAATAGTTTACAAGTTTTTATTTATTTTTCTGTGTTTAGTAATGTCACTAAATACTTCATATCATTTCACATTGTATAAAAAACAGCAGTAATAATATGGTATGCATACCTTTACAGAACACTAGTAATCATCCCGATAGGGACACTATATAAAATGTGAAGGTATGAATATAAAATGTGAAGGTGTGCGTATAAAAAAATTGCATTTTCAATATAAAATTAAAACAAAAAGAAAATTAAATAGTTCATACCATTGAGTATGAAGATGATATTGTTTTAGTACTTGAAATAGATTTTCTGGAGGTTGATTAAAAGGCACAACCTGTAAGATAATGAAATTTTTAGCCAGACACCAAAAATAATGGTGCTTGTTATGTGAAACGGGGTTTAATGATGTACTGCTAAAGTTTATTATACTAAAAGAATAAAAAACCATTAATGTATAAATTAAGAACAAATTAATTAGAATACAAACCTATATTTTTTAGCTAACAAATATGAATAGATAAGAACAAAAAAATTATAATATGAATCTGTATATGAAGAAAATATGAACCTACATATTTAAGTGGAATCAATTATTTTGTTAAAAAATATAAACCTACCTAAAAAAAAAATAAACCTGTATAAAAATTACTGTAAACATTAAAATTATTGTTATTAAATGAGTAACAAATCCTAATCTCTATATTTAAGTGAATATAGAATTCATATGGAAACATAATGCTGGAAAAATTAAAAATATGGGTTTTGTTTATGAAATATTTCATAATTCTAGCATCGAACCATAAATGTACACCACAATATCTTCAAAGGGGGTGGTGTCACCAATATCTAAGTGAAATACAATTGATAAATAAGAAAATCAATGCATAATAATGTAAAATTATAAGGAGGTGGATTAAACAATTAAATTTGGCTGGTATGTATAACACATATAAGTTGAAATTAGTATTAGTTTTATACAAGTAGAAATTAATATTTGGTAAAAACATTATTCTTACTACACTATAGTTCCAGATATATATAAGTAACAAAAAATATTCAAACATTCATATTCACAAAACTGTGCATTATAAATAATTACTATTAAAAAATGAAAAAATATTTTTAAAAAATATGAACTAATATATTTCACTAAAATGTATGAATATATACGAACAAATAAGTATAATATTAATATACTTATAAAATAAATATGAAAAAATGGATCTCTAAAACCACTTCAATAAAATTTATAATGATGTATAGACTACCATTTCATTACCGGTCAAATAGATATGTTAAAAACTACTTAAATGGCATGAGGAGAACATACCACAACATGAATGAACACCATTTCAGTGTCTCTAAATCACCGACTTGTTATCCAAATCTATAATATTAAATAACAAAACATTGAATGTATTCTAATATTGAAAACTATGAAATTCAATAACAAACCTCTATGTATAGTTGTGGTATATTAGTAAAATAATAACATATCTCTACAAAAAGTAATAACATACCTCTATGAAATTCAATAACATACCTCTATGTGACTTATTTTAGAAGTGAATTAATATAAAGATATGCATATTAGAACATTTTTCAATAGTGAAAAAGTTATTACATTGGGATAAATTAAGAGACTGCTTCTAGTTACATGAATAAATCTGCAATTGATTTACTCTAAATACATGGGGAATGGTGCGGGGGATTGGGGAATAATTAGATGATTGATACAATAAAAAATTATGAAAATTAGATGAGAAATTAAAACAAACGGTACCAAATAATAAATTAATACAATGAAAACCTGACAAACACAAATCAAATGTGCAGATTAGGGATTCGAACTCAAAGAAAACCTTCCTGAAGGCAGAAATCAAAGGGAAATGGAGACAAGACTGATAATAAAAAAGTCGGTTGAATGGAAGGAGACTCAAGATTTGTAGAGGATGGTGATGAAAGACCAGAGAGTAATGGAGGTATTCTATCATTAGGGAATAAAGGGTAATGAGAGGCACAAAGAGGAGGGAAATAATGCAGAGTTCAAATGTCATAACATTTTATAAAAATAAAAAACCCTACCTAAAGCGATAAATCAATAATCAATTCGAGGAGACGTAGGCAGAGGCCAATGCGGAGGGGGAGGAAGAGGTGGAGGTGGAGGTTGATGTGGAGGAGGAGGTGGAACCGGAGTTGGAGGCCGATGTGGAGGACAAGGCAGAGGTGGATGTGGAGGAGGAGGCATAGGCAGATGCGGAGGTGAAGGCGGAGGCAAAGGATGATGTGGAGGAGGAGGAGGTGGAGGGTGATGCAAAGGAGGAGGTGGAGGCCGATGCAGAGGAGGAGGTGAAGGATGATGTGTAGGAGGAGGTGGAGGCAGAGGTTGGTGTGGAGTCAGAGGTGGAGTCGGAGGTTGATGCAGAATAGGAGGAGGCAAAGACCCATGCAGAGGCCGATGCGAGGAGGAGGCGGAGGCGGAGGTTGATGCGGAGGGGGAGGAAGTAAAGGTGGAGGCCGATGTAGAGGAGATGTAGGCGGAGCGTAACCATATTGAGGGGAGAAAGATTCTGAGGAATTGTGGGCATGGAGGTATTTGGAGATGGGGGGAGGTAGACATGTTAGGAAAATGAATGTGGTGGAGAAACGTGGAAAGAAATATACAAGATTTATTATATATAGTAGATTATTGACCACACACATTTGAAATAGTGAAGACAACATGGAAGTGGGCTCGATGGGATACCACTTGAAAGAATTGATGTTCTCACTGGATATTCTTGGAGGAGGCGATGTTTCCACTACTATATGATTGGAATTTATGGGTTGCCGCTTGGTGATATGATGTCACTATTGTTGCATGAATAAGGTGTTACACCTAAAGAAGGTTGTCAATACTTATTGAAGCAGGACATGTCACCCACATATGAGTGAAACAGCTACAAAACATATCACATGCATGTGAAAGTGATTCCTACATGATGGTTAAATCTCCTGTAATATATAAAGAAACATAAGCAATATTCATCTTTCAAAATAAAAACTACATTATTCAAAATAAATTTTACACAATTGATAAGGATACCCAGTTTATTACCTGAAAAGAATAATTGACGAAACTACATATATTTGAATGGTGTTTGTAGACGCTGAAAAATTCCGTAACTCACGGAGGAAGTTCCATAATGACAAAGCGAAGTCATATTCGGAGTCAGAGGCCCGGTCCGGAGGCCCTGGAAGTGGTGTGCAAAATAAAGGAGGACTTGCGTGAAATAATGATGTGCGTGCGAAGCATCCTTGGGATTCTCGTAATTGAGCTGGCATGGCGCACAATTTTGTGCGCCCCGGTTCCGCGCGGTGAAGCTTTGCGCGCCGACGGCTCCCGGCGCGGAAGATTTCACGCGCCGCCTGGATTCCGCGCCGGCCGATGCCTATAAATATAAGGTGACCCTAAATAGTTTGGGGGTTGTGGAATTCGAAACATCTCTCGTGCACGCAATTCGGACTCCCCCGCGTGCAAGATGACTTTCAGGTAATTCCTCTTTTCGCGCAACCTTGCCCCGGGGTTTGCCTTTGCACGCAATCCCACTGGCCTAAGTAAATTTGCTGAACTCCTCCGGGTTATTCCTTTGCGCGCAAGGCGTGAAATCCCTTCCAATTGTGTGCAATCCTATTTTTTTGCATGCAATTCCTCTGATAGGTTTCGCTAGGGATTAACCATTGCCCTGCGCGCAATCGAGGTCCATTGCACGCAATCCCAATCCTTTGCGCGCAATCCTCTGGCCCTATTGTGTGCCATCCCTGTGTTTTGCGCGAAAAACTTCTCTTTGTGCACAACACCCATGCCCCTTTACCTTGACGCCCCTTTGCTGGCTCTCCGCACCGGCACCTGATGTCTTCCCCGCCGGGCATGCGTGCCATGCATTGTTTTCCCATACGGCCTTTCAGGCTCGTACGAAGTAACCTCAAGGTCCCTTGGGCGGTGTTTCCCATTGTGTTGCTTTGCCTTATGCTTCTCCACATAGGAATGCTAATGGCTATTGCTTCTTCACATAGCCACGCTAACATGGACCCCTCAATGGTTCGCTTTGCGGCCCCCCTTCATTACGACCTTGCCGATGCCTTCCCTCAAGGGGTAGAGGGCGTCAGGCATGTAAGCCCTAGGGGCTCGAAGCAAGCCCACCTCGTCCGAGCTGCAGGACGTTAAACTACCAAGCACCTCGTCCTGAACACATGACGTTAAACTGTGGTCTGACCCCATTCCTTGCACGTAGGGTCCCCCACTGGCTCGGACATTCTGTCTATGGGGGAAGGGCTACCTCAGAGCGTAAGCCCCTAGCCTCTTGCGGAAGGTTGCGCCCATGCACCTTCGTACTTCCTCGCCACCAAGGCCGGAGGAGCCCTCTCCCTCTGCGCTTTGTCGCGCCCCGGGCCTCCATCCTGGAGTAAGCCCCAGCACCAAGGGCCGCTAAACACGCGTAAGCCCCTTCCCCCTTCTCACAGACGCACCCTTTGCACCGTGATCGTCTGTTCTCTGCTGTCTCTTTTTTCCCACACCGATCATGACTCACGTGGGTTTAGAGTAAGCAGCGACCATGACATCCTTCCATGGGCCGCCTCAGAGCGTAAGCCCCATCCCATCGAACTATGTAGAATTTGATCCGTGCTAACGCATGGTACGTAGGAAGCCTCCATGAGGTTCAAGCCCACCACCCGGTCATTCCGACTTCTTCACGTTGGTTCGCCAACACTTTGGGCTGCCTCAGAGCATAATCCCCAAATGTATCTCATCCCGCATGATGTTAAACTATATGACCTCATCTCGCATGAAGTTAAACTGTATCTTGTCTCGTATGATGTTAAACTGTATGCCCTCGTCCGGCATGACGTTAAACTGTATGCCCTCATCCGGCATGACGTTAAACTGTATGCCTCAAACTACGTGGACTTTGATCCGTGCTAACACATGGTACATAGGAAGCCTCCATGAGGTTCAAGCCCGTCACTCCATCACCCATCCTGATCCTCACCTGGGCCGCCACATCCCGGTGGGATCATGCCACTTCACTCCACTCCACAGTATCCAGGAAGCCGCCCATGTGCTGGCCCCAACATCGGTGTTCCCCCTAGGGGGGCCTTCAATCTGATCCACTCTCAGTGTTCGATCAGCCCGATCCGTCTCCGCCAGACGTTAAACTCGCGGCATACCCCGTGTTAAACATGGGAAGTTGAGGAAAACTTCAGATGATACACAATTCCACGCATTCTATGTGGGATGCCTCGGGCTTCCATGCCCTCGAGAAGCCTTTATAATAAGGTATAGAAGATAGCCATCCCAAACCCCCAGCGTCCAGGCATACCAACGACACCCCAGCATGACCATTCTCCTCACCGAAGGTTGCTACCCCGACCAGACCCCTTGGAGCATCTCGACAGAAGTAGCGTAATTAACTGGCGTCCATGCAGATATGGTGCTGGGAACGAGCTTCATGAACCCATCTTAAATCTATGAGGGAGACCCGGACTAGGTGACGAGCTCTGAGGGGGAATCCACAAAAGGAAGAACCGACATCCCATCATCCCGGTTTCGATCAAGGAGCAGACGTCCCTGAACAAGGAACAGATGCCCCCCGCCTTTGGAAAGAGGGAATGCGGGCTGCGAGCCGGGCGTCCTCTCCATGACGGATGTGCGCGCACACGCCCTGGCGTAAAATCTTCAGAAACAGAAAATGGTGAACCCGACGTGAAGCTCTTCTCCTCAATATGGGGACTGGCAGCGTTCGGGATATCGGAATATTAGCATGTCACTAGGTCCGGACACCTAGCGCCGGGACGTGAAACCCACCAGGGGTTGAGACAGTCGGGACGTTGAGCACTCCATTCTACGACGTCATCAGCGTGGATCCCTCTTGCCGACCACGGAAGACGGAATGACGCTGGGCTATTGGTTGTCAATTTCTTTTCCTGTTAGCACTAATGGGTTCATCTCCCTGCTTTCAGGAATCAGATCGCTGCATCCGGAGCTCGATTGCCACCTGCCCACCGGCACAGGGGCAGGGGCAGTACCGACGCGACCACCCCGTGTGGCCCCGCCATTGCCGTAGTTGGTCCAACTCCAACTGCCGCGACTACCGGGTGCTCACGCCCCCTCTCCCCGTCAAAGATCGTCAAACGAAGGGTGATCAACGACCTGGTTCATAGGTACGAGGAAGAAGGGGTTATCCCCACCAGGGACATGGCCTGTTTGGATCTAGAGTCAGTTGCGCCTCACCACTATCGCCTCCCCCGAGGGCCGCACCAGGAGCCATTGCTTCCCACTTCGACGTTCAACCGTTTTGGGAGCCTATCCTTGGAGCACCTTGACACTTACCTTCCCTACACTAATGAGGTAGGGGATGTCCAGGTTTGCCCAATCGGAGACCCGTTCTAGGGGTTCATGACAAGGGCCCCCGCCAAGTTGTGTTGACGCTACCGCCTGACTCCCCGGACTGAGGAGTAGGCAATCTTTATGCCCGCACCACTGGTTCCAACCCATCTGACCCGACGCCAGCATCGACCATGAGCTGAAGAGAATGCCCGCCTTGGGGCACCAACATCAGCAACCACCATGGCCTGAGCCACTGCTGACTCCTATTACCAGGCCCCCGCATATGCTGAGTAGGGGAAATCAAATGCCCGACCCGGATCGAGACCACGACTGCCCCCCAGGCAGGTTGGGTCGACTCTCTCGGTTGTTGGCACAGGCAATGGACACCGTGGACCCATTCACGGTAGTGCCCTCCAGCACGAAGGCCCCCTCCATGCCACTGATCTAGAAAGGAAAAGACTTCCCCATGACAGCTACACTCTGGGTATGCCTCTTTCCGGCGCCCACTGCACTGGGTACGGGTTTACTTCTCCCGTCACTGGCTGTGAGTATGGAGCCGTTGCATGTACGGTCACTCACCCACATGGAGGTCCTCCCCATGTCCCTTTCGACATCTGTCCCGGTGCTTCCCACACCCAGGCCTTCAGTCTTCTCTGCCCCACCACTATTGCGGCCAGAGGACTCCATGAAGGAGATCAACTCTGCCCTCAGGAGCCACCCAGGGGCAGGAAGGCGGGACGTCATCGCCGTAAGAGGAATGTTAGGGAAGTTTGAACGGAAATCAAACTGGTCCGTTTCTCGGAATCTGAGGCGGAGTTCGATTCGGCGATGCAGCCCTCCCCCCGGTCCTATGAGTCAAGGGCCAGGGTGGGGACGCAGCGCGTCAGCCTTGTACTCCCCGAATGCGAGATCCGTACGATCCCCGCCTCCCTTTGGAGGTACATTCAGGAAGACGAGGACTTGGCGTACTCCCAGGGGTTAAGATTGCAGTTACCGTTGACCTCCCCGGAAGCACCTTCACCTCGGACAGAGAGGGGGGAGAACTTTTTTAGGGACCGACGGAAGAGTCACAACATGACGCACCCTCGGTAAGAACTGACACCGTGACAGGAGGCCCATTCTCTGGCCCATCCTATCGTGACGTGGCAGCCAAGATACTGCAACCCTTGGAGGATGACTTAGAGTTTAGCGGCCAATCGGCCTGCTCGCCGTGTTCTCTGCCGGCCAGCCCACCGGCCCTGCGGCCTGCCTCAGCATCGCTACCAGTTCTCCGGCCATTCTCGGTTGATGAGCAGGGGAAGCAAGGGTCGGATCCCGAACCAAAGTTGTGGAGCTTTTGGATCGTCCTCGTAGCGGGACACTTCCTCGAGAAGTTCTGGCCGGTAGCAGGATCAGATTTTGATATGCCAGAGTCGCTGACCCTGGGAGAGTTTGAATGTTTCCGCCAGACTCTCCAGGTGACTCACTCCCATCTTCACCACCAGCTAGCACCTTATCCCGGGAGTCAAGCACATCTCGAGGATATCAGTGAGTAGTGCCGTCAGGTCGACCTGGCTGTGCTCCCGGCAGTTCGGCACCCCGAGTCACTCAGCCACCATAGGGCCCTCCAGCAACAATGCATCCAGAGTTTTCAAGTAATCCACAAAGTTATCAAGGAGGCCACCCCCACGCACACGTCCATGGATGGGGGCAGTACGCTGCCCTCCTTTTCAGCACGATTCGCCGACAACCCGACTCACTGGGCGGCTCTGAAGGGATGCCACCAAGGGCAGTGGCGGCCAATATGGCCGACCTCTAGGGAAAGGGAAATGGTGTGGAACTCCTCGATGGGGACTCACCCCCTAAGGAAAAGCTGCTACTGGACCCATCTGGGAGGGTTACTCACCAAAAAAGGAGCCTCCTAGGTCTCCCCGCACCCACCGAGGAATTTACACTGAGCCGAAACATCGGCAAGGGTAAAGAGCACGTCAGAGCTATCAAGCTTTCCGACCCATCTGCCTCGGTACAGAAGGAAGAGGAGGATCCCGAGAAGGCCTTGCTGTGCCAACAGCTTGCTGAGTAGAAGAGGTTGGTTGGTGAGCTCTTGGCAGAACTCATTGTAGAGCAGCGGCCTGACTACGACAATCCTAGGTTGGGACAGCAGGGGCAGGAGCAACTACCCCTTGATGAGATTCTTCTGGGAAACCGTGATCATGCCGTGTTTTCCGACAGGGGAGAGGCCGGAGCCCATGACAAGAGGGTGCGATATGTTTCGGCAAACCCTCCTGAGCGGTGTGATCACCTAAGGGACCCTTATCGGTTTCCTCCCGCTGCTCCGAGAGTCACTCCGCCTGCCGCCCCACAAGTTGCAGAGCATGTCCACCGGATTGAAGAGCCTGGCAATGCGCTTGTGGTTAGGGATCCCCGTTAGGGCAGGAACCCGCAGCCGGACGATCTAATGGAAGCACCCATCACCCGCTTGGAGGCTTTGGAAACTCGACAGGTGGAAATCCCACCGGACGGTAAGCCATACCCAACATGGGTGGATGACATGCCGACCCCGCCAAGATCTGGGAATCCCAATTTCACCCCCTTCAACGGGACCGAAGATCCGCCACAACACTTGGCTCACTTCAACTCAAGGTGCGGGCCTATGTTAGGGACTCCGGCGCAGCAGGAGGACACCAAGCTCCGTTGCTTCGTTTAGATGCTAGAAGGACCAGCATTCGTCTGGTACAACCAACTCCCTGTTGGATCTGTGACTAGCTGGGAGGACCTTCGCAGGAAATTCCTCTACCAGTTTAGTTCCACAACCTGGAAGACGAACACCACAGACCTCTTCAGGTGCAAACAAAGGCCCGATTAGTGAGTCGCGGACTTCGTCGCCTGGTGTAAGGGGCTCACGTACTCCCTTGACATGCCACTAACTCAGGAGAAATTACTGACAATGTGTGTAGGGAACGTCAAGGTAGAGTTGTTTCCTTCCCTGATCACTTAGAATTACCCAGGAGGATTCCAGGACTTCTCAGACAAGGCTCAGCGCCTCGAAGAAGCCCTGCAATAGGCCTGTCAGGCACGCCCGCTACCTCCTGTAATCTCTGCAAGGAGAGCTGCTAGAGCCGAGCCCGCTGCTATGGCCCAAGTAGAGCCCCCCAGGCAGCTAGAGTTGCTACCAGTGAGGCCAACTCCGTATCCCCATAGGGGTCCACCCCCACAGGTGTAGCCTCCAGCCCAGCAACGATCGCCTCAGAATCGGCAGGAGCCTCCACGTAACGCACCGCCACCACCTAGGAGAGATAATCAGGCTCCGCCTCCTCATCATGATCCTCTGGCTCCTCATCAGGGCTAGCCTCCTAGAGCTCCCTTTCCAGACAGAAGGAATCAGACATACTCATTCGATGAGGCCCAGGTTCCCAGTTATTTCTGTAGTGCCTTGGAGCAGAGAATCGTGCGACTGCCCGAGTGCCGGAAGCCGGAAGAGGCACATCTCACTGATCACCCCAACTACCGCCCTTATCACCGGACCCTGGGACACACCATCCAACGATGCTGTGTGTTCAAGGACTGGCTCCAAGACCATATTGACAACAATATAATCAGGTTGGGCCTGGCCCCAACACAAGTAGGAGGTGTCTTTGTGAGACCGGAGGGAAGTAGTGGCACTGAGGATGAGTGGCATCAGGTTTCTGACCGTGGGTCCTGAAAGTACAATGATTGGATGGCCTGCAAGACAGTCTCTTGCGCCCATGGCATCATCTGTGCCTGCCTGAATCAGCCAGATCTCTCAGAATCTGCGAGCGCTACCTTGGTATCGGCGTCCCAGCCTACCTCTTCCTGTAAGAGTGAGTGGCGGTGCAAGAAGAAAGAACGTGCCCTGCCAATACCATCATCATCCCGCACTCTTAGCGATTTCATGCCCCCAGAAATGGGGATCCCTCCGAGACTCCATCCGGTAGTGGATGGCTCCTCGAGTGACGGTTCGGGGTGCACTTCGGTTAACACCGTGGAGTTGGTAAATCCATTTTTGACCCCCGAAGACGAGGAGCGCCAGGTGGACCATCCCAATGTCCCCAGCCGTCGCCAACGTCGGCGGGACCGCAGCTATGTGAATCACTGGGGCATGGCAGTTGGTACCTCTAGCCAGGCTGTGCACGCCACTGAGACCAGGCAGCAGGCCCGGTACAGAGCTCAACACATGCATCCCCTTCATCCGGTGTCGACAGGTTCACCTATACCACCGTTTGTGTTGCTGGATCAGGCGGAACCCCCTCGGCCGTGCAACGACCAGCTCTGCCCTACCACTAGCCGACCCCAGCCTTCCAGTCCTAATTCGGCAGCCGCTCTCCGAGCTTCAATAAGTGGACAGTCAGACGTGCCTAGTACCAGCCAGCCACCGGTCCAACCAACAGGGCCCATCATGCCTCCAATCACCGAGCGACCTCCTGTAAGAATAAGCTCGCGTTTGGCCCGAAAGTATGATGTCCTGAAGCACCTGTCCAGTATTCCAGAAAGGCTCTCCATCCTTGAGGCTCTTCGCCTGTCCTCCAAAATGCGCGAGGCACTCGCTGAGGCCCTAAGGAGCCCCCTCTAGTTTGAGGTAGAGGTAGCGGCTGCAGAAGCCTTCCACGCTGAGGTGATTGAAAATTCCGAATGTCAGGCGGTTATCTCATTCTCAGGTGAAGATGAACCCCCCCCCCCATACAGGGGCACATTCGGCCACTATACATCACCAGCCAGTTCAATGGCGTGGAAGTCCAACGCTATCTTGTTGACATAGGTTCCAGGATTAAACTAATCCCATCTCGGACACTGCGGAAGCTGGGGTTGTTTGAGGATGATCTAAATCCCTCTGACCTCATGATCCAGGGGTATGAAAGGACTGAGCAAACCCCACTTAGCAAGATTCGCTTGAAGACCCAGTTCGGTGGCCTAATCGCCAGCACCAAATTCATGGTTGTCTCTCAGGACACTTCCTACAATGTGTTGATGGGCAGGCCGTGGATTCACCTTCACGCAGCGGTTCCCTCATCGTATCACCAATGATTCAAATACTCCCTTAATGGTCGAGTAGGCTTGATCCAAGGAGATGCGTCTTCTTTTGCCTCTTGTGAATCCTGTTATCTGGACGCCGACTATTACAAGAGCAAGGATAAGCAAATCCTGACGGGTGAGGTTGAGCCCGCCACTGTTACAAGTGATCCCCGAACAGGTTTGGATGACGCTTATGTTTTCCCAATCCATCGGTTGGAGGACACAAACCCCGACATGGGGTAGTGCTTTGTTGTTTTGGGTTCCAGAGGAAGGCATATTCCCGGGTCCAAGAGACGGCGGAAAATCACCTCATAATCTTACACCAACCAGGCTCAGGTGATTCCCGAGCCTCCTACCCCTGTACAGTATCAGGATGTCAGGATCATGGCAACGGCCGTACGTCATACGTGTCTGTTTCGCCGGGATGGAATCGACCGGCTCAAGCCGACTCACCACTACTTCTTTGATGTCATAAAGCGTGGCCCCTTGGGTCGAAGGCCAGATGGGATTGGATCAACCGCCTGTGTCGCCATGGTCTCCGTAGTGCATGAGTCTCCTGACGTGACGACCACTACCGCCCAAGCTGGCACCAACTTCCCATCAGGGCCTAGCAGCCCCGAAACGGCCCCCCCTATGGATTATCCCTCCACAAGTGGAGAGGAGGACATGGAAGATGCCCCCTGCCTTTGAGGGGGGCGTCTCCACCACGGTCGACGAGTTAGTGCAGGTGAACCTCGGTAGCTAGGCGGACCCAAGACCCACATTGGTCAGCACCCCTATGCCCCTGAGGAGCGGCAACATTACGTAGACTTTCTTAGACAGCACCGTGATGTGTTCTCTTGGAGTTATGATGAGATGTCAGGACTAGATCCTTAGGTAGCCATCCACCGCCTTGGCCTCCCAGCAAACCATCGCGGGTTCAAACAGCCTCCCAGAAAGATGCGCCCCTCTCACGGTGCCCTGGTTGAGGTCAATGTTGATAAGCTCATCAAAGCTATCTTTGTTAAAGAAGTTCAGTACCCCCAGTGTATAGCCAACATTGTGCCAGTCAGGAAGAAGAACGGACAAATCAGGGTCTGTATCAACTTCTGCGATCTCAATTGCCACTGTCCGAAGGATGATTTTCCCCTTCTGGTGACAGAGTTGCTGATCGATGCCACAGCCAGGTTCCAAGACCTCTCCTTCATGGATGGGTATTCCGGGTACAACCAGATCTGGATGGCCCCCGAGGATGAAGAGTTCACTGCCTTCAGGGCCCCCCAAGGCACTTTCTGTTACCAGGTTATGCCCTTCGGCCTGAAGAATGCGGGTGCCACCTATCAGCGGTCCATGCATCGCATATTCAAGCTGATCCTTGGCACACTGGTGGAATGCCATGTGGACGACCTGGTGGTTAAATATCGCCAGTGCCAAGACTATATCAAAGACCTTGATAAAGTGTTTGACTTCCTCCGTTCTCCCCGCCTGAAGATGAACCCGTTGAAGTGTGCCTTCGGGGTCACCTCCGGAAAGTTTCTTGGCTTCGTTGTCAGATACCGAGGCATCGAGATTGACCCGAAGAAGATCAAGGCCATCAGCCAGATGCCTCCCTCGAGTAATATACGGGAGCTCAGAGGCCTCCAAGGCCACTTAGCCTATATACGCCGATTCATTACGAATCTGGCCGGAAAGTGTAAGCCCTTTTCCCTGCTCATGAAGAAAGGTGCTGCCTACGAGTGGGATGAAGAGTGTCAGACCGCCTTTGAGGAAATAAAGCAGTATCTGCTCCAACCTCCGGTCTTGATGCCACCCGTTTCTGGAAAGCCACTGGTCCTTTATGTGACCTCCCTGGAACGATCCCTCGGTGCACTTTTCGCCCAGAAGAACAACGAAGGAACAAAGAATAGCCTCTAATACCTCATCCGCATGCTCCTCGAGACGAAAGTTAGGTATTATCCCATCAAGAAGAGCTGCCTGGTGCTCGTATTTGCCATCCAGAAATTGCGGCACTACTTGCAGCACCACGAGATACAATTGCTCTCTCGGGTAGACTCGTTGAAATACCTCCTAAACCGACCTATGTTGACTGGCCGACTAGCGCAGTGGGTAGTGATCCTCTAGCAGTTCGACATTAGGTTAGTACCTCAGAAGGCCATCAAAGGACAAGCGTTGGCAGACTTCTTAGCTGCTCATCCAACCTCCACGGATCGGCCACTGGATCTAGGCTTTCCTGATGAGGCAATCCTCACGGTCGATCATGTCGTCCCATGTTGGAAGATGTACTTTGATGGTGCTTCCCAGAGCACCACCAGTAGAAGGCTCAACGAACCTAGGCTCAACAGAGTGGGCCTGGGTGTCATCTTCATCACCCTGAAGTAGACCGTTCTGCCGTATTCATTCCTGTTGTTAGAAGGCTGCACCAACAATGAGGTAGAATATCACGCACTCATCACTGGCCTTGAGTTGGCTCTCGAGATTGACGTGCCCCATCTGCATGTGAAATGGGACTCGGAGCTGGTCATCAAATAGGTCAATGTTGACTATGTTGTCAGAAAGCCATAACTCGTGCCATTGCTAGAGTGCACCCTCCGTCTGATGGCTAAGTTCCCCTCTCGTCCAGAGGTCGTTCATATTCCACAGTCACAGAACAATCGAGCAGATGCTTTGGCCAGCCTGGCCACATCACTTGCAGAGCCCGAACAGGGCGACCTGATTATCCATGTGGCCCACCGGAGAGTCACTGCTCCTGTTATTCCAGAGGATGATCGTGGCCCATGGGTGAACCATCTCACCAATAATGTACCTACGACAAGATCCCCAGGGACTTTAGATGCAATAATCGAGGCAGTTCCTGACTGGAGGATGCCCTTGGTTGAATACCTCCAACACGGCAATCTTCCATCGGACCGAGCCAAGAGCGAGCGAACCAGAGGCCGCACACTGCAGTTTACTCTTCAGAACGATCCCAGCCTTGAGCAGGTCCTTTACAAGCGTGGATTTGATGGTTTTATCCTCTGTTTCCTCCAATGAGTCTAGATCCCACATGTCATGCAAGAAGTTCATGTCGGTTCCTGTGGTGCCCACCAGGCCGGGCCGAAGTTGTGCCACCAGATTCGGAGGCTGGGATACTTCTGGCCCTCCATGATCTGTGATTGCATCGAGTTTTATAGGAGGTGTCATGAGTGCCAAGTTCATGCTAACTTTGTGCATTGGTCACCGGGGCCTCTCCATACTACCAAGTATTCTTAGCCCTTTTCAGTCTAGGGATTAGATGCCGTGGGACCTTACCCGCCGGTGACGGCCCGCCAGTGTCGTTTCACTCTGACCGCTACAGATTTCTTTTCTAAGTGGGCAGAGGCAATTCCGCTCAAGGAAGTAAAAGCCCGTTCTATCACTGACTTCGTGAGCTCCAATATCATCTATCGATTTAGAGTCCCTCACGCTGTCCTCACGGATAACTAAACCAAATTCCGAGCAGCCGAGCTGAAGAAATTGTACGCCAAGTACAACATTCACTCTAACCACACCTCCCGCTATCATGCGTAGGCAAATGGACAGATCGAGGCGTTTAACAAAAACCTCTCTAACATTCTGCAAAAGATGGTTGGTCAAAAAAAGAAAAGTTGGCCGGAAAGCTCCCCAATTCTCTCTGGTCTTACCGGATGACGACTCGCAATTCCACCCAAGTGACTGCATATTCCCTGGTGTATGGAGCTGAGGCCGTCCTGCCAATCGAGATTCAGTTTCCCTCATTGCGCACAGAGGTCTACGACCAGCAAGCACCAGATAGAGTTGCAGAATTCCGTCTAGCTGAATTGGAAGCGCTGGATGAGAATAGGCTTCGCACTTTGCATAACTTGGAAAGGCATCAGAGCAGGATGGCTCAAGCTTTCAATAAGAAGGTTTGCCTCCGCTCTTTCCTGCAAGGTGACCTGGTACTAGCTCTCAGAGCGCCAATGATTCCCAGCAGGAAACCACCCAAGTTGGAACCCAAATGGGAGGGGCCTTTCATCGTCCATAATGTCTATCCCAATGGCGTGTATTCCCTGGTGACTATGGATGGAGAGCGTATCACTCCTCCCACCAACGCCAGGTTCCTCAAACAGTATTTCGCCTGAATACAGTGGGTCTGAGATCTAAGACCTAAAACTAAGATCCTTAGACGGTCCTGCATGACCCTAAACTGCACCTGGTCCTGCATGACTCTAAACTGTAACCATGGTCCCCCATGACCTTAAACTAGATGGCGGTCCAGCACGACCTTAAACTACATTTGGCCCTATATTTGGGCCCAGTGGGTCCGAGCTCTAAGACCTAAAACTAAGATCCTTCGACGGTCCTGCATGACCCTAAACTGCACCTGGTCCTGTATGACTCTAAATAAAATTCCCGGTCCCCCATGACCGTAAACTAGATGGCGGTCCAGAATGACCTTAAACTACATTTGGCCCTATATTTGGGCCCAGTGGGTCCGAGCTCTAAGACCTAAAACTAAGATCCTTCGACGGTCCTGCATGACCCTAAACTGCACCTGGTCTTGCATGACTCTAAACTAAAAACATGGTCCCCCTTGACCTTAAACTATATGGTGGTCCAGCACGACCTTAAACTACATTTGGCCCTATATTTGGGCCCATTGGGTCCAAGCTCTAAGGCCTAAAACTAAGATCCTTCGACGGTCCTGCATGACCAAAAACTGCACTTGGTCTTGCATGACTCTAAACTGCAACCACGGTTCCCCATGACCTTAAACTAGATGGAGGTCCAGCACGACCTTAAACTACATTTGGTCCTATATTTGGGCCCAATGGGTCCGAGCTCTAAGACCTAAAACTAAGATCCTTCGACGGTCCTGCATGACCCTAAAATGCACCTGGTCCTGCATGACTCTAAACTACAACCATGGTCCCCCATGACCTTAAACTAGATGGTGTTCCAACACGACCTTAAACTACATTTGGCCCTATATTTGGGCCCATTGGGTCCAAGATTTAAGACCTAAAACTGAGATCCTTCGACGGTCCTGCACGACCCTAAACTGCACCTGGTCCTGCATGACTCTAAACTGCAACCACGCTCCCCCATGACCTTAAACTAGATGATAGTCCAGCAGGACCTTAAACTACATTTGGCTCTATATTTGGGCCCATTGGGTCTGAGCTCTAAGACCTAAAACTAAGATCTTTCAACGGTCCTGCATGACCCTAAAGTGCACCTAGTCCTGCATGACTCTAAACTGCAACCACGGTCCCCCATGACCTTAAACTAGATAGCGGTCCAACACGACCTTAAACTGCATTTGGCCCTATATTTGGGCCCAGTTGGTCCGAGCTCTAAGACCTAAAACTAAGATCTCTTAAGAACTACGTGCGACTTGATTCCCATCCTTGTGGGATACATAGGACCACCTGAACACTTAGATTTTAGGTCCAGCCCCATCTCTTAAGAGATCCCATGACCTCCCGGTCACGAGGGTCTTTGGAACCATACCCCCCCTCTTCTCGGGAATCTTCCATCTTTTGGTCTCTCTCAACCCAAGCCCATCGACCCTTTCCAGTGGTCTGCTAATGTGTTCAGAGTACTCTGGTCTAGGACCTGGAGTGTCAGATTCGACTTAGGCAAGTTTTCGTCCACTTGCCAAGCTTCATGCGCCCTTTCATCCGGGCCCCCGTTATCTTTCACACCCAGAGGGACCCCCAAAAGCGGCCTGGATACAATGCCTAAGGGCTCTCCTACCATCATGGGCCAACACCCCCGATGGTTCCGGGCAAAAAATTGATACAAATCCCACGTTGCGAATATGGCCAGTGGTTGATGCTCATTTGTTTGCCCCTGTCTTTTGGCTAACACGACAGGAAGCTATGTTGCGAACATGGTCAGCAGTAATCCTCAGTCGTCACACCGGTTCCTTTGGGCCCTGGATGTTGGTTTCATGATTCACGTCACATTCCACCCCACCATGCCAAGGTGGAATCTTGACACTCCTTGCACTAACTCCCAGTGCACCCCCCACATGTCAGACAAACCAAGCTGCGTAACGGTGTCTCTCGGGGCCCCCGCGGTCTGAGCGCTAGAGTATGCACCTGGGTTTCTCCTCTAAGGATTACATGCAGCTTGACCCTCATTCCCATGGGAAACGAATGGTCGCCCAGACATTGCATTTCAGGCCCAGCCTAGCTGGGAGCTAGCATCTCCTACCCCCTTGATTGCTGAATCCTCGCCGGCCCCTTGGCCCGAGGCTCACCTCTCAGAGTTGCACATAGTTATGGCATGGGGTTATGCCCTCGTTCACATTGGGTATGCCTCATTGCATCGTGCATGCTGTTGGTCCAAACCATATGAACTTAAACTGTGCTGTTGGTCCAAACCACATGACCATAAACTGTGCTGTCAGTCCAAACCATATGACCTTAAACTGTGCTGTCAGTCCAAATCATATGACCTTAAACTGTGCTATGGGTCCAAACCATATGACCTTAAACTGTGCTGTCGGTCCAAACCATATGACCTTAAACTGTGCTATCGGTCCAAACCATATGACCTTAAACTGTACTGTCGGTCCAAACCATATGACCTTAAACTGTGCTGTCGGTCCAAACCATATGACCTTAAACTGTGCTGTTGGTCCAAACCATATGACCTTAAACTGTACTGTCTGTCCAAACCATATGACCTTAAACTGTTCTGTCAGTCCAAACCATATGACCTTAAACTGTGCTGTCGGTCCAAACCATATGACCTTAAACTGTGCTGTTGGTCCAAACCATATGACCTTAAACTGTGCTGTTGGTCCAAACCATATGACCTTAAACTGTGCTATTGGTCCAAACCATATGACCTTAAACTGTGCTCTTGGTCCAAACCATATGACTATAAACTGCATTTGGCCCTATATTTGGGCCCAGTTGGTCCGAGTTCTAAGACCATAAACTAAGATCTATCAAGAACTATGCGTGGCTTGATTCTCATCCTGATGAGATATGTAGGAACGCTTGGACATTTTGTCTTGGGTCCATCCCCCTTTTCATGTTCGGTCCCTCAGCCTAAACACATCCCCAGGAGCACATAGTAAGCAGGGCCTCAACCTCATTCATGTCGGGTTTCACTACCACTTTACCATGTGTCTCCCATTCCCCTTATCAGTTGGTACGAGCTCTAAGACCTAAAACTAAGATCCTTTCACGGTCCTACATGACCCTAAACTGCATTTGGACCTATATTTGGGCCCAGTTGGTCCGAGCTCTAAGACCTAAAACTAAGATCCTTTCACAGTCCTACATGACCCTAAACTGCATTTGGCCCTATATTTGGGCCCAGTTGGTCCGAGTTCTAAGACCATAAACTAAGGCCCTTGGATTTCCATGACTCGGTCTCTCTTGTGGGATTGTACAGTGTGGTGTGGGATTATGTCCTCATTCACATCAGGTTACTCGCCGTACCATGCCTATCCCCAGATGAGACTTGTATCTCGCCCCGCATGACGTTAAACTGTATTTCGTCCTACATGACGTTAAACTGTGCTTCCAGAACTACGTGTGGCTTGATTCTCATCCTTATGGGATACGTAGGAACGCCCGAAAATTTTGTCTTGGGTCCAGCCCCAAGGATTACCAAATCCCGCCCCCCCTTATTATCGGCCCCTCGACCTGACTTCTCGGGGGATGGTATAATAATGACATCTACCCCGAATAAGTTTGGGATTCCCCATAGTGATGGTGGGAAGCGATAGTGCTCTCGCCAGAGAGGTCCTGTCTGAAATTCAGGACGATTCGTGACCAGGTTGGTACGTCCGCCTCATGCACCTCCGCCACGGTGGCGCAATGTTTTGGGAGTGTTGGACTCTGTTCGAAAAAACCACCACTCCACTTTCCATGCTTCGCGTTCCCCTTTATTTTGATCCTCATCCTCTTTCATGTTCGATGGGACCCCCTAACGGTACGGATGATTGACCTACGGTCCACCTACTGTCCTGGGCTAACGTCCCGGAGGACTGGTCATGTCAGATGGGACCCCCTAACAGTATGGATGATAGACTTTGGTCCGCCTGCTGCAGAAATATGGATGATAGACCTTTGGTCCTCCTATTGTAGCAATATGGATGATTGACCTATGGTCCGCCTACTGTTCTGGGCCAACGTTCTGGAAGACTGATCGACAGTATTTGAGTGAGGCCCCGTGTTTCGAACATGGTCAGTGGTCAGCCCTCATTTATTGTTCCCATACCAGGCCAACATGATATGGATGCTGCGTTTCTGCCACAGTTGACAGTTATTCTCCGTCGTCATGCCCCTATTGTGTTCCAAATTCAGGTAGCGTGATTCACCTTTTTCATCCCTCTATGTTTGGATGGATTTCAATGACCTGGAATTACCCCGATCGTGTGTTAGAATACATTGAGAAGGTGATATATCGATCAGTCTGAGGTACTCTCCTCAGAAATCCAGGCCCGATGCCTGAAGTTTGGTTGGTGTTCCCATGAAGCGATAGATCGTGGTTAAGCATATTAAACCAAAAATATAGATAAATATATTGGTCCATACATTGGGTCAAAATGATGAGCAGTACAAGAAAAAAGTTCATGAGATAGCCAAAACAAATCCCTCAGGGATCAACGTGTTGGATGGATCTTTCCAACGCTGCTACCCTTTGGATGGTAGCCTCCAGGACTGCTTCTCGCTCTCTGAGGACTCTCTCTTCATCAGAAGCCGCAGAGTGCAGCTCACCAGCCCTAGCCTATGCCTGTGCTCGCTCGGTTTGAAGTACGGTCGTCTGGTGACTCACCTCCATCAGTTGTTCCTCGGCGTCAGCTAGTTGGGCCGCCAGTTGTTCCACGAGCTCAGAGCATGTCGCGATGAAGACCTCCTTATCTGCTGCCTTCCCTTCAAGACGTCGGACCTCCTACTCCGCCCTCAGGAACACTCGAGTGTTCGACGATCTTTCCCGACACTGGGCAACGTCAGTGCACCGGATGCTCTCACGTATCTTCTCATCCATGTAATCACAGACCGTCAGATGAAGGCGCTGAGCGTCAGTCCCTCCGGCGCACAGGAAACACAGCCAGGTCTGGAGTGATCCCATCCGCCTCTCACAATCTGATTGGGGCTTCCTGAGAAAGCGCTGGATGCACTTCTACCCTTTGCGCCATGTCATTCGGCTCTCCTCAGCCGCCTTTGAGTCTGAGTCGTCTATCTCCTCAGGGTCAGCAGGTCGATACGCGGGAAAGGCAGCCAGTAGTTCGGCAGCGGGATCTGCCTCAGGGATGTCTTCATGAGGAATCAGATCCTCAACACCTGGGAGACCCTCCTCTCTCGCCCCAATAGCGACGATGCCTCTGTCAGCTTCTGGCCTCGCCTCAAGGATAGCGCCGCCGATGTCCTCCACCCCTTGCTCACCAATTTCCAGGGCCAACTCAGTGCAGGGAGCATGTTCTGAATGAGGTGGTATGTCTGCCACTTGTCCGCTCATGGACGGCCCGAACTCCGCAGCCTGATGAGCCTCCAATGTTGTGATCACTATGCAAGAAGTACCCTGATTAGTTGGTACCTTTTAATGGCAAACGCCAGTAGTAAAGCGTGAGACTTACAGGAATCCAGAGCATCAGCCTCCAGTGTTCCGGCCGCTACAGGAGTTCCCATGACAGGAGACCCCTTTGCGCTTGTCAATTCAATGATGTGCATCGGAGACCCATCCTGTCCCATCGGTTCCTCTCCTCCCTCTATTAGGGGAGCCTGATCAGCACCTAGGTGCTCCTGAGTGAGATAAAGAGATGAATTAGAAGTTTTAGAAGAGAGTGGACGGAGAAGGAAGATGGTTAAGGATAGAGGCAAACCTCGAGTATCTCGGTTATGTCGGGATCAGAGCCGACAATCTCACCGATCTCTCGAAGACTCCCTTAGTAGGCCACCTCCTGTGACCCCTCACCTTTGGGTTCTCCCTCTCCTTCATCTTCCCCTTCATGTTCTCCTTCTCCTTCATCTTCTTCGGTCTCCTCCTCCCCCTCCGATTCATCATCACTGTCGCCTTCTCCCGGCGACATCACTTTCGGATCATGCTCTTGGCTGAGCATCACTTTCACTAGGAAAGGTGGCTCTGCACGTCGACCCCTTTGGCGTGCGTATGTGTCCATGGCCATTAGATAAGCATGCCGCCGATGGAAGTGCACCCAGTTGGTAACTCAAACAAGCCTGACCTCTGGTAGTTGGATCCCATTTTGCACTATCTTCTTCTAGATGGCTTTAATGCTCAGCGATTACTGTAGGGTCATCCAGGCCAACCACAGTGCCGGGGAAATTTCATCTTGGGAAGGTTCGAGCAGTAGCTTATCTGCTTCCCGGGCAGTTCCCTGGCTGCCTCATGTGACCCCCCTACAGGCAACGAGGTCGTGGCGGCGTCACGTGATGTTCCCGCCGCTGAGGTCCCGGCCTGTGCAGGCCTCACTGCCTGGCGTACCCCTAGTTCCCCCCTTCCAGCAGCACCTCGTCCACTCCCCCGTCGCCCGGTCTCCGCGCGGGTAGCCGCGAGTTACCGGAATCGCTTGCGTAAAAGCCCCTCAGGGTACGCAATGGTCCAGTGCTCGACATACTCTGTTTTCAGACCGGCGTCAACCCCGGTGGGAGGAAGAGTAACGACATCGTCGGAGTCGAAAGTGGTAAACATCAACCACATCTGGCGCAAAACATAGGGATTCTTCTCCTCCTGGATAGCCGTAAAAACCCTCTTCGGCATTATTTGGAGGCACCCGAATTGCCTAGCGAATCGAGATGGCACGTAGGGCTCGCAGATCACCTTCCCGTCGATCCGAGCCACGAGCACCCCGCCCCGGATGCTCTGGAAATACTCCTGATGTTCCAGCGAGCCTCTCCCATCGTCCACCAGCTGGCCGGTCGGGGTGGGGAATGGACTGAAGTTGAAGTTGGTGTGGTTGCCAACGCGGATCCTCACGCCTTCCTCATTAAGCGTCATCGGCGCCACTCTGGCGATGTTCAGCAGAGACGGTCGCATGCTATTTCCCGGAGGATGAATGACATTTGGGAAAGTGTACCCACTGAGATGAGCCGCCACCCAGCCATGAAATATCTGGAAGGGGCCGCATACCCTCTGAGACGACCCCCCTCGTGCGATGCGTCCCAGGATGGAATATATCTTGGCTAGTACGGGGACGCCCAAGTTGAACCGTTTGTTGGCGGCTATGGTGCCCGCCATCACGAGTGTTGTTGGACGGATGCCCATCCTTGCGTCCTGCACCGGTAGGAGCCACCCGCTCAAGAAGGTGGCAAGGAACCCAGCGTACTGGACATTCGGATCCCGGGCCTCGATGACGTGATAGCCCCATGATTGGTGTTGCCCCGCCTCTAGGGTCCTCCAATACGACCCATCCTTGCTCCTCTGAGCCGCGGTTGGGCACCGTTTACCCCGTCCCGGCATCTTGACTGCCGGATACTTCTCCAGGAAGAGGCTGAACCAACCCTTGTAGGAAATGTCCTTCAGGAGGTCCTTGACCCCCAACCTCTCTTTGGATAGCTCCAGCAGGTGCCACATCAGCATGGGGGTGCGTGATCTGTCCCCCCAGGTGTTCGCCGGAGGAAGGAACTCATCGTATTGATGCCCCTCCAGTGGGATACCCCCGATGCAGTGGACATCCCAGAGACTGATGCTGACTTCTCCATGATGAAGGTGGAATGTGTTGGTATCAGGAGACCACCGGGTAAATAGCTCTGGCCCGAGCTCAGGTTGACGATGGAAGTGGAACTGCGGCGTCCATACCGCCTCAAACAGGCCAATATGCCACAGCTCAGCCCCAAACTGGTTGCAGGTATGGCAAACCCAGAATGCCCATGCCCACTCACTGGTAAAGTTTCCCCCAGACCGTAGGTCCCAGTCTTTTATCCAGCCCTTAGTGTCATCCATGACGCTCTGACGGAACGTGCTCGCGTAGAGGGCTAGAGAATTCTCTGCAGCAGGCTCATCCCCGGTAATGGTCCTGGTCCTCGGGTTCAGGACATATACATCCATATGCCTGGTTTCCCTGGTAGGATGACCGTTATTGGTGATGTTGTAGTGAGGAAGCCCATCCTCCCGGACCACCCATGATTGCTATGTGTCCACCTTGAAGCCTGGAAGGGGAACCACCTCCAGGATGCCGAAGTTCCAGAGCGGGAGGTTGTCGGATAGGGGATACTTCTTCTAGGCTGGGGTCACCAGATTGAACAAGGTGAGGTTGTTGGAAACGATCTCCTTGGTTCCATAAACCTCCTCATTCACCACCATTTTGACTCTACGAGCGGTGGCTTCCCACTCATCAACTTGGTTTGCAGCCATCTCGAATATATAGGGAGTTGTGCAAAATCAGGATGAGGTGCGCGAAATCGGAGAGAGCTTCACGAAATCGGCAGCTTCGGTGCGAAATCCAGGAGTTGGGTGCGCAATCGGCACATTGGGCGCGGAATATCCCGAGTAGGCATGAAAATGCGGCCGAAATTCAGAAGGAATTGTGCGCTGCCAAGGCGTTTTTACGCGCAGCCACATAAGAAATTTCGCGCACGAGAGCGTTAGGCCTATCGCTCGGAAAAGCTTGAGTACAGAATTTGGGACCCAGCTCCCTTTTTTATAGGCGCGACCAGGGTTCCGCACCGCGCGGAAAGTGAATTACGGGCTGATCTGACGTTTTGCGCGCCCGACGGTTTTTTGTGCGCAACATGCCCAAGAGGTGCACTGCTTCGGTGTTTCGGCGTTTCCCTCGGAATATGATCGTTTCAAGCTCTCTCCGATCCAATTCCGAGGGGGGGCATTTGTAGACGCCGAAAAAGTCCGTAACTCTCGGAGGAAGTTCCAGAATGACAAAGCTAAGTCATATTCGGAGTCAGAGTCCTGGTCTGGAGGCCCTGGAAGTGGTGCGCAAAATAAAGGAGGACTTGCATGAAATAATGATGTGTGTGCAAAGCGTCCCCGGGATTCGCGTAATCGAGCTGGCATAGCGCACAATTTTGCGCGCCCCGGTTCTGTGCGGTGAAGCTTTGCGCACCGACGACTCCCGACGCGGAAGATTTCACGCGCCGCCAAGATTCCGCGCCGGCTGATGCCTATAAATAGTAGGCGACCCCAAACATTTTGGGGGTTGCGGAATTCAGAACGGCTCTCGTGCATGCAATTCGAACTCCCCCGCGCACAAGATGACTTTCAGGTAATTCCTCTTTTCGCGCAACCTTGCCCCGGGGTTCGCCTTTGCGCGTAATCCCACTGGCTTAAGTGAATTTGCCGAACTCCTCCAGGTTCTTCCTTTGCGCGCAAGGCGCACAATTCCTTCCAATTGTGCCCAATCCTATTGTTTTTCACACAATTCCTCTGATAGGTTTCTCTTGGGATTGACCATTTCCCCGCACACAATCAAAATCCTTTCGTGCAATCCTCTGGCCCTATTGCACGCCATCCCGGTGTTTTGCGCGCAAACCTTCTCTTTGCGCACAACACCCAAGCCCCTTTACCTTGATGCCCCTTGAATGCCTCTCCGCATCGGCACCTGATGTCTTCCCCGCTGGGCATGCGTGCCATTCATTGTTTTCCCGTACGGCCTTCTAGGCTCGTACGAAGTAACCTCAAGGTCCCTTAGGCGGTGTTTCCCGTTGCATTGCTTTGCCTTATGATTCTCTGCATAGGCACGCTAACGACTATTGATTCTTTACATAACCACGCTAAAGTGGAACCCTCAATGGTTCGCTTTGCAGCCCCCCTTCATTACGACCTTACCAATGCCTTCCCTCAAGGGGTAGAGGGCGTCAGGAATGTAAGCCCTAGGGCCTCGAAGCAAGCCCACCTCGTCCGAGTTGCAGGACGTTAAACTGCCAAGAACCTCGTCCTGAAAACATGATGTTAAACTGTGGTCCGACCCCGTGCCTCGCACGCAGGGTCCCCCTCGGCTCGGACATTCTATCCACGGGGGAAGGGGTGCCTTAGAGCGTAAGCCCCTAGCCTCTTGTGGAAGGTTGCGCCCATGCACCTCCGTACTTCCCCACCGCCAAGGCCATAGGAGCCCTCTTCCTCTGTGCTTTGTCGCACCCCGGGCCTCCATCATTGAGTAAGCCCCAGCACCAAGGGCCGCTAACCACGCGTAAGCCCCTTTCCCCTTCTCACGGATGCACCCTTTACGCCGTGATTGTCTGGTCCTTGCTGTCTCTTGTTTCCCACACCGAGCAAGACTCACGTGGGCTTAGAGTAAGCTGCGACCATTAGATCCTTCCATGGGCTGCCTCAGAGCGTAAGCCCCATCCCAGCGAACTACATGGACTTTGATCCATGCTAATTCATGGTACGTAGGAAGCCTCAACGAGGTTCAAGCCCACCACCCGGTCGTTCTGACTTCTTCACATCGGTTCGCCAACACTTTGGGATGCCTCAGAGCGTAAGCCCCAAATGTATCTCATCCTGCATGACGTTAAACTGTATGAATTCATCTCGCATGACGTTAAACTGTATCTCATCCTGCATGACGTTAAACTGTATTCCCTCGTCCGACATGATGTTAAACTGTATGCCCTTGTCCGGCATGACGTTAAACTGTATGCCTCTAACTACGTGGACTTTGATCCGTGCTAACGCATGGTACGTAGGAAGCCTCCATGAGGTTCAAGCCTGTCACTCCATCACCCATCCTGATCCTCACCTGGGCCGCCACATCCTGGTGGTATCATGCCACTTCACCCCACTCCACAGTATCCAGGAAGCTGCCCACGTGCTGGCCCCAACATCGGTGTTCCCCCTAGGGGGGCCTTCAATCTGATCCACTCTCAGTGTTCGATCAGCCCGATCCGTCTCTGCCAGAAGTTAAACTCACGGTATTCCCTGTGTTAAACATGGGAAGCTGAGGAAAACCTTAGATGGTACACAATTCCCCGCGTTCGATGTGGGATGCCTCAGGCTTCCGTGCCCTTGAGAAGCCCTATAATAAGGGAAAAAAGACAGCCATGCCAAACCCCCAGCGTCCAGACATGCCGACGACACCCCAGCGTGACCATTCTCCTCACCGAAGGTTGCTACCCAGACCAGACCCCTTGGAGTGTCTCAACGAAAGCAGTGTAATTAACTGGCATCCTTGTAGATATGGCACCGGGAATGAGCTTCACGAACCCATCTTAAATCTATGAGGGAGACCCGAACTAGGTGACGAGCTCCGGGGAGGAATCCACGGAAGGAAGAACCGACATCCCATCATCTCGGTTTTGATCAAAGAGCAGATGTCCCTGAACAAGGAACAGATTCCGCCCGCCTTTGGAAAGCGAGAATGTGGGCCACGAGCCGCGCGTCCTCTCTATGACGGATGTGCGTGCATGCACCCCAGCGTAAAAGTGTCGGAAACAATGTTATTGAAGTTATCTATGTAAATAGTGTATATTGAATTTTAATCTAAACAAAGCTAATGGAAGGAATAAATCAAAAATTTAGAATGAAATATTAACATTTAATTTATAAAAGCTAGATTATAGAAAAATTAAAATTAACAATTAACGCTTGTGATATTGAAAAAAGGTATAACCATAATACATACATTGAACAAACAAAGTGTAATTATATAAAAAACATAAAATGAAAAAATTATAGAGTTGGTATTGTAACATATAGTGAATATGACCTATCATAAAGAGAAAATACATATAAAACATTGATTCAATACATCACTGAAATAAACTTCCTCTTGTGCAAGCTCGATGTCCAATGACATTGACTTGAAGTCCTTACAAGCCTTTATATCTTTCACATAATGATTCTTCTAATACAATAAATTATGAATCTGTAAGTCTGTAAAGTCCAAATATTCCTTGGCATGTTCACTTTTCACTTTCACTCGCTATTATTCAAGGGATACTCTTCAAGAAATATAGATATGTTTATCAAAAAATTTAGAATAAAAACACATTTTAGCTTCCAAATTTCTAAATATAGCATATATCAAATAAAATACACAAATAATACACCTTAAATAATATATGAAATTATTATTTTTGGAGATGCATGAATCATTTCATATATAATGTTAAAACATTAATATGGGAAAAAACAGAACCTCAAACAAAAAATATCATGAACCATCCAAACCCTAATTCAATAATCAACATAAATTACAAAACAATAGACGTGGCGTGGGAGAACCTGATGGAGGCTAACAAATTGCAGGAACATCTGGGAGACGATCTACTTGAGTTCGACATTCAGTTTTCCTTTTTTCCTCATTGAAAGAATCTTCAGGACGATTTTATCGATTGAAGTCCCAATTTATTTCAACTTCACGTACAATGACTTATCCATTATGGGAGTGGGTATTGATCTCGCTTTGATGTCCATAGAAAATAATGAAACAGAAATCATAGAAGGGATGAAGAATCAGTGATAGGGTTTGGTGATGCAGTTAATGCTATGTGTGATGACATATCAATAGGAACGGGAGGAGGATAAAGGATTGGGATTCAGTAGAGGCGGAGGTAGAGGTGATGTCATAGGTGAAGGCGGAGGCGGAGGTGGAGGCAGAGGTAGAGGTGGAGGCGTAGTAGGAGGCATAGACCTTGTCCGAGGCAGCAAAGGTGATAGTGGAGGCAGAGGCTTAATAGAAGGTAGAGACCTAGGTAGAGGCAGTAGAGGAGGTGGAGACTGAGGCAGAGGTAGTAGAGAAGGTGGTGGTGAGGATGAAGAGCTTGGTTAAGGGATGCTGAGATGGGGTTGTGGGAGGAGAGTTGGTGGTGGGGGTAGTCAAGGTTGAGGATGGGGAGGAAATCAGGGGTCGGGGTAGAGTAGGGAGGGAAATCATAATTGGGGAGGGGATGAGCAGTAGAAGGGGAGGGAGAAGGGGAGGAGATGGAGGCAAAGGTGGAGAGGCACAGGTATATGCATAGGTGGAGGCATTGATGGTGAGGAGGTGGCATAGATGATGAGAAAGAGGCAGTGATGGTGAGGTGGAGGTAGGGATGTAGGGAAGAAGAGGAATCATGAGAATGTTTTTGAGGAGAAGGGTTTGGAAGGGGGGGATGCAGAGATGGATGTGGAGGTGGATTTGGATACCAAGATAGAGGAGGATATGAAGATGGTGGAGATGAACACGGAGGAGATAGAGGAGATTTCAGATGTAGAGTCGGTGGAAACTGGGCAGTCCTCAGGGAGGAGATGAGGAATCATAGTTTTGAGGGAATCTGGAAGTGCAGAAAGGAGGGCACCTCATCCAAATATGTGTGTAGATGACATGTGTAGGAACACACAATTCATTACTAGTCAAGTAGATACGTTAAAAACTATTTAAATGGCTTGAGGAGAACATACGACAATATGAATGAACACCATTTCAGTATCTTTGAATCACCAACCTGCTAGCTGAAACTATAATAGTAAAGAACAAAACATTGAATGAATTCTAATCTTGAAAACTATGAAATTTTATAACATACCTCTATGTATAGTAGTGGTATATCTATGAAATAATTACATACCTCTATGAAAAGCAATAACATACCTCTATAAAATTCAATAACATACCTCAATGAAACTTATTTTTGCTGTGAAAAAATATAAATAGAAGAATGGTAGAAAATTTTTCTATAGTGAAAAAGTTATTACATTGGGAGAAATTGGTAGACTGCTTCTAGTGACATGGATAAATCTATAATTGATTTAATCAGAATAGAAGGGGAATATTGCAGGGGATTGGGGATAAATTAGACGAGTGATACAATGGAAAACGAAACAAATTAGATGAGAAATCAAAAGAAATGGTATGGAATAATAAATTAAGACAATGAATCCCTGACAAAAACAAATCATATATGGAGTTTTGGGATCCAAACTCAAAGAAAACCTTCCTGGCAGTAGAAATTAGAGGGTGATGGAGACAATACTAGTAATCAAAAAGGTGGTTGAATGAAAGGAGATCAGGGCTTTGTAGATGATGATGAAGAAAGACCATAGAGTAATGGAGGTATTATGTTATTAGGGAATATAGGGTGATGAGAGGTGTTAAGAGGATAGAAAGAAGGCATGGATGTAATGGAATACAATTTTATAGAAATCAAACAAACCCTATGGGTCTCTAGGGCCTTTGGGTCATCAAAGGTCTTCAGGCCTTAGGGCCTTCAGGCCACAAAGACTATAGATTAGACCAGTTCACACAGAGTAGGCCCCAGAAGAGGATTAGAGCAACAAGACTAGCAGTCACCAGAAGCAGAGCTACCGGATTGGAAGAATGAGAGGGTATGACAACCGCCATCGAGACCAGGCACCGTGTAGCTTTGTACGGGGAAATGCTAGCTGATAATAAATTCAAGGTGGGGAGCTAGGTGATCAATGATGCAGAAGCTAGGGGAAGGGAAGTTCCTGTGGGTTGGGCCTACAGGTCATGTATTGGGCATAGTATGCCTCTAGGCCTTCGGGTCATGTATTGCGAGTCACGTCAGGCCTTGTACCTTGGGCCTACGGGTCATGTATGGGTTCCCCTTCATCCCTTAAAAGGGGTATTATCTATAATAAAATAAAAAAATAATTCCTTCGGGCCATTTGGGGGGGGGGGGTGGAGAATGAGGTAGAGGCAAAGGTGGAGGCCGATGTGGAGGAGTAGGAGGCGGAGGTGGATGCAATGGAGTAGGAGGCCGTGGAAGATGCCGAGGAGGAGGCGGAGGCCGATGCACAGGAGGAGGTGGAGGATGATTCATAGGAGGAGGCAGGGGCCCATACGGAGAAGGAGGTGGAGGCTAATGCCATTGCGGAGGAGGAGGTAGAGGCCAATGTAGAGGAGTTGGAGGAGGAGGCCAATTTGAGGAGGAGGCGAAGGCCGATGCGGAGGAGGAGGAGGAGGTGGAGCTGGAGGTCGATGTGGAGGATATGTAGGTGGAGCGTAACCATATTTAGGGGAGAACAATTTTGAAGAATCATGGGTATAGAGGTATCAGGATATGGGAGGAGGTGGACATGTCATAAAAATGAATGTGGTGGAGAGATGTGAAAGTAAAAATACAAGATTTAGTATAGACAATAGATTATTGACCACACACTTGAATGAGTGAAGACACCATGGAGGTGAGCCCGATGGGATGTTTCTTGAAGGAAGTGATGTTCTCATTGGATATTCTTGAAAGAGGTGATGTCACCACTACTACATGAAGGAGTTGGATTATGGGTTTCTCCTGGTGAGATGGTGTCCCTAATGTTTCATGAATAAGGTGTTACAACTAAAGGAGGTTTTTACTACTGGTTGAAGTAGGGCATGTCAGCCACATATGAGTGAAACAACTATAGAAAGTATCACGTGTGTATCAAAGTGATTCCCCCATGAAGGTTGAATCACCTACAATATATAAACAAACATAATAAATATACATCTTTCAAAATGAAAACTGCATTATTCAAAATAAATTTTACACAATTGATAAGGAAATTGAGTTGATTACCAAAAAAGAATAATTGAGGAAACTATATTTATTTGAATGGTGTTGTTGAAGTTATCTATGTAATTAGTGTATATTGACTTTTAATCTGAAAAAAGCTACTGGAAAGAATAAATCAAAATTTTAGAATGAAATATTAACATTTAATTTATAAAAGTTAGATTAAAAAAATTAAAATGAAAAATTAATTCTTGTGATATTGAAAAAATTTCTAACCATAATACATACATTGAACAAACATAGTGTAAATATTTAAAAAAAAATAAAATGATAAAAATCATATAGTTGGTATTGCGACATATAGCGAACCTAACCTATCATAAAGAGAACATACATATAAAACATAGAGTCAATACATCCCTAAAATACAGTTTCTCTTGTGCAAGCTCGATGTTTGGAGACTTTGACTTGAAGTCCCTACAAGCCTTTATATCTTTCAAATAATGATTCTTCTCATACATTAAATTGTAAATCTGCAAGGCTGTGAAGTCCAAAGGTGCCTTGGCATGTTCAATTTTCACTTTCACTTGATCTTCTTCAAGAAATATAGATCTGTTTATCTACTAATGTAGAATAAAAACACATTTTTTCTTCCAAATTTCTAAAGAGATCATATATCAAATCAAATACACAAATCATAAACCTTGAATCATATATGAAATCATTTTTCATGAAGATTCATAAATCATTTCTCATATAATGTTAAAACATTAATATGGAAAAAAATAGAACCTCCAACAACAAATATAATGAACCATCCAAACCCTAATGCAATAATCAACATCAATTCCAAAACATTAGAGGTGGCGTGGGAGAACCTGACAGAGGATAAAACATTACAGGAACATCTGGGAGATGATATCCCTGAGCTCGACATTCATTTCTCTTTTTTCCTTATTGAAAGAATCTTGATGATGTTTTCTCAATTGAAGTCCCGCTTTATTACAATTGAATGTACAATGATTTATCCATTATAGGAGTGGGTATTGATCCCGCATCAATGTCCATAGAAAATGAAGAAATAGAAATCATATAAGGGATGAAGAATTAGTGATAGGGTTTGGCGATGCAATTGCTGCTATGCATGATGAAAAATCGACAAGATGAGGAGGATGAAGGATTGGGATGTGGTGGAGGTGGAGGTGATGGAAGTGGAAGAGGTGAAGGCAAAGGTAGAGGCTTAGTAGGAGGATGAGATCTAGGTAGAGACGGTGGAGGAGATAGAGACCGAGGTAGAGGCGGTGGAGGAGGCAGAGGTGGGGATGGCGGCCTTGGGGAAGGGATGCCCATATGGGGTTGGGGGGTGGGGGTGGGGGTGGGGGGAGTTGGTGGTTGGGGGAGTCGGGGTTGAGGATGGGGGGAGGAATAAGGGGTTGGGGTAGAGCAGGGAGGGAAATGAGAATCGAGGAGGGGACATGCAGTAGGAGGGGAGGGAGTAAGGGAGGAGGTGGAGGAATCGGTGGTGAGGAACTGGTATAGATGCAGGAAGAGGAAATGATGATGAGGAGGAGGAGGTGGAGATGGTGATGGTGAGGTGGGGGCGGGGATGCAGGGAAGTGGAGGAATTGTGAGAAGGGTTTGGAGGAGAAGAGTTTGGATGGGGGGATGCAGAGATGGAGGTGGAGGCAGAGACCAAGATGGAGGATATGAATATGGTGGAGATGAACTCAAAGGATATGTCGAAGGAAGATTCGGTGGAAATAGAGTAGTCCTCAGGGAGGAGATGAGGAATTTTAGTTTTGAGGGAATTGGGAAGAGTGGAGAGGAGGGAACCTCAGCCAAATCTGTGTGGAGATGACACGTGGAAAAAATGGAAAACCTTTTAGTATAGATAATAGATTTTATATTATAATAAAATATTTTTTATTTCATGTCATTTCATAATGGTACATGATAAAAAATATTTATTTATTCATTATGGAAAAAATATTTATAAGTTATTTTATTTCTCACATTCTTATCCCATAAAAATTATACACATATTTTAATAAGATATGATTTTTTGAAAAAGTGTGATTATTGTTCCATCATATCCTACTCTAAATCCCACATTGTATCTTCTAATTTATTATTCGTTCAAAACACTATCACTAATTGAGTCACTCAATTTCTCATCATTGTACCTCTTCGTTCAAGGATTTAGATTTTTTTTTCATTATATAGTAAATAGTGATGTCTTTTAAATATTACAGTGCTATGGAAATCAATTGGATATATCAGGTACATCTATAAAAGGATTACAAGAACAATGTTATACAGTTGCGAAAGAATGGGTTATATGTGTCCACTCAAAGTAATAAGTTTATAAACAAAACACATTTTATAGGATGAACACTAGGTCTCCTATTTAATAATGTTTAAGGTATAATGTATGTTTTTTTATTAAAATTTTGGAAAACAAATAAAAATTGTTGGTGGGTGTTGGTTGTGATAATGATTAAAATATGAAAATGAAATGACATTAGTTAAACATAAGGATTTTGTAAAATAAACTATATTTCATGAGATGCATACATTGGTTATCATCAAAACATTATTAAAAATTAATAAAATTATAAGTCATTATAATTTAATTTGGTTTGGTCATTTATTTTGTAGAGGTTTTACTAAAATATCAAATATCCCTTAGTAGTGAATTACCACACCTTTTATTAATTGGTGATTTCTGAGACTAAAATGGTAAGTGAGCTTAATATAGGAACACATTATATTTATCATATTGAATAATTTTTTTATAGATGTAGATTAATTTTATGTTTTTATATTTTGTAGGTGAAGTGAAGTCAAGGAGATCCTAAGGATATTGGAAATTAAATGGGTTGTTTTAATTGGAGGCATACTCTATTTGGGGACATGGTAATGTCACCAATAATTACTATCAAGTTTATGTAAAGATATGGATGTTGAAACCAGTTACATGATGATATTTCAAGATATAACACAAAAAATATCAAATAAAATAGACATCACAGACAACAAAGATCCGATGCCACTGATTTTCATCCAACCATGGAATACAATAGATATATATTAATATCTAAGATGGATAATGCTATATTTAATTCACACATAATGATGGGATGTAGTAACAAAAATCAACACAGGGGATATCAATCATTGTTTATTAATTCCCCATGCAATGAAATAAAATTTTATCATCATTTTCAATATCTATATCATCACCAATCCGAAAATGGTTTTTTGGGGGAGATATTACTCTATAGAATCCATGTAGTGAATTATATTTTATGACAACTACATATCTGTTGAAATGATTGAGGTGGTAGATATATCACCCTTGATTTCATCCTATCATTAATATGACATGACAGAATTAAGGTTTGAAACTAAAGAAAACTATTTATTTCCAATAATGAAATTTCATTATCGTCAATTATAATTTAATCATTGGAGGTGAAGTACAATATTGTTTCCCATGATGCTCAAGAAATACCTACCGCTACTTATGATATATACTAATTAATGAAGAAAATAGGATAATTACATTGAACATAATCCATATCTTTATTAGGATTCCATATATCATAAACTATGCATAATTCCTCTAAAATTTATCATATCTATCATAAATCATTTAACCAAAGACTCTAGTGCCTCCCTAATGATTCTATAAGAGGAAGGATTCTTAAATATGGCTGATCTATGATAGATAATAAAGAGTTTGATTCCATTGACGAGGGAAGGTAAAAAATTTTCTTACATGAATGCACCCATGAGAAAAAAAAACTAGTCTTCCTACAAGTTGCATAAGTAAATTAGGTAAAGCCTTAATAGAAAATTCACATAGAGGCTGGTCAAGGAAAGTAGAGGAGGTGATAAAGGGAACTAAACTCCATATTAATATAGGTAGATGATGAATCATATAAATGGAATAAAACCATTTAGAAAATATTTTTTTTATAAATCTTGGATACCTATATTTCTTTGATTGTAATTTCATTTTCTTTTTTTTCTTATGCTTTCCTCCATTGAAATATATTTACTTTATTTAATGGATAAAAAACCTCAATGTTGATTTAAATTGGAGTTTTACAGTGATATTTCCCTTTATATCTGAACATATCTTTCTTTTTCTTAATCTATTTTCACTCTAATTTGCTTAATTATGAACTTAAACTAGTTTTAGTGTTGATGTCTCCTCTTCCCTTACACACTTATCATATTATCATTCTGTACACATGATCATTGGTTCCCTTCACTATATTCTTCTTTATATTATAAAGTTGGATAGATCATGGGCCATATATAATGGTATTACTTCACTCATTTGATCATATGGGTGGAGGATTGTATCAGTTAAGAAAAAAAATATATTTTATTGGGTATACTAAAACATAGCGAGCCAACATGGACAATAAAGAATCTGTGATCCAATAATATCATAAAAAATGTGCAATGCATAAATTTTGATACAATATAATCAAAACATACAAGGAAACTATAAATATAGAAAGACAAATGTTAAATCATAAAAATGAAACAAAATATAGTAACATGCATGATTATGTGGTACATGAAAAAAATCACCAAATACTAATCTTTGACTATAAACCCTAGAAATTAAGCTACTGCCTCCCAATAAATCAAAAAATATAATTCTTTAAACCTTTAGGTAAAGGTTGGATATGTAAAAAACACAATTCAATGTTTCTCATCCCTAAAAGTTGAACAACCAAGTCAAGACATGCTTAATAAATAAGCCAAAAACTTTTAGTACATAGTTACGTCTTTACTAACAAAAAATAACTCACAAGGTAAACAATATTGAAGGTCAACTAGTAAATTATCATATCCCTAGGTATAATCTAGTAATTTTTAGAATAATACTAAATTCTAAAAGTATATGCATCATTATCAATAACCCTAGTTCATGAGTTATAAAAATCTACAGACCATTGTCCATACTCATGCTCATTATGAAGTCTGTTCTCGAAATCACTATTGGAATTTCCCACCAAATAAAATAGTATATATAGTAAAAAACACCATAATACTAAAAGGATATCACAAAACAACTCCCATCAACCTAATTTCCAATCTGGGTGATAGAAGTGCCCATAATCAAAACCCTAAAACCAAAATTAGGGATCACCTGATAGCACAACAAAATCTGGTACCAAGTGAATATAAAGGTGGAGTCAGAAGACCAATGAGATGCAGGGGAGAGGCAGTGGTGACAGTAGATGAGCGGCGCATGGATCTGGGTCAGGTGAGGTGATGGGTGAGGTTTGAGGAGAGGGAGCCAGGGGCAATGGAGTCCATGGCAGAGGTGCGGAGGGGAGTCAGGGTGGGAGAGTGAGCAGAAGCTAAAAGGAGCCAGAGTCGGAGGCATAGACAGGTGCGGTGAGGGATAGGATGGGTGGAATAGATGAGACGGAGGTCAAGGTGGGTGCCGTGAGGGATATGATGGGTGGTGGAGGTGGGTGCGACAATGGAGAGGAAGGACTATGGAGGTGAGGTAGAGGTGGGGGAGGGTACATCGAGGGAGTACAAGCGGTGGAGGTGAGCTGGAGGAAGAGGCGGATGCAGGGAGGGATAGGATGGGCGAGAGAGGTAGGGTATGGATTTGACAAGGGAGGAAACATGTGGGAGGGGGGTGTTATAGTTTATGTTTTTAAGACCCATTCCTAGGGCCTCAAAGGCCTTAATTTTGAGTAGTGAATCCATATTGTCCAAGATTTTAAGACATTCTTCCATATTTATTTTACCTTCATTGAAGCCCCATAGAAAAATTATATTTTGATTGTTGATCCAATCAAATTTTTAGTTGTTAGTGTCAACATAGAGACCTCTTGCATAGATCCTTTTGACGTCTTCAATGTGTCTTGAATAGTAAAACGATCTTCCACCATATCCTCTGAATGTATAATCAAATAGAGAGAGGTTTCTTACAATGTTATTTTTGTGCTTTCCTTGAATATATTACCATTATTTCCTTACTGGTATTTTTATTGGGTAACCACAAAAGGAGGTCCTGCTTAGGATTTAGAGGCTTCTCCACAATTCTAGTCTCTATGGGTTTTGGAAAAAAAGAGTAATCTTTATGACTATAGGTCCTCTTCCTTTTTTTTTCAATGAGTGATTTCACCCCATCAAGACCCCCTTCACTCCTTTATTCTTCCTGGAATGATAAAGATCTATTATGGTTAAGAGGTGATTCCAACAAAATCAAACAACCAAACAAATAAAGGACTGAATCTAGAACTTTGAATTTCAACAAATATAAAACCAGAACCATATAACAGAACAATAAAAAGAAGAAAACAGTAAACAACACAAGTATTTATGTGCTTCGGCCCCTTTGGGACCAACTGCATGGAAAGAACACCACCACATGCAAACACTTTATTAATTTCTCAAAAGGAACAAGATTAACAGCTTACAGGTGTGAATTAATGAGCAACAGGAATACACAGAAGTGCTAAAGTAAACAAATAGAACCAAGAAAGGAGGGAAAAATCATAATGCTGAACGTTTGAGTCCAGATTATCATATCTCTTCAATCAGTAGATATACAACAGATCCACATTGAAAAATAGATCTATGTTGAACACCAGATCTAGATACACTGGGGTCCGAGGTCAAAGGATCTGAAATCCCATGGTTGACCACCACAGATCTAGAGCAACGTGGTTGGTTACCCCTGATCTTGAGCCGCTGTGACCGGAAACCACAGATATAGAGTAGCCAGGATCCTAAAACACAAGATCCAGACTTCCATGATGAGAGAAGAAAGATCTATGGGGGGCCACTCCCAATATGGGGTGGAGAGAGCATGAGGGATTGTCGGCAACAGTTGCGGGAGTCTTCCTTAGTGGGCAGCCGACCACAGATGAGGAGCAGGCGGAAGAAGGTTCCGTCAAGGGTAGATGAGCTAACCCAACAACCAGAGAATATTTTTGTTTTCCTCCATCTATAAAATGGGTTGTATTCCCATGTTTTTAATGATATGTGTATTAGTGATCCTCCACTAAAGAAAGTGAATAGAAACCTGCTCTGTTTCTCCCTGTGGATGTAGGCAAACCTACCGAACCACATAAATTTGTGTTTTTCCTGTTTTTCCTTCGTTTTTTGTGATTTGTGGTACCATGCACCTCCGCTGCGCCCCAAAATGTGGTATTAGAGGTGATTCGGAGTGAGCGGAGTTGAGACAGAGAGGCGGCAGTGAATTTTCTGTTGACTAGAAAATTAAAGTTGGTCAATTTTTTTTTCTGAGCCCAGATCTGTGAAGAGGACGACAAGACAATTTCAACTGCGCAAGTGGTGATGAAAACAGAGTTGAAATGAGCTCGATAAGCTCGGTCAAAATTTGGTCAAAAGTGCGGGTGAACAGTAGCCCCATTCTGGAGAAGATGGCACTGTTCATAATGCCAGTGACAATTCCAGCGAGATTTTGGCAGGAACTCCAGCGTGCCACGTCAGCACCACGTCATCAGGCGATCTGGACCGTTGAATATTTTTTGACCATATCTTGGTCAATTGGTGTTCGATTTTGGCGATCTAGGAGTCAATTATGACTATTTCAACCATTCTAGACGCATATGTGTGGTTATTTATTCAAAATTAGCAGTCTATCAGGTGGTTTTAGAAGGGTTAGACATCGATGGTGGTGATCACATTTTGCGACAACATCGATGGCTGGTGGCAGAGAATTATCAAAGTTTGATATCAAGAAGTTTGATGGTCAAAACAATTTTGACTGTGGAAAAGCACAGTGAAAGATATTTTGGTGCAGTAGGGCCTGATCAGACTGCTGATCAGAGAAAATCCTAGACAACCAGTAAAGATGATTGGGAAGAGCTCGAGATACGGGTTATCAGCACAATTTGACTGTGTCTGGAAAATGAGGTAATGTACTCAGTGTTGGATAAGACCTCACCAAAAGAGATCTAGAAGAATTTGGAGAAATGATATATGGCAAAGTCGCTCACCAACAAATTATTCCTAAATAAGAAACTGTCGCAGTTTTACATGGATGAGGGAATGAATTTGTTAGATCACACCAACGAATTCAACAAAATATTGACGTAGTTATTAGGGATCGGTGTGAAGGTTGGAGAGGAAGATAAATCACTCTTGATTTTTTCATCACTACCAAGCTCATTTGATGGGCTTATGATTGCATTGCTCAATGGGAAGGAAACATTAAAGCTGGATTATGTGATGACATCACTTCAAGATTCGAATGCATTTTGAAGGCCCATGACACATTCAAGAGAGAAAATCATGGTGATGCGAGATAATCAACATGGGAAAAGATGACATCAATAGCTAGGAGGTAAAGAATGGTGAAAAAAAATCAAGTGGACATGATCTAAGTGAAATCACACGTTTCTGGTGCGAGAAGAAGGGTCACTATAAAAGTTATCATGGAGAGAACAAAAGGTATATTGTTGGGAAGAAAAAATTTGAAGAGGAGGTTGCAAACATCACATAATTATTAATAGATGATGAAGTGTACGTGACAACGGGAAGCTTGAACTCGGATGGGAGAGTTGAATGGGGAGAAGTGTAGTGTCATTACTACAAAAGATATGGGCACATGAAGCAGGAATGTCTCATTTTAATAAAGAAGAATGAGCGGGCTCAAAATCCAAAGGAAGAAGGATGAGTTTTGGATTCGGGGAGCTCGACACACATTTGTATGACAAGTGGTACATTTGATAATTTTCAGTAGGTGCGAGACTCAGTGAGACTTGGTGGTGGGTCAACATGCAAGGTTTGAGGAGTCGGGATGATGAAATTGAAGACACCCGATAGAGGAGTTCTTAAACTGGTTGACATGAAATTCGTTCCGAGGATGAGACAGAACCTAGTATCATTAAGTAGGATCGATGAGAAAGGGTTCAAGATTCCCATTGTAGGTGGAGTAATGGAAGTATCATGTGGGGATGAAGCGATGATTACTTGGAAGGAGACCCAAGGGTTGTATCATTTGATGGGAAATGTAGTCAGCCTGATATCGATTGAAGATAGTGGAAGTGCCACGTCATTTGGCATGAAGAAGCGTGTTTGATTTGCTGATGAAGTTTTCAACACCTGCAAGGAGACTGTAGGTCTGGTTTCTACCCCAAATTGGTCATGAGGGAAAGATTTGTGGGGGACACTCCCAATATGGGGTCGAGATAGTAGGAGGGATTATCAGAAATGGCTGCGGGAGTCTTCCTTGGTGGGCAGCCGACCACAGACGAGGAGTAGGAGGCGGAAGGTTTCGTCAAGGATATATGAGCTACCCCCAACAACCAGAGAAATTTATGGTTTTCCTCTATCTATAAAATGGATTTTATTCCCATGTTTGTAATGATATGTGTATTGGTGATCCTCTGTTGTAGAGAGTGAATAGAAACTGTCCCTGTTTCTCCTGTGGATGTAGGAAAACCTGTCGAACCACATAAATTTGTGCATTCTTCCTGTTTTTCCATTGTTTTTTTGTTATTTGCGGTGCCACACACCTCTTCCACGCCCCAACAAGATCCAACAGAAAAATAACCCCTTCAGCAGATAGACCGGTGACAACAACAACATCTTCTCTAGCGGCTCTGGTGATAAGGGTTGCGTCGCATTTCAGATTGGTCTACGCAACAGATCTTCATGAGGATATAGTGATGATCAAACCTATATAACAAATCACCCAAAGAGAATCCACCATGAAACCCTCTACTGAAAAAAACCTCTAGTACACCATGAAACCACCCAACCCAAATGGATGGTTGGGATCAATTGGGTGGCAGCCTTGATCAACGACCAGACTGAAAGCCTGAGTAAAACATGGATAGCTAGGGTGGAATCCTTAAAACGAGAAGGCCAATATAATCGGCCCAAACAAAAAATAGTCCCATTAGTACAAAAATAAAAAAACAAGCACAACAGAAATAATACTTTGAGTAAAATTAATATAATACAATTGTACATGTTAAACAAATTAAAATGGTAGAATTAATTAAATGTAAAATTTCATATGAAAATAAAAGAAATGGATTCCCAATTTTAATAAATGTCCACCATTTCATTTGAAATTTGGCAATGTTCTTGCATATAAACTATCAATTTAATTAGGAAATTATGTTAAATAGCCTAATAAAAAAACAACATTAAATAGTGCTAGTCAAACTATACACTACTTATGTCCAAAATGTGTATCAATGTGACACACACTTTCCCACATCAATTACATCTAATCTACTACTAAAACATGATTATAATTCAAAATTCTTACACAACTGCATAAATAAAACTTACCTTCAATACCTGAGTTCCCCATTTCACATACCTCAACTTCCTACTGGTCACATGGATACCAGAGGTTCCTGAATTACTCTAGTGCCTGTAGAACACCAATAAACCGAGAAATACCCATCCTCAAAGCATAAAAACAATACAATATATGAAAATAAACTCAAAAAATAGTTCCTATGCAAACAATATAAAAAAATAAAACAACTCATGTAAATGAAAAAAAAGAAACCAAAGAAAAAACCTCAAGGCTCAAAGTAAACAAGAAACTCACTCAACCTAAATCTAAAACAGATCTAGAAAAACTCCCCACCTAAGGAGAAGACAATGCCTAGAAGTGTATAGAAAGGGGAAGTCACAACCTAACCTAGACCACTGTATAACCCATACAACCCTGATCCTAAAGGTAACTCATAACCATGAAAAAACAAAACCCGTAAGCAAGGGAAACCCACTACCGACCTAACCCCCTAGATCTAGACCACCAATGACATCAAACACCTAATTCCCAGGCACCCATCCAATTTCATCAAAGAGATACCCGTAACACCATCATGAAGTCTGGTAATAATCCAAACATCTACACATGAACCTTCTTCTCTAACCACTACCCAAGTCCTTACTATCCCCACACCAGGTTACCTCTCGAGAAGACCAACCCTCCTAGGACATGAAGAAGGAAACAAAACAACCTATATTTGAACGCACAACTTTTACTCTACAACACAATAGACAAACTGCATAACATCAGTATCATCGATACCAGGCTTAGCTACATTATATTGATCCTCATTACCCTTTGAACCATTTCTCTTAGTAAAATACCTTTTAAAGTGACATGGTTTACCACAATAATATCACTTCAGAGTCTTAAACTATCTCATACCTTTATTTTTACCCTTATAAATGTTTTTCTCTTGACCCCTATATTTTTATCTACCCATGACATCGATTCCTTCTCCCTTTGATCTTAACCCATTCTTAGACCACAATTATTTTGAAATAAGAGCTGACGGTCAGTGAGTCTCTTTGATACATCATAGTTTCAACTAAAGAAATATAATTGTTGTCAAGATAAATTAATAGGCTCATTTCCTAATCCTCATCGTCAATTATTCCATTTATATTAACAATATCTAACATCACTTTATCAAACTAATCAAGATGAGATTTGATGGAACTACCATGTTTCATCTTAAAATAAAATATGTGATATTTTTTATAGATTCAATCAACAAATGAAGTAGTCATATAAAATTTATCTATTTTTTGCAAATTCTGGAAATAGTGTACTTGAAGAAAACCTCTCCAAGGACCTTATCTCCTAAAAAAATTAAAAGGGATCTATGTGACTTAACATGAACATTAGGGGTAACTTCTTAGTATTCAACAATGGTCTAGCCAGTTTGATTAATAGTCATGATGGGGTTCTTGGGCCCATATAGGGGATCAATTAAGCCTTGTCATATGAGCAAGGACCTCATTTTAATTCACCAAATATTGAAATATTTTTCTCCATCAAATTTCTTGATTTCGTATATCATTGTAGACATGTTTATCCAAGTGAGTAAATGCCGATTGGTTGGGGATAACGTTAGTTGTACACCCCTAAGAACCGACCAATTTCACTGGGTATACAAGTACAATGGGGTTTAGAATACACATATCTTCAAATTGATGAAAGGATTTTAATAGCATGTAGTAACTAATTAAATAACCATGATTTAAATAGAGACATTAATTACAAAAAATCAGGAAACTAGAACTTATGAAACTGAAAGTAGTAATCAAAATTAAAAGCCAAAGTAATCTAAAGAGGCTCTAATACCACTTTTTGTGGTTGAGAGGTTATGAGAACAAAAGAAAGATACCAAATAACAAAAGGTATGAATCTGGAACTTTATAATTCGATAACTATAACAGTGAAACCATATAAAAGAATAAATAAGAATAAAATAGTAAACAACATGAGTATTTACATGTTTCGGTCCCTTTGTGACCTATTGCACGACAATAACACAACCCCACACCTAAAATTTATTAATTTCTCAAAGGAAAATAGATTGATAGCATATAGGTGTGAAGCAATAAACAACAAAAATATAAAGAAGCGCTAAAGAAAAAAAATATAACCAAGAAAAAAGGAGAAGGTCACAACACCAGATGTTTTAGTCAGGCTATTCATATCTCTTCAAGCAGTGGATCTACAATAGATCCACATTGTAAAAAAGATCTACATTGAGCATCAAATATAGATACACTGAGGTTAGAGCTCATTGGATCTGAACTCCCATTGTTAGCAACCACAGATCTGGAGCAACACAATCAGAAACTACTAATCTTGAGGCGTTGTGGTCAGAAACCACATATCTGGAGTAGTCGGGACCAGAAAACACCAGATCTAGACTCCCAAAGCTAGATAAGAAAGATACAAGGGTGGAAGAATCCCATCAATAGATAGACTGATAGTAATGGTAGCATCTTCTCTAGTTGTTCTGATGACAATGGAAACATCATATTTCAAATCTATCTACGCAATAGATCTTCAAGGTGAGCCAAAGACGATCGAACCCACGTAACAACTCATCCAAAGAGAAGTTGACATGAAAACATCTACTGAATAGAACCTTCAGTGCACCATGATACCGCCCAACCCAAATGGATGGTTGGGATCAATTGGGCATCAACCTTGATCAGTAGCCAAAATGAAATCCTGAGTGATAAGTATATTTCATCCATACATTTTAGAGTGTTTTAATATATAGATTTTGTATTTGATGGATTAATCTTAAAAATTTGTGATTGTATTGACTTTATTTATGTTTTATGGAAGGAAACATTGAATATGTGAAAAAATAATGAAAAGAGGTCTAAAATGGATCCAAAAGGCACTTCACACCGTGAGCGAAGCGAAGCGGTGCGACATCAATGTTTTGAGGAATACCAGAGTTGTAAATTCTAAAGTAGATCACCTACATGACATATAGTTTTAGATTGTGATATGCTGCAGATTTCTTTGAACTAGTCATGATGAGAATACATGTTGTGAGCGACCGGTACACATCATGTAACCCCAGTACATGACGTGACATATTTCAGGACACATTTTCAAAGAAGATTTCAGCGAGATCTACAATGACTGAAGATTGATTAGGTACACGTCATGAGTCCCCAATAAACAATGTGAGGATAATAAAACATAAAATTAATGAATATGATACATGCAAGGTTCACGCGGATGCAGAGACAACACATATCAAGAGCACACAACATGTACCCTCAATACGCGTCGTGATGGAAGTCGATCAGATCTCTTTGAGAACCTATAAATAGAGCCCTTGGCCAAACCCTTTTTCATCATATTCTAGATGGCTGACCACCACCAGATAAAGGTTCTCATCTACTTCACAACTTTCTATACGATTTTAGTTTATTTATTTTTAAACACCCGCTCATGGTTAGCATGAGTGGGTAATTTATTCATGTTAGGGCATGTGTGATGAAGGGGACTTGAATGTATGAGGTATTTTATATTTTAATACAATTGATGTTGATTTTTAATATTTTTTCTTTAACTTTATCCTTTTCCTAATTTATTCTTGCATGACCATTGTGAGTGAGGTTCATGATTGGGTTTAATTTCTTTCTTTGTGAATGACCATTGCCTATATTGAATACATTTTCTTAATATATGATATAGGGACTTGATTTCCACCATGGAAATTGGGTTTGTACCTGAATTATATTTAAATAAGATTTCAGGTTCCCCATCCTTTACAAATTGAAGTACCTATCAATGAGAAAAGGAGATTTGGGATGGAGTGCATTTATCATGACCATTGAATTCACTTGAACCCGATTATGAAAACTACATAATTGTTCATTAATTTTTGTATACCTTGTCATATCATGAAACTAGACTCATTACTACCCGACAACCATTTTATATTTTCTTCTCCCACATTATTCAATAATGCTATTCTCAGTGGTTTAGATTTATTGAAATTAGTTTAGGTTTATTTAATTTAATTAATAATTTATTCAACCCTATCTTTGTGGGTTCAAACTTTTACTTTCAAATCCTATACTACCTTATAGTTTAGCACTTTTTTGATTTGTTTTTATAAATTTCTAAATCCACTAACCCAACAAGAATTAATGACACCTATAGGGCTATCACCGAGTAAAACATGGATTTCCAGGGTGGCAATCTTAAAATTACCAGGCCAATATAATTGGCACAGACAAGAAAACAGTCCCAACAGTACAAAAATAAAACAACCAACATAATAGAAATAAAAAATTGATCAAAATTAATATAATACAATTTCATGTGCTAAAAAAATTAAAATAGTATAATTAATTAAATGGAAAATTCAATATGATAATAAAAAAAATGAATACCCAATTTTCACAAGATCTCTAGTATGTATGTCTTCTTCGAATGCTTATGAAATCAAAATGGATTTAACATTTAAGACAATATTGGACAAGGAAAACTCTCCTAATGTATGATTACCCTCTTGCTCAAATTCTGATGGAGCCCCAACATCTTGGTTCTTCTTATGATTAGAATTAATCTTCTTCTATTCAACATCATCATGAACAGGTTGAAAAATTTTCGGACTCCCAAATCTATTGGTGGCCACCAAAACATGATGATTTTACTTATAGCCTGCCTGAATTGTTAATGTGACACCAGATGGGTAGAAGCTTGAGCCCGTATTCAGACGAGTAAAAAACCGATCAAACATATCTCCATCCACAGAAGCCTCCTGGAGAATGTGAATTAAGACTTCATAATTTTTTATCATATTAAATTTTGGTTTAATGTATATTCTTCCATTTTATTATACATGCTGGATATTTATTATGATTGGGCTTGTTTTTTTATTGGGCCTTTTTTATTGGGTCAGATGTTTTTTTGGCCTTATTCTCTTCATGCCTCTTGACATGATGAAAGTGTATATTTTGTTGGGAGCTTCTATTTACACCACTTATTATTCTTTCTTCCCCTCTGCATCAAGCCATTCATGTGTTTCTATGGCTTTTCGAGCTGTTATGGTTTGTTCAGATAATATCTTTCACCCTTTCTTATTGGCACCCATGGATTGGGCATGCAGTTTCAAGGAATCAATCAGCATCAGGGGTTTCATCACCCCTACACATTGGTTCCCTAGAAATTACAATTCAAATCCTTCTCTACATCTTGGCTCTCTCGGTTTCACAGGAGAAACCCTAGCTCACCATCTCTTCTATTGTCTTTCTAGATCTCTATCTAGGCTTGTTGACCTCCCTAACTTCACCTCATGCCCATTTTGTGGTGGAGGATATGTCTTTCCTCATTGGAAGAAGTGAAACCCCTTTGGAGACAACTCATGGAACCTAGAAGGAGTAATTAGAGATGTAACCACTTAATCTAGGAGACCACAATGCATCCAGCTGAAGCTTAAAGAGACTAGGACTTCTGAAAGGATTGTCGTCCAACATTGTAAGTATTGACCTTCTATTTCATTTTATTTTCATTTTGTAAATCTTTTTTACCTACTTCTTGTATCTTTCTTTCTTACTAGACTGCATCTCTTGTAGAATTTTTAGTTTCCTTTTGAGAAGTAATAAAATCATGTATGTGTGTGGAGTTCTTGCCATGAAATAGGTCCCACATGGGATCAAATCTTGTTAAATACTCATGTTCATTTAAAAATTTTGTTAATTCTTTTATTTGGTATTCTATTCTAGAATTATCATTATCGTTCTGTGGTTTCTGGTTTTATTTATACTACCCTTCAACTACAAAACGTGGTATCAGAGCCTCTCTGGCTTACTGTGGTTTTTGTTTTCAATTACTACTTTACGTTCCATAATATTGTTTATAGTGTTCTATTTATAGTTTCATTAATTCAGGTTTTCTTGTCTTTATTTTCAGTGTTCATATCTCTGTTTAATTTCTATATATTTAATTGATTTCTGTTTATTATTGAAACCATTGAATTAATTGAAATTATCAGTATTTCGTTTCTCTAGGTGCATGTATACCCAGTGATATTTGTTGGTTCTTGGGGGCATATGCCTAATGTTGTCCCTAACCACTCGATATCCACTAATTTAGATAAACATGTCTACAATTCAATACAAAATCGAGAATTTTGATGGATATAATGATTTCAATTTATGGAGAATTAAAATGAGGGAATTTCTTATTGAACAAGGTTTAATTGATGCCCTATCTAGGCCTATGAAACCCAGTACAACTATTAATGAAACTGGCCAAACCATTACAGAGTACCAATAAGTTCCCCCTGACATACTTGTTAAGGCCCATAGTTTCTTTTTTTCTTTCCTTAAGCGATAAGGTCCTTAGAGAAGTGGTTTATGAGTCTACTGCTACTGGAATCTATCTTAAACTTGAAAAAATTAAACATGACTACCTCATTAGTAGGAAGACTTTACAAGCATCGTATGTTCACAATTAAAATGAAGCCTGGTACCTCTATAAAAACCCATTTAGATGAATTTAATAGTCTTGTTAGACCTAGCCAATATTAATGTTGCTATAGTTGATGAGGTTCAGGTGGTGTTCCTCTTAATCTATCTTGACCATAGTTACAACACACTTGTCGAGACCATCATGTTTGGTCGAGACTCTATAACTTTAGAAGAACTTAAATCAGCCCTTCTGTCTAAGTAACTTCATTCTAGATCTAAGATAAAATGTGAGGCTGAGAGTTTGTTTAACATGGGAAGACCACAAATTAAAGGTAAAAAGAAATAGTTCAATAGAGGCAAAAGTAATATTAGTAAAGAACCCAAAATGAGGACTAGTTCCAAAGATATAAAATTCACGTGATTCCACTATGGTAAACTCGGGGACATTAAAACCGAGTGTATCAAGCTTAAGCGTGATTTAAAACACAAACAACCCACTGAAAAGTATCTTCTAGATGACCCAGGCTATGACACTACTGAAGTCCTAAATCACTACTGGAAATGGGGTCTATCCCCATGCACCTATTCCCACGGTTCTTTAAACCGTGGGGATAGTATGTTTTTTTGCTGTTTATACCCACGGTTTTATTAAAACCGTGGGTATTAATTTTTTTTTCGAGCCCTTGTATCGGGCTCCTCCTTAATCTCTCCTCAAATCCGCGACGCATCGAGCTCTACCCTACCTCCCCAAGCCGCGACGCCGCTCCCCGACCACTGACTCCCGACCCTCCCCTCTCCTCTCCGACTCCCCTCCCCGGCCTCAGACTCCCCTCCCCGGCCTCCAACCCCGGGCTCCGACTCCCGGCTCCACCTCCCGGCTCCCGACTCGCGGCTCCCGACTCGCGGCTCCCGACTCGCAGCTCCCGATTCGCGGCTCCCGGCTCCCGACTCCCGGCTCTCGACTCCCGGCTCGGCCTCCCGGCTCACGACCTGGACCTCCCGGCCTTCTCAGTAGTGATTTTTTTTATGCTGGAGTCCCAGATTTCCTGGTAATTTCTTAGTCTTGGTTGATTTCCCATAATTTCATCATATTACCTCTTGATAATCAATTAGTGTTGTAGTCAAAGGTAGCAGTTGATGCATTCATAGGTTAATGGAGTGGTTTGATTCTAAATTTTTTTAAGCAATTTCATTTTTTATGATGGAATACTAAAAGATGAATGATATAAATATCCTGATTATCAAACCCAGTGAGAATATTTCCCCAAATTAATTTAGCATTGATAATCCTAAGATGCACTATTTTGGCCTTAAAATAGTATATATGAAGGTATGTACATACACATGTTGAGCAGTTCCGGGTGGTTGTTTATAAATCTATCAAGTTTCAGGTGTTGGTTTGGTTCCTCTTTGAGGAAGGGTACCCTTCCAATTCCTCAAATTTATTAATGCATTAATTAGTTTCTTACTACACTTTTTCTTTGTTTTTAGTTAATGCAGTGAATACATTAGATTAAATTCCTCTTAATCTTGAATTTAGTATGTTTCATGATTTAAGAGTTAAAGGTAATAAATGATTGTTTCATAAGAAATATCATGTTTATATATTAAAACCCCTCCAACGGAGGTGCGCTGTCTTCAAGTTAAAAAACAATTATTAGACTTTTAGGATTTATTGTCTTGTTGTACTGATATTTCTTTATGAATTGATGTTATGTTTGAATTATGTCATATATGACCCCTAATGGAATTAAAAAAACTAAGTTTTCCTTTTTAAATGATTAAATAACCAAGGAACCGTTTAAGTTCTTTGACCGGTTTTTATATTGGAATTACCCATGTAGAATTGTTTCCCATAATTTTCATTTTGGTATGTTGACATGTTTGAGCCACCATTCGGTGAGCCTTAGATTTAAATTTCTAAGGGTATGATTTTCTATATTAAATGGCTTGAATTATCTTTTGAATTTCAGAATGGAAATTACCCTGTATGCACAGCATTTAACCCGCCTAATGTAAGTGCTTCAATGTAATAATTAAATGTGAAATAGAAATTGTAAAGTATACTAAGTACATGAATTAGCCGTATTAGATGTAATTGAAAAATATGTTGCGTATTCATAGAACCCCTTACCATGTTAATGGAAGGTACCAGAGTGAACCTTGATTATTGAAAATGCCTTAAATGGATTAAATGAGTGGTTTCAAGCTACATGGCCTTGTCACACTAATGAAAGGCTAGGGTTGAACAAAATTGACTTATTGATTAATTATTACTTGATTAAAGGGTTTCATGCTACTTGGCCTTGTAACACTAATCAAAGGAAAGGCTTGAACCAAATGGAATATTATATGAATTCAATATCAAAGTAGGTGTGGCCTGACTCAAGCTCACCTTGGATACTTGAGAGAAAGCCTTGAGCACTCAAGGACCCTATTCCGAATTCAAGGATACAACTTTCTTAGGTTGAGACCTACATAGAACCTGATCCTTGTCTAACTTTAGATGCCTGGTATGACACCATATAATCCCTCATGTATTACAACAAGATTCCTTAGATACACTCCTTGGTTCTAGAATTGACAAGTAGGTGCCATGGTTAAATCCTAGCCCAATCTTTTCTTAGACCCATTTTACCTTGGATGAACTTCTTAGACTAGATAGTCCTCTTATTGTGGAATTAGTTGGACTGTTATCCTTGGATTACACTCTTACCCCATGTGAGGCTATAGTTATTACTAAGTTTTTGACACTTGAGGTCTATGTTTCCTTGGTTATAACCTTGGAACTTCATTATTAAATATCATTACATGTTTTCTTGTCACATCTTAGAACCTCAATATCTTTCTCATATAAATTATATTTAAACTGGATAAAATTGATTAATGAAATGGTTACACATACTGACACCAGTCAAAGGCTAAAGAAGGTATAACTGCTATGTGTCCCATAGGAACCTGTACGGGTGATGTTTATTTATCTATCTATTATTATTCTATATACCAGTGAACTATATATTTTATACTGCACTATCTAGATTGGGCTGGACATCAGTGGTTCCATCCTATTATTATTTATATCTCACACCCTACTCAGGCCGCTATTACATTGGGATACTCGAGTATACTTTCATTTTCTCAGGACCTTGGACCTTGCTTTTCAATGTATGCTTGTAACTAGAGTTAGGAGAAAAGGACTGAGTTGGATCTCGGGATGCTCAAGGAGATCGCCCATGGGGTTTTGATGTGACTTTATTATTATTTTATTTTATTGAAAATAATTATGTAATGTTTACTACTTTTAGATATGTATCATTACCATGTCATGCATTCATCTGTTGTTTAAACTACCATTGACCACTTTAATTCAGTTATAATAATATTTATCTTATGCTGCTTTGTCATTTATTTACTACCTCTTTCATTGTTGATTGTTATTTATTCAATTTTACCACTGTGTATATGTGATAAGAGGGTATAGTCCCCACTATCACCTCTCGAGACCCTCACTAAAAGTCAAAAACCTCTAACGTATGGGGAGACTCACCAGCCCCCCTGCCCTACACAACCTCTCCCCCTCCCTCTACTGCACCAGTCCCTCCCCCTCCCCCTTCCCTTGCACCAGCCCCTCCCTTAACCCCCTGCTGCAACATCCCCTCCCCCTGCACCAGCCCCTCCCCCTCCCCCCTCTTGCACCAGCCCCTCCCCCTACCATGCACCAGCCCATCCCCCCCACCAGCCCCTACCCCCCCCCCCCACTACACCAGCCAGCCCCTCCCCCTCCCCCCTTCCCTTACATCAGCCCCTCCCCCCCCCCACACTGCACCCCCACCAGCCCCTTACCCCATGCTTCCCCAGCCCCACCACCAGCCCCTCCCCCTCCCACTTTCCCTGCTGCACTGGCCCCTCCCCCTTTCCTTGCTGCACCAACCAACCCTCTCCTCTTGTCATTAAATACTTGTCATTAAATATGTTTTGCTAGCTACTATTATGCTTTGATTGATTTAATAATAAAATTGATTGTAATGATTTTTTTAAATATGATTTACATTGTTGATTGAATGATAATTTTTTTTCTTGTTATAGAATGGATAGAAGCTGGATGTATCGTACCGATCGGATTTCAACCGAGTTTCAAAATAATTTGGAGAATTTTTTAGATTTTGCATTTAGCAATGCGTTAGATGGAGGTTGTATACAGTGTCCCTGCTATAATTGTGTTGGAAGACCATGGTTAAGACGAGAAGAAGTTAGTTACCATTTAACGAAATTTGGATTTCAAGCAAACTATAATGTTTGGTTTCACCATGGAGAGACGAGTCAATCTTCGACTGTTCATAAACGAAATGAACGAAGTGACATGGAGAATTTGATATTTGATCGGTTTCCATATGTGCATCATTCCGAGAGAGATAGCATGCCGGTGCAAGAAGACAATGATATCAGTACACATGAGGAAAATGCTGAAAATGATGATGTTGACATAGTGAAAAATTTATTGGATGATGCCAGAACTCCAGTATATCAAGAATGTACTAGAATGACCAAGTTGGAATTTTTAATGCGGTTATATCATGGGAAAACTATGTATGGGATTTCTAATACTGCCATTGATTATATTCTTACATTTTTGAAGGACTTGCTTCCTGATGGTGCAGATATTCCCTCAAATCATTACATGGCATGGAAGTTAATTAAGCAGCTTGGATTTGCTACTAATAAAGTCCATGATTGTCCGAAAGATTGCAGTTTATTTTTGGAGGAAACAGCTGACCGTAATGACTGTAAAGACTGTGGTACATCTCGATGGAAGACAAATGCAGATGGAACACCGTCTCGTGTGCCACAGAAAGTCATGTGGCACTTTCCATTGATTCCCAGACTTCAAAATCTATTCATGTCTCCAGAAATCTCAGACAATATGCGATGGCACGATGTTGAGAGAATTAAAGGAAATGATGAGCTGGTCCATCCAGCAGATGGATTAGCATGGCGGACATTTGACGCACAACATCCTGATTTTGCAGCTGAGGTGCGTAATGTCAGATTGGGCCTATCATGTGATGGTTTTAATCTGTTTGGTCAGATGCTTACTGCTCATAGCACGTGGCCGGTTTTTATTCATGTTTATAATCTTCCTCCGTGGATGTGTATGAAAAAACCTTTCACTTTCTTGAGTATACTGATATCTGGACCTTCGGATCCTGGTAATGACATAGATGTATACTTGCAGCCTTTAATAAAAGAGTTGAAACAACTTTGGGATTTAGGTGTGCAGACATTTGATGCTTCTTCAAAGAATACGTTTCAGATGCGTGCTGCCCTTCTATGGACCATAAATGATTTCCCTGCCTATGCAATGATGTCTGGGTGGAGCACGAAGGGAAAACTTTCATGTCCCGTTTGTATGAAGAATACACGATCGAGAAGGCTTAAATATCGTCGTAGTTTCAGTTTCATGGGGCATCGCCGATTCTTGCCAATGGATCATCAATACAGGAAGAATCGTCGGAGGTTTGATAATAATGTTGACACTGAAGAACCACCTCAACGTATGTCAGGAAATGATGTGCTTGATGAATTGAAAGATTTCAGCTTTTCATTAGGAAAAGGTCATTTGACATCTCAAGAGAGGAAGAATGCTGATACTGAAGTCATTTACAATTGGAAAAAGAGAAGTATTTTTTTTGTGTTGCCATATTGGTCTACTAATTTGTTACGTCATTGTTTAGACGTAATGCATATTGAGAAAAATATATGTGAAATGTTGCTTGCAATTCTTTTGAATATTAAGGGGAAGACCAAAGATGACTTCCGATCTCGTCGGGATTTATTGGATTGGGGTATTCGACCAGAACTACATCCTGTTTGTATCGGTGAAAACAAATGGAAAGTTCCCTGTGCTTCTTATGTGATGACACAGGCAGAGAAAGATCAATTTCTGGCAGTATTGGAGAATATTAAGGTTCCAGACGGCTATTCCAGCAACATATCTAAACGAGTCAACAGAAGACATTTGAAATTGAAATCCCTAAAAACTCATGATTACCACATCCTTCTTCATGAATTGATTCCAATAGAAATTCGACATTTGCTATCCAATAATGTAAGGGTGGCAGTGATTCGGTTGTGTCATTTTTTTAGAGACCTTTGTGCTAAAAGGTTATCCAAATCATTGTTGATAAAAATGCAGCAAGAGGCACCATTAATTCTGTGTGAGTTGGAAATTTTTTTTCCTCCATCCTTTTTCACTTGCATGCTGCATTTAACAGTTCATCTTCCAACTGAGACACTTCTTGGGGGACCAGTTGCTTTTCGGTGGATGTATCCCACTGAAAGAAATATGTGCACAATGAAATCATATGTCCGAAATAAGAATTATCCTGAAGGTTCCATTGTGAGGAGTTATCTGGCCCAAGAATGTATGTATTTTTGTTCAATGTATTTGTCTGATGTGAGAACAAGACATAATCGACCAATGAGAAATGAAGATGAGCAGTATGAGGAAATTCAACCCTCGTTTCCATCTCTTCCCCAAACAGGTGGAATTGTCGGGTCATATACATTGGTTACATTGAGCTCTGAAGAGCGGAATATGGCACATCGTACAGTCTTGTTTAATTGTGGTTTGTTCGATGCCTATATCAAGTAAGTAATTTGAATATATATATGTTATCTCATATGATATCATATCACATATACCTTATACTTTTATTGTCATTTTATGTAGAGAACATAAACAAATTATAAGTAGAGTTCATCGGTCTTTGTCGTTGAGAAGGAGAGAGGCTATGCATAGCCAAGAGTTCCCAGCTTGGTTGAAATCAAAGGTATGACCATTACATTAAATACCTTAAAATATAGATATATATTTAAATATATTACTCATGTATTCTAGGTATTGAGTTTACCTGCTGACTTCATTTCTCAAGAATTAAGAACGTTGGATTTTGGTCCCAATTCTTTGGTTCGTTACTGCAAATCTTTAATAATCAATGGATACAAATTTGTTACAACTGATAAAGCGGTGAAAATGAGAACACAGCATCATGGCATTATGTTAATTGCTAGAACGGATTGTTATGCCAGTGCATCTGATAGTCGACCTCGATATGAAGATGTGTATTATTATGGACTGGTTGAGAAAATATTGTTATTGGATTACTACTCTCGAGGTCGAGTCACTATGATGAAATGTAAATGGTTTGATTCAATGACGCGCCATGGTACATTTATTGATGATTGCGGATTTAGAGTTATTGACATGAGTCGATTCCTGCATACCGATGAACCATACATTTTGGCATCAATGGCAAAACAAGTGTTTTATGTGAAAGATCATCTGAACCCTGATTACGGCGTCATTAATGAAGTAATCCCAAGACATATTTTTCATGATGCTGGGGATGAAATTGTCACCATTGACGCCCCCATCGGTGTTAGCCAAAATATTGCATTTGATGACACAAATTGTCCCATTGTGAGGGATGATGTTGAACCTGAGGTAGTGGAGGGTAATATATAAAAGCAACCATATATATTCAGAGTTCATTCAGTTTACCTTGACGTGAGTTTCTCAGGTTGGTACTAATTTAATTACTTTAATTTACTTTTAGTTTGAAATGATATGTCTGTTTTAGTAATGTTTGGTTTCGTTTCATTTAATTCTATTTCTTTCAATTCAGAAATGTGGTTTTAAAATGTGGTTTTAAAAATTGTATAACTTGGTTGTAAATTATCATTACTGAAAGATGTTATGACATTTTTTAAGTAGTATCTATGATTTGTAAAAATTGTTGCTAAAAAATATTTATTTCATTCTTATGCAGATTATGAAGAAAACTACAGAAGCTCGCAAGAAGAGATTATTTGATGCTGATCCTGTTAGACGTGAGCGCGAGTTGTCTTCAGTGAGTATATTAATTTAAATATTTATCTTCTGCATTACAAATAATATCAAGTTCATATTTTTGATCCAATTTTTTTAGGGACATGTAACTCCAGAGAATCCTCTTCCCAGTATGGGACCGAGTAGGGATCCTCCCAGACCTAGGCGGAGCTCCCGTCTTACCACTCCCCACACTGACCCATTAGTGGACATCCCATCTACCACACATGTCCGCCCTCCGCTTGAGACCCCTGGGATGTTCCCATACATGCCGCCATCATCATCCCATTTACCCTCTTTTTCCCATTCCATGTCCACGCCGACTCGACCGATGTTCTCACCTGCACAGTTTTCATATCCATTCATGTATCCCCAGACCTACTATGCATATTCTGACATGTCTACGCCACATCCTTTTCCTACCATCCATCCTACACATATTGAGTCTGTTCCTTCATTTTCCACTCCTGTTCATGAAGATCAGCCGGAGCATGCTGTGGAACAGATACTTCCTTCGGAGGATGCTGATCCAGCACAGTCTACGGATGCCTCACAGCCTATTCAGGAGCCTGCATCAGGTTTTTTTATTATAAATGTTTCAAATTATAGCATTTCACTTTTTTTCTATTGTATTGTCACCTAACTCTTCTCTTTTCACCTCTTATCTTATTTAGTGGGATCTTCTAGTAGGCGACGTGGGCGCACTTGAATGCGGGATGCTTGGAATCGTGAAACTCAGATTATGGTGGATTACAATTCTCAAAATCAAATGGTAGGTAAAAATGCTAAGGAGTGTAGAAGTTTCATGGCTACTTTAGCCAAATATCATGATATCGTTCCGGTGGAACTGGTCTCATGGAGACATATCAGTGCCGACATCAAGGATAGGGCATGGGCGCAGATATGGGTACGAAAATTTTATAAATTTATATTGATATTAGTAATGTATTTATATGACTTAACATGTTTGTTGCAGAGTCGATTTAACTTTCCTAACGGTGAAGATGCCAAAGCTGCTAGGTTGAGTGATCTTGGAGAGTATTGGCGGTCATACAAGTATGAGTTACATATTGGTTGGAGGAGCAGAGTGGGTACTGAGTTAGAGGGTGTACCCACAAACCCTGACTGTCCAAAAAGTCAATATCAAAAAATGACCGCACATTGGAATACTGAACAGTATAAGGTACTACCCATCTTTACTGTTTTTTATATAAAATTTAATTTTTATTACTTGTATTGTTTTTTTGTTTCTTAGGAAGTGTCAGCGAAAAACAAAAAAAACAAAGATGAAATGACATATCTACACACATTGGGGCGCACTACAATGCCCGATAAAGAGAAGCGGCTGGTACGTTCATCTGAATTAAAATAATGTCTTTATTTATAACATGTCATCATAACTTATTCATTCTTTCCCTTGGTTAGTCCATGTCTTTACCTCAATGTTTGTGGGTCTTTGTTGCAACTCACTTCAATCCAATATTTTTCATTTATCATATATGGTTGTAATTCAAATTTGTGCACTTCTTATATGCAGCAAGCTGAATTGGGCATTGAAGGTCCTGTACCTCGTGCCAAATTATTCTGCTTCCGTAGGAAAAAAAAAGATGGAACTGCAGTTAATTCACAAACACAAGATAAAATTGTAAGTTTGTTTATTTATATTTCAAACATTTATACGAAATTCATAATTTAATATGTTTATAATTTCAACAGTCTGCCTTGGAGGCCATGGATGAGAAGGAAGCTGACAACTTAGGGCCAAATGATCATTTCAGTCAGGTGTTAGGTGTGGAGCATCCAGGAAGAGTCCGTTGTAGACCAGGCAAAAACATTGTCCCCTCTAGGTATTGGTCATCATCAGAATCCTCTAAGGCCTCTGAGTTGGAAAGTGCGCGTGATGAATTAGCTGCGACAAAGAAAATAGTATTAGAGGAGCGTGAAAAAAGTAAGCTGATGAATGAACATTTCATGAAAGCTCTGTCAGTTTTGAGTCAGTCACTACCATCAGAGGTTGCTGCCACTTTTCATTCATGTATGACATCAATGAGCTCTTTAAATAATGCCTCGGGTGATTCCCATGAGGGTCCTAGTGGCGATAACGGTGGTGGCGATAGAGCTGACGAGGATGTTGCTGATGATGTTGTTGGTGATGAGATTGCTGATGATGATGCTGACGGTGCGGTTGGTGATGATGTTGCTGTCGATGTTGCTACTGATGATGATGATGCTGGACATGAGGATGACAGTGATGGCGATGGGGGGGATATTAATCCCCTCCATTTTTGACTTAGCATAGAGACGTGTGTTGGAGTTTAATGTTTTTTTTGTATTGGTGGACTGCTTGTATGTGAATTTCTTTATGCAATGAAATGAATTTTGGATTATGTTTTCATCAGGGGTGTTATTTGTCAGTTATTTAGGTAATTTTTACATGCCATTCTGTTTACTCCTTGTTTTTTCATGAACTTTCTGCAGGGGGAGGTGGGGGGGGTGGGCAGGGGGGGAGGGGAGGAGGGGGGCTGGGCAGTGGGAGGGCTGGACAGGGGGGGAGGGGAGGGGGAGGGGGAGGGGGGAGGGGCAGTGGGGGGCTGGGCAGTGGGGGGCTGGGAAGTGGGGGGGAGGGCTGGGCAGGGGGGGGGGGGGAGGTGGAGGGGGGAGGGGGTGGCTGGGCAGGGGGGGAGGGGGGGGGGGTGCTGGGCAGTGGGGAGGGGAGGGGGGTGGCTGGGCAGGGGGGGAGGGGGGGGGGGGGCTGGGCAGGGGAGGAGGGGGGGGGGGGGGGCTGGGCAGGGGGGAGGGGGGGGGTGGGCAGTGGGAGGGCTGGGCAGGGGGGGAGGGGGGAGGGGCAGTGGGGGGCTGGCCAGTGGGCGGGCTGGGGAGGTGGAAAAATAGGTTTAAAGATGACGTACATAGATCAACCTGATGTTTGAAGTAGTTCTCTGTGGAATTTGAGTTCAAGATATTTCTTGAGATTTCAAAAATGGTTTTTTGTAATAAATATCTCATTATAAGTCATTTAATAACCAATTAAAATAATTTTAATAAATGAATAAAGTCATTCATATTTCTAAGAGAAGGTATGATTTTTAGTAGTATTTTAAATTCAAATTCCAAATGCACTAATTGTTTTGAATATCACACTTTATCTGGTGATATTTCTGGATCTATTTGACCACGATCAAATCACATTCTTATTTATTCTCAACTAGTTTAGTGTGCAAGGATGTATACATACATGTTTTGATCTACTGCTACTAATAACAAAATTTCTTTATGCAATTTCTTCTTTCATTTTTTCTACTTTTTTTCAGCATTTGTTTTAGTTCTATATGACATTTCATTGCTTATGAGTCTTATATATTCATTAATAATAATTCATGGTTTTATTTGTTGCATGTACAGATTGTAGCAAATTAAAGTATGATTAGAAATTAGTGGTTTGCCATTCGATCTTATCAAGGTGAGCTGACAAATCTATGTGCCAATCTAACACGGCATTTGAGCTTATTCATGCATGACTCATCAATGTGAATTCTTCTTTGAGTTATGAGTCTAGCTGAAACGCACTTTAGATATTGGAATCATTGAACACACATGCATTCTGAATGTCCAATTTTTTTTCCTGCTCGGTCATTGGTTTTAATCTAGCTTCTTTCATTTGGTTGGCATTTCCCATCACTTTTGTGCTGAATATGTTTTCCATCTATTGTTTGAACAGTTGAAACTGTTTGAATGGTTATGTATGTAGTATGTGGGTGTGTCTCGATACGTTCTGTTTGACCAAGTCTATCCTATCCCCTTATCTCCTTAGGATCCGAATTTGGTAAGTGTTTTCTCATAATGGAATTGAAATATTATGGTGTTCCCAGGAATAATCAGTTTTCTTCTTCATTATATCACTTCATCTTTATTTGAGTAGTGGGGAGGGGTGCTGGGTAGTGGGGGAGGGTGGGGGGGGCTGGGCAGTGGGGGGGGGGTGCTGGGGAGGGGGGGGGGGGTGCTGGGCAGTGGGGAGGGGGGGGGGGCTGGGCAGTGGGGAGGGGGGGGGGGGCTGGGCAGTGGGGAGGGGGGGGGGGGGCTGGGCAGTGGGGAGGGGGGGGGGGCTGGGCAGTGGGGAGGGGGGGGGGGGTGCTGGGGAGGGGGGGGGGGGTGCTGGGCAGTGGGGAGGGGGGGTGCTGGGCAGTGGGGAGGGGGGGGGGTGCTGGTGCTGGGGAGGTGGGGGGGGGGGTGCTGGGCAGTGGGGAGGGGTGCTGGGCAGTGGGGAGGGGGGGGGGGGGTGCTGGGGAGGGGGGAGGGGTGCTGGGCAATGGGGAGGGGTGCTGGGCAGTGGGGAGGGGGGGGGGGGGGGTTGGGCAGTGGGGAGGGGGGGGGTGCTGGTGCTGGGGAGGGGGGGGGGTGCTGGGCAGTGGGGAGGGGTGCTGGGCAGTGGGGAGGGGGGGGGTGCTGGGGAGGGGGGAGGGGTGCTGGGCAGTGGGGAGGGGTGCTGGGCAGTGGGGAGGGGGGGGGTGCTGGGCAGTGGGGAGGGGGGGGGGGGCTGGGCAGTGGGGAGGGGGGGGGGGGGTGCTGGGCAGTGGACTTCTTGTATGTAAATTTATTTATGAAATGAAATGCATTTTGGATTATATTTTCATCAGGGTTGTTATTTGAAGTGTATCGACCTGAGCTCTGATATATATAATATCAGTCTGAAGAGTGCCAACCTGAGCTCTCATATATAATATCGGTCTCTCTAACAGTGTGTTATGCCCCTTCATAATGTTTCCCATGCATGATTTTCAAAAGATTTGGCCAGCCCATATGGCGAAACCATGTCCAATGTATATTTCGGGTAAAATTACAATTTCTTTTAACACCGATTTATGTTTTTCTTCACTGTAAGAGGTGTAAGAGGTGATGGTTGATTGACAATTTCTACACATATTGATTTACAAATTCTGTTTAGACTGTTTGAAAATTTCTGTTATTTGGGTTGTCTGAATAGAACTTAGACATGTATGTTTCCATATGGTTCTTACAAGGGTTCCAGATTTGACAGATTATTTTCTAAAACATGCCTGTTATTGGTTATATTCTGATTTGTATTACAGTTAGTTTTCAAATATCGTTCAACCTATTATCATTTTTTTTCATCTGCTTATCTGACCTTTCAACATTCATTGAATCAATCTATGAATATAAAGGCATCGAAGCAGTTCATCTTCACATGTAGTGGCATCGAATATATGCAGGTACAATTTATCAGGTCATCTATAATTTTTTTATTAACAATTTAAATTATTATTTCTATTATGTTAATTTTAACAATTCATGATAGGAGCATCAAAATAATATCTCTTCTCCAGGTATAGCAGGGGGAGGGCTGGGCAGTGGGGAGGGAGGGGGAGGGGCTGGGCATAGGGGGAGGGAAGTGGGAGGGGGAGGGGGGTTGGGCAGGGGGGCTGGGCAGGGGGGAGGGCTGGGCAGTGGGGAGGGAGGGGGAGGGGCTGGGAATGGGGGGAGGGGGAGGGGGGATGGGCAGGGAAAGGGCTGGGCAGGGGGGGAGGGGGGGCGGGAGGGGGAGGGGGGCTGGGCAGGGGGAGGGCTAGGCAGGGGGGATTGCTGGGCAGTGGGGAGGGAGGGGGAGGGGCTGGGCATGGGGGGAGGGGGAGGGCTGGGCAGGGGGGAGGGTGAGGGCTGACCAAAACTGAGGTTTCCATCTGACAACACTCACTGAAAACTGCTTACAACACTTATCGCCTATGATAAGTAGTTTGAAAAAATAAATTCTGTTTGTTTTGTTTCTGTAGTAGCAGTTTCACTTTTATTTCAGAAGAAAACCATTTAAGTTGCAGAAAAGTAATTTCTCAATAAGCAATCTGGAAACATCATGCCAGATTGTTCTAATCAGCTGTGGTTTTGGTGTAGCCCGAGTTAGTGGATGGTTTCTTGTGGTCACTTGGCCTGGGGAAATGTTTAATCACATTCAAAGTTGTGGAAGTGAGGGTTATTTATTTTATCTTTTGAATTCAACTCATGTCTACACATTCTTTCTTTTCTGTTTTAATGTTTTCATGTTTTCTAGGTTGACATGGCAGCCCTGTTACACATGGGTGATGGGGATCTTAAGGCTTTGGGAATTCCAATGGTAAATGACTTATTATTCATTCATGTGCTTTGATCATAGGTTTTTAATGTTCATTGTAGGAGGCCAATACTATTTGATATGGGCATTTGATTTCTGTATTAGATTTTTTAAAATTATTTTCTGTTTGCCTCAATTGGAGGTGACAATTTTTAACTTGACATGATATCTGGACATGACATGAGTTAAACAGGTTTGGGTTAGACATAAAGTGGTTCAGGTTGTGAAATACTAGAGAGAGTAAACTGAAAGTTGTCCAATCTACCCTACATTTTTTGATTCCCAAGAAGGTGAGCATCTTTTATTTCAACTATACTGGTTTTCTTGAAGACGCTAAATTGGTGTTCCCATAAGGCCCTGTTTGGTTCCACTTCATTTATTGAATGAAATGAAATAGGATGTTTTGAGGTTGGATGACAAGTGGATGAAATGAAGGACTCAACACTTGAAATATTATCAGATCATCGCATACCATATCCTTGAACTGAACTAGACCTATGTTTTTTAGTCAAGATGCTTTGACGAGGTCCTCTAATTTCCATTGTAAGTGTATTTCCCTTTTCATTTTTCTAATCACAACGGGGGAGAATAATAATATTTTATATGTAGAAGGGAGATATGGATAATATTTTTTTTTCAGAAAATAGAAGGTTATTGATAAAATATTGTGTTATTGAGACTGACCTGGGGTTTTTATGTGGAATCTGTGGGATGATTTTTAGAACTGTATCTGCATTTCTCTGGATGGATCTTTCTGTTCTGATTGAAAGAGTTCGCTGAATTTTTGTTTGACCAGAGTACCTTGACAATTCTCTATTTATTTGTTCTTGGTTATCTTATTTTGAAGTCTGGAAATGCTATCTACTGCTTCACTGGTTTGTAGACAAGGTTTGCAGGATGGACCTTGTTTGAGAATTATGCAGATGATTTCAGACTGATGTTTTTATGTTTCTGGATTTTCTGAGAAGGCATGCAACCAGGATGCTCTAGATGATGGATTTACTTCTCCAGTTCATGTTTGGGATTCTCTTTGAAGCAAAAAGGAACCTGTTTGATTTCTGATGGTATGTTCTTTAAGGTCTCATTTGTATCATCCTTTTGTTCTGATGGTGTAAGTTCTTTGCAGATTCTGTAGGTGCAGAACTGTAGGTCAGAACGGTAGGGAGGTGGAGCTGCAGTTCCTCTACCTGGGGAACAAGTCTGTACCCACGGTTTGGCAAACCGTGGGTACATTTCGGCAGTTTTAATTCAGTATACCCACGGTTTTCAAACCGTGGGTATACATGGGGAGATTTAAATCAGTATACCCACGGTTTCCAAACTGTGGGTATAGATGTCTATACCTACGGTTTTTTAAACCGTGGGTAATGTGAATTTTTCTTCATCTATACCCACGGTTCTATTAAAACCGTGGGTATAGCCCTATTGCGACGGCACTCCAGCCGGCGGTTCTCGAAACCGTGGGTATATCCTATACCCACGGTTTCAAGGGCTATACCCACGGTTTTAAAACCGTGGGTATAGGTTCTATTTCCAGTAGTGAATGTGTCCAACCATACACTCAATCAAGAGTGGGTCTTAGACTCTAACTATTCTTTTCTCATGTGTCCATATAGAGATTATTTTTTAGAGTTGGTTGAAAATGTAGAAGGAGTTTCATCTTAGGGAATAATAAGTGGTGCAAGGTTAAGGAAAAAGGATATGTTCTAATTGAGTTAGATGATCAATCCATCATCACCTTACTTGATGTAAGGTGGGCTCCCAACCTTCAAAGAATCTTAATATCCTTAGGGGTCCTTGATCAAAAGGTATTTACCTTTAGATCAGAAGTTGGATGTATGAAGATCTCTAAAGGATCAAGAAAAATCATAAAAGGATCTCTCACCAATGAGTTATATGTTTTGAATGGAAAGACCCATTTAGAACAATTGAGTAGTGTTTACAATACAAACACTGATAATACTATGCTATGGCATAAATAATTGGGGAATGTAAGCTCCAAATGCTTAGAGAAACTCAAAAATAAGTGGCGATTGAGTGACATCACACATGATAATAATCCATTATGCAAAGATTATGTGATGGGAAAATCCCAAAGGTTGAGTTTCAATAGGTCCTCCTTCAAAGCTTCCATCCCACTTGAATACATCCATTCAGATTTGTGGGGGACAACAAGGACCACCTCTCATGGTGGAGGATCCTATTTCATCACCTTAATTGATGATTTCTCTAGGAATGTTTTGATTTGTTTCTTAAAAAATAAATATGATGTTTTACAAACCTTCAAAACCTAGAAATATTCAGTTGAAACTCAAACTGGGAAGAAAATTAAAACCATTAGAATGGATAATGCACTAGAGTATTTATCTATAGATTTCATTCAGTATTGTGAATCTTAAGGGATTAAGAGGCACATAACTGTTTGGGAAACTACCCAATAGATTTGTCTTGTAGAGACGATGAATAAATCTATTCTTGAAAGATTCCAAAGAATGAATGCATGCTAGGTCCTTCTTAAATATTTTTTGATCGAGGAAATAATCCCTACTGTCTACCTTATCAATAGGTTTCCCTCTTTTGAAAATTAGTTCAAAACACCTGAAGAACTCTGGATTGGTAAGACCCCTTCTCACACCCACTTAAGGGTCATCATATCTACAACCTATAATCATGTAAAGAATGAAAAATTAGAACTCAGAGCCCTCAAATGCATATTCAATGGTTATCCTGAGGGATTTAATGGATACAAACTCTGGGTAGATAAACCAAGATACCAAAATTTCATTATTAGTTGGGATGTGGTCTTCCATGAGTCATACTCTTCTAAGACCAAGATAGCCACACTAGGAAACAATGATCTAAACCTTGATAAGTCCAATTAAGATGATATTCCCACTCATTTTGAGACCGATCTTCAGCCCACTACACCTATTCCTCATCGCAGTGATACAACTGATTCTAAGACCAGTTCTGGTTCAGATTCAGATTATGAACCTCCTACAACTCATCAAGATTATTAGTTAACCCATGATAGGTAAAAAAGAGTCCCTAAACCTCCTTCCACTTTAGCTAGTATGATATGTATCTGTATGAATTTCATGTGGCTCAAGATCTTATTGATGATGATCCTCAATCTTATAGGAAGGTTTTAAAATACAAAGACTCAAAGCAGTGGGTCTTTTCTATGAATAAAGAAATGCAATCCTTAAAGAAGAACCAAACTTGTGATGTTATAAACAATCCAATTAATACTAAAGTAATTGATTCCAAGTGGATCTTCAAAATAAAGTAAGACAACATTGAGTGAAGTAAAATCAAATTTAAAGTTAGGCTCGTTTCCAAGGGCTTCCAACAACGAGAAGGAATTGATTTCTCTGAAATATTTTCCCCTATTGTCAAGAATTATTCTATTTAGATTTTTTTTTGATTTTTATACTTATAATAACATGCATATAGAGTAATTAGATGTTAAAACTACTTTTCTACATGGGGATTTAAAAGAAAAGATTTATATAAAGCCTCCTAATGGTTATCCTACTGAATTCAAACCAAATCAAGTATGCCTTTTGAATAAATCTTTGTATGGAATGAAACAATCCTCTAGGCAGTGGTAATTGAATTTTGATTCATTCATGCTACGTAACAAATTCATTAGGAGTTAGTATGATTCTTTCATTTATTTTAAAGCAACTAAAACATACATAATTTATTTTCTAATGTATGCCGATGAAATGATTATTATTTGAAAAGATATATATTTATTTTCTTCCATTAAATACCAATTGAAAAGAAATATTGAAATGAAGGACTTAGGTACATCTAAGAATATCCTAGGTGTTGAAATCATAAGAGAGACCAAAAAAATTACTTTATCTATCTCATCATGTCTATGTTTTAAATTTTTTAAAGAGGCATATGTTTGAATCCCTAAATCCTGTTAATATCCCTCCCAAACAACATTTTAAATTGTCTTTGACTCAATCCCCTAATTATGTATATCATATTGAATTTAGGTCTAAAATTCCATATGCTAACATAGTCAGTAGCATAATGTATTCAATGATTTTTACTTGAACTGATATTGCATTTTCTATCTGCACTCTAAGTAGGTTTATGGACACTCCAGGGAAGCCACATTAGCATGAACTTAAGTGGATCCTTAGGTATCTTTCTTTTACTTATAATATTTATTTGTTCTATGGTATAAATTTAGATAATACTGAACTTATCTATGTTTTTTTTGATGTTGACTATGCTAGAAATGTTGACAGTCGTAAATCTTTAACCGTTTATGTGTTTACTACTTTTGCGGGTTCCATTAGCTGGAAGTGTAACATGTAATCTATTATTTCACTTTCAACTGTAGAATCTGAATACATTGCTTTAACTGATGTAGTTAAAGAAGACTTGTGAATAATTGATATGTCTTTTGAACTTATTTCTTTATAGTTTCGTTATCAATGTTCATTTTGATTGTCTGTCAACAATTCATTTATCTAAAAATTTAGTTTTCCATTGTATGTCTAAGCACAAAGATATTATATTACATTTTATTAGAGATGTATTATAATATGGAACCATTTATATCAATAAGATACACACTGACATAAACTCAGATAATAGTCTAACTAAAGTTGTGGTTCTATCTAAGTTTAAATTATGTTTAGATATATTAAACTTGGTTCTGGTTCTATGAACCTACGTGCAAGAACATCACCAAATTTTAATTGAAAATGGCTGAGATTTTTGAATTAATACTTCTGATTTTTTTTTTCAAATTAAATTTTGGTTTAATGTATATAATAATTTTTTTTATAAATGCTAGAAATTTATTATGCTTGGTCCTATTTTTCTGTTGGGCCATTTTTTATTGGGCCGAATGGTTATGTGGCCTTATTCCTGGTCCCTTCGGTTGACATGGTGGCAATATGAATTTGTTGGGAGCTTCTATTTCCATAATTTAATATCCTTACCTCCCCTCTACATCTAGTTGCACATGTGTTTCTTTGGATATTTGATCAGCTGTGGTTTGTCTGGATAATCTGTTTCGTCCTTGCTTCATGAAACCCATAGATTGGGCATGTGGTTTTGTGGAATCAATCAACGTCTAGTGGTTTAATAACCTCTATGTGTTGGTTCCCTATGCATCATCATTCGAATCCTTCATTAAAATTTGGTGTTATCAGTTTCATAGGCAAAACCCTAGCTCGCCATCCCTTCCATTGTCTTGTCATATCTATTTCCAGGCTTTTTGACCTTCCCGGTTTCACCTCATGGTTTTTCTATGGTGGAGGTGACATCCTTACTCATTGGAAGAATTGTAGCCCCTTCGGAGACAACTCTCAGAACCCAGAAGGGGGACTTCGAGTCGTAACCACTTGATCCAGGAGACCGCAACCCATCCAACCGAAGTTTGAAGAGATCAAGATTTCCAAAATGATTATCATCCAACACTGTAACTATTGACTTGAGGTTTCATTCCTATTTTCAATTTGGAAATCTTGTTTACCTGCTTTTAGTATATTTATTTCTCACCAGACTGCATCTCTAGTTTCATTTTTGTTTTATTTTTTAGCAGTAATAAAAGCATGCATGTGTGTGGTGTTCTTTCCATGCAGTAGGTCCCCAAAGGGACCAATGCACGCTAAATCCTCCTATTCATTTACTAAATTATTTAATTCTTGCATATGGTATTCTATTTTAGTATTAGAATAATCAAACTCCATAGTTTGAGATTCATTACTTTTTTATTATATGGTAAGTGGTTTTATTTATGCTTTCCTTTGACCACAACAGAGCATCTTCTAGCTCCCATGATCCTCCCTTTTTCCCATACCATCATACATGGATATAGATCCAGTTACATGATGAGAAATGTTCACCCAAGGGCTTTCAACAAATGAAGTATCCTGAGCCCGGTTGCATGTCTGGCCAACCATAACTAAATCTTATTTATGTTTGAGGCCCTCACTAGGCAGTTTTTCTCAATCTATCATGGGTGATTGATACACCTGGATCACTACTTCAACAAAATACGACTGATGATCTAAATTCAAAAATCTTCTTAACCAAGCCTGTGATTGATGTGCCTCCATTATCACCATCTTGGCAAGTCATGACCTCTTGAAGATTACCCACCTCCAACAGAACAATTCTCCAATGGCACTATCTAGTGTCATAGCTAGCAACCTGGACCTCAACATGCTGCACCTTGGAATTACAATGACAACTTAATTTTTTTTGGCAAAGAATAAAAGTCTTCCTCAAGCTCAAATAGACTAGTTGTAAATAAATATTAAAAAGGAATAAATTTTAAACTTTTTTAAATGAATAAATATTAAAAACAAACAAATTATAAAGAAAAATTAAAATTATTAAGGAATAAATAATACTAAATAATATTAAATGAATGAATGTTTCTCCATGGGCATACCCTGGTGGTTATGCCTTTGAGGGGTCTCACGGGAGATCTCAGGGCCGAGTCTCTCTGAGTACCAGTAGGCATAGTAGTTTCTTTGTTTTTTATCATAACCCTACCAGCACTATTGTAATTTGGAGAATGAATGTTAAAATAGAGTGAAATTTAATAATTAAAAATTAGTAAATTGAAAAAATATTAAAAAAATAAAAAAGTGTTATTAAATTTTTAGTTGACTAAAAAAATTAAAAATGAAGACATGTAAAACTGAAAATGAATATATATTAATTATCTAAATCAAATATACACAAAATAATTACATGTTAATGAATAAACATGTATAAATAAATATTAAAAATGGAAAAAATTAAAAAATATTTAACTAATAAAAATAAAAAATGAACAAGTTACAAAAATATTTTAAAAAATAATTAACATTATTAATGAATATATAATATTAAAAATGAATAAATTAAAAAAATTAAATAGTAATAAATAGTATATAATAAATAAAAATACTAAAATTTAATAAAACTTATTAATTAAAAACATAATATATTAAATATATTATTTTAATAAATAAATTTCTAAAATGGATACTAAAAATTTAATAAATTACAAAAATATCGTGTATTTATGTGTTTTTATATTAAATGGAACTAATTATGTATATGTGTTTGAAAAATTAATGTATATGTATATATATAACAAATATATGTTAAATTGAATAAATAATTAACATTTATATAATCTGCATATTAAATTTCCATTAGTCAATACTAATTAATCAATATTCTCAATTCATATTATTTTTTAACTATAAACCATTTTTTTCTATATAAATATTGCAATATGAATATATTTATGTATTCTAAATATTAAATATAATAATGAATAATGTATAAAATAATAATAAAAATTAATAAATTACAAAAATATTAAATGAATAAATATTAATAATGAATAAATTATAAAAAATGTAAAAATACTTAACATTATTAATGAATGAATAATACTAAACAAATAAATGTTAAAAATGAGTTAAATTTCATTAAAAATGAATAGTTTGAAAAAGTATTTATAAATGAATAAGGGTTATTAATTATACAAATTTAAATATATATATTTTGTATATATATATATATAAGCATATTTTTATTGCATAACTCATTTTTAAGGAAACATTATATATATATATATATCAATATGAATATATTTATATATTAAAAACCTTAAATATATTAATTAATAATCATGTAAAAAATAATATTGAAAATGAATAAATTACCACAAATTTTAGATGTATAAATATTAAAAAAGGAATAAATGTTTAAAAAATTTAAAAATACTTAACATTATCAATGAATAAATATTAAATGAATGAATCTTAAAAATGAGTGAAATTTAATTAAAAACTAAATAGATTAAAAAATATAAAAAATTGGATAAGAGTTATTAATTATATAAATTTATAAAAATTAAAAATGAATTATAAATATTAAGAAAATAAAAATTATAAATGAATATATTACAAAAATATTAAATAATTTATTGAGGAAATAAATAATAATAAAAATAAATGAATTAATATATATATATAAGTAATAAATAATATATATTATATAAAAATATAAAAAATGAATAAAATTTAATAATAAATATCATAATATATATTAAATATTAAATAATAATAAATAAAAATATAAAATGATAGAATTAGTAATTTATTAGTTGTGTATGCATGTTTCTATAAAATCGAATAAATTAGGTACATGTAAAATTACCGCATGATATATTAAGTTTAAGTATATATATTTAGCTAATATTTTTATTTAATAAGTAAATATTAATTATTTGATATCTGTGTTAAATTGGAAAAAAACTTTGTTATAAAAAAATGTTATTAAATGTCAATTAATATTAATTTTTAATTGACTTAAAACTAAATATATGACATATATATTAAGTGAAAATATATATTTAGTATTATATAAGTCATATTTAAGAATATATATATATATACATATCAATAGAAATATATTTATTTAAAAAATATGATTTTTAATAAAATATTATTTTTTTCTAAGAAGATCACCTTTTATCAGTGCTAAAACACGCGATGATAAATGTCATTATTATTAGTGCTAAAAAAAGTGTTAATAAATATAACCATTATCAGTTCTATGAGAAAGCATTGATAAAGGTTGTACTTTTGTCAGTTCTTTTCTTAGAGCTAATAAATATATCCTTTATCATCGCTTTTATCTAGGGTTGATAAAAGCACCCCTTTATTAGTTTTTTTAGTGTTGATAAAGGGAACCACACAATATTCATGATTTTGTAGCACTGATTATACATGTGTGTTTATTTGTAGTTGGGGGCTTACCTGAGTGGTAAATGCTCCCTGTAATCCTACATCAGAACCGGGTTCAAATCCGGGTAGGATTAAATTTTTGTAGGTATTGTAGCAGCACAATAGTAGGTACTGTAGCACTGTAGCAGTGTGGGTACTATAGCGAGGTATTATTGTAGTAGTACTGTTCATCTCTAATGGTATTTTAGTTCTCTAGACCTTTGGTCCATCTCGAGGGTGGTGATGCAGGCATGACGTGTAGGTTGTGACGTAGGCATGATGCATGAAGCACCTTCGGGCCATCCAATGGCGAGCCAATGAGCCGTGTAATGGGATTCATGCCCACTGGGTCTTTGGGGAAAATATATATAATGTAATAAAAGCATCTTGATGGTGGGTTATCCATGGGGGGGTATGACCTAACTTTTATTCTTATGTGTGTGTGTGTGTGTGTTTGATTGTAATTTTAACCTCACCTCAAAGATTCACATGGTAGGGTGATGCAGGATGCTGACAACATTCATTCGATTATTCTGGAATTCTTTGGAAACCTTTTCAAGGAAGACTATAACACCCCAACCCTAGAAGCCCGGAGCTGCTGCATTACTTATTACCTTGACATGATTAAAAGGAATGAAATTGTGAAGGAATGATCATTTTATTAGTATTGAAGAAACTAGATACATGCATGTAACTCATATTACATTGGGAAAGGTAACACAATACAACACATAACAAAATCTAAAAAAACTGCATCCATGAGAACTTAATATATGGTGTCCTCCTAATAACCTATTTATGGTAACCAAATGAATGGGGTGAGATTAAATGATCAGTAAGAGTTACTAATAGCGGAATCATGAATAAAAAATAACTGAATCATAAACAATTTGGCATAGTCAATATGGCATGATGAATAAATGAAAAACACGCGCCATTAATAAACTGATAATGAAATTGCATCCATTGGTTTTTTCATTGTGAAAAACTCATGGATAATATTAGATGAAAATGAATAAAGAGAATGATTATTAATTGGACATCATGTATCTGGCACATGATACCACTATATCGTCGAAACAATTTAAATCTGTGGGTAGAAACCCATGTGATTTTTAGAAATAATCTTGAATGGTTTGTCACCAACTGATTTGTCTCATGAGACCTGTCGATGCATCAACGGGATATAGCAGGACCTGCCCATCATTTAAAGTCTAAAGAACTATTTATAAATATATTTAATACAAGTATAATATGCCTTTTAAATATCCGTATATAGTAGAGGATACAGATTCATCAATATTTCCATAGTTAAAACAACATTCTAAATAAACAACGTATGTAAAAGGTTATATGAGTTAAGAAAATAATAATATCCATGAAATAAAAATATGGATATATAATATATTTACAATTTAAAATGAAAAATTATCTCAAATGAGCAAAGGATACACCACATAAAATATATTAGGTGCAAAGTACTAATTAAGTGTCAATGAAATGGAAATTGAGACAAAGTCTCGTACCACGCAATAATCAATCGATTAATATGACCAAAAATTAATAACCACCAAAGGATTAATATAATACCATGAATATAAATATAATCATGATAATATATATCAAATTTAATTACATAATACACCACATGTAAGAAATAAGTGGTGAACAATGGAAATCTCATAGAATTAAAAGTGAGATAAGAAACCCCTTACCTTATGCTCAAAAATGTTCTTTGACTGATCTTAATGACCTGAATAATCAAATTTATAATAATTAATTAATAATTATAGAACCTCCTCAATATTTAATTTATTTCTTATAACCTTATTAGGTTCATTCATGGCCTTTTTCATGGGTTCAAGAGGTTCAATTTTATTATTTTGGAAGCATTTTCATCCTTGATTTTCATGATTGGTTTACTTGTATTCATGAATGGAAGTTCATTTGTAATGTGGTTAAGAATACAGAATTGTTAATATATATTATTAGTGACGTTTAGAAATATATAAATGATCTTATAATGATTTGGGTAACTTACCATGAGGATTACTTGTTTGATAAAAGATAATGATAAACGCTTGGTTTACTTGGTGGTTTTGTGCATAAAGAATTTGTTTTGTTTTATTATTATATATTATCAGTGTATAAGGATTATATAAAATTTAACAATATAAAATAAATATATTCTGATCTGGTTCGACCATAAAAATGGGTTTATGACCAGAATTGAAGATGATAATAGAAATTGAGAACCTGTCATCCTTGAATGTGATAAATTAACACATCTCGGACGGTGTTTACATTTTTAGTATAAGAGGAGGGGGAAAGAGAGATGATGATGACATATTCCATTAGCATAATAAAATTAAAATTCATTTAAGGTAATGAAATTATCATATCATTTGTATAAGGGGATATGATGAAAGAAAAATAAAAGAAACGAACTCAAAATAAAAGAAAAATTGAGAAATCCCTCACGAAAATTCGGCAGCCTAACGACATCACTTAAAAATTCATAAAATAGTTTGATGAGAGAAAGGGGGTATCTCATAACTCTTAGATAATATGGACATAAAGGGGAATATTGAATGACATATCCAAACAGAATCCATTTGAAAATAAAATTGATAACATAAAATGAAAGCTTTAAGAAAAGAGAAGGGTGGTAGATTGCCTTACCTTGTAGAGTAACTCCCAAAACTTGAAGGTTGGTACCCTGGGATGAATACTAGGGAGATAAAACTACCACATATCTGAGAATTATATATTTTAAATAAAATAAAATGAAGGTAATGAGTGGGTATTTATAGTAAATGAGAGGGAGTTTTTTATTAATTTAAAGGGAAGCCTCATTAGTGGTTTCTAAAAAACCATAGGCTTTTACATTGTATTTTCCCCTGGTTTTAGTCACATGGGACACCTCATGTCATATTTTACTATACAAAATTCATCCAGACTTTTATATTAAATATTAAATCATTATGATGTCATTAAACTACCGAAAACTCAAAACAATATTTTTACTATTCACAAAAATTCAAGTATTTTAGAAAAATACCAAAAATTCAGCCAAACTATTTTTTTGAAATGTATAATTCAAAAATTAAATCCATTTTTTGAAAATAATTTTGTAAATATTATTAATTTAATTTTTAAATAAAATCATAATTTATTCAAAAATAACAATTTTAAATCTATAACACATTTTTTTAATACCTTAAAAAATTTATCAATATCTCATTATCTTATAACCTCAAGAAAATACAATATGAATATTATTTAATATTTATAAGGTTCATATTACTATTCACATTACTATTCATAAGGGTATGTTTCTATTCATAAAAAAGCAAGTTGGTTCTATCAGACTCTAAATAACATACTAATCACAACAGTAGATGAATATTTTTTGAAATTTAAAATACAGATATAGAAAATTTAAGTTTAATGGATTGGCTATGACTTTATCCTATAAATAACCAAGTGTTCTTTCATAGAGACTCAGTGCTTCATTCAATATAGGATATCTAATGAATTGAATGTATTTAAGAGAAACATACCAAAAAATGTTTGGGGTTTTATGTTATTCCCACCTTTGGAAATTTCATCCTTAAATTTTTTTGTCATGAATAAATCCCTTCCAAAAAATGTGGCTTGTTATTATTCACAACATCCTTAGGTTCCCAAGTCACTTCCCCCATTTTTTGGTTTCTCCAAATAATCTTTACTAGACCATTTTTTTGATTTCTCAATACCTGCTCCCTTGTGTCTAAAATATCGATAGGTGCTTCACAGTATGACAAATCATGTTCTAGCTCTATTTATTCATATGTGAGTATATGTGTTGGGTCTGACATGAAATTATTTAACAATGACACATTGAACAAGTTATAAACTTTGGAAAGACTATGTGGCATTTCTAAATGGTACGCTACAACTCTGATCTTTTCAAGATTTTTAAATGGTTCTATGTATGTGGGGATTAGTTTCCCTTTCTTACAGAACCATAAGAAACCCTTTCACGGAGATACTTTTAGAAATACATGATCACCTACTTGAAATTCCAAAACCTTTCTCCGGTTTTCAGCATATCTCTTTTTCCTACTTTGGGATACTTTAATATGGGCTTGAATTTTCTTTACCTTTGCAGTTGTCTCTTCGATTAGTTCTCAGCCTAAAAGCTCCCTCTCACAAGTTCATCCCAACAAGTTAGAGTTCAACACCTCTTACCATATAATGATTCATATGGCACCATTTGAATGCTATAATGGAAACTATTATTGTAGGAAAATTCCACCAAAGGTAAGTATTGATCTCACATACCTTGAATGTCAAGAGAGCGTGATCTCAAAATGTAACGACCCAAGAAACTGTGTTTTGAGTAATGAAAAGTTTATATTTCAATGTCATCCATTAAATAAATAATAATAAAATTAACAATGAATTAGTGAATGCATCAAAATGAATGAAAGGGCCTTTTTATTCAAATGAGGAACATTTTGGTGGCTAAAACTCACACTGATCAAACAAGAAGCTTAGCTAACCAAAAATCCCAATTAAAAACCTGATTACAATTATAGGGAGACCGATTAAAACCACAAGAACCCCGGGAAGGTTGTAAGGGTCTTTGGAATCCATCAAAATAAACATAAGCATGTCTAAAGCCACCGCAGCTGTACTGAGCACCAAAGGAATAACACGAACCATCTCCTCCTCCTTCTCCTTCAGTCGCCTTGAGTGTGGGATACCCCGAGACCAGGCTTTTTATAGAACACCTATCTGACCGTTGGACCATAACGGCTATAAATATAACCGTTGGCTCCCCCATGATCCTCTTATCCTCTAATGTTTTAATTTCCAATTGTACCATTGAAGATAAGAATTGATTACCCCCAAAAGGTTCAAAAAGTTAATTATGTTATTTTCTTTAGTATTTAAAGAATGGCATCAATAATAATATAATTAATTTATTTCTTGTTTTCCCAAAATGTGAATTATATTTTATATTGAAAAACGGTGAGAATTAATATTATTATTTTTTCCACTATTTACTATACACGTTTTTTTAACTTGAGCAAGTAAACATTTATTTTATAATTATATTGAATCTGATGGGTTTTTACTTTTTCTAAGAAAATATGTGCTCAAAATCTTGAGTTATATATGTTGTGTCAGAATTTAAATTAAATGTATTATATTTATCTCTAAATTAAATATAAGTAATAATAATAATGAAAATGTTTATAATTTGATTTTTTTATTAATAGTTTTGAGATGATGTCAAATTATGATTTACGTATGTATTTCATAATGTTAATATTCGGATTAATGCACTCTCATTTTTGAATTTGAGAATAATTATCAATATTGTTATGTTAAATGTTAATTGTATTAAATAACATAAATCTTTAATTATGGAAAATTAAGATAATTAATAAAGGAAAAGAAAAATATGGTTTTGATTATGGTGAATTAAGTAATTTACTTGGGTATTAAATGACCTTTGACTTGGAATAAAATAATAAAATTTAGATCAATAATTTCATGTTATTAATGATAGTTTAAATAAAAAGTTTATAACATTTTTACAAAAGAATAAAATAAGAAATGTTTAATATTTTATTAAAGAAACAGCCGCATGTTTTATTTTTTTAAACACCGCATACACCGCGGGCCATTCGATCCAGCACCTCTCCATTAAACCATTCATTTTTTTAAAGCCGCACCACCTTGAGCCGTTCGATCGATCTTCATTTAATCCTAGCCATCCCTCTTTTTCTGGTTTTCTTCATCCCCCACGTTTTCTTCTTCCTCGTACCGCTGTACCAATAGGATATGCAGCGTCTTCTTCTTCCCTAGGCCAGCGAGTGGACCCGGATACCTCCTACTTTCAATGGGTTGGCACCGACACAGCCTCGTTTACCCCGTCGATATCTCCACACAAAGAGAGGCCCTGTCCTTAAGTTTCGGTTTGCACCGAGGAGAGGGAGTTTTGCACTAAGTTTCTTTGGATCTTCGGCCACCTCGTCGTCGTCTCCTACTTCTACCTCTCCTCCTCTCCAAGAGAAGGTAAGGGGACAAGTCTTTCTTCATTTTTTTCTTTTAGCTTCGGTATATATATATACATGTTTATATATATATATCAATATGTATATACACCCGGTGTATACCTGGATGTACGGCCTTGAGAATCCCTCTTCCTGCATGGAGAACCAAATAAGGGTAAGGGAACTCGTGGATCTGGTTTGGTTCGGTTCAGGTATTTCCATATACCTATATACACCATGTGTGTTTATATAGATATATATACATATATATAAGATGATAGATGCAAGTACACACTTTTTTTCACATGTATATAACCCTTGTTTTATTCTGCCCTATGAAAAAATGGAGTTTTCGGGTAATTTTATGAACATATAAGATAATACATATATATGATGCATATAGATATATATGTACATGTGATTATATAAGATGTATATGTACATCTATGTGTGAATATGAGGACGAGCTTATTTATTTGTTTTAAAATTTATCACAATATAACATGAAGATTTATTAAAATTATATTTACCCTTAAAGATTATTACTTCAAGAACAATGCCCAAAACTATTTATATACATGTTTAAGGATTAGTTTGATATCAAAATAATTCTTTCAATTGAAAATTTTCATTTTTCAGTGTTCTTAACAATTCATGTTGTTGTTTTGTGGAAACGTGAATGGTGAATTCCTTAAACGTTTACATGTGTATATATGTATTTATATATATACTCATATTTATGGATTGACCATGTTGTATGCAAGAATTATTTTATGCCAATAAGGGTATTGTGAAAACTATGTTCACATTCATATTTTATGTAAAAGAACTCCATTCATTTTACCAAACATTAATTTTGTTTAATGTATAACATGAGAAATATTATTGAGTATGGTTTAATTTGGTAAACCCATGCACATGTGTATACGCACCTAAATTTATATAGGTATATATATAACCTTGTATCATTATGTTGTCTCTGAATACAAGTTCTTCTTATGATGATTGCAAGCTTTTCAAAGGAAAGGTCATGTTATTTAAAGTGAAAATGAGTTTTTACACAACTATATATATGTTCATGCAGTTTGTATACATATATACATGACTTCCCAAGATGGACCTAATTGCACACTTTATATCCCTAACTGTATAAATATATGTAAATTCACACAGTTTTTAAACAAACATCCACCATACCCATTTATCAGCATGTGTATTAGTTATGAATGACCTTGGTTTTAACTTGGTATTATGATGCTTTGGAATGTTAAAGTTTTTATGTTCATTTCCTTAAAACCCATGTTTTCAATTGTTAAGTTAATTTCTTATGTGTACGGATTTTTAACATGTACGTCTTAGTTTTATTAATGATTGAACTATATTCCTAACTATGAAAACACATGTAAAAAGGGGTTTGATTAAGAATGTATGAATAAAACCCTATGAATGAAAGACCATGTCAAGATATGTGAGGGATGTATTGGACTTAAATGATTATGGACGGGTGCGCCCAGAATTATATAGCGCTCCAATGCATTGGGTAAATTAAGAGTCTCACGAGACGTTATGTGTGACGGTCTCGGCGGTTAGCCTTGGCTTGTGCTACCATGGAAACAGGATGGGAGGTTAGCCTTGACCTGTATTAAGTATGTTTTACGATCTTGACGCAAGGTCTTGACAAAGTCCGACATTATACATTCCCTCTGCATGTGATGATAAATGGTCAACCAGGGGTTAGTTCAACTAACAGGACATCCCCTAGTTGAAAATTCCCTTGACTATGAGAATGAATTTATGAGATATGAACTGTAACATGTGTAGTATGTTGTTATTAGAATTTTATGTGCCAATGAATCATGATATGAATGTTTTCCCTGCTTACACTCAATTTTTTAGAACTGAAGTAATTTTTGGTTGTAAGTTATGCATAATCTATTCTTCACATGCTTGCGCTCTCTGATTTATGTCTTTTTTAAAAACTTCATTTAAGTATGTACTTCTTCACTGTGAAAGTGGTTTTCAAAAGAAAAATGTAGGATTTACATGTTTCAAGAAAATTTAATGTTTTTTTAGTGAAGTGTTTTAAATGACTTCTTTGAGAAAGTGTTTTCTTAAAACATTTTTTAAAACCCCTTACTGGGCATATTTGCTCACCCTACGTTTTTATTTTGAAATTTTCAGGCATGGTTTGTACTAATGAAGTTTACCAGAAGTAGGTGGTTTCCCAGAACCCTGTTCCTCGTGATCTTATGTAGTAATGGGACATGATATATTATTTGTAAATAATGTAATGAAATGTTAGTATATCATGTCTCATAAGGCACCCAGGATCGGGGTCTCTACAGTTGGTATCAGAGGATGGGTTCAGGAAACTCTGGAAAACCAGGTGGTATGAACATATTACTATGATTGACTAAGTAAAAATGTTATAAATTTCAGATGGCTGATGGAAATGTATCTACCAACCTACTGTCACTTCCCACAGACGCTCTAGAGAACATTGTATCTCTAGCTAGCCGTGAGAACTTTATTAATTACGCCCGAATTCTCATGTCATGTAAGCACTTGTATGATGTGTCAAACTCACCTAGGGTGCTTTGTCTTCACCAAGGATTGGGGATGGATTATATCCTAATGATGATGACCCAATTCCCCTCTTATGCACGTCGAGGAAAGTACCATGAGGGACTCTTCTGAGTGTTCACGACTGGCGAAGAATTTGGAACGATACTCGATAACCCCTTCCAAGAATCTGCTGCTACCAGAGACCTCCGAGTGGCTTACCTATGCCAGATTTTGCACTACGGCTTCTGGGGCCAGTTGACGGAATTTGGGGTGTTGGAAGATGAGTCCACCCGATTGTCTCTTAGGCAAGAGGTGTATACTGATGTTTCCCAACTCCATACCCCTCATGCTAAACTCAGGAGGCGCCATATATGTTCTCATGAGTTTAACCCCGTATGTTCAGCTTGTGTGTGGTTTGAAGAGTTAGGGAGTTTTGCCTCTCTTTGTGGTGTTCGTTTAGTAAACTCAGGCTTTGTTATGTAAACTTTTGTGTAAATGAAAGTTTCCTATTTTCTTTCCTGCCTCTACCTTATCAGTGTTGTTACGTGTTTTCTTTCAAATGTTTTTTTAGATGGCTGGCTAAATGAACATCTCATCACTACCCGATGAGTTAGTAGAGGTTATTATGATCAGGACATGCGCAGTGGATTATCCATCCTTTCTCCACCTGCGAGGGTCTTGCCAACGTCTGCTCGATTTAGCTAACAGTCCAGAGATTCTTCGTTTGTGTCAAGGGGATAACCGTGTTTTTCACCTCATTTCCACTGCTCAACTTCCTTATTATAGGCGAAGGGGAAGGTACTACGAAGGCCTCTTCCAGTGTTTTACTTTGGCACAAAACTTTTCCGCCAGAGCTTGCTTCCTCGTAGCTGCCCAGGATGGCCACCTTAGTGCAGCCTATATGTTCCAGGTCTTAAATTTCAGTCTCCTCAATCGCATCAATCCCCTAGATTACCTTGAGCATGATGTTGTCAGGAGAGTTATTAGGGAATTTATCTACTCAGATGTTTCTGATATTTTCACCGCACGAGCCTCCCTTTGGAAGCCTGTGTGCAGTACGCATGAGTAGGAGTACAAGACATACTGTTCAAAGTGTATCTGGGCTAGGGAAACAGAAGAACTATGTACCAACTTTGGTATTCCGTTAACCGAGCCAGACCCCCTGTTTCGGTAATGTTGTACGTTTGGGGTTTCTATTTTTCTTTTATGAGTAGAATTGCGAGGACACAATTCTTTGAAGGGGGAAATAATGTAACGACCCAAGAAACTGTATTTTGAGTAATGAAAATTTTATATTGAAATGTCATCCATTAAAGAAATAATAATAAAAGTAACAATGAATTAGTGAACGCATCAAAATGAATGAAAGGGCCTTTTTATTCAAATGAGGAACATTTTGGTGGCTACAAATCACACTGATCAAACAAGAAGCTTAGCTAACCAAAAATCCCAATTAAAAATCCGATTACAATTATAGGGAGACCGCTTAAAACCACAAGAACCCTGAGAAGGCGGTAAGGGTCTTTGGCATCCATCAAAATAAACATAAGGATGGCCGAAGCCATCGCAGCCGTACTGAGAACCAAAGGAATAACACGAACCATCTCCTCCTCTTTCTCCTTCAGTCACCTTGAGTGTGGGATACCCCAAGACCAAGATTTTTATAGAACACCTATCTGACCGTTGGACCCTAACGTCTATAAATATAACTGTTGGCTCCCCCATGATTCTCTTACACTCTAATGTTTTAATTTCCAATTGTACCGTTGAAGATAAGAATTGATTACCCCTAAAAGGTTCAAAAAGTTAATTATGTTATTTGCTTTAGTATTTAAAGAATGACATCAATAATAATATAATTAATTTATTACCTGTTTTCCCAAAATGTGAGTTATATTTTATATTGCAAAACGGTGAGAATTAATATTTTTTTCCACTATTTACTATACACGTTTTTTAACTTAAGCAAGTAAACATTTATTTTATAATTATATTGAATCTGATGGGTTTTTACTTTGTCTAAGAAAATATGTACTCAAACTCTTGAGTTATATATGTTGCGTCATACTTTAAATTAAATGTATTATATTTATCTCTAAATTAAATATAAGTAATAATAATAATGCAAATGTTTATAATTTGGTCTTTTTATTAACAGTTTTGAGATGATGTCAAATTATGATTTACGTATGTATTTCATAATGTTAATATTTGGATTAATGCACTCTCATTTGAGAATTTGAGAATTATTATCAATATTGTTATGTTAAATGCGTAATTGTATTAAATAACATAAATCTTCAATTATATAAAATTAAGATAATTAATAAAGGAAAATAAAAATATGGTTTTGATAAGGTTGAATTAAGTAATTTACTTGGGTATTAAATGACCTTTGACTTGGAATAAAATAATAAAAGTTAGATCAATAATTTCATGTTATTAATGGTAGTTTAAATAAAAAGTTTATAACAATTTTACAAAAGAATAAAATAACAAATGTTTAATATTTTTTTAAAGAAACAACCGCGTGTTTTCTTTTTTTTGAAACACCACATACACCGCGGGCCATTCGATCCAGCACCTCTCCATCACGCCGTCCATTTTTCTTAAAGCCACACTGCCTTGAGCCGTTCGATCGATCTGTGTTTAATCCCAGTCGTCCCTCTTTTTCTGGTTTTCTTCATCCCCTGCATTTTCTTCTTCCTCGCGCCGCTGTACCAGTAAGATAGGCATCGTCTTCTTCTTCCCTAGGCTGGCGAGTGGACCCTGCTACCTCCTACTTTCTACGGGTTGGCACTAACACGACCTCCTTTACCCCATCGATATCACCACGCAAGGAGAGGCCATGTCCTTAAGTTTCGGTTTGCACCGAGGAGAGGGAGTTTTGCACCGAGTTTCTTTGGATCTTCGGCCACCTCATCATCATCTCCTGCTTCTACCTCTCCTCCTCTCCAAGCGAAGGTAAGGGGATAAGTCCTTCTTCGTTTTTTTCTTTTAGCTTTGGTATATATATATATACATGTTCATATATATATATATATATATATCTATATGTATATACACCTAGTGTATACCCAGATGTAAAGCCTTGAGAATCCCTCTTCTTGCATGGAGAACCAAATAAGGGTAAGGGAACTCGTGGATCTAGTTTGGTTCGGTTCAGGTATTTTCATATACCTATATACACAATGTGCCTATATATATATTTATATACATATATATAAGATGATAGATGCAAGTACACACATTTCTTTCACATGTATATAACCCTTGGTTTATTCTGCCCTATGAAAAAAATGGAGTTTTTGGGTAATATTATGAACATATAAGATTATAAAAATATATGATGCATATAGATATATATGTACATGTGATTATATAAGATGTATATGTACATCTATGTGTGAATATGAGGACGATCTTATTTATTTGTTTTAAAATTTATCACAATATAACATGAAGATTTATTAAAATTATATTTACCCTTTAAGATTATTACTTCAAGAACAATGCCCAAAACTATTTATATACATGTTTAAGGATGAGTTTGATATCAAAATAATTCTTTCAATTGAAAATTTTCATTTGTCAGCGTTCTTAACATTTCATGTTGTTGTTTTGTAGAAATGTGAATGGTGAATTCCTTAAACATTTACATGTGTATATATGTATTTATTTATATACTCATATGTATAGATTGACCATGTTGTATGCAAGAATTATTTTATGCTAATAAGGGTATTGTGAGAACTATGTTCAAATTCATATTTTATGTAAAAGAACTCCATTCGTTTTACCAAATATTAATTTTGTTTAATGTATAACATGAGAAATATTATTGAGTATGGTTTAATTTGGTAAACCCATGCACATGTCTATACGCACCTAAATTTATATAGGTATATATATAACCTTGTATCATTATGTTGTCTTCGAATACAAGTTCTTCTTATGATGATTGTAAGCTTTTCAAAGGAAAGGTCATGTTATTTAAAGTGCAAATGAGTTTTTACACAACTATATATATGTTCATGCAGTTTGTATACATATATATATGACTTCCCAAGATGGACCTAATTGCACACTTTATATCCCTAACTATATAAATATATGTAAATTCACACAGTTTTTAAATAAACATCCACCATACCCATTTATCAGCATGTGTATTAGTTATGAATGAACTTGTTTTTAACTTGGTATTATGATGCTTTGGAATGTTAAAGTGTTTATGTTCATTTCCTTAAAACCCATGTTTACAATTGTTAAGTTAATTTCTTATGTGTACAGATTTTTAACACGTACGGCTTAGTTTTAATAATGATTGAACAATCTTCCTGAATATGAAAACACATGTAAAAAGGGTTTTGATTAAGATTGTATGAATAAAACCCTATGAATGAAAGACCATGTCAGGATATGTGAGGGATGTATTGGACTTAAATGATTATGGACGGGTGCGCCTGGAATTATATAGTGCTCCAATGCATTGGGTAAAGTAAGAGTCTCATGAGACGTTATGTGTGACGGTCTCGGCGGTTAGCCTTGGCTTGTGCTACCATGGAAATGGGATGGGCGGTTAGCCTTGACCCGTATTAAGTATGTTTTACGGTCTTGACGCAAGGTCTTGACAAAGTCCGACATTAAAAATCCCCTCTACATGTGATGATAAATGGTCAACCGGGGGTTAGTTCAACTAATAGGACATCCCCTAGTTGAAAATTCCCTTGACTATGAGAATGAATGTATGAGATATGAACTATAACATGCGTAGTATGTTGTTATAAGAATTTTATGTGCCAATGAATCATGATATGAATGTTTTCCCTGCTTGCACTCAATCTTTTAGAACTGAAGTAATTTTTGGTTGTAATTTATGCATCATCTATTCTTCACATGCTTGCGATCTCTGATTTATGTCTTCTTTAAAAACTTTATTTAAGTATGTACTTCTTCACTATGCAAGTGGTTTTCAAAAGAAAAATGTAGGATTTATATGTTTCAAGAAAAGTTAATGTTTTGTTTTAGTGAAGTGTTTTAAATGACTGCTTTGAGAAAGTTTTTTCTTAAAACGTTTTTAAAAACCCCTTACTAGGCATATATTCTCACCGTACATTTTTGTTTTAAAATTTTCAGGCATGGTTTGTACTAATGAAGTTTATCAGAAGCAGCTGGTTTCCCAGTACCCTAAGCCTCGCGATCTTCTGTAGTAATGGGACATGATATATTATTTGTAAATGATTTAATGAAATGTTAGTATATCATGTCTCATAAGGCACCCGGGATTGGGGTCTCTACACAAAATGTCTTCCAGAGTTTGAATAGTCCTTTTAGACTGTCCGTCAGTTTGGGGATGATAAACAGTACTCATATGAAGCTCAGTATCCAAAGCCTTATGGAGAAATTTCCAGAATTTTGATGTAAACTGGGTATCTCGATTGGACACAATCAATATATGTGCACCATGAAGTCTTACAACTTCATTAATATAATGTCTTTCATGGAATTCAAGTGGTAAATCCTCTCTTATAGCAAGAAAATGTGCTGATTTTTTGAGACGATCAATAATTACCCATATTACATCATTCCTTCTAGGTGTCCTTGGTAGTCTTGTAACAAAATACAGTGTAATTTTATCCCAATTCAACATAGTAATAGGTAGAGATTGCATCACCCCTCTAGGATGTTGTCTCTCTGCCTTCACTTATTGAAAAACTAGACACCTTGACATGTAGTCAGCAATTTCTCACTTCATATTATCCCACAAAAATGTTCCTTTATATCTCTATACATCTTAGTGCTACCAAGGTGTATATAAACATTTGAGCTATGATAATCATCTAATAGTTCCCTATTTAGCTCAGGTATGGATGTAATGTATAACCTCTTCCCAAATTTCAGAACTCCTTCCTCATACATGAAGTATACCAATTTCCCATCCTTAAAAACATTAATTTTCTTATGTAGATTGTCATCATCAGATTGAGAGCTATATATCTTCTCTTGTAAATATTGTTTAACAATCATTTGGAAGAGTAAAGTTGTTTCCCCTTCCTTAACAATTCCCATATCCATTTTTAGAAGATCCATGAATATAGGATCTCTCTTAATCCTCTTTGGATCAGAAGTCCATGATCATTCCTACTTAATGCATCTACCGCCTTATTTACCTTACCTGGGTGATAGTGTAATAAAGAATCATAATCTTTGAGTAACTCGAGCCATCTCTTTTGCCTCATGTTGAGTTATTTTAGTGTAAAAATGTATTTCAAACTCTTGTGATTCATATATATCTCACATATTTCACCGTAGATATAATGTCTCCATATTTTCAGAGAAAATATTACAGCTTCTAACTCATGATCATGAGTTGTTTAATTTTTATCATGAGTCTTCATCTGCCTTGATACATAAAATAAATTTATCATTTTTTATAAGGAAACAACCTAGTCCATTCTTTGATGCATCACTGTATATCAAAAATCCATCATTTCTAGATATAAGATTCAAAATAGAAGTATTGAACAATCTTCTTTTCAATTCTTCAAAGCATTCTGTACATTATTTCGTCCATACAAACATAACCCCTTTTTATGTGAGCTTGGTTAGTTGTTTTTCCAGTCGGGAAAAACTCTAAACGGAATGCCGATAGTAACCTGATAAGCCAATAAAAATTCATACCTCTGTTATGTTCATTGGCATGGGCCATTCTTGGATTACCTTTGTCTTTGTAGGATCAACTTAGATTCCATCCTCAGATACGATATGGCCAAGAAAATAAACTGATTGAATCCAGAATTCACACTTACTAAACTTCCCATATAATTCAATTATTCTAAGACTTTTCAAAATAATCTTTAAGTGATTCTCACGGTCTTCATAGCTTTTGGATTATACCGGGATATCCTCGATAAATACCACAAAAATTCATCAATATGTTCCTTGAAAACTCTATTAGTTAGATCCTTGAAAATGGAGGGTGAATTAGTCAGTCCCAAAGGCATCACTGTAAACTCGTAATACCCATACCTAGTTCGAAATGCTGCCTTTGGAATATCTTCCTTTCTCACACACAGTTGGTGATATCCAGATCGAAGGTCAATCTTCGAAAAATATTTTGATCCCTGAAGTTGATCAAATAAGTCATCAATTAGTGGTAGAGGATACCTATTCTTTATTGTAATTGGATTGATTTCCCTGTAATCAATGCATAAATTCATGGATCCATCTTTCTTTTTGACAATGAGGACAAAGGATCCCCATGGAGAAACACTTGGTTGAATAAATCCTTTGTCAACCAATTACTCTAATTGTTTCTTTAGCTCTACTAATTACACAATGTCAATTATATAGGGAGTCTTCGATATAGGTCTTTCACCAGGAATTAAATCAATAGAGCACTCGACTTCCCACTCTGTAGGATGTCTAGGTAAATCCTCTAGAAATACATCAATGTATTATTGCACTATATGTACATATTCAATTTGAAGATTTCTTTCCTCACCCATAGATATTGGGTTCCCTTGCCCTCCTACAATTCAATTCAATAGAGATACTAGGGGTGGATCTAGATAAGAATCATATGGTGAGGTTTTTACTGTAAAGATAAATATTTCTACACCATTTTAAAAAATTGTAACTTCTTTCTTCTTGAAATATATCTTTACATCATAATTTGATATCCAATTCATACCTATAATTATATCAATGTTAATCATTGGTATGATGATAAGGTTAGAAGGACTGATCGACACATCTTTGTTGCAATGATACATCCACTAAGAGTTTTGAATGACAACTCCTTTATTAAATAAAATTGGACATGTCTAATTTTCTTGGAAAATTGGGAAGATGTAAATGAATGCGATGATATAAAATCAAATAATGCATTGGCTAAGTTTTAGGAAACAATTAGACTACTTGCCTCTATATCATTAGGAACTTCAACCTCTATAGTTGTAATCACATAAGATTTCCCTTTCCCTCGTGTCCTTTTCTGAGGCAAGTTTCTTGGCACTTAGGACACTCATTTTCATAGTGTCACATCTCTCTACAATTGTATCATTGAATATCATTAACTTGTTTCTTTCCCTTGCATTCATTAGATTGATGAACCTTTTCTCCACACTTATAGAAGACTCCCATGACTTTCAAGAATTTCCCAGGATGATTCTTTCCACAGTTCTCACATAATGGGAATTGCTTTGTTCCCTTGTTCTTCTTAGGTGCTTCACCTTTTCCATGGTTATCAGAGTACCACTTATTATCTTGGTTTCCCTTGAAAAAATTTAATCTAGAAAATTTCTTCTCTGTTTTTATGTCACTTAATACAATTTCATTATATGATGAAAATGTTTGAGAATCCAATGCCCTTGGATGACATGGCTTCAGACCATCAAATAAATGATCAATATGGTCTTCCAAGTCACATACGTAATCTATGGAATACCTGGATAGTCTTGTGAATGCAGCCTCATAATCTGCAACATTTTCTTCTTACCTTTGCTTTAAGATAAGAAATTTCCTCTTTATTTAGGTTCATTTCTCATGAGGGAAATATTTTTTGAAGAAAATTTCATTAAAATTCCTCCATTCCATATCTTATATATCTTCTTTCTCTATGGTATTCTGGATCAAGTACCAGCATTGATCATCATCACCCTTGAGACAATACACCTCCAACACTACCTTTTCATTTTCATTGCATCTTAATTCAAAGGATATATTTTCAAGGGACTTGATCCACTACTTAGCTGCCACTAGATATTTAGTTCCACTAAAAGATGGGGACTTTTGCTGCATGAAACGATCAAACACAGGTGTATCATGGTTATTCTTCACAACCTGAGTAAGTTGTCCCAATATGGTCATTATCTGATCCACTCCAACATTGACTGTGTTGACCTGCTCAATGGGGAAATCCCTACATTGTCCCCAAGTATTGATTAACCTTATTCCATTAGGTTCCATTTATAAATAATTAAATGCACTAGATTAGGTTATGAATCATAATTTATAATCTCAACTAGAGAATTACATACCATAAATTGAAATTTTATGCTTAGCTAATCTCATAAACATGGTTTATCTTGAGGAAAAATTTAAATTCAAATCCTTCATAATGGCTTGAAAATAAAATGTGAATTATCCTAATCTTATCCCCTAGGAGTTTCAGAACAAGTGTACAACAAGGCATGTTGTTGTGCACCAAGATACCCAGGTCATGCCTGAAACACCTTGTCGGAGCTTTCACTCCTAGGTACATGTGTGCTAGAGCCACATCTACTTGTTTGTATCCATACAAGGATGTGTTTGATAGAAATATTCACATAATATATTACATACCAAAATACTAGGATGATCTTCTATGTTTATCCTCAAATAATATCTTAGGGATTTTTTCCATAATCTAAGTTTTCTAAATCTAGTTTCCATGTTTGCTACTAAACTTTCTTTGATACCAACTGTAACACCCCGACCTCAGAATCCCAGATCCAGTGCATTACTTATTAAATTGGCATGATTAAAAGGAATGAAATCATGAAGGAATGATAAGTTTAATAGTCTTGAAGAAACTAGATACATAAATGTAACTCATATTATATTGGGAAAGGTAACGCAATACAAAACATAAAAAAATCTAAAAAAACTGCATCCATGAGAACTCAATATATGGTCTCCTCCTTATAAACTATTGAAGGTAAACATATTAAATGGTTGAGATCAAATGATTAGTAAGATTTAATAATAGCAAAATTATGAATAAACAATAACTATATCATAAACAATTTGGCATAGTCAATATGGCATGGTGAATAAATGAAAAATACACTCTATTAATAAACTGAGAATGAAACTACATCCATAGGTTTTGTCATAGTGAAAACCTCGTGGATAGTATTAACTGAAAATGGATAAAGAGAATTCTTATTAATTGGATGTTATGTATCTGGAACATGATACCACTATACCATCAAAACGGTTTAAATCTGTGGGTAGAAACCGATCTGATTTTTGGAAACAAACTCGAAGGGTTTGTCGCCAACTGATTTGTCTCATGAGACCCGTTGATACATCGAGGGGCTATAGTGGTCCCTGACTATTGCTGCTAGTCCAAATTATTATTTATATATATATTTAATACAAGTACAATATTCCTTCTCAAGTAGAGGATACAGATTCATCAATATTTCTATAGTTAAAACAACATTCTAAATATACACTGTATGTAAAAGGTTATATGGCTTAAGACAATAATCATATCCATGAAAATAGAATATGGATATATAATAAATTTACAATTTAAAATGAAAAATGATCTCAAATGGGAAAAGGATACACCACATAATAAAGATTAGGTTCACAATACTAAGTAAGTCTCAATGAAATGGAAATTGAGATAAAGTCCCTTACCACTCAACAATCAATCGAGTCGTATGACAAAAAATTAATTACCAAAAAATTATTCATAGAATACCATGAATATAAATAGAATAATGATAATAAATATCAAATTGAGGTACATGATACACAACATGTAAGAAATAAGTGGAGAATAATGGAAATCTCACAGAATTAAAAGTGAGATAAGAAACCCCTTACCTTATGCCCAAAAGTGTTTTTGACTGATCTTAATGATCGGAATAATCAAATTAATACTTATTAATTAATAATTAAATAACCTAATAAACATGTAATTTATTTTTTATAATCTTATTAGGTTCATTCATGGCCTTTTGATGGGTTTAAGAGGTTCAATTTTATTATTTTGGAAGCATTTTCATCCTTGGTTTTCATGATCGGTTTACTTGTATTCATGAATGGAAGTTCATTAATAATGTAGTTAAGCATAAAAAATTGTTAATATATATTATTAGTGACATTTAAAAAGATATAAATGATCTTATAATGATTTTATTACATACCATGAGGATGACTTGTTTGATAAAAGATAATGATAAACGCTCCGTTTACTTGGCAGTTTTGTGCATAATGAATTTGTTTTGTTTTATTATTTTATATTATGAGTGTGTAAAAATTAAAAAACATTTAATATGGTGAAATAAATATATTATGATCTAGTTCAACCATAAAAATGGTTTTATTACCATAATTTAGTATGGTAACAAATATTGAGAACTCATCGTCCTAGAATGTGATAAATTAACACATCTTAGATGATGTTTTCATTTTTAGTATAAGCAGAGAGGGGAAAAGAGAGATGATGATGAAATATTGCCTTAGTATAATACAATTCCAGTTCATATATGGTATTGTAAATATAATTTCATTTGGATAATTAGAGATGATTAAATAAAAATAAAATAAATAAACTCAAAATAAAAGAAAAATAGAGAAATCCCTCACAAAAATTCGGCAGCCTAACAGCGTCTCTTAAAAATTCCTAAAATAGTGTGATGAGAGAAAGAGGGTATCTAATCAATATTACATACTATGTAAATAAAGGGGAATATGGAATGTCATATCCCAATATAATCCAATTGAAAATAAAAGAGAAAACATAAAATAAAAGATTTAAGAAAAGAGAAGGGTGGTATATTGCTTTACCTTATAGAGTAACTCCCAAAACATGAAGGTTGAGACCTTGGGGGCTGGAGGAAACCTTAGGATGACTAATAGGGAGGTAAAACTACCAGATCTTTGAGGATTATAGATTTGAAATCAAATAAAAGGAAGATAATTAGTGGGTATTTATAGTAAATGAGAGGGAGTTGTTTATTAATTTAAAGTGACACCTCATTAGTGGTTTTGGAAAAACCATGGGCTTGAATATGGTATTTGTCCTTGGTTTTAGCCACTTGGAACACCTCATGAAATATTTTACTGTACACAAATCAGATAGCCTTTTATATTAATTATTAAATCCTTATGATGTCATTAAACTACCAAAAAACTCAAAACTGTATTTTTACTATTCACGAAAAATTCAAGTATTTTAGAAAAATACCAAAAATTCACCCTAACCATTTTTTGACATCTAAAATTCAATAAATGAACTCCATTTTCTAAAAATAATTTTCTAAATATTATTAATTTAATTTGTAAATAAAATCATAATTTATTTGAAAATAACAATTTTAAATCTATAACTCATTTTTTTAATACCTTGAAAAATTAACCTACATATCATTACCTTATAACCTCAAGAAAATAAAATAATAATATGATTTTATATTTATAAGGGGAATATTACTATTCATAAGGGTATGTTACTGTTCATTAAAAAAACATGTTGGTTCTATCAGACTCCAAATGACATACTGATCACAATCATAGATGACCGTTTTTTGAAATTCAAAACACAGATGTGGAAAATTTAAGTTTAATGGCTAGGTTGTGAATTTATCCTATAAATAACCATGTGTTGTTTCATAGATACTCAGTTATTCATTCAATATAGGCTATCTAATTAATTTAAAGTATTTAAGAGAAATATACCGAAAAATGTTTGGGGTGTTATATAGACTTCATCAACATCCCATGTAGTCTTACCTTCCATATCCCAAGAATTGTTTCTTATTATATGAACCATATGATGGAAAGGGAAATTTATAATGAGGAATTTTGTAGGGATATTCACCATTTTAATCCATGAAATCTCCTAGTCCAGACAAGTTTCATGCCCTATTCTTCAAATAGTCTTGGCACATTATTGGGCCAGATGTGATCCATCTGATGGAGGATTTTTGGATAGGTAAGGGATCCTTTAAAACCATTAATGATGCTATTATTACCCTCATCCAAAAATCACAATTCCCCCAAAAAATTACATATTTCCAACCAATCATCCTCTGCAATGTTATTTACAAAATTTACTCAAAGATTCTAGTTGCTAGGTTGAGAGTCTTTATCCCTCTTTTGGTGTCTGAAAATCAGATTGATTTTGTCCCAAGGAGGGCCATTACCAATAATGAGGCCATTTCTTATGATATCTTCCATTCCATGAAGACCCATTCCTCAGAAAAAAAGGTGTCATGGAATTAAAAATTGATATTATGAAAGCCTATGATAGGGTTAAATGGTTTTTCCTCAAGCTTGTCCTATCGAATCTATGGTTCAGAGCTAAATGGATTCTTAACATTATGAAATGTGTTACTTCAGTGTCATATAGAATCAACCTTAATGGGGTGCAGTCAGCTAGTTTCATACCCTCGAGTGGTTTACGAAAAGGTGACCCTCTCTCTCCTTACCTTTTCATTCTTGTAGTGGATGTGTTCTCTCACCTCCTTTCAAATGTAGTGGAGAAAGGTGCTATTCATCGAGCTGAGGTATTTGAAAATGGCCCTCTTGTTTCTCATATTTTCTTTGTAGAAAATTTACTCCTTTTCACTTGGGATAGTATTCTTGAATGTCACTCAATATTGAAGATTATCAACCATTTTGAGAAGGCTTTTGGGCAGCGTATTAGTTCCTCAAAATCTGAATTATCTTTTAGTAAAGGTGTTCCACTGATGGGGTGGTAGGAAATTCATAGAATGTTTAGTTTTCCTATATTTGAGAATCATAAAAAATACCTAGGGATCCTAGCTTCTATTGTAAGATCAAAGAAACATGTTTTCACATCAATCCTAGAAAAAGTTGATAATTTGATCAGTCTATGGTCTAGTAGGAAAATATCCAGAGCTGGGAAGGAAGTGTTGGTTAAATCTGTGGCCTAATATATCCCCTCATACACCGTATCCTTGTTCAAATTACTGGTTACCCTTTTTAATCAGATTAATTCTTGGCTATCAAACTTATGGTGGGGATCTTCAAATGGAAAACAAAACACCCACTGGGTCACATGGGATAAGCTGTGTGTTTCTAAGTCTTGTAGTGGCCTCGGGTTTAAGAACCTCAAATGGTTTAATGATTCTTATTTGAAAAAACAAGGGTGGAGAATTATGTCATTTACTAATACCCTCTTCTCTAAGGTATTTCATGAAAATCACTTCCCCAAGTCTGACTATCTACATGCATCTCTTGGACTGAGGCCTAGATTTTTATGGAGAAGCTTCTGGGTTACTATCCATCTTCTTAGATGTGGTAGTGTTTGGAGGATTGTGGATGGAAATAAGGTAAATATTTGGAATGATTAGTGGTTTTCCAAGTGGTTCAATATGAGAATATCTTCTCCTGTTGTTCTGGGGTTTGAAGATGCTAGAGTTCATGATATCATTGATGATTTTTTGGAGGAGTGGGATTAGGATTGAGTTTGTGGATGGTTCAATGAGATGGATCTATATCTCATCTTTAGCGTACTACTTATGACTGGAGTGGGGGTGACCAAATCTGTTGGTCTGGGGAAGCATCTGGGAAGTACACTGTTAGGTCGGGGTACATCACTTTGGTTTTTGGTTTTTCTCACGCTCATCCAGACGACCGGTGGAGGAATATTTGGGTGATTGTCACCCCCCAGAAGTAAATTTTTTCTGATGGAAGGTTTGATCGGGTTTCCTTCCGACGTGCTACCTTCTAAACATATGACATATGGTGGAGGAAAATTTGTTCCCTTTGTGCTTTTAATAGACCAAAACTCCTTGGAATGCTATTCTTCTCTGTCTGAGAGTGGGGGGAGTGTGGAATGAATGGTACCCAAAGTTTAAGGACTCCCTATGTCCATCTGTGGAGATAGACCATGTTTTCAACAATTGTATCACCTCTCTAGAACCAAAGGATTTGGGGCTATTGTGAAATCTTTCTTGGATTTTTTGGTCTCATCACAATGATTTGGTTTTCAAGAGAAGTCTACACCTGATCAGATTTGGGTAGAGAGGACCTATGAATGGACAAACGTGTGGCTTTCGAATACGGAGGTGTAACTACTGCTTCGACCATGACAAGATCCACCATGTTGGATTCAAACTCCTAAAGGTTTCATTAAAATCAATACGGATGCTTCTAACTTGATAGGGTCTCAGATTGGGGTGGGGCACATTGCCTGACAATGCAACGTCTAGGTGGTTGAAGCTCAGTTTATAGATTTTCATGGTTGTTGGTTCCCGGTTTTTGTGAAAGAATCATCAATTCTTTACGGTATTCTCCATGCCCAGGATAAAGGATAGAATCAAGTGGTTTTGGAGTCCAATTTTCTTAGAATCATTAATGCTTTGTCAAACAAAGGTGAGGATTCACAACTGTTTGGGCTTGTTCTAAGGAAAATTTGGTCTCTCTCTGATTCCTTCTCCTTATAAAACTTCTCCTTCATCATGCGTGCGTGTAATATTGAAGCCCATTGGTTAGTGAGTTATGGGAAGTCTTGGGGTAACTATTGGTGGGTTGATCAATTTCCCAATTGGATTTGAATGTCTAGTTCGATTGATCAGTAATATATCCTTGTTTTCTTCAAAAAAATATATAAGTATTGTGTGTCTATACATATGAATGTATATATATTTTAATATATATTTATTGCAATGTATAATTACACATAAATATATATATACAAACAAAAATCACAATTATCACTTTCCATATATATCTATATGTATGTTTATTTTGTAATATATAGACATTTTAATATATATATATATATATAAACATATTATTAGAATATATATATATATATTTGATTATTAATACACACACACATTTATTTATAAACATTACATATACATTTATATTGGTATATATATATATTATGTTTTTTTAAAGTAAATATAATGGTCAGATTGTTGTTTAAAATAAAATGGATAATAAATATTTATTTTCACATGTTATATATATTTATATATTTAAAATAATATTTTATATTTAGATATGTTTAAATATTTATTTATATGATTAAATTTTTATATAAAAATGTATACAAATATGTATGTTTGTGTGTGCACATATATTTAATTATAAATAACAATTTAATATGAAAACAAGTAAATTTTAGACACCATAATACCCATATGAGTGTGATCCCTTGAAATAAATTTAGTCTCCATTGAGAAAATTTTAAGTCCCTCTTAAACCAAGCTGAATTCCATTGAAACATAAAAAAATAGGGCATACCTACTAAAAACACAATTTTAGAGGCCTCCCAAATCTTTTTTGACCACAAGAAAATAGTGACTGAGGTTTTTTTGGTTAAAAAAACAAAGATATCATCAAAGACCATGATTTTATCTCTTAGAGCCTAAACTGACATCTAGATCAAAAGTTATGGTCGTTTGAAATTTAAGTATTGTTTTCAATTTATCTGAAGATATTAATTAATTTATTAATCTCTTATATCATCACATTTTTATGAAATTTCTATTACTCAATACTAATTTTGAAATTATTAATTAATATTTTTTAATTATTTTAAATATATTTTCACTAATTATATTATATATAAAGTGTAAATACATATTTATTTAGTATTAGAGTATCAGGATTTTGCGCCTGTTGAAGAGGGCACCCACCAAAGGCCATCGCTATTTGTATATATCAACAACTACCATTGGGAGTTGCTGAACCAAAAAAATGAAACACCTCTCATTCCCACCCCACCTTGTGCACACCCACTCATCCTCTCCCTTATCGCACCTACCCCTCACTAAACCCTCCCTGCTCTTGCTTCAGAGCCGCCGCCACTCCCACTCACCTCACACACCCACTCCCCCTTCCACATACTCTCCCTCACCCTCACCACAAATGGTCTCAAAGCTTCCTCCACCACCATCAACCCACACATCTTCCCCCTTACGCAATCATCACACCCCCTTCTAGATCCACTACCGCCCTCTTTAACACCGCCCTTGATCCGACCACTACCTCTAATCATCGTTGTCCCCTCATGGAAAGGATCTCTCAACAGACTCCACATCTGTATTCCTATATGTCACTTGGTCTCTGATTTTTTGCATAATCAGGTAATCCCTAATTTCGGGAGTGGTGTTTATAGGTTTTGTATTTTTTCCCTTCTGTCTATTTCTCCTCTGTAAAACATATTTTTTCGGTACATCTTTCTAGATCATGTTTCTTAACCATTTCTATTACTATTGAGTATATTTAATGAATTTATTTATATATTCTAGTATAAGTTTCCAAATTGAAAACTAAACATGGTGAAAATTATATATTCATTGAAAAAACAATTTTAAAAACTAGTTATTTAGATTTTAATCAATATATTAGTTAGAAAAACCCAAAACTTTAATTTTTTTTCATGATTGGTGAATCTAAAATAATTAACAGTTTTTAAATGAATGTGTTAACTGTTATTATGTTAGTGACATAGTTTTTTTAATTGAAACCTCATCATTCCATGTTTCCAAAATTTAATGTCCATGTCATAATTTTCTCTCTCTCTAGTTTTGTTTGAATTTTCTGTTATCCATTTAACTTATCATGTGCAAGGATTTAATTGTATATGGTATGATTCATGTGGGGGACCTAAGTTTATCAGTGTTTCATTTAGAAATTATGGGTAATTATATTTCTATATACTTTTCATTCACACTGTTTATCAATCGATTACTAATTATGGGGAGGTTTGGTTTCCTTGAACCTGAACCAATTCTAGTAGGTTTTCACTTGGAATTGTATTAATTTTTTTTCTATACAAAATCAAATATTATGTTCTATAAATTAGATTTGAGTTAACTATAAGTTCTTACACTAGTCAATAACACTAGTGTTAAATTGCTTTCCCACATCATGTATAAGTTCTTCATGCACCAAAACTATTTAAAATGTCATTTCATATGTTTTCAAGAAATTTTATTACATGTTAGACATCTAACACATACTTTAGGAGAAAGGTAAGGATACTGGGCTTAGTAATCCTAATTCTTTATATAAAAGTACATGTAATCTTTTTAGATAATACTGATTGAGAGACATCTTAAATAATTTTTTATGTCCCTCTACCTCATTTCTTTGTAACCATAGTTGATAGATTTCTAAATAATAATCATGGATTAATACCTATTGGAAATAATAATGTATATTTAGTAGAATATTTATAGGATTACTATATTTGATTTGAAAATATTTTCAATTGTGTACCTTATTAAATGTGATAAGTACTTAAATGATAATTTCATGTCCTTATGAGTGTTAATTTAAAGAGTTTTTTATTATGTACCTTATTATAATTGATACATGGTAAGTGATATATTTTTATCATTTTTCTATTTGTGTTTTTGTTCAATTTAGAATCCCATCACTAAGATAGGTTCAGTCCAATGATAAGTCTTCTCCAATGAACTAAAATTTATTTAGTTAAGACAATTGGGATTTTTTAATCATAAAAACCATGGCATCATGATGTATATGACGTTCAAGTTAAATGGTTCTTTTATATTCTTTTACACTCTTGATAATTTTACCCACATGATTAGTCCTATGTATTGAACATGTTTTGGGAAAATTTCTTCAACGATTTGTATAATAACTGGTAGGTCATACCATTTTATAAATTATCTCATTTCGTTTAACATAATTTGGTGATAAACATTTATTTTTAGGGAAAAGTGTAGTATCTTACTAGAGATCGTGAAGATGTTGTTTCAGAAGACTTTGGTCACACTAAAGAAGAGAATCTTGGAAAGGATCCAATAGATCTGATGTCATTTATAACTGGGGGAAATTAGTCTTATTAGATTATATTTATTCTAATGTAATTTTGTGGATACTTCATGCATAATTTTACTAAAAACTTAATTTTATATTTTAATGTTACATTACATGTTCTTAAAAATCATATACTTAATTATATTTCAGGTCATTGTTAAATTATTCCATGAATTTTATTTAGATTAAATCAATAAAGTAGATTGTTATTATTAACCCTAATGTAGATATCTCAAGATCAGTAATGATGAAATGTTAGGTTAGATCATATGTTTTTGTGCATTCCATGAATCAAATGTTCATTTTTTTAATATTGAAAATAAAGAGTTTAAGTGCTTCTCAATGATCATATAAGATCCATATCAATTTCTCTATTTTCCAAACATGTTATTAAGTTAATATTAAAACCCTCACAAAATCTTAGAAAAAACCATTTAGGTAATTTTTCAATTATCATTAGGCTTTATATATCTTGATATTACAAGATTAAATTAAACAACCTTTATTACCTTCAAAATAATTCCCTTAGCTGTTTCCCTCCATATTTAAACATTTTTGAAGGGGATCTTTAGTGATGGTGGGGTGATCCTCTTCCTTTCCCTAGATGGTGACAACTGATGAGTCTCTCCCTCCCCCCCCACGGTGTGGGAGGGACCTCAACCACCCTTCGAGGGTTCTTGGATCCAATCCTTTTCCCCTTCTCAAATACTAATTACCTTCCTATTTTCTTATAGACCACACTTATCCCTAAATCCACAGAACTATTCAATGGAATCCCACAAATCTATCTCTCTCTCTCACAATCAGAGTTCGCTGATGCATCATCCTTACTTAACCTAAGGATGATAACTCGATTAAAATAACATCATTTTTCAGTGGATGCATTTGATCAGTTTATTTTTAGATCTTGGGGATTGAAGGATCACTCTATGGGGGGTATCCTCGACAGAAAACATATGACAATTTAGTTTACTTTAGAGAGTGACTTAGTATAGTCCTAGTCCAGTGCTCCCCACGTATGAAATGGTTGCCTGTTCTTCCTCTTCAGGTAGAATTTTTATTTTCATATGAAATGAGATACTCCTACCATGGTGACGCGGGTTAGTTTCCCTAATCTTTCACTACATTTACAAAATTCCTCAGTTATTTATATGGTAGTAAACCTTGTTGGTCGGTATATATATTTTTATAGAAGAAATAGGTTTGTGTGACACCCTGTTTCCCCAAGAATATGTGTGGAGGTTGATGTTTAAATATTTACAAAAAGATTTGTTTGGATTTCAGTCGGAGAGGAGTTTAGAGATAACAAATTGGTTGTTTTGAGTCACGAATGGACTTCTATTCCTCATGGAAGAAAATAGTGAATTCGGAAGTAGTGTGTTAGTGTGGCAGGATAAGTATTTCTCAAAAGATGGATAAAGGATTTGAAGAAAATGGTAGGGATAATGATAGGGTTTTAGTTCTTATATTTGATTCTAGTTGGAAGGAACTTGTAGAGACCCGTATCTTGACATACATGGACATTACATTACTTTTTCGGAATACTTAGTACATAACAAAAACACACACACAAGGATCGTAATAGTTTAGTGTCTTTGGAAACTCGGAATATAATCTTCTAATCGTGGTGAAAGATCTTCAACATCTCCCATAAAGATCTTCTTTTTTTAACCTAAAACCTTTCTTTATATCCTGGGGAAAAGAAAACATAAAAGGGTGAGCTCAAATGCTCAGTAAGGGTAAACAAAAGAAATATCAATCACATCATATTCATAAGAACATAACATTTTGGAAATCATAACCTGCAAAAGAGAGCATAATTTCATAACATGGGATAAATCATGGCAGTGAAATGTAATCACAATAATCATAACTTAAAACATTAAACTTTGTGGCATTCACACATAATCATATAGAATCATTTCTTGTTAGTCAAGACTCATTGCCAAGACTATCTTAGTGGACAAAGTCCCTTTCTGAATCGAGTAACCCTCATTTCAGTCCTGTTTCACTGAACCGGTATAACCTACCATTCCAGCCATGTCTATCTCATGAGATATAAAATCTTTACCCAATGCATTGGAGGGAGATATAGGTCCCACCCATCTCATAATGATACCATTCTTATGTGTGCCACAAAATCATAAATCATACATCATTGCATAACCCATGTAATAAAAATGGGATTCTTAAACAACATGACATCATAAAACCATTCATATAAGATAAAGGAATTCATAAACATAATTCCATCACAATATAGTCAAGTCAATGTAAAAATATGGATAGAAACATAACCCTTTATTATCTTATATGGAAAATAATTTTGATAAAACACTTGAATTTAATTCTTGAGGAAAATATCCTTTCTTCTTCAAAATCAATTTCTTTTCACAAAACATCATGCAATTTTAAAAGAAAGAGATTTTATTGAAAATAGTCATGAAATATTTTGGAGGAAGGTTCATGAAAATAAGGCTTTATAAAACCATAAAAATCCGTTCATGCCGTATAAGTTAAAAAAACATTCTTCTCGTACTTTTGTCGGAAAGTCAAAAAGTACCTCGTATGAAAAAAACGAAAAAATATTCCTTTCATATCCTTTACTAAAAACTCACCGAAGGGTAAAATTGTATTTAAAAACTTGTAGGTGGATGGAAATAATATTACATATTGAGGAAACATGGATGTGGATGATAAAATACACCCCAGTAAATACTAATGTATAAACAATCTCGGATAAAAATGAGATTGTGATATTTCCCTTACCTTAGGTCCGATTTGCTTTGTACGTGTCCGAAGCTGCTGTATAATGGTTTAAATAATGTTATTGACTTATTCCAGAATCATACATATTGATATGATATCATATATGGTCATATTTTTAGCTTCTTATTAGTAATATTTCATTGTTACTTGTCACTCGGGTCTTTATTGCCTTTTGTTCTTATGCGTGTTTTGTCGAATAAATTATTATTCTTTTCTTTAGGTTATAGAAACCTCATTTCCAGAATGGTATTAGTGTAATATATATTATATTAATTCAATTCAATTCATTTATATAATCATTATGAAATGAATATCATGTAGAACGGGTCGCATCACATCATGGAGACGGTATTCCGTACGTACGCACGAGTGATGATATCGTTCCTATGATCGTGGAATTGTATTTAAGTGTATTTATACTATTTAAGTATCAATATAACTTTATAATAATCATATATAGTTACTCATTACACCATTATACCCATCCTTGTAAGGTAATGGTGGAAAATAGATTACACCACGACGTGGAGACGGTATTCCGTACGCACGCGCGGTGATTTCATTTTTCCGTAGGATGGATAGAAGGTGAATTAGGGTTGTTTAATATTTATAATAACATATAAGTATGTAAGTAATACTGATGTTATTACTTTATCATGAAACAACTAAAGAAGAAGAAGTTGAAGAAGAAAGAAATTGAAAAGATCGGTAATGGATATTACCTCTTCTTTGAAACGCCTCTTTGAATCCTCCACTTAGGGAACTAAGATTGGTCTTTGAAGAAGACCAGGACCTCTAGGATTATTTTAGGGAAGTGGATAAGGGATTTTGGCAGGGGTTGGCCGAGCTTGAGTGCTCAAATTGGTGTGAGGAGGAGGGGGAGGAGGTGTCCTTTTATAAGGGAGGAGAGGGGCACCTTAGGAATATCTCAAAATATTATTTTATATTAAAGTCAAAATCGGTTTATAATGGTTCCAAAGGGTCTTATTTAGAAGCTAAAGTGGGGATGGGTCGAAATCCTATCAACCAATAGGATTTAGACAAGTTTAGGTTATTATTTTAACCTTATCAATTAGATTTAACTCTAAGTTAAATAATTTAACTTTTACCGTGTCTTTTTGTTTTCTTACACTATATGGTTAATACACTTACTATAACATGCCAAACGAACCCCAAATTGTTTATTATTAATATATATATCCTTATCTAAGTCATTTGGCCGAACCTTAGATTTTTAGGAATAAAATAACAATTAATAATATAATATTTGATTTAAAAACTATTTTGTGTCAATTTTGACACTATTTGATATATGATTTTTGTGAAAGTCATAACAGAATTATATGTTCGAACCAAGTTGATTAAATCAACAATACTATATCATAGTAACCTAAAAAATTAGTGGAATTCATAAAAAGTCTCAAATTACATTTATTTTGGTGTTTATAACATCAATTATGTCAATATTTCATTAATAAGATAATTACTACATCATCATTGTGTCATAAATAAATTAAATTATTTAATGTCTAAAAATTACAAATAAAATACCATTATATAGGAAATCTTTTTAGCTTTCTAATTAATATTTATAGTAGAATTTATCTTATTTATAACCCCATATTAAAAATTTTTTAGTAAATAAACTTTGATTTTAACTCTTTTAACCCTTCTTTAAATAAATTAATAATAAATGTCCTAATCTAATCCAAGTGGGCCTAAATGGTCATATTTTATTCCTAAGTTTGTTTTTGGTCGAATTAAACTTGTCCAATAGAATTAGGACATGTGTTAGGGTAATAATAATATCATTTCTACCCTTAATTACCCTATTTACTTTTAACCGTGGTAAATAAAACTAAAAAGTTACTATTCACCAAAAATTATTTTCCTCTCATTGAACCACATTTTAGTCCTTTATATTAACCGTGTCTCTCAGATTTTCGAAATTCCACTCACAGAAGCGGTAAAATTAAGTTTTATGAACAATTCAATTTTTTTAACTACCACTTAGTGGTTTCACTATTCATCGAAAATTGAAAGTTTTCAGAAAAATACCAAAAATTAGGCCTAAGCTATATTTGATATTATGAACTCAAAAATGATGTCTATTTTACCAAATTCAAAACATTTCAGTTGCATTAACTAATTTAAAAATTAATTCTCGTCGTCAAAACAAATAGAGTGTTTTTAAGAGATAATAACTATCAAAAGATTGACACTAGTTTATAACTGGTTTAAATGTGAAATTACATCCAATGACCAAAATTGTATTAAATTGTAAAAATATATTCTAAATATACTTTAAAACCACTCAATTAATAATTTATCACTATTAATTATTTCTATTAAAAAAGTTGTTTTTAATTAAAATTTAGTAATTTTCACTATTCATCAAAATATGAAAGTTTTCCGAAAAGTACCAAAATTTCACCCTAAGCTAATTTCGATATTCCGAATCCAAAAATGAAGTCCATTTTGAGAGATAAAATTTCTAAAATTTTAAAAGGTGGTTATTACTATTCATAACGGCTAGTTTTAATAATATTTTAATAGCAAATCGTTGTTTAGTGAAACTCGGTATTGCGTACTACACACGCTATCGAGGAAGGTTGTGATTGCGTGTAATACAAGGAAAGTCAAGGATGCGTGTTGTGAAATCTCCTTTTGGTGTAGCGTACAACACAAGACATTAGTGAAATTAAAAAGAATATTTTTCATAAAATCTCGGGGTGTTACATTCTACCCCCCTTAAAATGAATTTCGCCCTCGAAATTCGTCAGGGTTATAAATGGTTTACTATTCGAAATTTTCTTTGATAGAAACCCACATCGTAAAAAGGAATACCAAAACATGGCTTTAAAAACTAAAGTATGAAATGTAACGATTACCCAAATAAACTAATCACTGGGTTTCCACATAGGTGAAAATATGGATATGGAAGAAAAATCTAACCATCATGTTCTGATGGAGAGTGGTAGAGAACATGGCTATGGAAAAGCCAGTAATCACAAATCCATAGATTTGTGATGATATAAGGTACCATCTGATTCATCAGGTATAAGATCACTAGGACAACATTTTTGGTTTTCAAGATCATTTCCCTAAAGTTGAAAATTTTCTTAGAATAAATACTTACTTTATTTTGGTACAATCTCACTGTTGTTCGTGCCTTGAACAATTTCCACTTCATCTCTTAAATAAATGAAGTTGAATTTGTTATTCGTGAAGTGTTAGCAGATCATGTGATAGAATGACGGGTCATTCCATCTGTCTCAAACAAAAGGTTAGCAAAAATTATATACATAAGTCGATCTATAGTGAGATTAATCATATATGGTTCCTAAAATGAACTTATACTTCATATATCATACCGCTTAATAAAATAAAACTAGTTTCTACTAAACAGGGACTTCCTGTAGGCCAGTGGTAGGCGATAAAGGCCAGTCGCAGTTTGGTTGTGGGTTCGATTCCCACAGCCTTGTCCGACGCGATGGGCTGTCGCCCGTCCTGTAGGTTGTCCTTTTTCTAAAACTATATTACTATAACATCCCATCAATAATATCGAAAAAAACTTCTATCCTTAAACAATACTAACTTATGTCCAACATAATCCATTCCAATCTTTAGGCTTACCCATAATACTGCAGTCCACTCTCATAATATAGTGAAAACAATTACCAGAGATTTAATACCATCGTTGATCCCCATATATCATAAGATATGTCTTGTTGGTCACATTCTAAACATTCAAAGTCCTTAATCATGTATTCTCTTGAATACCCATTGAACCTTAGTGAAAACATGAATGCAGTTAAACACTTTCCACATACCAAAATCCTCAAAATTCTTTATAATCAAACCATGATATCACTTAGTCCTTATATCAATCATGAGCTCATGAATACTGTTAAACATTTCATTTTCTCATTTTCCCTTCATTATGCGCATATCATCTTATTTCCAAAAATATCTCAATCACTTTGAATACCACATTAGACCAATACATAAATATTCCAATACTCCATGATACAACATTATTTTGGAATCCCATTACATAAACACTTAATCATTCCACCACATCGTTGTCATATTCAACATCGCCAATAGTGATCGCATGTGACTTCCCTTTATCCTTTGCCTTAAGCAGTTGCTCATGTCGATCATCACTAACCCTTGGATTAGGGCATTTATTAGCATAATTCCCCATTTCCTTGCACTTGAAGCATTGAAGTGTTGGTGGTGCATTCTCTGCAGTGTTTTCTTTATTCACATCATTAGAAACCCTTTTTCCATTACTTCGACACTCAGCTGCTCGATGACCTTCTTTTCCACACTTAAAACATTTTCTAGTCCCTTTAAGACAATCTCCACCATGCTTCTTTCCACACTTTGTGCATAAGGAAACATTCATCTTCTTTTCACCATTATTCTGAGATTTCTCCTTGAACTCCATCTTTCGTTTCTTGTCAAAACCATGAGATGGATATGTAACACCAACTTCCATTTCTACCTTGATAGCACAACGCACAATTTCTTCATAGCTACTGAAGTCTCTTATAGATAATTCCCTTCGAAGACTTGGTTTTAAGCCACTGAAAAGTCGATCAACTTTACTTTCAGGTTGGATGATAATGCCAGATGCATACCTTGCAAGTCTTGTAAAATTCGCTTTGTATATACCAACAGATTCATCATCCTTCTGCTTCAGCTCAAGAAACTCCTTTTCCATCTTTGTTCGAAGAATACGAGGGAAGTACTTACTGAAAAACAAGTTCTTGAACTCGTCCCATTCCATGGACTCAATTTCATCTCTTGGCCTCGTATTCTTGATAAGATTCCACCATTGATCAGCTTCACCTTCCAAACTATATACTGCTAAGATGACTTTATCATGTTCAGAACATTGAAGAACTGAAAATATCTTTTCAGTGGTACTGATCCATTGTTCAGCAACAAGTGGATCGGAAGTCCCACTGAAAGAAGGTGGACGTTGCCTCATGAAGGACTCAATAGAATACTGTTCCTTTCTCTGCTCAATTGGAATTCCAGAATGATTCATAGCTTGTGTAATGATAGCAATAAGATTTTTCACTCCATCTCCCATAACATTTGTTTGTTCAGGATGACAATCATTGCATTGTCCATTGCATTGATCAACACGGTTCCTTCGGGTTCCAGCCATCGTCTAAAACCCAAAAAGAATAGTGTGAGAGGCAACAATCATGCTAGGGAAAACAACATAATAAAGGGGGAGTACCTTCAATATCTAACATCTTAGGTTTAATTCTATGATCGTTAGCGTATTTCTAGTACTATAACCTATACGTATACTTAACCTTAGGGACATCCCTAGACATACCGTAGAAATATCTCTAGGAATCTCACTAAAGTTCTCGCATCCTAGTTTCCAAAGGTTGACTAAACCTTTCCTCTGATACCAACTGTAGAGACCCGTATCTTGACATACATGGACATTACATTACTTTTGCGGAATACTTAGTACATAACAAAAACACACACACAAGGATCATAATAGTTTAGTGTCTTTGGAAACTCGGAATATAATCTTCTAATCGTGGTGAAAGATCTTCAACATCTCCCATAAAGATCTTCTTTTTTTTACCTAAAACCTCTCTTTATATCTTGGGGAAAAGAAAACATAAAAGGGTGATCTCAAATGCTTAGTAAGGGTAAACAAAAGAAATATCAATCACATCATATTCATAAGAACATAACATTTTGGAAATCATAACCTGCAAAAGAGAGCATAATTTCATAACATGGGATAAATCATGGCAGTGAAATGTAATCACAATAATCATAACATAAAACATGAAACTTTGTGGCATTCACACATAATCATAGAGAATCATTTCTTGTTTGTCAAGACTCATTTCCAAGACTATCTTAGTGGACAAAGTCCCTTTCTAAATCGAGTAACCCTCGTTTCAGTCCTGTTTCACTAAACCGGTATAACCTACCATTCCAGCCATGTCTATCTCATGAGATATAAAATCTTTACCCAATGCATTGGAGGGAGATATAGGTCCCACCCATCTCATAATGATACCATTCTTATGTGTTCCACAAAATCATAAATCATACATCATTGCATAACCCATGTAATAAAAATGGGATTCTTAAACAACATGACATCATAAAACCATTCATATAAGATAAAGGAATTCATAAACATAATTCCATCACAACATAGTCAAATCAATGTAAAAATATGGATAGAAACAGAACCCTTTATTATCTTAGATGGAAAATAATTTTGATAAAACACTTGAATTGAATTCTTGAGGAAAATATCCTTTCTTCTTCAAAATCAATTTCCTTTCACAAAACATCATGCAATTTTAAAAGAAAGAGATTTTATTGAAAATAGTCATGAAATATTTTGGAGGAAGGTTCATGAAAATAAGGCTTTATAAAACTGTAAAAATCCGTTCGTGCCGTATAAGTTAAAAAAACATTCTTCTCGTACTTTTGTCGGAAAGTCAAAAAGTACCTCGTATGAAAAAAACGAAAAAAGATTCCTTTCATATCCTTTACTAAAAACTCACCGAAGGGTAAAATTGTATTTAAACACTTGTAGGTGGATGGAAATAATATTACATATTGAGGAAACATGGATGTGGATGATAAAATACACCCCAGTAAATACTAATGTATAAACAATCTCAGATAAAAATGAGATTGTGATATTTCCCTTACCTTAGGTCCGATTTGCTTTGTACGTGTCCGAAGCTCCTGTATAATGGTTTAAATAATGTTATTGACTTATTCCAGAATCATACATATTGATATGATATCATATATGGTCATATTCTTAGCTACTTATTAGTAATATTTCATTGTTACTTGTTACTCGGGTCTTTATTGCCTTTTGTTCTTATGCGTGTTTTGTCGAATAAATTCTTATTCTTTTCTTTAGGTTATAGAAACCTCATTTCCAGAATGGTATTAGTGTAATATATATCATATTCATTCAATTCAATTTATTTATATAATCATTATGAAATGAATATCATGTAGAACGGGTCGCATCACATCGTGGAGACGGTATTTCGTATGTACGCACGAGTGATGATATGGTTCCTATGATCGTGGAATTGTATTTAAGTGTATTTATACTATTTAAGTATCAATATAACTTTATAATAATCATATATAGTTACTCATTACACCATTATACCCATCCTTGTAAGGTGATGGTGGAAAATAGATTACACCACGGCGTGGAGACGGTATTCCGTACGCACGCGCGGTGATTTCATTTTTCCGTAGGATGGATAGAAGGTGAATTAGGGTTGTTTAATATTTATAATAACATATCAGTATGTAAGTAATACTGATGTTATTAATTTATCATGAAACAACTAAAGAAGAAGAAGTTGAAGAAGAAAGAAATTGAAAAGATCGGTAATGGATATTACCTCTTCTTTGAAACGCCTCTTTGAATCCTCCACTTAGGGAACTAAGATTGGTCTTTGAAGAAGACCAGGATCTCTAGGATTATTCTAGGGAAGTGGAGAAGGGATTTTGGTAGGGGTTGGCCGAGCTTGAGTGCTCAAATTGGTGTGAGGAGGAGGGGGAGGAGGTGTCCTTTTATAAGGGAGGAGAGGGGCACCTTAGGAATATCTCAAAATATTATTTTATATTAAAGTCAAAATCGGTTTATAATGGTTCCAAAGGGTCTTATTTCGAAGATAAAGTGGGGATGGGTCGAAATCCTATCAACCAATAGGATTTAGACAAGTTTAGGTTATTATTTTAACCTTATCAATTAGATTTAACTCTAAGTTAAATAATTTAACTTTTACCGTGTCTTTTTGTTTTCTTACACTATATGGTTAATACACTTACTATAACATGCCAAACGAACCCCAAATTGTAGGCTGAATCCGACACAGATGAAACGGCTTGTACACATAGTGAAGGAAACATGGGATGGGTGAAGGCAACAAGTATAGAGAGATCGAGGAGAACGATTCCAAATATTAACATTTTTAGTTGATTTGAGTTTTTGGAGATTTAAGGACCAAGATTGGATGAAGATATGTCTCAAGATTAGTCTTTTAGGGAGGTCTCCTTGGATGGGATGGACATGTAGTGGGATTCATCCAATCACCTTGATAGACACTAGGAAGGTGAGGCGACTGGGGTGTTTTTTGCTGAACAAGTTGCAAGTGAGGCCACTCAATGTGTGGATTTGGAAAACCATCATCCACAACCTCAGTTAATGGAGTGAGGATTCATGCAACCAGGGGACTCGAACCTTTCAGGACAAGATCTATAAGATAGTGACCTTAATACTGTTGCAGAACATTTTAAATATCATATGGTGATCCATAATCTCTTTATCTCTTTGAGAATCTTTGATAAACGAGGGAACATATTTAATGATGAAAAGAGGACCAACAACACACATCTCAAGGACCTAATCATTGGTCATGCATCATTCAGTTATGTTATTATGGATGGGAAGAAAAATATGATTGGTAATGAAGGATTCACATCTTCTCCTATGAAGATAAGGCCATAGAAATACTTCTCCATTATTCCACTAAGTGTCTCTACTATATCTTCCTTAATGGTACCAAGAAGGTCCAATACAGATATCCTAAAAATCTTCAATCAAGTTGAATCTCAATTTGATTTGGAAACTAATGATGATTTTGATTATGAAAATGATCTTTTATACTATGATGTTTAAATTTGTTGATTGTTGGATGAGGGAAATCTTCCTTGTTTGACCCTATTCGCTCTCCTTGTCTTTTTTATTTTTATTAATAAATAGTTTAAATATTTTTCTTTTGGTAGGAATTGTTTCATATAAATTTTTTTGAAATACAAACAATTCATAACATTATTATATGGTAAATGGTTTAATTCCTAGCCTTCAATAGAGTAGTTTTGGAAGAATAAAAACAAGAGCATTGTAAGTGATAAGTGATGTAAAAAATTATTAATAAGTGTCAAATAGTTCCTTATTGTTTGTATGAAATATATGTTCCTACAATTCTATTTTTTTATCATTCCAGTTATATGGAAGAGGAGAAAAGAATCTTTCTTTACAGATGTGGGAAATGCACCATCACAATTAACTAGTATGGCGGTTGAGGTTTTTTCTTATCCTTGGGTTTGATCTACAGTGTTTATTCAATATCAATTTCTATATATCCATTCCATGAGATAAATGGTGGAGATGTGTTTGTTATTATAAAATTTATGGAATGTGTTTATAATTTTATTTTTCTATTGGGACAACATTTTTAGTGACATTTTATCATGTTTGTTGATTGTTTCATTGTTTTCATGTCATATAAAGCATGTGCTTCATCTATTTGAACTAATGGAAAACATTAGGAAATAATATCTACTCCACAGAGAATGGACATTGCTTCAGCCACAATTGACCCTAATTCCTATTTATCTGTTTTTTATTAGGTTTTAACATTTAAAATATGTTTGAAATTTATATAATTAATATATTTAAATAAATTTTTTAATATTTTTTTAATTTAATGAGTTAATTAAAAAGTATAAATAAATATATTTTTTTAAAAAAATGAATTTATAAAATAAAAAATAAATAAATATATATTTAAATAATTAGAAAATTATAATAAAAATATTTAAATAATAAAAATATTTATTATATTTATAATTATATATATGTATATATTAATATATATATTAATATAATTATTTAAATATATATAATTATATAAATATATATAATTATCTAAATATATTTATAATTATATACACATATTTTTATATTTATTTATGTATAATTATAAATATAAATAAAGAAATAAAGAAATATATTTAAATAAATATAAAATTATTATAAATTAATTTAAATAAATATAAAACTATAATAAATTCATTGAAATAATAAATATATTTATTATATTTATATTTATATATTAATAAAAATTTATATCTAATTATATACATATATACTTATATATATATATATGTGTGTGTGTGTGTGTGTGTGTATAAATAGGATAATGGTGATATTGTAGGAGCTCTCTTCCATGTGATTCCATTGCAATTAGGGCTTTGAGCTAAGATGACATCTCTTTCAGACTATTAATTCAATCCTCTTGATGTATTTCAAGAACCTTCAAAGGTGGTTGATGCTGGGAAAGGTTTGGAGCACACTACTGGTGAATCTGTTCCCTAGATTGTGTCTTTGTGGGTGCCTAATGTCCTAATTGATTGTGAAGCCCCAACGTATGATAGTGCTACCTTCTTTGAAATGGTGAAGAATAGTAGATTCTTTGTGGACTCTAGGTGTGATCATGCATCCGCTAGAATTATGAAAAATGGATCTCTCACTTTTATCGACGTGAATCCAATACTGATTGTAGAGCATCTTGATAAATACTAGAACTCAATTTTGGATTGCTTTACATTCCATGGGAAGTATAATCCATGGAAAATAGAATAATTGTGAAGTATCCTCCTACAAATCTAGGTCTTTAGCGGATGGAGGAATACAATGATCGAGAAAGGTTACTTTCAGATAGTTTTTCTTTTGGAGGAACACAAATCTATAGAATAGGGATTAATATTTGTCTCTCTCAATCCTGGTATTTTTAAGATTCAAGATTGGGATCTATTCTTCAATGTGGCTTCAATGAGGAATTTAATTACTCAGGTATGGATATGAATTCATGATCTCTCTTTGTTGTTTTTATATCTCCGTCATCTTTGGAATATTTCTTATGAGGCTGGGGAACCAATTATTTTTGATAGGGAAACTAGGATTTCTAGATACATGCACATAGTTAGGGTGATTTTCAAGATCAATCTATGTTCGAACCTAGTTGAATATATCATACTTATGGTTTCTGAAAAAAGGTTAGAACAATCTATTGAATTTTAAAAGAAGTGTAAAATTTGTAAAAAATGTTGTAACATTGGGCACCATGATTACTAGCATATAAGGAACCTTCACTACTCCAATTGTAAGAAAAATGAATGCTCCATTGAGAATTTCAAGTCCATGTTTCTGATTAGTGATTCCCAGACTCTTGAAGAAGACGAGATTCATACCCCCAATGGATGTAGAGATTCCTCAAAGAAGCTGGATGGATGGACGACTAATAATCCATCTCCGTTTGCTGATGTTTTCTCTATCCCTTTGGTTAATGAGATGAAATGTATTATTAGTGGACAATAAAACCAACTTTTTGAGGTGGTGGATCAGTAAGAAAACTCTATTTTTATACCCAACAAGTGGAGGCAGCTGATGAACTTACTCCCAAAGATAGGGATGATTCTTTGTCTTTGGGAAGTGAAGGGAGACTAAGTGGATCAGATTATCACAATCAAAATTTTATTAAGACTCATGAATCTAGGGGGAAAACACTTTCCATTATAGTATCCTTCTCTCTTCTTGGTAAACAGAAAAAAGATACTTCTTTTTTGTATACTTCTTGTAAAGGTCATTTTCGGACCACCACCCCACTTATAATTAATAGCAATTATCAAGTTCAGAATGTTGTGAAACATAATTATTCAGAGTGTGATGCTTCAGTTGCACAAGTTTAGGGGATGTTGCTCAATAGTTTGCTAACAAATCCAGGTAATTGATTTCTAAGATAGTGAAGATCGAGATATTTTTCTCAAATGAGTCTAAATCTACTGTAAATGGCATAAAGGTATAGTCGATGGTAAATTTACTTAGTCTAAATCAAATTTTAAATATATCCAATTGAAAAGAGGTTTTCCTTGAGGAATTTTTAACTTCTCAGGGAAGTTTCTGAGGTGAAGGAAATTCCATAAGCACTCAGACTATCAATGAAAGGTGCGGTTCCAATCTGAATATATTCTCGGAGGGTTCATGTATGGATAATGAGTACTCCACCCCACCGGATGATAATACCATCTCTTAAGATGACAATGAAAATTCTTGGAAAAATCCTAAAACATAGAGAAAGTACCGTCATCTGAGAAGTAATGGTGGTGGTCGATATCATTGCAAGTAATGAATAATCTTATCTTATTTCTTGGGCAGCTATTTGCCTTTTTTTGTGGTAGTGGTTTTTCACTTCTCTCATCATGCCATCACCATTTGTACATTTTTATCATTTTATTTTCAATAAATTTCAGAATCATGGGCTATTACCCATGGTTTACATAGTTTGTGATTGGGTTTAGCCTGAGTTTCCCACTATGAATCCTTTTTTTAAGATAGGTGTTTTTTTGTTATGTTTTAAATTCTTATCTTTTATTTTTTCAGGATCATGGGTTACATGATATTTTTTATCTCTTATTTGAAGGGGTTGTGGGAAATTTTATAGAATATTCACATGAGGGATTGTAAATGATTCAAGAACTAGTGACCCAAAACAAAAATTCATGATTAGAGATACACAAAGTAACGGGTAGAGGCATGGACAATACTGTGATGTGAAACATGTTACTAAAGAGGAATCATGCAGATTTATCACCAGTGGTATTTGGGAATGGGTAGAAGTATGCAGTGGGAAGATCAGGTTGTATAACAATTGTACTAAAGTTTATTTGAGGTGTTGCAACAATGTTGTGGGTACTGTTTGTGATCTCTGAGGGGCGATGTTTTGTCACAGACAATTATCAGAGAGGCGACAGAGGCGTATCTGGGTGTGAATTTTCACATAGGTTTTCAATGCTATATTTATAATTCAAGTGTGGTCTTCTACTTGGATTCTATGTATTCTCTGATTCTTAGTGGATTTTTTTGGAGTTTACCCATGATTTTTTAATCCTCCACATTAGAGGTTTTTCCACATTAAAATATATATCCCAATTTATTCTTTTTCTAATTGGTTTTTCACTTCCTATACATTAGTGATTCCCACAATTATTGTTATCACAAATGAGTTTTATTTTGGGGTTGATCTGCTTCCAACCCAACAAATTGTATTAAAGGAGGTTATATATCTTTTCTTATAGATTAAATGTGGGGATTCATTCCATTGGAATTCTTCCCACATTGAACTATTTAATGAAAAGAATGAGTTTACTCTATGGAAGTGACAAGTTAAAAATATTTTGGTCTATGAGATGATAGTAAAGGTGTTGAATAAAAAATCAGAGAAGATGGAGACTATGAGTGATGGTGATTGGTATTATATTAGATAGATAGTGACAAGAAAAATTTAAATATATTTGGGTGATAATACACTATAAGAAGTGATGAATCTAGTAGATCCAGCAGAGATCAAGGTAATGCTTGAAAGAAGGTATAAATCAGAATCCCTAAAAAATTGTTTATAACTTAAAAAATAATTGGATCATTTGTGAATTATAGATAATAAAGATTTAGGTTACCATCTAGATGAGTTCACAAAACTTTTGATGGGGATATTTTCGTTGGCAGTCAAGATCTATGATAGAGGTAATGTGGTACCCATTGAAATAGAAGAAGACAAAGGTGTTTCTTCTTTTGGGTCCGTTTCCTGATTCATATGATAATCTCTTTACCCCATTACTATTTTGGAAAGATAGAGTGAATTTGGATGATGTTTTTTTTATCATTATTGATGAACGAACTTCATTGAATGGCCAATGATGATGAATTTTCAGGTAATAATGGTACTTTGGATGTGGAAGATGGATATGGTAATTCGAGAGGATTGTCAATGAAAAGAATAAAAGTAAATTGCCTAATTTTCAACAAGGAGGGTCATGTGTAGATAAACTACTATGAATTGAAAAAGATTAATGAAGAAAATAAAGCGCATTACACCAATTATGAGGATATCAGTGTAAGTATTATTCATGGTGAGGGTGATTTAATTTTAGTTGGCATTAATTGTTGCTTGTTAGATCTGTACACCAAATGAGTGGTTGATTTAGCAGCATCATTCCATATTAAACCAAATAGGGAATAATTTTATTCATATGAAGATGGAAACTTTGGTATATTAAATATGGGCAATGGATATTCTGTTGATGTCATTGGTGTTGGTTATATTTGTGTCACTATGAATGTAGCTTTTATACTGACATTGAGGGATGTGAAACATGTTCCAGTTATATGCCATAATTTTTTATTTTCTCTTACTCTTGATAATGATATATTTATTAGTTTGGTAGTGGAAGATGGACTTTGTCCATAGGATTGATAGTTTATGCGCAAAGCAGAATGGATGAAATAATTTACAGGATGGATGTAAAGACATGCAATGATGTGACCAATGTAGTTATGAAGAGGAATTCATCAGATTTGGGGAACATGTGATCATCACACATGATTCTTATACCATCAACTAAGATGAAGAAGGTTTGGAAGCTGAATCATGTTGAATCAGGTGTTTTTGGTCTTACACCTAATTCTTTTTCTTCAGAGAGTTCCATTAGTTAAGAAAGAATTAAAATCAAAGATACGAGTGATGCATTGAGAGTCTCAAATTTCTTAGAGGATGTTGGGTAGAGGGAGAAGTTAATTCATGCAGGTGCTCCAGATTATTTGGCAATCAGAATTATGGGGGACCCAGATATTGTTGATTCTGGTTTTGGAAGTGTAGAAATAGGTATGAAGATGACTTTGGAATTTGGATTTCTTCTGTAAGGGGAGATTTCAGGTTTCCATGAGAGATTCAAAATAGGGATGTCATATTTTCTATAGGGGATGATGGTTGGTGTGATACCAACCATTTTAAATTCCAAATGAGCTCTTTAGAATATCATCTCCTTCTTAAACAGGTTGAAGGAGATTGATGGGGTTCAGTCTGAGATTCCCTCCCTAAATTCTTTGGTATTGAAGATAGGTTTTTTCTGTTTTGTTTTAAATTATTATCTTCTATTTTTGAGGCTCGTGGGTTATGGGATATTTTCTATATCTTCTTTAAATGGGTCGTGGGGGATATTATGGGAGTTGTACATGATGGATTATAAAAGGTGTGAGAGGTAGCGACCGAAAACATAAATTCACCATTAGAGATTCACATAACAGAGGGTTGAGGTGTGGGCAGCATTGTGGCGTACAACGTGGTACTAAAGAGGACTCATTCAGATTTATCACTAGTGGTCTTTGGGTGTGGGAGGTACTGTGCAGTGGGAAGATTGAGTTATTCTATGGTTGTGCTAATGTTTATTTGAGGAACTATAGTGATGCCGCGTGTGGTGTTTTTTATCTCTAAGGGGAGATGTTTTTTCACAGATGATTTTCAAATATGCGATTGAGGCATATTGGGGTTTGGATTTTCACATAGGTTTTTTATGCTATATTTGTAATTCATGTTTGGGATACTACTTCTATTATGTATACTCTCTTAATCTTAATGTATTTTTTTAGAGTTTTCATGTGTGTTTTTAATCCTCTACATTAGAGGGTTTTTCCATGACAAAATCAGTGCCCTATTTATTCTTTTTCTATTTTGTTTTTCACTTTATTTACATTGGATAATCTCACAATTATTGTTTTTACAAATGAGTTTTGTTCTATGGATGACCCGCTTCTGACCTAATAGTATAGGTATATTTATAAATAGTTTCCAAGGCTGTGGTTGAGTGGCACTAAACCATGGCTCCACATGTGCTAGGTGCAAGTATCAAATCCCAACATGCACTCTAAAAAATTAACCTTCCTAGAAGGTGTGGTAGTTGAACCCCCAAAAATTTGGGGGATGATTGTGCAAGCATCATTCTTGGGGTATGTACAGTAGGAATCATGGTGGTGGGACCATGCATGGTTATTTGGGGTGGTGATGAGGGTTCATGAAGTGGTTGATGTCTAGTGGTGTGTTGTGTCAGGTTACATGATGGGAGATGGCGATTCACATTGGTATGGGGTAGGTGGTCATGGGGGAGGGGGAACTCTCCTTCATTGATGGCAGGCACAGGTTTATGGTGTGTTTATCGATGATAATGACAATGGTGGGGATAACAACCATTCTGATCAACATGGGTGGAGAGGTGGTCGACTATTATTGGAATTAGGCAAGGCATGCGATGTAGATGAGCAGATGGTGATGCTGAAGCTATGGTGTGGTGGTGTTCAAGCACTTTTGCAGTGACCAATGGCATGGGTGCTGACCACCTACGAGACGTTCACTACAACAGAATTGGATTTATTCCACACTACCCTTTATCAACGCTAAAGACACACCCATAAAGGGTTAAATTTATAAGTTATAAAAAACAATGATAAAATTCACTTTTACCAGTGCTAAAAATCACTGATAAACATACCCCTTTATTAGTGTTTTTAGCGATGATAAAGGTTACTTTTATCATCATTTTTCATAGTTCTGATAAAATTATGCCTTTTATCAACGCAAAAAAAAAATAGTTTTTAGCATTGATAAAAGATATATTTCATAAAATAAAGTTATATATCATTTAAAATCCAATATTAATATATAAATATATTTATGCTGATATAAATATAATATATTTTATAAAATATTATTTTTATAATACAAAATATGTAATCACACTTAATATATAATATATTTAGTGAAAAATGTTTTATAAAATAATTAAAAAATAATATTAATAGAAAATTTTCTAATTAATGTTCAGTAATAGTATTTTAATAACATTTGAAGATAGAAAAAGTTAATAAATTAATAAATGATCTTAAATAAGTTGAAAACATTACTCAAACTTAAAAAGGCCATAACTTTTGATCCTAATGTCTGTTTGACCTATATCGCATATAAAATTGAAGCTTGAAAAAATTTCCATACCCTGTTGACCCTGAGTAATCCACATCACTTTTTTTCAGTGTAAAAAAGGTGTATAATTCGTTTAAAACAATGTTTTTAGTTGTGATACCCTATTTTTTAAAGATTCAACCGTCTTTCAGCTTCATTTAATAGAGTCTTCTTGCCTATTTTCAGTAGGGACTAAATTTATTCCAAGGGATTACATTCATATAGATATTATGGTTTTTTTTTTAATTTTTCATAATGTATTGTTCTTTATAAATAAATATATACACATGTATACATATTGGTATATATTCAAAAAAAATATTTTTATAAAAAAACATGAAAAAATATTTATATATAAAATATCTTTATATATATATAAACCATATCTAAATACTAATAATATATATTTTATTTAAAATAAAATATATGAAAATTTTCATTCCTTTACAATTAATGTATATATATATATATATTTACAGTTGGGGTGGTGCCTGAGTGGTAAACCACGTAAGCCTATATCCAAAAACTTGAGATCAAAACGAGGAAAGGGAGAATTCTATGGTTATTGTAGCATCACTATAGCATCGCTATAGCAGCAATGAAACTGTAGAAGCAAATCAACTGTAGAATCAACAGAACTATAGCAGTAATGGAACTATAGCAATGACTTTACTATAGCAGGGACTTTAGCAGCCCAAATACTGTAGAATTACTATTCATTGAATGGTCCTTTGGCTAACAAATGTTATTTCAAGCCTAGTATCAATGATTCATGCCCTAGGGACTTTGGGCACCTCAAATTAGACCTATGGTTCATAGAACTTCTGGCTATGTAATGGGTTCCCCTCTGCCCCAAAAGAAAGAGGTTCTTTTGTTTAATAATAAAAAAGTGGCTTTAGCTCCAACTTATATATATATATTTTTGTGTGTGTAGTGAAAATAAGATATATATTTTTATATATATATTATAATATATGTATATAAATATTAATATATAATATATGTAAAAAAATATAAATATGCATAATTATATTTACAGACATGCACATATATATAAATATATAAATTTATGTTTGTATATATTAATAAACACACACACACACTGAACATATTTTATATATGAATTTAAAAATAATTATATAAATATGTATATTTAAATATATGAATAAAATGTAATGAAATATATATATATATATATATATATATTTCAAGGGTTAAGGCTTGCAGGACCCTTTTATTAAATCAAAAGAAGAAAAAAGAAAGAAAAATCATAAAAATCCTCAAAAGTCCACTGGAAAACATCACAAAAGAATAGTTGAAATAAAAAAGTACAATATCTTGTACTGATGCTGTGGTGAGAGGCATGACCACCCCAACCACAAGGGTGTGACACCCTTCTACATGATTTGACGTACATCCATGGTCCACCTCCATCATCCGAGAGTTCATCATCACCGAGAGCCTTTATAACATTAGTACCAAGAACATGGTCATTATCATGTGATTCCTCATAACTTCTTCTAGATCCAAGAAAATCAATGGTGTTTCTAGTACAAATATTTGGATCAACACCTATTAATGAGGGTCTAGAAAATTTCTTAATAGAGTCTATGGCATCCCAAGACTTGTCTCCACCTGGAGTCATTGGTAAGCCAGCTTCCTCCATTCAAACTTCTTTCCCCTGAGTAAACTTCGAAAATAAAGTAGTCATATGCTTTCCAGAAGTGGACTTAGAATTAAAATCAACATAATCTCTAGAAAAAGGGTTAGATTCATCTTTGTGGTGGGTATTCCAACTTGGTGTCGGTTTTGGGATCATCTCACTCACCTATTTAGTTTTTAACTCCATGCAGACAATGTTAGTAGGTGCCTCCGCATTATGAAAAGTTGAGTGGATAGTATCCGATATATGTTTAGAAATTATGCTTGGAGAAGGTTTTGAAACAATCCCACTTGCCTGATGAGTTTTTGAATTTGTGCAGACCAGGTCCATGCCCACCTATTGGTATCCATTCTCTTTATTTATACTATTCTTCCAAGAATCCATCTGAAGAATAGGTGGTATAATTTCCATGATAGATTTTACACCATTGAAGATCAAAGATGATTTTGTATCCTTACTAATATCATTTTATTGAATCAAAATTCTATCATTAGAAGCAGAGTCTTCCAGCTTTCCTTTAGAACCTACTAACCCAAGATCCTTATTAAAAGAAGAAAAATGAGTATCCCAAGAATTCACCTATTTTTTCAATTCCAACAACAGACCCACAAATTTCATATTGGTTTCTCATAAATGAAGGAGGTGTCCTTTTAGGAATGGATTTCATTTAAGTGGCCGCTTATTATTTATATTTCCCTTATGATTTTTGGAAGTAAATATTTTCCCTTCCTACCACATATTAATGTCCACATCATTTTGAGTTGAGTTTTTCTTGGTAGCCCAGTTGTCACCAGATGCTTCATATTAATTTTCATCAACTAGCCCTTTATACAAGGAATCTTTAAAAGAAATCATTGTAATACATAAATGATCATCATTAATAGAATAATCCCAAATCGTTTTGGGATTAGGGAGATCCAACCAATTTGAAGCATCCCATGAGGGGGGAGAAAGCTTAGAATTATCATCCTCAGTACACTTCTACCCCCCTATGAGGTGTTCCATCAATTTCCAACTGAGGCTTCTCCTATAAAGGAACCTCAGTAAGAGGTTTGGCCTGCTCCAATGAGGGTAGTGAGGTGACAACATCAGATATTTTTTGCCCAATATTAGAACACTGATCAGGACATTCACCACTCCTTTTACAAAAACAAAAGAGATCATATCCTCTTTTGTTCAAAACTCTTTGAAGGTAGGGGTGTAGGGGTGTGTGAAGTAGGAGGGACTAACACTGTTAAAGAGGGGAATATAAGTTCTTATAAAGTGGTGGGGGGATAAACGAACTCTATTTTGGGGGGGTTGATTGCAGATAAAATGGTGGGTGGTTTCAACCCTCTAAATTGCATGCTTTGGGGAATGTTAAAAATGGTCCTTTGGGCCTTTAAATAATTGGGTTTATAAGACTATACATAATATAATAGTAAATAAAGAGGTTTTACAGGTGGGTTATCCTTTAGGGGGGCTATGACCAACCTTTTCGGTCTATGAGTGGTGCGTTTTTGTGTTTTATTATAATATTTAAATATTTTTAAATATATTTATTTATAATTATAAATTAATATATATATTTAAATAACAATAAAAAATAAAAAATATATTTTAATAATAAATATATTTATTATATTTATAATTATATATATTTATATATTATAAATATGTATATAATTATATAAATACATATATTTATATAAATATATATAATTATATTCGAATATTTATAAATATATTAACTTATAATTATAATTATAAATAAATATAAAAATATTTCAATGATTATAAAATTATAATAAATAAATTTATTATATTTATAATTATATATATTTATATATTATATATATGTGTTTATATATTTTTTGGAAAGGCTGAGGCTCATCATCCCCTTTATTCAATATAAAAGAGACAAGTACAATGGAGGAACATGAAATCATAAAACATCCATAAGCCCAACTTAAGAAAAATAGAAATGAACACACATGTAGCTCGAAAACAAGTACTCATGTTGTGGAGAGAGGAGTGACGACTCCTATCGGGAGGATGCTAACCTCTCCTCCATGTTTTCATTTGAATCCATGGTCCATACCTGTCATCTGAGAGTCCAAAATTCATGACTTCCTTCATATCAACTCTTCCAAGTGCATGATCACTTCCTTGACAATCCTCCTCACTACTTCCAAATGAAATAAAATCAAAGAAGTTGTGCATAATGAAATTTGAAATAATTTTGTCCTTAACCGGTTGAATCTTAGAAGGTGTTATTGTTGTAGCAACATCTGAAATATAGATACCCCTACTCTTAATAGTTACAAAACCCAATCCAAAATCTGGATGGAGTAATATATTAGAATGGGTTTTCAATCCAATAGAACCAATTGCAATGTCAACCAAAATCTTTCATGGGGAAACCAATGTTCTTGTACTATTATCACCATCCATTATTGGAGGGGGATTTAACATTTTTAGCACTCTGTAATTCTTTAACATAGGAAGAATCAAAAGAATCCCCCTATTGGAAATTATAGGTAGCATCCTCATGTATACAATTAGTCATCTTTGGAAGGTTACAATTTCTCATAATTGGAAGCTCCATCATAACATCATCTACATTATTCCCAAGAATATAAGATGCCAAATATTCATTAAGACCCATATTAATACCTAGATAATCTACATATTTTCCAACAAGATGCAAAGAGTAAGCCTTATTAGAAGGAAATGACACCCTTTTATTCACTTTTTCATGTTTAGAAAATCCTTTTTTATGTAATTGAGTGATAAAGGAAAAATTGGATTGGGGTTTCATTGAATAATTAACCTCAATTTTTACCTTACCTTTTCAATTATTTGAAGAAATAATTGTTTGATACAACTAGAAGTTGAAATCAAACTCTTCTTTTGCTTCAAACTCCTTGACATCAAGGATGTAATCAGATTATTCTCCTGTATCTTCTTACATAATTCCCCTTGATAATGCCTCCTTAAAAGAGACTCCATTAACAATCATGTGATGTTCGTCAACAATGTTATCCTAGAATTTTGTCTTATGAGTCACTGATTCAAGAACAATAGAATTAGCTACCTTTTGAGCAGTTGAATCAAGTCTGGGATCTGTATATACATCCTTTAATGGACTGAAAGTAGGAACAATACATTGAGAGCCCTAAAAAGCTACATCAATATTGGAATGATTTTTTCCACCTTTTATATTAAGTTCCCTAATAGAAGTTCCATATCAAGAATCATCAATAACTTACTTGTTGGATTTATCAATCCCTTTATTACCTATCCTGATACACTGCTTTAGACCATGTCCCTTATGCTAGAAATTGGAACATATAAGATGTTTACTACATGGGTATTTCTCACGACCAATTATTCAACACACATCGTAGAGCAAAAGAATTTTTTCATATTCAATTTTGAGGTTAATTTGATCAATGGGTGTTGAGAGAACCACTCTATCAATGAAAGTTGAATTCATATCTACATACACTAAAACACAAGAATATTGTCTAAAAAATAGCATTTCTATAGCATAATCCAACCTAATTTTCATACCAATAGCAGATGCAATATCAAATAAGATTTCAGGATGCTATAAAACCCAATTGTGCCCATTAATTTTAACTAATATCTGTGCACAAGTGTATTTATAATCATTAAGATTGAAATTCAGGCTCCATTCATGAAGCCTCAAAGTAACCACCTTTAGTTTGATTATGCAAATGCAACAAGCATGCCCTTTCAATTGTGAAAATGTAAAGAGTAAATGAAAAAACCACATCCTTGTGATACTGACTTAAAATCTGATAAACCCTAGATAGATGCTAACTATGAAACCAGATCAACAAACCTCTAGGGTTTTATACCTTATGATAAGGAAACCTGATAAATAATAGGGAACTTAAATAGGTTAATCCATTTTGAGATGGCAATATCCAAATCCATGACATGGGCAGTGGAACCCTTATTGATTTTCTGTGAAACCCTACTTTTAAATGAATGAAATGAGCCACCTGAAAACCCTAAGAAGGTCAAAAATCCCTTCAAATCCTCCCCCACATATTCCTTAGACATCTTTCAAGCATAAGGAAACTACCGATCCACATTTTGATTCAATATATAAGATAAAATATTTAGACTTCTCGGATGATCGAAGGCATCACACACTGCGGAGAACGTCGGGGAGCTCTTCTCCAATTCATCCATTAATAAAGTTATATATAAATAAATAAATAAATAAATATAATTATATAAATATATATAATTATATAAATATATTTATAATTATGTGAAAATAATTTGAAATATATTTATTTATAATTATAATTATAAATAAATAAATAAAAATAATTATAAAATTATAATAAATATACTTAAATAATAAATATATTTATTATATTTATAGTTATATATGTTTATATAATAATAAATATATATAATTATATAAATTTATTTATAATTATATAAAAATATTTATAAATGTATTTATTTATAATTATAATTTTAAATATATAAATAAATACTTAAATAAATATTTAAATAAATATTTAAATATTTATTTATAATTATATACATTTAATTTTATAATTATATTATTTATATTTTTATATTAGGTCTTTATTAGTGATTTTTTAGCACTGATAGAACAAATAGTTTTTAGTGTTAGAATTCTAGTGATGATAAAAGCCATTTTGATCTTTTAAATAGAACCATAACTGATCTGTTCTCACTCGCTCCATTCAAGTTTTCCCAGAAGCAAGTCTCTATCATTGAACTCCCTTGATCATTTTAGATGAATCAACAATTTTAAAAAATAAGGTTTGTGATCACTTATGATCTTCTATCCCCCTTGAACATCTTTGTTTTTAATTTTTCAAAATGGGTTGAATGGATGGAACGTGCAATGATCTTATTTCTGCTCGATCAAACTTACACTAGAAAGTTGAGTCATGAAGTTCCAACATTTATATACTACTTATAGCTATAATCATAAAATTCCTTTGCATTTTGTTCATGCATAAAAACACAACCCACTATGTATACATTATTGCGTGAAACACCATATTTTGTCTAGTTCTGGTATATTTAGTTTCATTAAGACCATTGGCTATAGAGTTCTATATTTAGTCACATAGAGGTTATAATGCATTATTTTATCTCTATCAAGAAAAAATGGATATGAAAATAATGGAATTATGTTCAGGCTATTTTATCCATTTGTGTACTCATGTATCTCATGAGGAAATGACATGTTATGGATGGGCGTGATAAAGAAGATATATTTTATTGGGAACACATAATAAAACACCAAACTCATATTGTAATATTATTTTCATAATTCATAAAAAACATTCCACATTCCACATATTGCAAGAAAACCTACATTTAAGGCCTGATTTTTTTTATTTTAACTTAATCTTCTTGTATGATATACCTCCTCTTATATTAATATAATCTCTCCATGTTAATTTTATTTATTTATTTATAAAAAGATAATTTATCAATCACTACCCCACATCTTCCTCGTTAATATATTTATTTGATAATTTATATATTTTAAGTAATTATATATTTTAACTGACCTAAATTCTAAAAGAATAACATTTTATTAAATATCATTTGGGTCACACAATATCAATTTTATCTTGAAATTCACACAACCTTGAGTTCAGCCAACATTACATGCAACAACAGGTTTTTCCAAACAACAATATACTATTAATATTATTATTTAATATGATAGTTATAAACTAGCTATTAGAATGGAGTGTATGAATAAAATAAACCAAAATATAAATCTACATAGTTTAGTAACATTTTTTGGTTATCTACTGATAATAAGAATCATTTAAAAGAAAAATAAATTTCTTTATAAATACTGTATTTTCCTAAATAATGGTTTAGTCGTTCAAGAAACACATAACTCAAAATTAATTATAAAAACTTTTATAAACTTTATTTGAAAAAATAAACATAATTTTTTAAATAGGAACACCATAATTATATTAGTGTGATTTTTGTATTTTTATGAGAAATTTAATTTATTAATGAATAGTGAAAAAATACAGAATATTAAATTAAAAATGCCTTCTTGCTTTAATTAATTTATAATTTTCAATTAAATTTTAATTTTTTTAATTTTAAATTAGTAATTTATATATCAATTAACCTAATTTAGTTCATTGGAATAATTTTTATATTTAATTTTGATAGAAAAACATTACAAATGTTTGAACATTTTCACTTTAAAAAACTCGCTTTCACATATTGTGTGTGGGTTTAATCTTAAATTATGCCACTTCTTTGAGTTGAATTTGGAAAAATGGATTCCATATTTTTATTCATAATATTTTAAATTAACAAATAAGTACAACTAAAGTTTTGAGAAAAATAAATAGTAAATGAATTAAAAATTAGTTACCGCAGTTAAGGTAAAAATTGATTTACCAAGGGTTTAAACTAGAATGATAAGAGTATAATTGACCTAAAATATAATCTTAATATTATTTAATGATTTTATTTCTATCTTGTCCATCAAATTCTCTCAAATATGGAAATTTTTCTCCACTTGACTTTGAATAGGACCCATATAATAAGTTAAGTAAAGAAAGGACAAAAAATAAGCTTTTCTTACTTTTAATATCTATAATTTATTGGGATAGGGAAAAATCATTGTTTTTTATAAATAATATTTTTAAATATAAATTAATTTTTTATCATAATATTTTATCATTAATTTTTAAATCTGAATTAGTTACTTAAAATGGTTAAGAAACACCAACACCGTAATTATTTAAATATAATTATTAAAAATAAGTGATACTAAAAATATTAAAAGTGAAGTAAATTTATTGAATTATCATCTTCCAATATTTTTTTAGATTAATATATCATGTTACACTGGTGTTAAATTAATATATTCAGATTCCATCGCTGAATTGATATTTTTAAATTCAAATTAAATAAATATTTTTTAAAATGATTTAAAATTACTAAGAGTCTTATATTCATCCAAGTGATTTTAAAATGTTAATAAATATAAAATATGATCCATTATTATACTAATTTATCTATTATAATAAACATATTTACCCCTAAAAAGTAAAAACATTGTTAGTTTGATTAATGTTAAAGTAGTATTTTTGCTCGTTATATGCGCTTCTGTTTAAATTAATCTCCAACACACATAGATTTTTTATTTCATAAACTATATATAATATTAATAATAATTTTCTATAAATTTTCTAATAATTATCACTTTAATTTATTCTTAATGGATAAATTACCTTTGTTAGAAAATTAGTAACCATAGTGAAAACCCAAAATGGTAAAATAGGGAAACATAGAATTTAAGGAAAAAAAATGTTTAAAACATGTGTTTCATTATGTGGTGGATCTATTTACCAACCATATAATTCATCACGAAATTTAATTATAAATTTTTGATCCACTTTCGATAATATTTACCTCACAATAGTGAATACTTTTGAGTATTTATAAGAATATCACTCCTCTTCAACTATAAAAGAGAACTCACTTCCCTCACTTATTCACAACTCTCATTCTATTTGGATCATCCAAAACATACCCAAATAAATTACAAACCTCCATAAACCAATATTTGAAGCCTTATTTTTGGAATAAATATACCCTCATAAGGGTATAGTGAAAACCAAAGGAATATATTAAAAGAAGAGGTAATGTTCTTCAACAAGAATCTTTTTTTATTTCATTATCCACCAACATAAATTATAATTAAACCATGATGATATAATATCCTCAGTATATTACATATAATGGGATGTTGTTATAGCATTTTTATTAGCTAAATAAATCTCCAGTTCCATCAAATGGGTTATTAAATCATTCGTTTTTACGACAGACAACAGCCTCGCAAACCGACATTGTTCGTTTTTCCATTACCATTTCTGAAGGTTCGGTATTATGAAGAATATAAAGTTTATATATAATATATATAACATTATTATAACTTTTTAATCATTATATAATATATAACATTTTAATTTCCTTTATGTAGAAGAAATGATAATGTCGCTCATGTGTACGGTAGAGTACCACCTAGCGATGTGATATTATTCATCTTCCACTAATGTTTTACATGGATGGTGATAAGTAATATTTATAACAATTATATTTGATATATATAAAATAATTATGATATTAATTAAAATTTTATTAAAATCTAAAGATAATATGTCATTTTATTTCATTACTTTTTCACTCAATGAAAGACGATAACGTCGTTTGAGTATGTGTGGACCACCGGCTTCATGAAGCGATGCGACTCTATTTTCATGAACAAAACAAAAAAATGATATATATATATAAGTATATAATATGGAATTAATAATATTATTATAATTATTTAAAGGTAAAATATTTATTACCTCCTTTCCATATTAATCTTTGAAAAATGGAAAACATTAGTCATGCATACGTACGACTTACCGTCTCCAAGATCATAATGTTTTTCATTTTTCATAACCATCATTCATGATTAATTTTAAAAGTGTAATTGATGTATAAATATTATTATTATGTCATTATTATTTTATAGATTATATTAATATATAATATTTTCAATAACCAAATCTTTCATGACAAAACAGACATGTGAAAACAAGGTGATTGACACTCAAAACAATGAAAATAATGAATTTTTCTTAATTAAAAGGTAATAAGATGTTATAAAAGGATGATATATGATATTATAAACATTAATACTGTTATTTAATAATATAATAACATGTTTAAAACTAGTATATAGTAGGTTAAATCACATTCAACCAAAAACAGAGTTCAAGGCAATGGATTTTGTCTCAATTTACATTTCCTTGAGACCTATTTGTTTTCATAAACCAATTAACTTTTATGGGGTGTATATACATCCCCAATGATATGTAATATTATGATTCATTCATTAATCATGGTATATTAAGGTTAACTTTGTATTATATCATCCACTTGGATTTGACTTGATAATTATCAAGTGGTAAAAGTTATTGTACAATCTCATTTCCTTTTGTTATTGTAAACTTTATCTTGAAACAATCACTTAAATGTAATCCTTTTTCATTGGATGTTAAATTTATATTAAATATCCATATTCTTGTGTGAGGTATATGATTATTTACTAAACCTTATTCCATTTATAAATAAGGTTTTTACTTTGAAAGTTATTTGATTAACTAGAGAAATATTGATAAATATATATCTTTTACTCAATATGGATATTTGATATGGCACATTATTTTGAATTAAATTGATTTTTTGATATATGATGAATTATTTAGACATATGGTACATGGTTTGGTTACTGGTTAATGTAATCTCCTCGATACATCGGTAGGTTTTATGAGATAAACTAGATATGGTTTTGGCTGAGGCCTTACCCATTTATTAGATGTCAAAACAAAGCCTTGGTGATATGAGATTCTTGGTATGAATAATTGACGTTATTAAATTCTTAGCATGAATCCTTTAAAGTATATGATTTCTTGGCATGAAACCTTAATGATAACTTTTATATATCCATTTTTATGTATTCCATCATTATAAATTCAGTTATTGATATTCCATGTGATTATTTGATTAGTTAGAATATCCATTATTTAGTTTCATGCTCATGTGATTATTTATATGGAATTATTTGATCACATTTTATCCCATACACATTATGCTCAAGTTATTAATTTAATGGTATGTAAGGTTCTAGATCCATGCATTACCCCTATGCATGCTTCCAAAGACTGAGGTGCTCGGAGGTGGCTGAGAGGAATTCTGGAGGAGTTTGGTTGTGAATTTCTGGAAAGAGAAAGAATTACATGTTGTGTATGTCAGGTTCATGATGTGTAAGTTTTCAGGGTTAAATAAAATGAAAAGGTAATGTGTTCTTTAGAATAACCAAACCCTAAGGACTAAAAAACTTGAAATGGGATTACACTCCATGTAAATCCCTGATTCTGTAAGTTTTAAATGTTTTTAGACACCTAGGTTTGTCAGATCCTACACCTTTAGTGCCTCACCCCAGATTCTAGGCAACCTGGAAACCCCCTATTCATTGTTTTGGGGTTCTTTTGTCAAGGATTGATCTCTAACTTCCCTACTTCGATCCGTCTTCAATCCAAGTTATGATTAACATCTGTTTGTGAAGTTTCTTTGATCTATTACCTATTTTTTCTCTTTTCTCTGTGGTGGAACTTTATCTCCATGTTTCTAATAGATATTTATTGTTTGTTTGTTGGAACCGTTATGGTGCACCATCCTTGGGTAGATGTTGTTCTTGTGGGAGAGGTGATCACGAGCTACAATGTCGGTCCATTTTCTTGAAAAGAATATTGACACCCTTTTGAGTTAGGGGATTCATTATTCACTATTTATTTATTTGAAATCATAGAGTTATCATGATTTATACCCTTAGATCGCAAATAAATTAACATAATGATTACTTGAACCAGATTAAAGAATTGGTATCGATCACATGGATATGTTGTTGTTTGTACCATGAAAACAGGTTGCCTCTTGATTTTCTAGATAGTCTGATATATATGTTGTGATTAGTATGCTTGTTTTAGTGTCTTAAATTGGTAAATAATGTAAATTCAGAATCAATTGATAATTAATTTTCAAAAAGATTAAAGATTCATGTTTAATGAATCTGGTTGTTGTTGTTGTAATTTTATGATAATCAAATTGATGCAAGTATTCATTTTTAATTGAATTGGTTAAGGAACATGTTTCATATTAATTCTTGTTGATAAAATAATTAAAGTCATTTTAAATTAAATTTTTAATAAAATTTTGACTGCTTTGATAGCATGTTGCTTAGGTTGCCCCTGGTTGTAACCTATGATAATGAATTTTTTAATTCAAGATGTAATAAGAACTGGTTGTGTGATAAAAGATAATTCCTTGTAGGTCCTGATTTTTCTTCTAGCTTGAAAAGTTCAAGTTCTTTGTGCTTTGGAGCTAGGAGATCTCATTGTGTGTAAAGGCAGGATGCCTTGTTTTAGGGATAAGATCCCAGTTGATTTGTTTTTTTCCTACTTCTTATGATGTGATCTTTGGATGGATAATATTGGAGGGATATAATGGTATGAGGTATGAGGAGGACTGAAGGGGATGTGAGTCTGGGATATCTGATCCTGGAGGGATGTTGTGGTATGGGGGGTAGAGAGACCTAGTTGTTGTGGCAACAGTTGATGCCTAAAGTTGTGAGATGCATCAATATATACATGTGGGTATGAGGGAGGAAACTGGAGATGATATAATGGGTTGAAACTGGGCTTACCCATTGATATAAAAGATGAATGCTTGTTTGAATCTGTTGTTTAGCCGATGACCAGATCGTTTGTTTATCTACTTTTCTTTCCCCATTTCTTGAGTGAGATGGACATACTTGGTTGTTTATTTTGTTTGGTATCTTAGGATGTTTTTCAAGAGTACCTGGTCATATTGAAAGTAATTTTATTAATTAATGAATAAATTTTTAACCCATGGGGTTGGATCTTGTTAGGATACAATCATGAGTTTATAATTCTGAGAAGCCGTGGACTCAGTTTTCTCATTCTTAGAGGGTGTGGAATTTTTTTAATGCTAATGCAATATAATTTAGAGATGTTTATGGTTAATTAATGGTTATATAATTAATTAACATTGAGTAAATATAACAAAAAGGAATAAATTCATTTAATGTAGCTCTTTAAATAGTAGTGTGCTTATAGGATATCTAGTCTTAGCGAAGGTATCCAGGAGTCTGAGATATATTAGTGGTAGATGAGTCTAAGACTAGGCTATGACCATAGCGTAGTTGTTAGATATATTATATCATTTACCTTTTTTGTTTCTATACGCTACTCCACCTTATTGGTTATGGCGACTGACACCCAAGGGATTTTGATTCATTGGGGGGGGGGGTGTTTTCTCCAACATCATAGTGGGAGGATGGATGACTTACTACCCCCTTTGGCCCTGCTACATTCTCTTAGTAGTTACCTATTCCGGTATGCACAATGGATAGTTTTCCCATAAATGTGTATAGAGGGATGTAATGGATTGTGGTTATTTTCACAAAAATGTATTATGGATATAGTTTTCTAAGGACTACTATAGGTATAACGCATATAGGCTACGATGGCTTGAGGATCCATACTCAGTGTATGGGCTGTAATGGATTGAGGTATAATACCCGATGTATGATACACATTATAATGGTTTTAGTGGATCTTGGAAACTTCCAAGTTACTTTTGGTTACATGGGCAAGGTGGTGTGTTGTGCGAAGTGTATGATGTGGTGATGTTCCCACGTGTCTACATGGTAGCCTTTTTGGAGAGAGATTCTTAGGATGTGCAACATTGGGGAAGAGTGAAAAATGAGTGGGGAAGCAGTAGTAGGGTACCCTTGATAATATTTAGTATATTCTGTACTCTTATATTCTATACTTGGTGATAGTATCCATTGTGAGGATGTGAACTTAGTATACCTATTTAGGTCATGAGTTAGTTTCACTTGTTGTTCATTATGCTTTAGCATGCTCTCTTTACTTTTCCACAAGAGTCTCAGAGGAGGATCTTACTAAGTATACCATTATAATCACCCTATATATATATATATATATATATATATTTTGTTTCAAGTCAGTTGGATCAAGTTGGCGATCAGGATGGTTACTTCTAGGTTGGGGTTTAACAGAAGCTATTTGGGATTCATGGTCATTGCCATCTTTACTTTAGTTTTGGTACTTTCACTGTTCCATTGAGTTATTTTAGTTCATGGATGACATTAAACATGTAAATTCTATATTATAGTCTGAGAAATATTTAGTTGATGTCTGTCTTATCTCTCCCTTTTGAAGGTGTTATCTGAGAGGGTAATGCCTCCCATATGTGAGTTTATTGTACCCTCAATACTAGTCTCCAACCTGGGGCCTACTAAAGGTGGGACTCAGGTGTCACTATCTATCCTCTCCTTTTTTCAGACCAGGAGGGGTACACCTTTGGGGGGGGGGTCATGATAGAGTAGTATCCGAGGCATAGTTGAGGGTTAGGATAGGGTTTTGTGTGAGGCACAGGTGAGGTTGCGTGGGATGATAGAGAAAAAATATTGGATAAGCTTATAATGCACTGTAAACATGAGAGACCAGATTAAATGTGGGTATTTAGGTCCCCTTGTGATTTTATTCATGGAACTTTAAGCTTACAATGAATACTAAATAAGGTGATACTGGTTTTAGGGTAGAGACCTAAGAAAGGATCATGTATCATTCTTCTTTGTGCCTTTGTTTGAATAGGTAGACCTTGGGATAGGTTAACCAAAAATGGATAAAAGAAAATGATTAATGTTAAAGTCTTCTATATTCTAGGATTAGAAGGTCAAATTATTTGTTATTTTCCAGGTATGGCTCCAGGTCAATGGCCTCATCATGTTTGTGCAGAATATGTTCAGCAGGGTGTGCTAGCAGATCACTACAGAGCAGAGGTCGATGACGATGACACTTAGAGGAGAAAACTATGAGAGAATCAATGCTAGAGTCTATAGAGGTATGAGGGATTTGTTTCAGAAACATTCATGGAATATTGGTTGGAGTAGGTTGAGATAGCCTTTAGTTCGATCCATGCTCGAAAGGATCATTGGGTATCATTGGTTGTGATGATTCTACATGGGGCAGTGATGAACTGGGGGTTCTTATTCCCGAGGGATCACGAGGAGTCGACAGTCTCATGGGAGGAGTTTTGAGACCAGTTCAGAGCCAAGTTTATTTCTTTGACTATGAAGGTGACTTGTCACTGGGAGCTTATTACCCCTTGGAAGGGGAGCTCCAATATATGAGAGTTTAGGATATAATTTAGGAACCTTTTATTATATGATTTGGACCTATTTATAATTGAGGAGGCTTAGGAGAGGCATTTTGAGGAGGCTTTGAATCCAGAGATCCAATTCCAAAACACACTATTTATACTAAATACGTATCTCAAGGTTCTAGTGAGAGAAGATGTCATTGAGAGGTCATTATCTATAACTGGATCATCATGAGAGGGGAGTCATCAGGATTCCTCACAAAGTAGATCTAGGATCTAGGGTTCTTGATTGATAGGAAAAAAGAGCTTTTGATCAGCCGAGGGTAGGTTCCATCCCTCAATGTCTCATTTATTTAGGGGTAGCAACTCTTAGGAATATGATAAGGGATCAAACACATGTTTTTCTTGTGGAGGATGAGGTCATCAGTAGTGAGAGTGCTCAAACATTCTGAGCAGTCTGCATACTCCAATTTTTCTTCTTAAGGATCTTCTATTGAGGCAGTTCCAGCCGAGGTAGTAGCAGTTGGTTGATCCAGTTTTGGATTAGTAGAGAGTAGATGGGGAAAGAAGAGGACAACCCCAGGATGCTCCCCATCATCAGATATTAGAGCGCAGCTAAGGAGGTGGTCATTAGATTGTTCAAAGAGGTCATGAATTAGGTCATGGTCAGCTTCAGGCTTTAGCGTTGCCAGTTTCGGGTGAGCGAGACATCATTCGAGGTACCATTTTATTGTTTTCTAATTGAGTGCATTCCTTTTTTGATCAAGGAGTGTCACCCTCCTTCATATCACCTAACCTTTTCCACTCTTTGGGACTTGAGGTATAGAGGATTCCAATACCCTTGGTGTTGACTATGCCAATTGAAGGTTGAGATGACTTTTTTAATGTATGTAGAAACTATGAGCCAGTGCTAGAGAAATAGCTCTCTTAGAGATATTTCCTATGTTTTCGAATACAACCATATGAAATATTCCTCAACATGGATAGGTTGTATTTGGTGTAGGATATCATGGATTTATTTAGGAGTAAGGTTGTGTTATTTAATGTTGATAGAGATCAAGTAATGTTTGTTGGTGAGAGAGACCATCAAATGGGTTAGAGGTGTGTTCTATCCTATTCATCCTTGATAGATGAGCTGATTCTGAGTTCATCATTGGTTCAAAAATTGACCTTTCCTAGGTTCATGGGAGAGTATCCTGATGTCTTTACATAGGATGTTGCAGTGTTGCCCCCTCAATGAGAGATCAAGTTTTGGATCGAACTATAACAAGGAAAGTATCCTTTCTTGATATATCTAAATAGAATGGAACCTTTTGTTTTGTGAGATATATGTATACAACTCGATTTTATATTGTGGTGTGGTTTTGTTTGGCCAAGTGTGTTACCATGGGGTGTACTAGTTTTGTTTGTAAAGAAAGATGATGAAATTTTGAGGTTGTGTATCGATTATCATTGCCTGAAACAAGTGACAGTGAAGAAAAACTATCTTATTCCCTGGATTGATGATTTATTCGACCAGTTGAAGGGTGCATGTTGGGTCTCAAAGATCGATTTTCCATCATAATTTCATCAGATGCATGTCAAGGATAAGGATATTATAAAGACCACTTTTTATTGTCGTCATGGGAATATTGAGTTTTTTTATCCCGTTCAATGTGATTAATTATCTAGTTATGTTCATGGGGTTAATTAACATTGTGTTATGTGAGTTCCTAGATAAGTTCTTGGTGATTTTCATTGATCAAATCCTTGTGTACTCTACGTTTGATGAGGAGCATTCAAAGAATCTATATGTTTTTTTGGGAGTCCTTCATCATGACCAGTTGTTTGGGAAGTTGAAAAAGTGTAAGTTTTGGGATTGACAAGTCTATTTCGTGGGTAATTTTTTATCTCTATAGTGAGTAGCTATGGATCCATCAAAGGTAGAAGTTGTGTCTTGGGAATCCCCCAAGAGAGTGGAATATGTGAGAAGTTTCCTCGGAATTATAGGATATTAAAGGAGGTTGTTAGACAATTTCTCCCGGGTTGCGACTCCATTAACAACGTTGAATAGAAAATAGTAGGCATTCATGTGGACTGAAGAGTGTCAGATAGATTTTGAGTATCTGAAGGAGAAGTTTGTCAGTGCTCTAGTTCTTTGTCTTCCAGGAGAAAGAGTTCCGTTTGAGGTTTTCTGTGATGCTTCACGTCTGGGGTTTGGCTGTGTTCTGATATAGTATATATTAGTCATTTCTTCTAGGTCTCAACCCTTATACCCCCATGAGCATAAAAATGCCACCCATGATCTCAAGTTGGTAGCAGTAGTGTTTGACATGAAGTTGTTGAGACATTACCTCATTGGCGAGCATTTTTTGGTCTTCATTGATCACAACATCCTGAGGTATGTTTTATTCCAATGTGAATTGAACTTTCATTAGCATTGATGGATGGAGTTATTACAGGATCATGACTCTAAGATTTTGTATACACCTGGAAATACTAATGTTGTGGCCAATTACTTGAGCAGGAAGTCACGTAGTGATGCAGTGTGTGAATTAGGTGATTCCTGGAGAGTGATGGAATAAATTTTAGAGTTTCATCTAGATATGAGAGAAGTTGGGGGAAAATTATGCCTTTTTAGATGATAGTGCAATCATCTCTAGTGTAGTAGGTGGAGGAGTCCTAGTTGGGGGATCTTGAGGTGGAGTCTTGGAGAGACCGAGTTGTTTATGAAGAGGCCCCTGATGGTTAATTTGAAGATAAAAAACACCAGGTGTTTTTCAAGGGAATGATTTTCATTCCTTCGGTGATGCATGAGATGGTTATCAGATATTTACATAGATCCACTTTGGCGATACATCATATCATGAAAAATATGTATTGTGCTTTAAGAATTCAGTTTTGGTAGACTGGTTTGAAGTGTGCAATTTTAGAGTTTGTGTCTCGATGTTTGGTCTGCCATAAGGTGTTGGCTAAGCACTGTGTTCCCAGTGGTTTTTTCCAGTTGTTATTTGTTCCTCAATGGAAGTGGTAGGAGAACTCAATGTACTTTGTTATCGGTTTAACTTGAGATTAGGGAGTGAATAATGCTATATGGGTCTTAGTTGATCATTTGACTAAATCAACCCACTTTATAGTGATCAAGGAGTTGAGATTAGTGGAGGTTTTATTGATGCAGTATCTATAAGAGGTGGTAAGACTCAACGGGGTCCTAAGGATGATCATTTCTGATCGAGATCATCGTTTTAGCTCTAGGTTGTGGAGATGTATCCAACATGATTTTGGTTTTTAGCTATTCCTTAGCACTACTTTTCTTCCACATACGGATGATCAGATAGAGCGGACCATTTGGTGTCTTGAAGATATGTTGTGATATTGTGTCCAGGATTTTAGAGGTTCATGGATGAGGAACCTTACCTTAGTAGAGTTCTCTTAAAAATTTTGTTCACTCTCCTATCGATATTTTACCATTTGAAGCCTTGTATAGACGAACTTTTAGTTCTCCATTGTTCTGGACTAGAGTTGGAGAGTCAGCAATTCTCGGCCCATAACTGGTATAGAATATGATAGAGATGGTTGAGGTGATCCGCAAGAAGATGAAAGCAACACAAGATTTTAAAAAATCCTATGCTGATCATAGGAGGAGACCTTTGGAGTTTAGTGTTGGGGATCATGTGTTCCTGAAGGTGACTCCCTGAAACACCCCGATATTTTTTGATTTTTTTGAATTAATTTAACATTTTTGATATTTTTATTTTCATGAAACAATAAAGATAGTTAATTTTATATTAAATAACTTTGTTTTTCTTGTGTTATACATAAAACTAAGTTAATATTCCACTACATGCAACAAAAACATTGGCCTGCTCTACACGGAACACTGAGGTTATCTTGCATTATACGCAGTAATGACTTTCCTCGATGACTTGTATAACATGCAAGACTAAGGTTTACCAAACAATAATATATTATTAAAATATTATTATTTAATATAATAAGATAAAACATTGATGTTAAATTAGAGATTATGAATAGTATTAACTAATTGATGAAAATATTTGCTTTATATAATATAATATGAATTCATAGGTTACCCATTAATTATAAATATATATGAAAACCGATTGAATATAAAAGAAAATATTATTATGGTAAAAAATATATTTTACCCTAATAAATTAAATTTTCATTAATGTCATTCAATTCTCCAAGTCAAACATTCCTTTCACACAGAACGTCGACTTGGTGTACGTTACACACAATACCAAGTTTCTATGAAACATCATTTTATTGTTATAATCATTTAAACGAGATAGATATAACCTAGCCACTAAAACTTTGTAATATGAATATTAATAACTCCTTATCAAATATTTTTTACAAATATTTATATAAATAAAACACATTTATAATGAAACATATGATTTTTGGTAAAGTCCTTTTATGTTTAAAAATACTATTTTCTCGAATGAACCACTTTTAATGTCTTTTTGTGAAAAATAAAAAAATTAAATTTAGACACATTTAGAAATTGAATTTGTTAAAATAAAATTCTTTTTTTAATTAATAACGTCAAAATTATCTTAGGGTGATTTTTTGGTATTTTTTTGAGAAACTTTATTTTTTGATGAATATTGAAAAATACAGCTTTTTAGTTAAAAAATGACTTTTTTTAATTAATTATTAATTTTAAATGATATTATAAATTTATTTTAAGGTAAAATTAGATAAATATTAAATTTATCAATATAATTTAATTAAAAAGAATCAATTTCACTTTGAAATTGAATATAAAATCTTGACAAACTTTTGAATATTTTCCTACTTTAAAAACCCGTTATTTTGTCCCATATGGAGGATTAGAATTAATCTTAATTTTTTCCAATTATGCGATTTGAATTTAAAAAAACTAAAATTAAATATTTTATTCAGTGTAATATTTATATTATAATAATAAAAAATTAATTTTTACCAAAATAATTAGAAAAAGTGATTAAAATTAATTAGAGCAATTAAAGGCCAAATTAAGATTAATTAGGAAATGAACATTAAAATTAAGGGCCAAAATGACCTAGACGCTTGTAAAAAACACATTTTATATCCATATTTAGTAAATGAAACTTACTTTATTGAGGATTTTGGTTTGGTATGAGTTTATCTAGGTAAGAACAAGTATACACCTAACTTGTTTCTAAAAATCACAAATGAGTCCTTTTCCTTCCTTATAAAAAGCCACCACGTCTCCCACTTCATCACACCTCTAAAACCTCTTAAGTTTAGGAGAGAACTATCCAATACACTTCCCAGAAATTAAAACTTCCTCCTAGAAGCCTTGCCTTGTGAATAAGGAAATCCAAGTAAGCCTTTTGGTATAAACCAAAAGGAGTTACTTGCTTAAGAGGTAACACCTTCTCTCTAGTCCATTATTTTATTTTCCTTCTACACCCCCTACAACTATATTTATTATATGATTATATAACAAAAATAATATCATAAATATACTATAATGTTGTTATGTAAATTTTTCTACCTACACTTACACACACCTCCATCTAATGGGAACAAACATATTGTTTCAGTGTACGACGAACTACTGCCTTACGAAATGATGACTGTTCATTTTTCCATTACGGCCTATCATGGTGTCCATTTTGATGGAAAATATATATTTTATATGATATATATTATATCTATAATTTATTTATTCTTCTATAATTTTTATTTGGGACATACCTTTATTCATTCCATCTTATGTAAATATGATAATTTCATCTTAGAAAGTGTGGACTACCGCCCCCTCAAAGTGATATGATTCGTTCACACACTACATGGATTTTATTAAGGATAGTTTTAGTGAATATATATGATATAATAAATATAATTTAATAATTATATATATACACGCATATATATGTATTTTACTTTCATTCGATCAACATGGAAATTAAACGAAAATAGTATTCATGCGTACGTATGACCTATCATCTCCATGAACGGTGTATTTTGTTTCATAATTATATATTCTATTGATTATTATTATACACATGTAATGTATATAAATTATATTTATATCATTCTTTATATTCTTTAAATCATTATATAAAATATAAATAACAAATATATAACAAATTAAGACACATGTGAATAATAAAGTGAATATTACTCGAAGTGAAACCTTAACACAAGATTGTTAACAAGAGCGTAATATAAGGTCATAATAAAACCATTTATGGTATTAGATATAAAAATATAGTTCTATAAAATATGTATAATAAATTTATATTTATTATACAAGTGGATTTAATGCGTACGATGAGAGTCAAGACACAGGGTAAGGGGATTTCATCTCAATTTTTTTCCCATCAGATACATGATATATTCGCCACTCATTTTTTTGTGGTGTGACTAAATCCCATGATTTTAATATATTTATATTATACCAAAATTTATGGTTATTAAAATATAATTTTTATTAATTTTCATTAATGGGGTTTATTTTTTAAAATTTACAAAATCGGTAAAAATGTTTTGTCCTAATTTGCCTTCTTTGAGACTCATGTCTTGTTATGCACCTAAAATCTTTTTAAAGGTGTATATACTTCCATTTAACATTTTCTATAATTAATATACTTATTTTCATGATATTTTACACTTCATGTAATTTAATTTTCTTACATGGATATTATGATCCCATGTTACCAAGTTATAAGAGTCTATTGAGATAATCTCATTACTTTTTCGAAATTGTATACATTTATGATTCCTCTGATGAATTATTATGTTCCATATCTCAATAAATTCATGTATTTTATTATCCTCTGGTTACTAATGCTATATTAATTTATTTGTACCATTTTCTACTCTTTGGTGCATAAGACAGTTAAGAAATAATTTTCAATAAATCCTCACTTTACCCTATCTTCAGTCAGAAATATGTGTTCCTTCAAAACCATATTTTCTAAAAAGGGATTTGAATAATATCACAATATCTTATACAATCATTAAAATAAATTTTTACCTTTTTTCCTTTTAAAAATGTTTTCAAAGAAATCTTCTTGTCACTTTCTAAATGAGGAAACTTTCTATCATATTTATTATTAAAAAGGAATGTTATTTTTACCTTGTACGACATGTAAAGATTTATCCTCCATCAATCCTTTTAATATTTATTTACACATTTAAAGGTTATTTTTTTAAGAAAATGTTTTTAAAATATATTTTCAAAGAAAATGGGTTTTAAAAAATTTTCAAGCTTATTTTATAACTTTTCAAGGAAAATGTTTTTGAAAATGTTATCAAGCTTCTTTTATATGTTTTAAAGGAAAATGAGTTTCAAATAATTTCAGAGATTTATTTATAAGTTTTTAAAGTGTTGCCAATTAATTTTTTTTAAAATTGTTTCAGGATTTTTTTGTATGTTTTTTAGGGAAAAGGTTTTCAAATGATTTCAACACTTTTTTATAAGTTTTAAAGGTATTTTCTAAGAAAATTATTTTAAAATGTTTTTATGTATTAAAAATAAAATTTTAAAAAATAAAGGATATTTTCCTCAAGAAACTTTTTTGAAAGATATTTTAAAATTATTCTCTATCTAAGATGAAATCCATTGATGTTACTCACGCCCTTCTAGGAAATGATCTAAAGGTTCCACTCATATCCTTTCTACGAATGGGTTATACTTAATATAATTGACTTTATGGAATACATTTTTATTTTATGGGTTATATGTTTATGAAATGATTATGAAACCATATATTTTCCACCTTTTATGATATATTTACATATTTGTGATACCAATTTAATTTCATGGGTTATGATATGATTATTGATTATTTTTTGGCACATGTATGTATGATTTCACTATGAGATGTGTGGGACCTATATCTACCTCCAATGAATTAAGTAAAGATTTATATCTCATAGGATAGAATAATATGGTCTTCAAATTAATCCTTGAATACTAAGATATCTATGGGAGTGAACCAAAACTACCAAGATGGTATGAGGAGTGAAATCATGATACTAAGATGGGCATGGGAGTGAACCATGACTACCAAGATTGTGTGAGGAGTGAACTCATGATACTAAGATGGTCATGGGAGTGAAACATGACTACCAAGATGGTATGGGTAGTGAACCCATATTACCAATATGGTCTTAGCAGTAATTCCTTGGCTATAATGAAAATAATATTATATGCTTATGCGTTCTCCACAATTCTATGTTTTATTCCTATTTCATTCTTTCATGGATTATGTTCTTTATTTCCTTATGATTCATATTTTATGAACTATGAATATTTATGATGATCTTTAATATGTATGGTATTATCTTAAAATGTCATGCTCAAGTTCCATACCCTTTTTTCATGTTATGCTTACCCATTTATTTTTTGTACCCTCACTGAGCATCTGAGACCACCATTTTCTTATGTTTCCTTTCCCTAAGTTATGAAGAAAGGTTTTAGGTAGAAGTTCTAAAGGAATATATATATTTGGGAAATTTTTAATATCTTCCACTAGGATAGAATATTTGGTTTTCAAGTTTCCCAAGACACTAAACTATTATGATCCTTGAGAATGTATTTTTTCAATGTGCTAAATATTAATCTAAAATGATGTAATATCCATTTATGTCAATCCTGGGTCACTATAGTCGGTATCAAAGGAAATTTATAGTGAAACTTTGGAAACTAAGATGATAAATCTTTAGTGAGATCCCTAGGTATATTTCTAAAGATATGTCTCTAGATATCTTTAAGGATAAGTATAAGGATGAGTCAATGTTTAGGGAAATGTCTTGGAATTTTGGTAAAGGGTAGACTGAGAGGTTTCCTAGAAATAAATCTTTATTTGGATACAATATATGGATGTGGCTCTGGAACAATTGTAACTAGGGGTAACAAATTTGACAAGATGTTATGGGCCAAACTTGAGGTAATCGGGTACACAAAAATGGGCCTTGCTATACACCTGATTTGACACTCCCGGGGGATATGCTTTGGAAATTAAAAAATTCTTCACGAACCATCATGAAGGATTTATATATAATTATCCTATGAATAAAATAGGATGAACCTAGGGTGTTGTATATTAATGAAGGTGTCATGATTTAGAAATCCCAAAAGTAAATCTTTTCATGACTATGTGGTTTTCTATTATGATGATTAATGCCCACACTATGCTTCTGGTTTTAGTCAATGGAAGGAATGAGAAGGAACTGGATTAATGTTGAATGTGTTGGATGATTTTCTAATGAGCAGTAAAGTGGGATGATCACTAGAGTGAAAGATATTTTCATCATGCCTAATCAGTTTTCAAGGAACATGATTAATAATATGTTCCTTAACCAACTCTCGAACACACCAAGTAAGAGAAAGAATGATTTTTCTAAGAGTTCAGGTAATGGATAACATGGAGGAAAGAATACTCGGTTTCCTTTCTGTCAATAGTGTGGAAAACATCACCTAAGTGAATGAATTAGAGGAACAAGAAGATGTTTTATCTATGGAAAAGAAGGACCCAAATCAAGCGACTACAAGGTAAAAATCAATAGCTCATTTAATGAAATGGTTGAGAATATTGGCCTCCCTAATTCTTAATCGAAGGTTAAGTGATTTAAGTGTGTAATAAATAGTTATTGTGCAACATAATGTCCTAAGAGGAAATATCTGGAAGAAAATCTGCAAGGTTGTGTGAATAATGGTTACATTGATGATGATGAATGGACTATAGATGAAATGTGAAATGAAAGAGGTATTATGTAGTAGGATGAGGTAGAATTTTTAATGAATTAAGGATTAAGTAATCAATGTTTTTATGTATTTATTTACAAAAAAAATTATGAATGATGAAGTTTACAAGGATTGTTCTACTAATGTTTTTCACTCACTATTTACAAGTTTATGTTGAATGTTCCTGATGGACTAGGGATGTTATTTAATGAAAATGTGATATTTAATTAAGGGAGGGTAACCGTTAATATGTTATTTATAATAAAATAATTCTGTTTGGATAAATATATATGGGTTATGAATAAGTAAATTGGACGATACATATTACCCTAGAGCTGATTATTGACAAATTGTTCTCTATCATCAAGGATGAAGTTTACAACATTTTTAGATTTCATGAATAGATTAAATATACTTTTGAATAAGGAATCATGCATGATTTAAAAAATTATTTTTGGTAATTCAGGTCATTACCATTTACCACAAGGGTATTCACATGTTTGGATTGTGACAACCAAGAGATACTTTGTGTTATATGGGGCGATCAATGTTAAACTGGTTTCATGAATTTATTTCTATGATTTTGTATTTTTATCTTTCATAAGGGTTATAAGGTTATCCATTTATGAAAAGTTTAAGTTAAACTTTGTAGGAAGTATTTTTACTCTGAGATTGTTTTGAAAACCTTGGTTAAAAGTCTAGTTAGTGATTAAACATATTTAAAGGATGTCCATTATATTTTGGAATTATATTTGAGTGGTTTTAGAAAAAGACATCATGTATGTCAGGTGAGAACTGATCAAGTCTGTCAAGGCTGCAGGTCTTGAACCCATGATCAAAGGACGATAAGGGTTTCACACCTACCACTTGCTTACACAATGTCCTGGTTAATGTATAATTATTTTTTATGAATATTATTTTAAGATGAAATGACAGTGTTACTTTTTATATTTAGATATTAATGTATTAACCATATTGATTTTCAATAATAGTTATATATAAATAGCAATACTTTTCATTATTTTATGGGCCTTAATATCTACTAAAAGTGTATTTTTGTGCTTCGTGCATCAAAGTTAATTTATGGATATCCATTTATTGATGTAATGGATGAATTGGAAATAGATAAAATCACAACCAAATAATTAATTTTGTTTGTATTATTGGTCAATAAAATAATTACTCAATGATATTATAATGATCAAAAAGGAAAATGTGTTGTCCTAATACCTTAATTTTTGTTGAACTAATGGAATTTTAAATCATCACAAATTTATGAATTTTAGGCCCACAACTTTTCTTTGATCATTCATGTGTTTTTGATTTATGACCTCAATCACTCCATATAAATATTTATTCTTTTACTCCATGTCCAATATTAACTCCCAACCTATGTTCTACTAAGAGGAAACCTAGTTATACATTACTTTTGGTAACCATTATGGTTACAAATTTCCCTTTTTAAATGGAGAGTTAGTATTGATTTTTACGACATGGGTTTCTATGAATGAAACATTCAAGTGTTAAACCTTCGATAACCAGGATACATTTTGGGGGATAAATTCATTTTAAGGGGTAGAATGTAACACCCCTATATTTTGTGATATTTGTTTTGAATTAATTTAACCATTTTGATATTTTTAATTTCATGAAACACTGGTGATAGTTTATTTTATATTAAAGCACTATTTTTGGCTTGAATTATATGGAAAACAAAATTAATCTTTCACTACACACAATATAAACTTTGGACTACTCTACATGGAACACCGATGTTAGCTTGTATTAAACATAATAACAACTTTCCTAGATGACTTGTGTTACATGCAAGGCTGAGGTTTACCAAACAAAAATATGTTATTAAAATATTATTGTTTAATATAATAAGATAAAACCTTTATATTACATTAGAGGTTATGAATTTTATAAACTAATTTATGAAAATATATGGTTTATACAATATAAAATGAATTTATAGGTTACCAATTAATTATAAATGAATATGAAAAATGATTGAATATAAAAGGAAATATTGTTATGGTCACAAATCTATTTTACCATAATAAATTAAATTTTCATTTATGTATTGAAATGAACTATGTCAAACATTAAATTCACATGGAACATCAACTTGGCATACATTACACAAAATATCGAGTTTCTACAAAACATCATTTTATTATTATGATCATTTAAATGAGTTAGTTATAAACTGTCCATTAAAAAATAGTAATATGAATAGTAATAACTACTTATTTTTTTTTTTATAATTTTATATAAATAAAATGTATTGATAATAAAAGATATTATATTTGGTAAAGTCCTTTTATGTTTAAAAAAACCATTTTCTCGTATGAATCGATTTTAATGTCCTTCTATAAAAAATAATAAAATTAATTTTAAAAAAATTTATAAACTGAATTTGATAAAATAAACATCATTTTTGAATTCATAATTTTAAAACAATCTTAGGGTTAATTTATGGGATTTTTTTGAGAAACTTCATTTTTTGATGAATTGTGAAAGATATTGCTTTTTAGTTAAAAAATGCCTTTTTATTTAACTAATTATTAATGTTAAATCATATCATAATTTTTTAAGGTCACATTAGATAAATATTACATCTATTAATACAATTTAATTCACTATAATCAATTTCACTTTGAAATTGAATATAAAATTTTAAAAAAAAATTGAACATTTTTCGACTTTAAAACTCACTATTTCATCCCTTTTGCGGGATTAATATTAATCTTAATTTTACCATGTTTTTATTTGAATTTATAAAATAAAACATTCACCATTTTATTCATTATAATATTGAGATTCTAATAATACCAAGTTAATTTTTTATGAAAATGATTAGTAAAAGTGATTAAAATTAATCATAGTGATTAAAGGCTAAATTAATCTTAATTAGGGACTAAACGTTAAAATTAAGAGACCAAATGACCAAGAAAATTGTCCAAAACTCATATTATATTCATATTTTGTACATAAAACTTCCATTATTTAGTATTTTTATGATTTGTTTAGATAAGAACATGTATACACCTAACTTATTTCTAAAAAATCCAAGTGAGTCATATTCCTTCCTTATAAAAATCCACCACCTATCCCAGTTTCTCAAACCTACAAAACCTATTAATTTTGTCCAATACCTACCTAATACTCTACCCATAGATCCTATCTTCCTCCTAGAATTTTCCCGTTGGGCATAAGGCAATCCAAGGATGCCTTTTTGCAAAAACTAATAAGAGTTTGCCTGATTAAGAAGTAAAATATTCTCTCAAGTTCTTTATTTTATTTTCCTTATCAACCCACAAAACTATCTTTATTTTATTATCATATAAGAAACTATTATAATAAATATAATATTATTTTTTATGTAATTTTTTTGATCTAGACTTACACAAACCTTCATCTAATGGTAACGAACATACTGTTTCAGTGTATGGTGAACTACTGCCTCACAAAATGGTGATTGTTCATTTTTACATTATCACCTATCATGGTGGACATTATGATGTAAAATATATTTATAATTTCTCTATACTTCTGTAATTTTGATTTTTTTTACATTCTATATTATGTAAATATGACAATTTCTTCTGAGAAAGTGTGGACTACCGCCCCCTCAAAGCTATATGATTCATTCATACACTTCATGGATTGTATTAAGGATGGATTTAGTGAATATATATGATATATATGATATAATAAATCTACTTTAATAATGATATATTTATGTATATACTTATATTTCTTTTACTTTCATTCTATCAGTGAGACAATTAAACATAAATAACATTCATGCGTATGTACGACCTACCATCTCCATGAACCGTGTATTATGTTTCATAATTATATATTATATATATATTATTATAATACATATATAATGTATATAAATAATATTTACATCATTTTTTTTATTTCTATAAATCCTGATATAAATTATAAATACCAAAGATATAACAAATTAAGACACATCCGAATAATAAAGCAAATATTACTCGATGTGAAACCTTAAGATAGGATTGTTAACAAGAGTGTAACATGAAATTGTAATAAAACCATATATGGTTTTGGATATAATAATTATGTTTTTTAAAATATGTATAATAAATTTATATTTATTATACAGGCGGTTGTAACACGTACTACGAGAGTCGAGACACAAGGTAAGGGGAATTCATCTCACTATTTATTCACGTGAGATACATTCTATGTTCCCCACTATTTCATTTTGAGTGGTGTAAGTAATGACCATGATTGTATTTTATGTATGTTATAAAAACATATATGGGTATTAACAAATCCTTTTTATGACATTTTATTCATGTGGTTTAAGTTTCAATAGTTACCAAAGCGGTAAATTTTTTTGTCTCAATTTTCATTCTTTGAGACTCGTGTTTTTTATGAACATAAACTGCTTTATGAGGTGTATATACATCCATTTTTTATTTGATATCATGAATATATTTATTTAAATTATATTTTAATCTTTATTTAATTTAATTTTCTTACATGGATATATGATCCCAAGTTACCAAGTTATAAGAGTTAATTGAGACAATCTCATCACCTTTTGAGATTATTTACATTTATGCTTCCTCTGATGAATTTTTATATTCCATATCTCAATAAATTCATGATTTTTTTTCTACTATGGTTATTCATGCTATATTCTTATATTAGTATTATTTTATACTCTTTGGTTCATAATATAGTTAAGAAATTGTTTTTAAGAAAGCCTTACTTTACCCTTTCTTTGGTTGGAAATATGTGTTCCTTCAAAAAAATGTTTTATAAAAATGTTTTCCAAGAATATTCTAATAATATCCTATGAAAATTAAAATTTATTTTTACCCTTTTTGTCTTTTACCAATTTTTTCAAAGGAAACTTCTTGTCTCTTTCTGAATGAGGCAATTTTCTATCCTTTTTACCATGCAGAATGATGGTTCTTTTTACCTCGTATGACATGTATGGATTTATCCTCCATAAATACTTTTAATATTTCATTTCATGTTTAAAGGTTATATTTTTTGGATTTTTTTTAAAAATATATTTCCAAAGAAAATGGCTTTCAAAAAGTTTTCAAGATTATTTTATAACTTTTCAAGGATAATGACTTTTGAAAATTTTTCAAGATTCTTTTATAAGTTTTCAAGTAAAATGGTTTCAATTTTTTTAAGATTTCATTATATGTTTTTAAATTACTTTTAAATAAAAAGGTTTTTAAAAAGGTTTTAAAGTTTATTTTATAAGTTTTAAACTAAAAAGTTTTTCAAATAATTTCAAGTCTTCTTTATAATTTTAAAGGTATTTTATAAGGAAATTATTTTCAAATGGTTTTATGTATTAAAAAGCTGTTTTTAGAGAATAAATAATATTTTAGTCAAAAAACGTTTTTGAAAGATATTTCAAAATTATTTTCCATCTAAGATGACATCTATTGATGTTAATCATGCCCTTTTAGGAAATTATCTAAAGGTTCCGTTCATCTCATTTTTATGAATGGGTTATTATTAATGTAATGGAATTTATGGAATCCGTTTATCTTTCATAGGTTATATGTTTAAGAAATGATTATGAAACCTGTATATTTTCCACAGGTTATGATATGATTACATGTTTATGATACCCATTTAATTTCATGGGTTAAGATATGATTATTTATAATTTTGTGGAACATTTATGTATGATTTAACTATAAGATGGGTGGGACCTATATCTCCCCCCAATGCATTGGGTAAAGATTTATATCTAATGAGATAGACTAATATGGTCTTGGTGGTAAACCTTGACTACTAATACAACCATGAGAGTGAACCATTACTACCAACATGGTATGAGGAGTGAACTCATGCTACTAAGATGGCCTTGGGAGTGAACCATGACTAACAAGATGGTATAAGGAGGGAAACTATGCTACTAAGATAGACATGGGAGTGAACCATACCTTCCAAGATGTCATGGGGAGTGAATCCATTCTACCAAGATGGTCTTGGGAGTAATTCCTTGGCTACTATGGAAATAATATTATATGATTGTGTGTTTTCCATAATTACATGTTTTATTTCTATGTAATTATTTCATTGATTATGATCTTAATTTCTTTATTATTAATGTCTTATGAACTATGAATATTTATTATGATCTCTAATATATAGCATATGGTCTTCAAATGTTATGCTCAAGATCCATACCCTTTTGTTCATGTTAAGTTTACAGATTTCCGTTATTTACCCTTAATGAGAATTTGAGCTCACCCATTTCTTATGTTTCCTCTCACCATGTTATGAAGAAATGTTTTAGGTAAAAGTACTAAAGGAAAAGATTATGGAAAATGTTGAAGATATTCCACCAGGATAGAAGATTTTGTTTCTATGTTTCCAAATACACTAAACTATTATGGTCCTCAGGAATGTATTTTTTTAATGCACTAAATATGCATCTAAGATGATGTATTATCCATGTATGTCAATACCGAGTCACTATACTTTTAATCATTTGAAATGTAGGTTTGGTCATGGGAGTATGATTTCTCTCCAGTTTATTGGGCCTTTCAAAGTGTTAGCTCATATTGGAGTCATGGCATATGGGATAATGCTTCCCTCATAGACGAGATGGATACATGATGTTTTTCACATGTTGTATCTCTGTCATTATCTTTATGATGACTATCACATCATAAATTGGGGAAGGATCAATGATGATGATGATACGACCTTTGAGGAGTGGCCTGTAGATATCCAGCCAAGAGAAGGTGTTGTGCGGGCGTGTTATCCCATTGGTTCATGTCTTGTGGAGAAAAAGTGGCGTGGAGGAGAGTACCTAGGAATGTGAGTCATAGATATGTACTCTATATCTTAATCTATTTGGTGTTTAGATCTTCACTTGTAATGTTGTTCAGTTTGTGGTCGTACACCTTTTATGGTTTGTGATATGAATTTTCCTTGTTTCTTGTGGAGGCTTACCCTTTTTCAATGGGTGGAAAAGACATGTTTGGTATGACTTCTATGTTTAAAATTATGTGGTTGGATGAGAATAGTATCATACTATAGGTGGAAAAGAGTCAACAGTTAATTCATATACTCATTGTGTCTATCCCCTTGTGCTTGGGTGAAGTGGTTGAGTTCCTGTGGTGATGAGAGCCCAGTGAGTTTTCTCATGGGGTGGCTATGCAGATGATCCCTTTCAATTTCCTCTCTAGGTTGGTTTTGGATTCTTGGGGATGATAATGTTTTGAGAGGTATCTAATGTATGGGATTAGATCCATGTAGATCACCCCTTAGCATGTTTGTGAAGACCAAGGTTCTTAGAGGAGGCTCAAAGGAAGTCTGTAGGTGCTTGGTTGCAAAATGGTAGAAATAGGAAGCATTACACGTTGTGTAAGAATTACATGTTAGTTAAGTCAGGTTCACGATGTGTAAGATTTTAGGTTTAAATAAATTTAAAAGGTGACACCGTTTTCAGCAGAATCAAACCCTGAGGATTAAACAACTTGAAAGGGGATTACACATCATGTAAATCCATGATATTATACATTTGAAATGTTTTCAGCCACTCGAGTTTGCAAAACCAATAGTTTCAATGCCTCTATCCTAATTCTAGGAGACCCAGCAACCCCCTCTTCAATATTTTGGGGATTCCTTTGTCAATGATCTATATCTAGCTTCCCTCCTTCGATTATGTCTTTGATATAAGGTATGTTTTAACTCCGTTCACATGATTTATTCAATCTGTTAACTCCAATTCTTTTTTCCATGCGGTGAAGTGTGATCTACTTATTTCTAATGTACTTTTTGTTTTTTGTGTTTTGGTGTGGTTGTGGCCCGGTGTCCTCTGGTGTATGCAGTTCTTACGAGAGAGGTGATTAGGATATGTGATGTTGGCCCGTTGTCATGAAACAAATGATGACACCCAATTTCAGGTAGGGGATTTTTTACTTATCTATTTTTTATGTGGAATTATAGAGTTATCATGATTTATTCCCTTGGATCGTAATGAAATTAAACTAATAATTACTTAAACCAAATTAAAGAATTGGTATCGATCATAAAATAATGATGTTGTTTGTACTATGATAATAGGCTGACTCTTGGGTTTCTAGATAGTGGGATATCTATTATGTTCATATTGTGATTGGTTTAGCATGTGAAATTGGTAAATAATGTAAGGCGAAATTAATTTATAATTATTTGGCTAAATGATTAAAGAGGTTCATTTAATGAATCCAGTTATTGTTTTTGTAATTTGATAATAATCAAATTGATGCAAGTATGAATGTTTAATTATATTGATTAAGGAACCTAAAGTATGTCAATGCTTATTTATAAAAGAATTAAAGTAATGTTAAATTAATTTTTTGATTATTTTGTTATAGCTGTGATAGCTTGTTTTTATGGTTTTTTCATACTTGGAACCTGTGATAATAAATCAGTTAATTGAATATGGAATACTAATAGGTTTTTTGGTAAATTATAATCCCTTTCTGGGCCTGAATTTCTTGTTTTCTTATAAAGTCCAAGTGCCTTATGCTTTGGAGCCATGAGAGCTCGTTGTGTGCAAAGGATGGATGCATTATTTTAGGGAAAAGGCCCTGTTTTATTTGTTTGTTTCCTTCTACTTTTGATGTAAACCTAGGATGGATGATCCTGGAGGGTTGTTGTGGTATGAGGGATGGGGAGGCCTAGATGTGACGTGATCTTGGGATGGAAGTGTTTGGAGGGATGTTGTGGTATAAGGGGAAGAGAGTCTTGGTTTTTGTGGCAACAGTTGACGCATGGAGTGGCAAGATGCATCAATATTTGCATTTTGGTGTCGAGGAGGACACTAGAGATGACATAATGGGGTTAAGTTGGGCTTACCTATTGATATAAAATCTGGATGACTGTTCAAATTACTTTTTTGGTCGATGGACAACTTGTTTGTTTATCTACTTCCCTTTCCCCACTACCTGAGGCAGATAGACATGCCTGGTTGTTTAATTTGTTTGGTAGTCTAGAATGTTTTCCTATATTACCTGGTAATATGGAAAGTAATTTTATTAATTAATGAATAAATGTTTAACCCATGGGTTTAGAGCATTTTGGGATGTAATGATGAGATTATAATTCTGAGAAGTTATGGATTCAGTTTTCTCATTCTTGGAGGGAATGAAACATTTTTTTAATGCTAATGTAATGTAATTTGTGGAATTTAATGGTTAATTAATGGTTAAATAATTAATTAATGTAAATTGAAACTAATTAAAAAGAATAAAGTAATTTAATATCACTCTCTAAATGGTAGTGTTCTTATAGAATATCTGGTATTAGCAGATGCCATCGGGAGTCTGAGAGACATTAGCTACAGTTGATTATGAGACTAGGTTATGCCCATAGTGTGGTTGTGATCTATATTATATCCTATAATTTTTTTGTTTCTATATTATACTCCACCCTTTCTGTTAGGATAACTGACACCCCATGGATTCTAAGCCATGGGGGGTGTTTTTTCCAACATCACGGGGGGATGATTGATGATTTACTGCACCCTTTTTCCATGATATCATTTCTTGGTAGTTACTTATAATGGTATAAATATTGGTAAAATTTACCCATATATGTGTGTAGAGGGATGTAATGGATTTTGTTTATTTTCACACACATGTTTTTTGAATATTTTTTTTAAAGATCACTATAGGTATAAATTTTATAGGTTGTGATGGATTGAGGATCCTTACTCAGTGTATGGGTTGTAATGGATTGAGGTATAATACCTGATATATGATACACATTATATGGGATGTGGTGTATCTTGGAAACTACCAGTTTACTTTTGGTTATGTGGACATGGGGGTGTGTTGCATGAGGTGTATGTTGTGGGGCTTCACCCATGTGTGTGCGGGTAGCATTTTTGGAGAGAGATGCTCAAGATGTGCAACGTTGGGGTACAGTGGAAAACCAGTGTGTAAGTGGTAGCAAGGTACCCTTGATATTCTTTATTATATTATTTACTCCTGTAGGAGATAATTGGTGAGAGTATCCATGGTGAGGTTGGTAACTCAGTACACCTATTTAGGCGATGAGTTAGTTTCACTTGTTGATAATTATGATTTAGCATGATCTATTTACATTTAAATGAGAGGCTCCCGGGGGGATCCTACTGAGTATACCGTTATAATCACCCTAAGTATGTATAAACTACTTTTAGTTCAGTTGGAGCAGGTTGGAGATCGGGCTAGTTACTACTATCTTAGGGTTTAGTAGAAGATGTTTGGGCTTCCTGGTCCATACCTTCTTTAATTTTCTTTTGATACTTGCAGTTTTCCTTTCAGTTTTAGTAGTTCTTGCATGATATTACATATGTGCATTTTGGATTTTCATCTATATTGGAGCTCGAGTAGGATTCAGTTGATGTCTATCTTATCTCTCTCTTTCACATATGTTCCATTAGTGGGTAAGGCCTCCCATTTATGTGTTTACTATACCCACAGTGCTAGTTAGCAACCCGAGGCCTACTGGAGGTGGGAATCAGGTGTCATTATCTCTATTATCCCATTTCCAACCAAGGAGGTGTTTACCTTGTGGGGAGGGGTGGTAACATGGAATGTGTTTCAATTATTTACCTTTTCATTTTTATTTTTACTTATTTATTTAGAGCATTTTTTATACACTTACCCTTAAAAATCATTTAAGATCACCCCTTTCTTATGTTTTATTTTCCCTAGAAAATAAGGAATTATTTTTTCATTGATATATAGGGATAAACTATAGAGAATACTGTAATTCTGAAAGAAAAATCATTGTGTATTTCATTTTTTAAATTGTAACATAAATTTAAATTATTTATCTCATTTACTAACACTAAAAAACTATTCAGTCCTTAGGGATATGATTCCTTGTATCTTATTCCAATGTAATGGTGGTTGGTACTAGCTTTAGGTTGATGGGGTTGGGGTCTCTACAATTGGTATTAGATAAATTTTAGTATAGAACTTGGGAACTAAATATAGGAAAACATAGATTAGGAAACATAACCATAAGACATAAGTTTAGGATAATTATAGAAGAACATCCTAATGTTTTGGTAAGGAATATGTTATGTGGTTTTTCTGAGCAATACATCCATGTTTGGATACTAAAGTGGATGTGGTTCTGGCCCAAAGGTACTTAGGGGTAATAACTTCAAATAATCCACATCAGGATTGACTCGAGCATTACCTAGTTCTAAAAAATGGGATTTAATACACACTTGGTTTCACACTCTATGGTGATATGATTAGGATAATTCATACTTTATTTAAAAACCATTATGAAAGAGATGGAGATAAATATATTCCCAAATAAATCATGTTTATGATTATGAGATTATTTATGTTAAGTGTTTCACTAGTTTTGGAATTATACATTATGTTTCATAATGCTATGATCTAATCTATAGTATTCCATTATTCATAAATGGATCCTAACAGAAGGAATATGAACTATATCAATGAACATACTCCATGTAGGGATTTCCATCCATGAAAATATAATGAATATTAAGTTGAAGTTGCAGCTAGAACTGATAAAATTATAAATATATTGGGGTAGATGACTTAGGTAATGAATAATAACCTTTCATGTATGGAGTATCATACTAATCCACCAAACAGTGTAATAATGTTAGACAACTTCATGACCCAGTATTCTCCATTATTAAATGGGACTACAAATCCATTTTTATCAGAGCAGTGGAAATATTATTTAGAGAATATTTTTCTCACTCTAGGATGTTGTAAAAGGGAGAGTGTTGTCATGGATGTTTATCATCTATTAGGAGATATGGATCAATGGTGGAAATTTATTGAAAACACATAGGACGAGGAGGAAATAACAAGAATAGAGTGGAAGTATTTCAAGGTAAAATTCATGGAAAAATATTTTCCACATAAGCATTGAGCAGATATATAAAGGAAGTTCTTGAGTCTAAGACCGAAAGAGGAGGAAAATTTTTTTAATTCTGAAGATAACTTTATAAGGTTAGAATGGAATGAGGTAGACTACTTACATAATTCAAAGAGTAAGATTGATCATTTATTTGATGAGATTGATCCAATTATCAAAAGCATACTAGTCTCCCAAACATTATCATCATATGAGGAAAAAATATCATTATCTATTAAGATATATAATGATTTATCAAAATCCTATGGATTCAAAGGGAAGAAAGAGAATAAGAGGATAGTAGAGAAAAATGAAGATAAAGGGAAGAAGGGAAAGAAGGATTTCACACCATATGATACTTATAGAAGGAAACACATTAGTACGTACATAAAAGGAAAAGGTTTTTTCTTCAAGTGTGGAGAAAAAATCCACCATTATCCAGATTTCAAGGGAACAAAATAATTATCCAATGTTTAATGGTTCAATTATAAGGATATGGGACACAATTCAAATGAATTCCCCAAGCGCCAAGGGATTAATATACCATAGAGGAAGATAAGGGATGGAGGTCAAGTTTATGTTATTACTTATCATGAAGTGGAATCTTTAGTATTCTTGTGTTTGGATTCAAGAGTTTTTTATAAGATTGTAATAATCAATGATATTATAGTAATAAGTTTTATGAAATGTATAAGGATTGTACTACAATACTTTTTTCATTAAGGATTTGAATGCGTATGTTTAATAGTATTGATGAACATGAAAAATGATTCAATGGAAAGTTAAACTTCAAGGAAAACACATGATTGAGGAAATATAGCCCTTAAAATGTTACTAATGTTGATATAATTATGTTGGTATAACAGGATGATTGATATGGATAAAGTAAATTTTATGTACAAACTACATTTGAACTAATTAATGGCAAGTTCATTTTTGATATTCAGAAACCTTATTTATAATGTTATGGATTATAATCTTCTAGAAGGGTTATAAGGTTAACCATTTTTGAAATGGTTTAAGTAGAATATTTTATGTGGTTTTAGAGATTAAAGTATTACTTCAAAATATGATTCTTTATGCATATTGGATAACTTATGCTAACCATATTGCTTTTGGAAAATAGTATGTCATAGACCAAAAGAAGTTCCACTTATTTATGGATCATATAATTTTTTAAAAGTTAAGTTTAGTTATTTTGAATAAAAAACAATTTTTGGATATTCATTTTTTAATGCGAGTGATGAATGGGAAATTGATTGAAGTATAACCAAAGGATGAAATTTTTATTACAAATTAGAAATGTATCAAGAAAGTATATTTTCTTATATTCTTAGACAATAAAAGAATTCCTCAACTATTGGAAATGAATCTTGAAATAAAATGTTATCCTATTTACATCATTTATAATGATTTCAATTATCTTTCTCAGAGATATCTTGTTTTTGGTTTTTTTTCATTAACCTTATCTGGATCACCCAATTTCTTGTGATCAATGTTCTCTATCACTTTCCATCAGTATTTGGGTGTTAGTTTTCTCTTCGATGTCCAGGATTTTATTTACCACTTATGTCATCCTACTCAGAATCCTAGTTATGTGATTATTCCAAATGACCATTTTTACTTCCCTTTATCTCTTATTAAGAGAATGTTTTATTAACCCTTTTACGATGTGGGGTTTTCAATAAAGGAATTTGAAAATGTCAAAACCTTTTTTATCAATATAAATATTAAATTTTGAGGACACAATTTATTTAAGTTGGGGAGAATGTTACACATTGACATTATAAAATAAAAATATTTTATTAAATAGAATATGTGACACAAAACATTGATTTTATCTTTCATTGCATGCAATAATGATTTTAGCTTCTGCTACATGCAACAATGAGTTTTACCCAACAATAATATACTATTAATATTATTATTTAATATTATTGGTATTACCTAGCTATTGAAATGGAGGGTATAAATAGTATTAACTAAATTATAAATATATATATTTTACAAAAAATTATTGGTAATATATTTATAATAAAAATCATTTAAAAGAATAAGAAAACTTTTCAAAAGAACTGCATTTTCCTAAAAGAGGATTTAGTCGCGCTTGGCGCACATAATTTAAAATAAATTATTAACAATTTTATAATTTTTTTTTAAAATTAATTTTTGAAATCATAATTCCAAAATTATATTAGTGTTAATTTTTGATATATTTCTGAGAAATTTCATTTTTTTAATGAATAGTGAAAAATTCCGAATTTTAACTAAAAACTACATTTTCGTATAAATAATTTATAATGTTAAATTATATTCTGAATTTTTTTAGAGTAAAATTAGTTAATAAAATTTAGTTCGTTGGAATAATTTTCATATTGAATTTATATATAAAAAAATTTCTAACATTTGAACATTTTCACTTTAAAATACCCGCTTTCTCATCACGTTTGTAGGATTAATTTTAAATTCTTACAATAATGTGAGTTGAATTTGAAAAAATAGAATTAATATTTTAAATTATCATAATTTTTTTATCAAATAAGTATAAGTTAATTTTTTACCAAATGAATAGTAAATGCATTAAAAATTAATTACAGTGGTTAAGATAAAAATTGATTTACTAGGGGTTAAACAAGAATGATAGGAGTAAAAATGACCTAAAATATCATCTTAATTTATTTAATGATTTTATTTTGATCTAGTATATCAAAATCTCTAAAATATGAAAATTTATTTCCACTCAACTATGAATATGACTCATATAATAAGTTAAACAAAAAAAAAGAAAAAAAATACTTTTCTTACTTTTAATATCTATAATTCATTGAGATGAGGACAAAAACAACAATGTTTTAGTCATAAATATTATTTTAAAATATAAATTAGTTTTTTTATCATAAAAATTTATCTATAATATTTATATATTAATTAGTTACATAAAATTATTATGAGACGCCAATGTAGAAATTATTAATTTAATAATTAACAATAATATATGATACTAAAAATATTAAAAGTGAAGTAAATTTATTGAATTATAGTCTTACATTAATTTTTTTTGATGAATATATCATTTTAAACTATTTTTACACAATATATTTAAATCCAATCATTGCATTGATATTATTAAATTCAAATTAAACAAATAATGTCAAAATTCACATTTATGTTATTTTATAATCAACTCTATTTTATTAAATGATTTTAAATTACCAAAAATCATATATTATACCAAGTGATTTGTAAATTTTATTAAATATAAAATATTTTCAACTAATTAAACAATTTAAATTTTATAATAGATATATTGACTCATGAATAATAAAACCTTTGTTAGCATGATTAGGGTTAAAGCCGCGTTTTTTCTCGTTAAATGTGCTTCTATGAAAAATTAATTTAAAAAAAATTGTATTTGTATTTTATAAATTAGATACAATACATATAATAAGTGTGTTTATGTTTTCTAATAATTTTTACATATATTTTTTCTCAATTGATATATTATATAGTTTATAAAATTAGTTACTTTAATAAAAACCCAAAATAGTAAAAATTGGGAATCATAGATGTTAAGGAAAAAAATGTTTAAAAATGTGTTTCATTGTGCTGTGTAGGTTTTTTTCAACCATATAATCCCTCATTACCTTTAATTATCAATTTTGGATCCAATTTAGGTAATATTTACCTCCCAATAGTGAATACTTTTTATTATTTAAAAGAATGTCACTCCTCTTCAACTATAAAATAGAACTCGTTCCCCTTAATTATTTACACATATAAAGCCATTTTTTTCATCCAATACCTGCCCAAATAACTTCCCAAAAACCCTCCACTTATTCAAGAGCTTTATTTTGTATATAAATACAACCTAATAACAGTTTAGTGAAAACCAAATTATGATGTCCGAAGAAGTGGTAATGCGATTCAATGAGAATATTTATTTCATTTATTTCTCAACATCCCTAAATTCTAACTAAAACATGATGATATAGTAGAATAAATATATTAAATATACTGAGATTTTTTTATAAGACTTCTATGACCTAAAACCATCTTCAGATCCATCAAATGTGTTAAGAATTCGTCGTTTGTGTGTACGGCCTACTACTGCCTCGCGAACTGATGTCGTTCACTCTTGTGTACAGTGGACTACCACCTCACGAAGTGAAGTGATTCTTCTTTCACTAATAATTTACAATGTAGGTGATAAGAAATTTTTTTAACAATTATATGTGATATAAATGAAATTATTATCATATTTATGAAATTTTTTTCTCTAAAAATAATATATCATTTTATTTTCTAACTTTTTCACTCAATGAAAGACAATAATGTCGTTCGTTTATGTGTCGACTACTACCTTCACGAAGAGATGTTATTCTATTTTCATCACCCAACCACATGAATGATATATATAAGTATATAATATTTTATTTATTTAATTATGATAATTTTTATAATTTAAAATATTATTTATCTCTTTTCCATAATGATAATTGAAAATCTGAAAGCATTACTCATCCGTATGCACGACCTACCATCTCTATTTTTTAATGGTTGGGGAAGAATCCACATTTTATTATTAAAGAAAATAAAAGACCTATTTTTATAGGTAGAGGGAGACCCATTATATAGACTGAGAGTCCAGGGGAATGAAATCCCAAATATGAGGTTTGAAAGCCCATTTTTTGGCTCAAATGCCCGTGGTGAATAGTACTGTTATATTACCCAGGTTGCTAGAGTAACTGCTATAGTTCCATCACCTCTACAGTCCCATGGTATAGTACCTCCACCACAGAAGTTTCACTGCTGCTACAATTCTTCAACTTCTACAGTTTCCTTCTACAATGATGCTACAGTAAATTTGGGAATTTCACCCCTACTTGGAATCAATCTCGGGTCTTTTGGATGCCAAGAAGGAGCCGTTACCACTTGGGTACATGCTCGTTGGCACTCCATAATTGTATCATACTTCATTTTTTTGTAATAATAATTCATAATTGGTTTAAAAAGTATAATTTATTTATAAATATGATAATTATTTCAAAATTATTATTATTGAGATGATATAACTATATAATACGAACAAGAACCAAACTTTCATGTCGAAACATGCATGAGAAAACAAGGTGATTAACACCCAAAACAATTAAAATAATGAAATTTTATTAATGAAAAGAAAAAAATAGGTTATAATAGGATAAAATATGTTAATATCAATATTAATTTGGTTTTGGAATAAGTTAATAACACATTTAAAACCACTGTAAAGTAATTCAAATCACCTTCAACCCAAAAAAGTAGCATAAAGTAAGAGATTTTGCCTCAATTTACATTCTATTGAGAATTATTTTTTATACACAAATTCAATTTTATGTGGTATATATACTACCCCTTTAACATATAATATCACTATTCATTCATACATCATGGTATTTTAAGTTTCACTATGAATTTTCTCATCTAATGAGAATTGAATTAAAAATTACCATGTGGTAAAATTTATTGTACAATCTTATTTCTTTTTGTGATTCTTAACTTTTTCCTAAAATAACCACTTTCTTGTAATCATTTTACATTGGAAATTAAATTTCTATTAAATATCCATAATATTGTGTGATGGATATGATTATTTCCTAAATCTTTTAACATTTTATACATATAGTGTTTACTTTGAAATTATATTGATTAATACATTAAACTTTGATAAATTTTCATCATTTAATCAATATGAACACTTGATAAATCACATTGTTTATGAATTAAATCAATTATTCCATATATGTGGACTGATTTTGAAATTTCATACATTGTTTGGGGATCAACTAATATAATAGCCTCGATGAATTAGTAGGCTTCATGAGACAAACTAGGTATGGTTTTGGATTAGGCCTTACCAATTTATTAGATGTCAAAATAAATCCTTGATGGTATCAAATTCATATCAAGAAGCCTTGGAGATATTAGATTTTTAATATGAAGCCTTGAATGTATTAGATGTCTTGGAATGAATCCTATGGGGTAAGTTTTATATATTCATCATTATACATTCCATCATTATGAATTCAGTTATTGATATTCCATGTGATTATTCAATTAGTTTGAATATCCATGGATAAATTTCATGAGCATGTGATTATTTATATCGAGTTATTTCATCACCATTTTTTCCTACCATATCATTCACATGTTATTAATTTAATGGAATGTGTTTCAGTTCTTTACCTTCCCATTTTGATTATGCCTTATTTATTCTTAGCTTCCATTGTATACTTACCCTTACTAAGCATATGATCTCACCCATTATGTTTTATTTTCCAGAGGATATGAATAGGTAATTTGTGATTGATATGAAGGGATATACTAAGGGGAGTAATGTAATTTTCAAACAAAATTATTTGTGTATTTTATTTGTTGTAATGTAATATAAATTTAAATTATGTATGTAGTTTACCAAGAATAATAAACTATTCAGTCTTTTAGGATGTGGTTCCTTATATCTTATACCAATGTAATGGAAACATGAATCATCTTGAGGCTACTAGGGCCGGGGTCTCTAAATATATTTACATATGAAACATGATTTTATAATTGTTTTTGTTATCATTGTATTATTAAAATTATTTATATATGAGTTTATATATTAGTATAAATATATTATGATGATAGTATATATATATATATAATTCATAATGTTCATATCCAATTATCCACCCAATCTCCCTTACCTCCCACCATTTTTGGTTCACCCTATCCCTTATATTCATGTTCATTTTCAACTATTCATCACTATTTCTCACTCTGATTGCATTGATCTCCTAGTTGTGCACTGCAAAAAACCTTTCCCACTTTTTAGGTAAGGTGGTGACTACAAATGATACACCAGTAGAGTTATTTTGTGCATAGATGGTAATCAGATCCAAGTTCCAAGTATCCCTACTGATCCCATGGACTAAAATCATATATTTTTTCTATTATCTTCCATTTCTAGGCATAAGAACCATAATCATTTTAACATATCCTGAATTGCATATAGTCTTTATAGGAATTATGAAATGATTCTAATTTATTTTGTATGATTTTTTCAAATTTTTTATAGATCTTGATAAAAAAATATTTCATAATACATTTTATACTTATACACATACTACTTGTTTATATTCTTTATTTTATAAGTTTTTCCTTACTAAATTTATCTTGCTATAGAATTAATAAGGTTTTATATTTTTTAAATATTTTTTAACTTTTTTTTAATATTGTTATTATATATATATATATATTTTATGAATACCAATTTGTTATATATTTAAAACAAGTGATATGGAATGAACACATGGGTTATGAACAAGGATTATGGATATATAATAAACTATCACATATGAAATAACTTAACATTATGATATAACTGGAACATTGATGGCATCAATTTATTACATTCCATGAGAAGTTTATATTACATCAAAACCCAACACATCTTATATTATCACCAATGAAGTATGACTATGTTGACACATGATATTTAATTTCTCCAATGCCCACATAGCTAAAAAATCAATCCAACACAATGAGACTTGTGATGATAAACTCATCTAGTGTTTTTAAACTCAAACCTATTACACTACTTGTTTAGTATTTAACATTGGTTTATATTCTTGATATTGTCCTTTATTATCTAATAATTAATGGTAGTTAAATTCTTTTAAAGGTTCTTGATGCAGACTCAAAGGGTTTTTTAGTTCATAAAAAGGATAGATATTTACAAAGATAAAGAATAAAAGTTTGTTTTCATTTCTTGTTAATGAACAAATTAAATTAATACTACATAGATATAAATATAGATACATAATTTCCTATATTTACACAATGATGTTTGAATATGTGCAACTATATGATTGGTATCTATATTTATAAATGCATACATGATTAAGGAAAAGGGTTGTTTAGGAACTCAAATTCTATATATTGAACATGGTTATAAAATTTTGTTCTTAAAAATGATATTCTCCAAATTGTTTTTTCCAAAGTTGATAGTCCTTTAAAATTAAAATCCATTGGATAAATTGTTTTACATTCATGCATTGTTTTATAAAATATGATTTAATTGTTTAAATCTTTGTTATAATTACAGTGATTTTATATGCCTCTTGGGTTGTTTAAATTGTTTTATGTTGATTTCATAAATTTTATGTTTTAAAGTGACATGTGGTGTTTAATGAATTGAATTCCTTAGCATGGGTTGTTGAAGGGCATGTTTGATAAAATGTAAGCTGTCTGAATACCCATCATTTGACTCTTATTATATTAGAACAATGAATTCATGTATCTTAAATTATTATTTAATAATGAACTTTTATGGGTTTAAAGAATAGAAATTCTTTTTATTTATTTATTATGTTAAATATTAATATTATATAATCAAATAATATGGGTATGAATTGAAAGTATATGGATTATAATCATATTAAAAAAGAGTATGAGGATGGAGCGAAAGAGTTCATCAAGTTTACAAAAGATCATGCATATGAACCTTCTCAAATCCTTCTCCCATGTTTATGTTATTCTTATTCAAGACTAATTAGTCCATAGGAGTTATAAAAACACTCGATGATTCACAAAATAGATCGAAGTTATAAATATTGGAATAAACTTGGGGAAAAACGAAATGTTTCTTGTGATTGGGTTAAGAATTTATTTTATAGTTCATATATTTTAATTAAAAGTGTGGAAAATGATGAAGACTATATCTAGGATGTGATTTGGTGTGAACTATGATGAATATTGTATTTAGTAAATTACATTAACAATTGAAAATGAACTTTATGATATTCAAAAAAAAAATTAAGAAGTTAAAGAGTTGTCTAAAGACACCATTGTATGATAATTGTACTTAATATAAAACATTTTCAGCCATACTAAAACTATATAATTTAAAATCTTACAATGGATGGAGTGACACCAGTTTTTTAGAATCACTAGATCTCTTGAATGATATGATCCCAAAAGATAATGATATTCCTTTCTAAACATATGACAAAAAATGAATTCTATGATCAATGGGTATGATCTCTGAAAGAATACTTGTATTTAAAAATGAGTGTATACGATTTCTAAAGTTCCGAAAATCACATAAAAATTTCCCAAAGTTTTGTTCTTCTCAAATCAAGAAAGATGAATTGGGTCCTAAATTTTTTTATGGTACTTTCCAATCATTTTAAGAGTAAGAAGCCTGTATAGAAGTGAAGAGACTAAAATATAATTTAAATGGCACACAAATTCCAGAAATAATGATGGGAAACTTCATCACCTAGTAGACTCTCTTCAGTGGAAAGGCATTGATCATGAGTATCCTGAATTTTGAAATGAGTCAAGAAAACTTCATCTTTTACTATCCATAGATGGGTTGGATCCTTTTGGTTTTCAAATTAGAAGACACAATACATGGTCAATTATGTTGGTAAATTATAACTTTCCACTACGATTATGCATGAAATAAGAATACATTACATTATACATGATTATATCTGAACCAAAATAATAACATAAGGATATTGATATGTATTTGCTTCCATTGATCAAATATTTCAAATTATTGTGGGATTTAGGTTTTACGATGTATGATGCTTATAGAAATGAATATTTCTTGTTTAGAGACATGTTGTACAGGTCTATAAATGAATTTTATACTTATAGAAAATTTTCAAAATATAGAATTTATATAAATTAATGGTTTCCTATTTGTGAAGAAGTTACACAGATAATTAGGCTGAAACATTCATCCAAGACCATGTTTTTAGGAAATAACATATTTCTACACTGGCGAAATAAGTACCGATCTTGGATGAAATTGTTTTATGGGAGTTCAAAATAATATAAAACACTATCTACACTATAAGGTGATCAACCATTTAGGAAATTAAAACTTATGGAAATTAATTTTGTTAAAAATTTTCTGAAAACATTACCAAAACTGGTTGGAAAAAGAGATCAATTTTTTAAATTCCTAAATTAGAAATTTTTTACCTAAATAATTTTCTTTATATTATGTATGTTGAAAAAAATGTATAATATATGGTCATTGGAACATTACTAAATGCACCCAAAAAAATAAAGGATCGAATTAAGGCATTTTTGGATGTGATTAACATGGGAATAAGGGAAGCATTGGCTCCAGTGAAGATTAAAAAACATAATTTTCTTCCTCTAAATGCATACACTCTTTCCAAGATAAATAGATTTAATTTTTGAAACATCTTAAATGATGTAAAGGTTTCATAGGGTTATTCATAAAATATCAATAATATATTTTCAACGACTGATTTAAAGTAAAAGTGTCTAAAATCACAAGATTGTCATGTTTTTATGGAAGATCTAATGTCTATATCTTGACATTTCATTTTTACCTATAATTTATACCATATATTAACTAATATTTGTTTCATTTTCAAATATATATGTTTAAAAGTTATAGATGTAGTGAAATTTCCAATGATGGAAAAGAAAATTTATATCATATTATGTGAATTGGAGATATTCTTCTCTCCTACATTCATTGATATGATGGTTCACTTTATGGTTCACTTGGTAAGATATATTTTAATATGTGTTCCAATATATTATAGATTGATTCACCCCATTGAATAATATATGAATATTTTGAAAGGGTATTTTAAAAACCAAAGTTATCCCAAAGGTTGTATTATAGAGAATTATATTTTTGAGGAATCCATTAAAGTCTATACTAACTACCTATTCGATGTAGAAATAATTGGTCTACGAAAATCTCATCTCATTGGGTGCCTTATGGGTGAATTAATATCTAGAATAGATGTTGTCACAATTACTATTATAGAGTGGTATTAGTCCCACCTTTTTGTTTTTCGTAATATTTTAGTGGTTACATTGTATGTTGAAACCCAAAAAGTAATTATTAGTAATTTGATTACATCAAGGGTTGAAATATGGATATCAAATACACATAATCAATAGTTTACTTTATGATCTTGGGACCATATTTTTAAGCATTAAACTAAAAAAAGATTCAATTTTAGAATGACTTCGATGGGTAGCCATAGGAGAAAGTGTGCATGTATTATATTATAATGGTTTTGTAATTAATGGTTATACATTCTATACAAATTAACATGATGAACATAATACCATGAAAAATATCAGAGTTAAAATTGTGGCTAAAGAAATGTGTGTATATGGTACCAAGGATAAAAATCCATTTTATGTTAATATGTTATAGCTTTTCATCATCAAACAAATATGAGAGTTGTAATATACAACATTATAAGTGATAAATTTTCAATTCAAGTGGGTTGATAATAGGATTTATGTCAAAATAGCTGAATTAGGACTGATGAAAGTGGATTTAAGTAAGGAAAGGTACAAATATGAACCTTTTATAATGGAATCATAGGCAACACAATTATTTTATATTCAATATCTTGAAAACCAAATGTGGCCAATTTTTTTGTTATCAACTAAAACCACTGAAGGGTTAGATGACAATTAAACTGAGGATGGACCTTTTATTGGGATATAACAGTCATTTCAAAGTGTTCCAATGTAGATGAGGTCAGGTATGTTAAAAAAGAACATAATTAAGGGATTTTGATACTCTATAGATGGTAAAAATCACTTCAATATTTTAAAAAGGGAGATTAATAATCATGTTATATTTTTATTTTAAGATACTTTGGGTTACATCATATTATTTTCTATTCACTGCTACATTTTTATAATATAAATTAAATGTTCAACCACTTCTATAGATAGTGAATCTATCACTTGTTGATGCTCCTAATAATGATTAATAAGAAGTTTCTCAACATGCTGGTGCTCACAATGAAAAGGAACAATAACCTTCTACACATACCGATGCTACCAATCTTGAGGAACAACATATTGACGGTGTTGAAGTTGAGGAAATGGTATATGGTGATCAACCTATGTCCCAAAAAGAACACAAGATTCATATTGTTATGATGTTAGCAAAAATTATTAAGGAAAGATAAAAAGGTATAAAATTAATGGTTAGATAGAATGCACCTGGATAGCTTGATATCCCCAACACATCCATGTTTAGTAGTTACATTTTGTTCACCACTCTCATACAAATTTCAAATGATGTATATTAATGGAACAATGTTGTGTCTATGATTAATTCCCTAATTTGGGAATATATTAATCTAATATTAAGATATAATTTATTTATTTTACAAAAAAAATATTAATGAAACATTGATTTAGTCTTCATTATCCCTTATAGAGTGCTTTTATAGTAGATGATTACTGAATGAAATTTTTATTAATTCTCAATGGAAATGCTCATATATGATTTCACATATCTCTTAAAAATTATTATATCAAATAGGCTGAAGGGAAAATAACCCCAAACCAACCAAATATGTTTTCACACCTATTAAACTAACCAATGTGGTATGTGTTTATTGGTCGTCACGAGGAGACATATTTTCAGGCACATTGTTCCTAGTAATACATTTCTTGAAAATACAAGTATTAATTACTTTGATTAAGAATTGTTAATTTTAGAAACATTAACTAAGTGCTGAAAATAAGTAATGATTAACAAAACCGACATACCCTTACCATAAAGTAAGGATAGGGTATGCATCATATGAAGAAATGATATATATTTTAAATCTATTGTAATTCTTTTATGTGACATGAAACAACAACATAACTATGTTCCATTGTTTATATATATATTGATGAATCAAAATCCACATCCAATTCCATCCCATTTTATGTCATATAGAAGAATGCACATGTAAATAAAGAAGGAATACTAATATATGAAAACACAAAAAAAATTTGGGAATCATGTGTAGGTATGGCATAATAAAATTTTGGTTTTCATTAAATCGGTATTACATAATAATGACTAAATATTTTCCAATATTTTTATCTAACTTAGACATAAGAATCATTATCGGATTTACCCAATTAACAACTATTATTAGTGTCCTTGAAGTGGCCAAAATTGTATGGCTACGTCAGAGGTCCAAGTTTTGGGGTGTCACCCAAAACATATTTTCAGAAAAGAAATGAACAAGGGGATAAAAATAAAAAAATGTAAGAGTTTCATGAATGATTAGATACTCTAGAATAAAAAATTAATTGGAGTCATAGTTGTTAGAAAATGTTATGTGTAAGAATCATACATAAGAAACAAAATAAGAACAACCACTACATGAAGACCCCCCACCAGCTTTGAGGCGAGACATTCCCCTCAAAGATTTATTTTGAAGAGGTAATAAATATTTTCATAATTGTTTCTTTGAAATTTGAATTAGGTAGACACCGATACCTTTCCCATACTGATATTCTACCAGACGAAATTGATCGTGATTTGTATATATAAATGCCCAACCATCTCCTTGTTGTGATGGGTACCATGTACAATATCCATAGAGATATTTTACACAAAAAAACTTCCAATAGGTCATGTGAGAGTGGGGATTCACATAGCTCATAATATGATCACCAAGATACCTATTCAACTTCATGATGTGTATATTCATTCAGCCAATAAATCTATTGGATAATTATTATAATTGACATTAGATCTTGTAAAAAACACATGTCGCCAAGGAGGTATTAATTTAAAATTTATTTTTCATGATTTTTTTTACAATTAATCAAAAAGGTCTAAAATGAGTAATGTTATTAAAAATAGACAAAAAGAAGTGTTAAAATAGAAGGATGAATGAAAATAGTCTAATAGATCAACCAACCAATCAAAAATATCTTCACATAGTACCTCTACCCCACCTGTTCAACATCAACAATTAATTAAATTAAATATTCATGTGGATACAACTTTAGAAAGTGGTGATACGACTACAATTGATTTTGAAGATAAAATTTATGGACATGCCATTATAGACTATATAGGTCATTATAATGTAAATTAAACCATTAATAATTAATGTCTAGGATTTTTAGTTGTAAATGTATACATCTGGTGCATTTTCATAGCTGTTTCTAATACTTCATCTACTATGTTAATTATAACTAAATACTATTCATAATTTTGGTAGGTGTATATATACATACTATTTAAATGAAAAAACTAGTGAATATAAATCGGGGCTCATTATTCCTCACATCACATCTACACAAGTGTTCTCATTAGAACCAAAGTAATAGCAATGAATAGTGGACAAACTAGCAATAATATTTGAAAGAAAACATATAGATGAAAAAATATTCTTAGTACAAATTGATACATGGGTAAAACTATAAAATTTAATCATTAAAAATATATTTTAATTAATTTCATTACTTATTCCTTTTTTCTTTTTGGGTAGAATCGGTTACTCATGACAAACATTTTGGATACTCTGAAGATTTATTTTCTAGATTCAATGCATGGATACCCAACAAACCGACCACACGAGATGAAATTTATCAAACTTTAATAATATACATTCAATATTTGAAAAATAAACCTAAATATATACATTTTATGTTATGTTTTAATTAAAATACTCTTATTATAGGTCAATGATTAAAAATCATAAAAATCATGGCATGAGGACAGTCCATGAGCACAAGAAGCCTATCAACTTCTACCAATAGATAAGTATTAGGTTATATATAATAAAATTAAACTATAAAAAAATATATTCTCACATAAATGACTTATTATATCGATATTTTTCATTTAATTTACATTTTTTGTGGGGGGTTACCATACATTTTTGGATGAAAGGGAGAGTTTTCATGATTTGGTCCAAACCGTGAGCCCATTTCTAGATTTAAAAACCAATTTGTCTTTTTTTATAACTCTTTAATTTTTGAACATTTTTCACCAATTAAACTTCCAACATGTCCTAACCTAAACTATTAAAACCAAAATATCTATTTTGACCCTCTAGGAATCCATAATCATGGTGGATTTGGGTTTTTATTTAAGGAATTGGGCCAGCTCGTAAGCCCATTTCCAATTTTTTTTTAAAAATTGTTTATTTAATATAATATTAAATTTTTACTCTTTGTTTGTGATTCCAAATCCCAATATAATAAAAATAACATAGGGGATCCCCCCATATTCGTGTATCACTCTTTGGAGCTCATTTCCATAGCCGATTAGCGAACAAATTCTCAAGATTTCTCAAATCATCAAGATTTAAAGAGGTAATTTGTTTCCTTCATAAATCCTTCATTTTTCCACTTTTTCTCCCATTACAGTTCCTAAATGACCTAATAATCCTTATTAAAACATAACTTTCATTTTTGTATGTTTGTAAATTCATCTACTACTATATTTGGGAATTTTTATTCAATATTTCTCAAGTTTGTGGCTTTCCTCTCATGTTCCTCCCATTTTCTTAGGGTATCTTCCAATTTCCTTGAGGTTATAAAATTTATATAAGATAGGGTTCATATATAGGGTTATATTTTGTTTCATTTTGGTGAAATATTGCGGATTAAGGCTTGATTTCACTTCCTTGTGGTGTGGCGGTTGTGCGATTGAAGTTTCGCACAACGATTAGGAGTTTTTTTGGCATAAATGTTTGGTGATTCCATGTTTAAGCTTTATTGGAGGATTTATTTTTTATTGATTTATATTTTTATCATTATTATATTCCTTTTATTTTGGTGATAAAATTATATTTGGTAGAATTTGTTAAGCGGTTGAGTTTTAAGTGGCATTTTTGTGAAAAAATGAATATTTTTGGTGTGTATTCTAGGTTGTGTTCGCTGGGGTTGTTTTATGATTCATGGAATAGTTTTATTAAATGATGTTATGGATGAATATTATGTTTTTATGTGATATTGGTATTCTCTTGATATTAAAAGAGTGGTTTTAGAAGGATTTAATGTGAAAAACATGGTTACACTCCTTGGAATTGTTTTGTGAAGGTTTTAAATGGTTTCTTGATTTATGTAAGAGGTTCAACTATGTTACCAAACTGTTTTGGTAGGAGTGTAAATTTTAAATGGTCTATTTTAATTTAAAAGGGATTTTATGTGATGTGTACTATCTTGGAAAGGTTTTGTAAATTTTTTTAAAGGATTTTTTGAAGTGTGAAAGTGAGGTGAAATGTGTTGTGGGCTGTTTTGGTGTGAGTATGATTTCCAAAATGAATTTGAATGAAAAAGGGGATCTTGTGACATGTGTGTGATATTTTTGGTGTGTTTGTGACTTGGAAGTGGTATTTTGATGTGAAAATTTTATTTCATGACTTGGAGAACATGTTTGATCACAAGAGGTAACACCCAGGTATTTAGGAGAGTGGACGTGTACTAGTATGCTAGTGATCCTATGGGGTTTGGCCCCAATTTCACATAGAATGTTTGATGATGGAAACAGTAAATAAACTATGATGATGATTTTGGGTAACCACTAGGTTATGGTTATGATCTCTACTAGTGGATCTTGTGCAAGAGAATAGATATTTGTATGGCTACTTTCACTGATTACGAGGTACCTGGGACCCACAACGAGCTAGTGCCTATAGTTGTTTCCTGTTTCTAGTTCTCATTATGTATTTTATTATTACTCTCACCATATATTATTTTTGTATGGATAAATTTAGTAGCCTTTTCATTCTATTTAAAAGTGTCAATTTCTTTTAAAGTAGCCCATTTAAAGGCATCTTTTATTTAAAGTTGCATCTTTTAGAAATTATTACTAGCATTTCTTGTTTAAAAAACCTACAAGATTTTTGTCTTACGATGATTATCAAACATAATATTTTGTGGTGTAATCATATTGTGATTTTGATCACACCCTCCTTACACCTTGGGTATAAGTATACTTGGTTATTTTGTCATAGTTTTGGGTAAAGCTGTTAGTGTTAATGGTTCGGGTTTCTTGCGATCCTTCTTGGTGTAATGTCATGGAGATGGATTGAGGGTGGTGCCTCTTTTTATGAGGAGGTTATTGGGAAGTACTTTTGGTTTTGTTCCGTTTCTATAGTCTTTGAGTATTATTTTATATTGTGTAACTCAATTCTAAAATTTTGTAAAAGATTATTTGGATTGAAAAATCCAGATTTGTTTTATGGGATTCAGTTGTTTTTTTATGGTTATAAACTTGGGTAAATCATTCCCAAATTTTATTTTATGATATGTGAGAACTTATACCAGCCCATGGGGATCAGGAAGTCCCTTAGGGCCTTACCACAGGCTAATCCGGGATCCGGTTTTGACGGTGACCAGATTCAATTCGTGACAAAATGGTATCAGAGGAGGTTCGGGTTAACTCTTTGGGTCATGTTATTTGGGAAAGAGTTGGGATAGTCTGGAGTTAGGATTGCCGAGGCTTGACATTCCAATTATGAGTAGGGTTCCTAGCTATCACACCTCGTGAAATGATTCAAGTCACCATGAGAAGTCTGGTTTTATCTGATTCCTTTGATTTTCTTGGTTTGATGATGATTTGGGGTAACGAAAAGAGAGTTAGGTTAATGGTCTTAGTGAGCTCGTAGGGCCTGTAAAACCATGTGGAGCCAGGGATATTTCCCTAGAACACTTTCAGTGATAGTAAAGTGATTGGAATATGTCCGTCAACCATATGTCCAAGTCACCCACCAAAACTAGTTTTTCTCTCGCATTGTCTTGTGTCCCTTAGTTTTGGAATCTTGGAAGTTTGGTTTTAAAGAAAAAATGACTTGGTTTTATAAATCATAATGTTTTTTTGAAATTATTTTCTAATAAATAGGGAATGGTTTGATTTTTGAAATGGTGAAACTGAATTTTTATAATTGTTTTGAAATGGTAAATGGTGTATTTAAACTCTTTTAAAAGTATAAATTACATCAAAGTGGTGTTTGAAAATATGTTTCAAATGGATCTTTCTGAATTATTGACAAAGTGTTTTGAATGGAATAAAGTGTTTTTGAATTTGTGTGTGGAGTTCAGAAATGGATTTTTGATTTGGTAACTATTGAGAATTTTAAAGTTTTTACACATCATTGGAACCTTGTTTTAAATAAGAAGAGATGAGTTTTTCAGTGAATGGGTGTCTATCAAATGATGTTTGTCATAAAATTGGAAGTGTTTTGAAATGGGTTGAGAAGTTTTTAAATTGATGTGAATAGGTTAGAAGTGAATTTTCATTTGAATGATTATGCCTTTATGAAAAGTTTTTTAAGTTGTAAATTAGGTTTGTTTTTGTGGTTAGCAGGTTTGAGAAAAAGGAAGTGTCAGTTGAATGTTTTGGTTCTGTAAAGTGGAAAGTTTTCTTATTTTAACCTTTGGTATTTCTAGGATAAACCACATGAATGGGGTTATATGGGATGATGGATGGTTAATGTAATGGTTGGATGAGTGTCGAGATGGATATGAGGAGGGTACCCGGTGTGGCACAAAAACATGCATGTGTGAGGCCCATGGGGTACCATCGGTGGATACGCTAACCACCGAACCATTTATTTTCAAAGATATGATTTTAAAGAAAAACATGATGTCTTGATAACTGGTTTGGGGTGGTGTGTCTTATGTGTTTATTGAAATGTTATTTTTTTAGGATGTTTTGAGTCTAAGAACCCCTCTTGTTTGAACGATGTTTTGGGTTTGTGTTTCTTTGGATAGTTGGGTTGAATGGATGGTTAGTGGTCTCTTCTGAGAAAAGTTCAAGAAGCCTTTACGGTGCTTTCCCTCATGTGTTTTTTTCTTGTTTGTGGCACATTTTTACCAATGTTCCAGCTTGGTCAGGTCCTTGGGTTCTCTCATTGGATAAGTTACTCCCCCATCAAGGGTTAATGCCTGACTGAAGTGTAACCCAGATTGTTTCGTCATTGGAAGATCCTCTAGTTGATCAATAAAAGGAATCCTTTTCTCGAGATCTGAATATTGAGTCAACACCATTTTATTTCTTGGTTTTTCGGATCCTATTGTAGTAGGAGAGTTCTCTTGGAATTTTGAAAGAGACCTTAATTTCTTAAGTTACCTGATTCATTTAAGGTGAAAGTTGTCTGGGGTTGTTAGTGTGGATGGGGTCTAAGAGGACCTCTATGTAGAGACCCAAGATTAACAAACATAGACATTACATTTATTTTGCAGAATACTTAATACATAACAAAAACAGACACCCAAGAAACGTAATAATTTAGTGTCTTTGGAAACTCAGAACATCATCTTCCAGTCATGGTGAAAGATCTTCAACATCTCCCATAAAGGTCTTCCCTATTTGTTTTCTTACCTAAAACCTTTCTTCAATCCTAGGGAAAAGAAAACATATAAAGGTTGAGATCAAATGCTTAGTAAGGGTATGTATGGAGAAAATAAAACAAACCATATACATTTGAATTTAAAAACATGAACATAATGTTTAAACATCAAAATCTTGAGCAATGACAAAAAACATGGCAGTATGTAAGGCATAGATCATAATGAAACATCAATCATGATAAAATAGAATTGGAATAAAACATGTAATTGTGGAAAACCATTAAGCACATGATATGATTTCCATAGTAGCCAAGGCATTGCTGCCAAGACCATCATAATGGACAAAGTTGACTACTGAATCGGGTTTACTTGCCGTTCCAGCCCTGTATTACTGAACCAGATTCACTTTCTATTTTAGCCATGTTTATCCAATGAGATATAAATCTTTAACAAATTAATTGGAGGGAGATATATGTCCCACCCATCTCATAATGAAATCATTCTTACCTGTTTCACAAAATAAACATAAATCATTCATCATAACCCAAAGAATAAAATGGGTTTCATAAACATCATCCCATCATAACATAATCCATATAAAACAATTGGATATCATTTCATCATAAGAATAATCAAGACATGTAAATAATAGAGAAATTATACTTGAAACATATACTAAATAATGTTATCTTAGATGGAAAATATTTTCGACAAAACACTTAAAATGAATTTTTGAGGAAAATATCCTTTCTTTTTCAAAATCATTTTATTTTTACAAAATTCCATTAAATTTTAAAAGAAAAGGATTTTTTTGAAAATAATCATGAAATCTTGTAGAGGAAGCTTCATGAAAATTAGGCGTTATGAAACCGTAAAAATTCTTTAATGCCGTATGAGTTAAAAAAACATTCTTCTCATACTTTTGCCAGAAAAGTCAAAAAGTTACTCGTATGGTAAACAAAAGAAATATTCATTCCATAACACAATGTAAAAGTCAAAGAGGGGTAAAAATGAATTTAAACACACATGGAATAATATTAAACAGTTTATGAAAAATAATTTTATGGACATGGATGAAAAATATAACCCTAGTAAATACTTAGGTATAAGCAATCTCAGATAAAAATGAGATTTGAAAAACTATCCCTTACCTTATGTCCAATTTATTCTATATGTGTCTGTGACTCCTGTATAGTGGGTTTAAACATATTATTAACTTTTAACAGAACCATAATAATATTTATGATATCATATATGATTAACTTATGACTTTATATTACCCTTTTTTTGTAAATCCCATGTTAAAGAAGTGTTTTCGGTAAAATCGTTTCATTTATTGTACGTGTTTCGACTTTTTGTTTTTGATAGTATTAATTATATACTGATTTACTTAATTACGGAATGTAAAACATGATTTATATATAATATATATTCATTATATAAATATATATGATATATGGATAAATGGAAAGAAATACACTGTTCATGGAGACGGCATGCCATACGTACACATGAAAGCTGTTTTCGTTTCCTTATTGAATTGAATGGAATTAAGTAAATGAAAAATATATGTACATAAATCTAGTATTATTATTATGTAATATATTTCCTTATTATTTATTATATATACTTTATAATCATACTTTAATGGTTAATTATGGAAAATGAATCGCATGGTGTTCATGGAGACGGTAGTCTGTACGTACGCATGAGAAACAATATCATTCTTTTGATATTAAAATAGTATATAATTGGATGCTATATCATATATAAAGAATCATAATAAAATTATATTTATTATTTATATCATTTATACTAATTATAATACCCATCCAAATGATGAAATGTTTGAATAAAAAACTACCCCACGACGTGGAGACTGTAAGCCGTACGTACGCACATGTGGTAACTTTTTCATTCATAAGATGGATAAAATAACTTACATGGTTGTAAAATTTTTATAATAACATCACAGTATATATAATATACTGGATTTATTATTTTATAATGGAAACAACTAAGAAGGAGTAAGTGGAAGAAGAAAGGAACTTGAAATAGGTGGTGAGATATTTACCTCTTCTTCAGGTTCTTCCTTTTGATTTGATCAAAAGGTCTCCATAGGTTGGCTTTATGAATAAAGTAAGTCATCTAGGATTAAGATAGGAAAGTTGAGAGGGTATTTGGTCAGGTTTTGGTCGAGAAAAATGTCTTTGGAGGTGTGAATTAGAGAGAAGGGGGAGTTCCCTTTTATAAGAGGGGTGAGGGGCACCTTAGGAAAAAACTAAAATATTATTTTATAATAAATTCATATTCGGTTTATAATGGTTCCAAAGTGACTTATTTAGAGTCTAGGGTTGGGATGAGTCCAAATCCTCTCAACAAATAGTTTTTAGACAAGTTTAGGTTAACATTTTAACATTATCATTTATATTTAACTCTAAGGTAAATAATTTAATTTTTACCGTGTCTTCTTGTATTCTTACACTATATGGTTAATAAACTTACTATAAACTGACAATAGAACCCCAATTGGTTCATTAATGTCATATATATTATTATATAAGTTCTTTGGCCTAACCTTAGATTTTTAGGACCATTATATCAATTAGTAACATAATATTTGTTTTAAAAACTATTTTATGTCAATTTTGACACTATTTGGTATTTTGTTTTTTTATAAATTCATAAAATCATTATTACTTCGAAAACAATTAATATAACCAACCCTAATATGTTATATTAACCTATAATATTTGTTTAATTCAGAAAAAGGCTCAAATTACATTTATTTGGGTATTTATAATATCAATTATGTTAATATTTCATTAATAAGGTAATTACTACATCATCATTGTGCCATAAATAAATTAAAATATTTAATGTCTAAAAAATATAAATAAAATATTATTATGTAGTAAATCTTTTTATATTTTTAATGAATATTTATATTCTATTTTATATTATGTATAACCCTATATTAAAAATGTTTTAGTTATTAAACTTTGATTTTAACTATTTTAACTCTTCTTTAAATAAAATAATAATAAATGTCCTAATCTAATCCAAGTGGACCTAAAGTGTAATATTTTATTCCTAAGGTTAATTTTGGTTGAATTAAACTTATCCAATAGAATTAGGACATGTTTTAGTGTAATAATAATATCATTTTTACCCTTAATTACCCTATTTACTTTTTACCATGGTAAATAAAAGTTAAAAGTAACTATTCACCAAAAATTATTTTCATCTCATTGAACCACATTTAACTTACTGATATCAACCATGTGTCTTAGATTTTTGAAATTTAACTACAAGAAGTGGTAAATGTATGTTTTATGTTAATTTTCAAATGCTCCTAGGAGGTGGGTAAAAGACGGTAAAAAGTTCAATAAAATTTTTATATATCTAAAATTATTATAAAATGTCTCCAATGAATTACATTGAACTTATATAGGTATTATGTATCTATTTTGACCTAAATTAAATTTAAATAAAATAAATTATTTTTTAAATAAAAAGTCGATTTTAACCAATGACTCAGTGTTTTCACTATTCATCAAAAATTGAAAGTTTTCAGAAAAATACCAAAAATTCACCCTAGGCTAATTTCGATATGCTGAATCCAAAAATTAAGTCCATTTTCAAAGTTAAAATTTATAAAATTTTAAAAAGTGGGTATTACTATTCATAGCGGCTAGTTTATATAATATTTTAATAACATATCGTTGTTTAGTGAAACCCGGTATTGTGTACTACACACTCTATTGAGGAAGGTCGTGATTGCGTGTAATGAAAGCCAAGTCAGAGCTGGATGTAGTGCAAGCTCCTTTTTGTGTTTCTTATAACATAATCAAATCTTATTTCATTTATACATTAAAAAAATCTATACTTAATGTTGCGTAGAATAATTTCCACAAAATGAACTTGAAATTGTGTGTAACACGAGCCCGGAATAGTGTTGTGTATACTGCATGCTAATACAGTGTTGCGTATAGTACAAGCTAATCTTGGTGTATTGTACAATATAATACATCAAAGAAATTAAAAAGAATATATCTCATAAAATCTCAGGGTGTTACATTCTACCCCCCTTAAAATGAATTTCACCCTCGAAATTCGTCGGGGTTATAAATCGTTTACTACTTGAAAGTTTCATTCATATAAACCCACATCGTAAAAAGGAATACCAAAACTTAATTTTAAAAACTAAAGTATGAAACTTAATGGTTACCCAAATTAACTCATCACTGGGTTTCCACATAGGAGAACATAGGTGAAAATATGGATATGGAAGAGAAATCTAACCGTCATGTTCTGATGGAGAGTGGTAGAGAACATGGCTATGAAAAAGCCAACAATCACAAAGCCATAAATTTGTGATGATCTAAGGTTCCATCTAGGAAAAACTTTTTGGTTTTCAAGATCATTTCTCTAAAGTTGAAAAACATTGGAATTAGAAGCAATACTTAATTGATTTTGGTACAATATCACCGTTAGTTATTCCTTGAACAATTTACACTTCATCTATTGAATAAATAAAGTTGAATTTTTCATTCGTGAAGTATTAGAAGATCATGCGATATAATGATAGGTCATTCCGTCTGTCTTAAACAAAAGGATAGAAAAAGATATTAAATATACATAAGTCCATCTATGGTGAGATTAATCGTATATGGTTCCTAAAATGGACTTATAATTCATATATCAAACATATTAATAAATTAAAACTAATTTATACTAACCAGGGACTTCTTGTAGGCCAGTAGTAGGCGATAAAGGCCTGCCACACTTTGGTTGTGGGTTCGATTCCCGCATCCTTGTCCGACACGACGGTTTGTCGTCCATCCTGCTGGTTGTCCTTTTTCTAAAACTTCACCATTATAAAATTATAGAAATAATATAGAAAAAAGGTTCTAGCCTTGAACAATACTATTTGATGTCCAACTTAATCCATTCCAATCTTTAGGCTTATCCAAAATACTTCTATCCAAGCTCATAGTATAAATAAAACAATTACTAGAAAGGTCATCTACCGATCATATGAATACCATTATTTACCCCCCATATATCATATGATATATCTTTTTGGTTACATTCCAAACATGTGAATACCTTAATCATGTATTCTCTTAAAAAATGAATACCCATTGAACTTTAGTGAAAACATGAATGCGGTCAAAAGTTAACTCTTTCCACATACAAAAATTCAAAAAAATATATATACTCAAACCATGATATCACTTTGTCCTGGTATCAGTCATGAGCTCATTAATACTATCAAACATATTATTTTCTCCATATCCATTCATTATGCGCATATTATCTTCTTTCAAAAAATATCTGAATAACCTTTCATGATTACCTGTACCATTTAACATATACTTTCAAATACTTTAGAAAAAACTATAGTGTAATAATCCTTATATGTTTCTTTATTCTATAGTACCATTAAAATAACTCTAGATAAACATATAATCATTCAATTACCTTCTTAAACCACTGATCGAGGTTCATCATTTTATTCCTCAACACTTCTTTCATCTCATATATCATTTGTAGTCTCTTCATAATCATCAACATAAATACTACCCATATGATCATGCTGATTCTCTTCATGAGATTTTCCCTTAAGGCATTGGTTTTCATAATTCCCTTATATTCCACATTTAAAACATTTAACTATTGTTGATGTCTTAAGAATACTATTATACTTTTCCAAAGTGTTAACTGAACCATTTCCTTTGAAATTACTGAATTTGTGTCCTTATTTTCCACACCCAAAGCATCTTCCAGTTCTTTTGAAACATTCTCTTTGATGTCTCTTCCCACATTATTTACTTGAGGAAAATTGAACTTTCTTTCCTCTAATATCATCATGAAACTGCATCTTTCTCTTATTAGATGATACCAAAGTTGAGATTATTGATCAAATTATTAGATTGTTGATTAGGAATAATAACGATGTTTTGCCTTCCAAATCCCATTTCATTTGCTTGATCATGAAGAATATCATTCCATTATCCATCATATTCTCCAGTAACATGAATATTTCTGTTTCCAGCCATTTTCTATAACCTAAAAAGAATAGTGTGAGAGGAAAAAAATCACACTTGGAAAACAACATAATCAGGGGGAGTACTTTCAATCTCTAACATATTAGGTTTAATACTAGGTTATTCATGATCGTTATAATAATTCTAGGGTTGTAACCTATACTTATACATAACCTTAGAGACATCCCTAGACATACCTTAGAAATATCTCTAGGGATTTTACTAAAGTTTTCGCATCATAGTTTCCAAAGGTCAACTAAACCTATCCTTTGATACCAAATGTAGAGACCCTATATTGATGAATATAGACATTAAATTTCTTTTTTCAGAATACTTAATACATAACAAAAACAGACACCCAAGGACTGTAATAGTTAAGTGTCTTTGGAAACACGGAACATCATCTTCTAGTCATGGTGAAAGATCATCAACATCTCCCATAAAGGTCTTCCCTATTTGTTTTATTACCTAAAACCTTTCTTTAAATCTTGGGGAAAGAAAACATATAAAGGGTGAGCTCAAATAATCAGTAAGTGTATGTATGGAGAAAATAAAACAAACCATATACATTTGAATTTAAAAACATGAACATAATGTTTAAATATCAAAATCTTGAGTAATGACATAAAACATGGCAGTACGTAAGGCATAGATCATAATGAAACATAAATCATGATAAAATAGAATTAGAATAAAACATTTAATTGTGGAAAACCATTAAGTACATGATATTATTTCCATATTAGCCAAGGCATTGCTGCCAAGACCATCATAGTGGGCAAAGTCCATTAATGAATCGGGTTTACTTGCCGTTACAGCCCTGTATTACTAAACCAGATTAACTTTCCATTCCAGCCATGTTTATATCATGAGATATAAATCTTTACCTAATACATTGGAGGGAGATATAGGTACCACCCATCTCATAATGAAATCATTATTACTTGTGCTACAAAATAAACATAAATCATTCACCATAACCCAAAGAATAAAATGGGTTTTATAAACATCATCCCATCATAAAATAATCCATATAAAACAATTGGATATCATTTAATAATAAGAAGAATTAAACCATGTAAATAATAGAGAAATTATACTTGAAATATATACTAAATAATGTTATCTTATATGGAAAATAGTTTCGACAAAACACTTGAAATGAATTCTTGAGTAAAATATCCTTTCTTCTTAAAAATCATTTTATTTTCACAAAATGAAATTCAATTTTAAAAGAAAATGATTTTGTTGAAAATAATCATGAAATATTTTATATTAAGATTCATGAAAATTAGGCATTATGAAACCATAAAAATTTGTTCATGCCGTATAAGTTAAACAAAACATTCTTCTCATACTTTTTCCAGAAAAGTCAAAAAGTTCCTCGTATGGTAAACAAAAGAAATATTCCTTCTATAACACAATGTAAAAGTCAAATAGGGGTAAAAATTACTTTAAACACACATGGAAGAATATTAAACACTTTACGAAAAAACATTTATGGACATGGATGAAAAATATAACCCCAGTAAATAATTAATTATAAGCAATCTCGGATAAAAATGAGATTTGCAAAACTATCCATTACCTTATGTAAACTTTTTCCGTATGTGTACGATACTCCTGTATAGTGGGTTTAAACATATTATTAACTTTTAAAAGAACCATAATAATATTTATGATATCATATATGATTCACTTAGGACTTTATATTACCCATTTTTTTGTAAATTCCATGTTAAAGCAGCGTTTTGTGTAAAATCGTTTCATTTATCGTACATATTTCGACTTGTTTTTCTTGATATTATTGCTTATATCCTGATTTAATTAATTCCAGAATGTAAAACATGATTTATATATAATATATATTCATCATATAAATATATATGATAGATCAATAAATGCAATGAAATACACCGTTCATGGAGACGGTAGGCCGTACGTACGTAAGAACGCTGTTTTCGTTTCCTTATTGAATTGAATGGAATTAAGTAAATGAACAATATATGTACATCAATCCAGTATCATTATTATTTAATATATTTCATTATTATTTATTATATATACTTTATAATCATACTCGAGTGGTTAATTATGGAAAATGAATCTCATCGCGTTAGTGGAGACGGTAGTCCGTACGTACGCACGAGAAACAATATCATTCTTTTGATGTTAAAATAGTATATAATTGGATTGTATATCATATATATAGAATAATAATAATGTTATATTTATTATTTATAACATTTATACTCATTATTATACCCATCCAAATGATGAAATGTTTTAATAACAAACTACCCCACGGCGTGGAGACGGTAAGCCGTACGTACGCACGTGTGGTGACTTTTTCATTCATAGGATGGATAAAATAAATTATATGGTTGTACAATTTTTATAATAACATAACAGTATATAGGATATTCTGGATTTATTATTTTAGAATGGAAACAACAAAGAAGGAGGAAGTGGAAGAAGAAAGGAACTTGAAATAAGTGGTGAGATATTTTCCTCTTCTTCAGGTTCTTCCTTTTGATTTGATCAAAAGTGCTCTTTAGGTTGGCTTTATGACTAAATTAAGGCCTCTAGTATGAAGGGAGGACAGTTGATAGGGTATTTGGGAAGGGGTTGTTTGAGGAAACATAGATTTTTAGGACCATTATATCAATTAATAATATAATATTTGTTTTAAAAACTCTTTTATGTCAATTTTGACACTATTTGGTATTTTGTTTTTTCTAAATTCATAAAAGCATTATTACATCGAAAAAAATTCATATAAACAACCCTAAAATCTTATATTAACCTATAAAATTAGTTTAATTCATAAAAAGTCTCAAATTACATTTATTTTGGTATTTATAATATCAATTATGTTAATATTTCATTAATAAGGTAATTACTGCATCATCATTGTGTCATAAATAAATTAAATTATTTAATGTCTAAAAAATATAAATAAAATATAATTATTTAGGAAATATTTTTAGCTTTATAATGAATATTTATAGTAGAATTTATCCCTATATTAAAAATGTTTTAGTTATTAAACATTGATTTTAACTATTTTAACTCTTCTTTAAATAAAATAATAATAAATGTCATAATCTAGTCCAGGTGGACCTAAAGGGTAATATTTTATTCCTAAGTTTGTTTTTTGTCGAATTACACTTATCTAATAGAATTAGGACATGTGTTAGGATAATAATGATATCATTTTTACCCTTAATTACCCTATTTACTTTTAACCGTGGTAAATAAAAGTTACAAGTTGTTATCCATAAAAAATTATTTTCATCACATTGAACCAAATTTTACTTACTGATATCAACTGTGTCTCTCGTATTTTTGAAATTCAACTCACAGAAGCGGTAAAATTAAGTTTTATGTTAATTTGCAAATGCTCCTAGGAGGTGGGTAAAAGATGGTAAAAAGTTCAATAAAATTTTTATATATCTAAAATTGTTATAAAATGTATCAAATTAATTACATTGAACTTATATAGGTATTATTTATATATTTTTACCTAAAATAAATTTAAATAAAATAAATGATTTTTTAAATAAAAAGCCGGTTTTAACCAATAACTCAGTGTTTTCACTATTCATAAAAATTGAATGTTTTCAGAAAAATACCAAAAATTCACCCTTGGATAATTTCGATATTCCGAGTCCAAAAATGAAGTCCATTTTGAAAGATAAAATTTATAAAATTTCAAAAAGTGGGTATTAATATTCATAACGGCTTGTTTATATAATATTTTAACAACATATCGTTGTTTAGTGAAACCCGATATTGCGTACTACACACGCTATCGAGGAAGGTCACGATTGCATGTAATGCAAGACAAGTCCGGGATGCGTGTAGTAAAATCTCCCTTTGGTGTTGCGTATAACATAATCAATACTTATTTCATTTATACATTAAACAAAATCTATACTTAATGTTGAGTTGAATAATTTCCACAAAACAAACTTGAAATTGTGTGTAACACGAGCCAAGAATAGTGTTGCGTATACTACAAGCTAATACAGTGTTGTGTATAGTACAAGATAATCTTGGTGTAGTTTACAATAGAAGACATCAAAGAAATTAAAAAGAATATATCTCATAAAATCTCGGGGTATTACACTCTAGGTCTTTTGTAGTCTCTTCAAAGCAGGGGTTCATGGTAAACCACCAGCGTAGGAAATCTGGTCATGAGAGGCTGTTATGGCCACTTTTGGAATTGTGTGTTGTCTTGGGAGTTGGAATAAGGTCCCATTCCATGTATTGTTTCTATCAGTCACAATGGTCATGTTCGGTGATGCCTTGTGATGTCATGTGCTCATTTGACTATAATGGTGAAGTTGTAAAATCTTATGTGGGTCTTTTTATTATTATAAGTGTGTCGCCTTTTGAGAAATCTCGACATACTTTGTTTAGAGGAATATGTTTCTATATATCCTTTCCTCTTCCCATTTCTCATCTGAAGAAACAAGGGGTGATGTGTGTGTATCTTCCATGCACTTGTTTTAGTGAAATATTTTTTTAGGGTAAGGTGAGTTTGGAATGTGTTATATATTGGTGAACCCATCTGGGATCAGGGTATAGTTTTCATGGAACCAAAAGAAAATGTTACATTAATGGGGTTTCCAAATCCTAATTACGAGTCCAAATATGCTTCAATCATTTGAGCTCTAGCCATAGGTCTCCGAGTGAAGCTGGTACATTTTCAGGGAAAACCTCAGGGTCATTCAAACCCTTGTACAAAGTCCTATTATTAGTATGAATGATGGGAGTAGTTTAAACCTATGGTGTCTTAATATTTCTTATATTATTCCCATTCGGTGGAAAGAGGTGGGAGGACATCGTGTTCATGTTATCTCCCAATGTCATTATTTCCCCCCTTCTGTTTCCATTTAGATTTTGGAGAAAAGTTTGAAATTGGATTAGATAGGTCGAGCACATGGTTTATGCATGGTTAGTAGTAACCGTACCCCAGAAAACCATGCAGATATAAGAATCCACACAGTTAGTGCATGGTTTCCCAAATCATGCGGACTAACTATGCTGTCATCCCCACTCTTTAAATTTTGGGGTCTTTTTCTACTGGAATGTATTGGTTTATTAAGATAGTTGGTTCTTATGGTGGGGAGACCCATTATGAGTCTCATGTAATTTCTTTTGAAAAATTATAATGGATGTCTACCCCTTATATCAGAGAGTCCATTTGGGCCTCCCCATATTAGTGTTTTGACTCTATCTCAGAAAAATTTAAATTGTCTCTTGTGGTGGGGAGCCCATTTGTGTCTCCCCGTACTAGTAACTCAGATTTTTCCGTAGTCTTGTATTGGGGATAGGTAGACTCATTCATAGATATCTAACTACCAACATATTTCTTGGGTAATTTTTTTTATTGGAGAGTTCCCAACAGTTTAATTAATGTAAGGTAGTGGTAACCCTGTTCGATGTTGTTGCTTGTTCGGGTAAGTTACTTGAGTCTTATTTGGATAGTGTTTGAGGTGTTTTGTTTTGGATTTTGGTTTGAATATGCTTGATCATTTTAGGAAGTGGTGTGTGTTTTGGTTTGTGAGATTATTCCTTCTTTGATTGATCAATTGGAGGTGTTTTGGATATTTTTGGGGGTGGGTGAAACTTGGAAAAGGAGTCCATTTCGAACTTTTGGTTGGGTTTGGTTTTTGATTTTGGACTTGTTGTGGCTTTCTGAGGGTAGAAAGTTTTATGGTGGGGATAAATTTCACATACATGACTTATTTTAGTGGTATTTTTCATTTAATTTCCATTCTTGCTTTGTTGTGGGGTTTTCCCATACATTTTTGTAGGAAAGGGTGAGTTTTCATGATTTGGGCCAAACTATGAGCCCATTTCCATATTTAAAAACCAATTTTGTTTCTTTTATAACTCTTTAATTTTTCAACATTTTTCACCCATTAAACTCCCAACAAGGCCTCACCTAACCTATAAACACCACTATATCAATTTGGACTCTCTAGGAATCCATAATCATGGTGGATTTGAGTTTTTAGTTAAGGAATTGGGTCATCCTGTAAGCCCATTTCTAGTTTAAAAACAAATTATTTAATATCTTATTCTTTTTTTACTCTTTTTTGGTGATTCCGCCTCCCAATATAATTTATAAACCCTAGGGGCTCCCCCATCTTCGTTTCTACCTCTTTGGAGCTCATTTCCATCTTAGATTAGGGAAAAACTTCTCAAGATTTCTCAAATCATCCAGATTTGAAGAGGTAATTTTTTTCCTTCATAACCACTTCATTTTTCACTATTTTATCGCCATTATAGTTCTTACATGACCTAATTATACTTATTCAAACATCAATTTCATTTTTTTATGTTTGTAAATTTAGCTACTGATTTATTTGGGGATTTTTATTCAAGATTTCCCAAGTAAGTGGGTTCCTCTCAGGTTCCTCCCATTTTCGTAGGATTTATTCCACTTTCCTTGAGGTTCTAAAATATACAGGAGCTAGTATTTATACCTAGGGTATTATTTGTGTCATTTTGGGAAAATATTATATATTAGGTCTTGATTTCACTTCTTTGTGGTGCGGCAGTGGTGCGATTGAAGTTTCACACAATGGTTTGGAGTTTTTTTGGCATAAATGGTAAGTGATTCCATGTGTAAGCATTATTGGATGAGTTAGTTTTTATTGATTTATATTTTTATTATTATTATATTCCATTGAGTTGGTGAGAAAATTATTTTTGGTAGCATTTGTTAAGTGTTTGGGTTTTAAGTGGCATTTTTGTGAAAAAATGAATATTTTTGGTGTGTATTCTAGGTTGTGTTCATTGGGGTTGTTTTATATTTCATGGAACAGTTGTATTAAATGACTTTATGGCTTAAAATTCTGGTTTGATGTGATATTGGTATGATCTTGATATTCAGATATGGGTTTTATAAGTATTTTATGTGTAAAACATGGTTATACTCCTTGGAATCGTTTTGTTAAGGTTTTAAATGGTTTCTTGATTTATGTAAGAGGTGTAACTATGTTTCCAAAATGTTTTGGTAGGAGTGTACTTTTGAAATTGTCTATTTTAATTTTAAAGGGATTTTATGTGATGTGTACTATCTTGGAATGTATTTGTAAAATTTTTAAAGGATTTTTTGAAGTGTGAAAGAGAGGTGAAACATGTAGTGGGCTATTTTTCTGTGAGTATAATTTCCAAAATGAATTTGTATGAGAACAAGGATCATGTGACATTTGTGTGGGATATTGGGTGTGTGTGTGACTTGGATGTGGTATTTTCATGTGAAAATTGTATTTTATGGATTGTGGAACTTGTTTGAACATAAAAGGGAATACCCGGGTATCTAGGTGGGTGGATGTGTACTAGTATTCTAGTGATCTTGTGGGGGTTTCCCCCTGTTTCATGTAGCAAGTTTGATGATGAAAACACTAAATAAACTGTTATGATAATTATTACGATGTTTTTGAACCACTAGGTTGTGGGTATGATCCATACTAATGGCTTGTGTGCATGACAATAGATATTTGTATGGCTACTTTCACTGAGAATGAGGTACCTGGGACCCACAGTGAGCTAGTGCCTATGGTTGTTTCCTTTTGCTAGTGCTCATTAAATATTTTATGCTTATTATAATCATATGGTATGATTTTATGGATAAATTCAGTATATTTTTCATTCTATTTAAAAGTGTTGATTTTTTTAAAGTTCCCCACTTGAAAGATATTTTTATTTAAAGGAGCATCTTTTAGAAATGGTTACTAGTGTTTCTTGTTTTGAAAACTTGCAAGCGTTTTGTCTTAGAATGATTATCACATGGAATATTTTTTGGTAGAATCCTACTAGGATTTGGCTCACACCCTACTTACACCTTGGGTGTAAGTAGACTTGGTTATTTTTTCGTAGTTTTGGGTAAATATTTCAGTGCCAATGGTTCAGTTTTCTAGCGGCCCTTCTTGGTGCAGTGTCGTGGAGATGGCTTGAGGGCAGTGCCAATTTCCATGAGGAGGTTCTTGGGATTTCCTTTTGGTTTTTTTCTTTTTTTATATTCTTTGAGTATTATATTAAATTGTGTAACTCAATTCTGAAATTTTGTAAAAGATAATTTGGTTCTAAAAATCCAGATTTGTTTTATTGGATTCGTTTTTTGTTTTATGGTTGTAAAATCGGTTAAAGCATTCCCAAATTTCATTTTATGGTACCCAAGAAGTTGTGCCTGCCCGTGGGGATTGGGAACTCTCTTTGGGTATTTACACGTGCTGGTTCAGGTGTTGTTTTTGATAGCAACTATATAGCGACCCAAGCCTTTTGTATATAACATTACATGATTTTAAGAATAAATATACATCAGAGTAAAAGCCAAGGATCATTAAGTCTAGTGTCTTGGAAGACTAGGAACATAAAACATAAAATATGGGGATAAAAAAAATCTTTATTAAATCTCCATAAAGAGCTCATAACTTCCTTTGAGCCCTTACATCTGCATAGGGTACCCTGGGGAACACATGAAAAAAGGGATAAGCTAAAAAGCCCAGTAAGGGAATAAACATAAGGATACATCTTAAGTACATGAGTTAGGAGGCATGATGTAATGAAAAAAAACATGGAACATATGATTTCATATCATATAAGCATGGGATCATATAAACATGGAATCATATTAATGTGGCAAAACCATAAAACATTTCTTTAGTACGGGTCAATGCTAACCGCCAATCTTGTTTTATATTTTTGTATGGGTCAAGGATGACCGCCAATCCCGTTTCACATTGCATCTCATGAGACTTTAACTTTACCCAATGCATTGGAGCACTATCTGGGCGCACCCATCTCAAAATTTTCCTGAATATTCTTACCACATAAATATTATTTCCACATAAATATTCTTTAGAAATAAATAATAATACATAATCAATTGTTCATAAACATAAGGATACCCATGGAGAGAATTGGGTACCGAAATCATGACATAAAGAATAACCAATGAGTGTATCATGAAAGTGTCCATGAAAGAAAAGGATTAGAACATACATGGAAGATCGTAAGGTAATATAGGAATATAATATTGTAGGTGGTAATAATTATAAGTGACAAAATATAAGAAATGAATTTGTGAAACATTAGCATTAAAACATTTTTGTGCGGTTTTAAGGAAAATACTATAGAGCTTTTAAAATAGTAAAGATGAAATTATTTTATATAAAACCAGATTTGAACCAAGAAGGTTTTCATAATAAGAATAATTATATTCTAAAGACAATGGTGTCTTAAAATAGATGATAGAGTGCACTTGAAATTGGGTAAAAATTTGGGAAGTTCCTTTAAAACAAGTGGGGGGGCCTCTGAGCGGCGAGGTCCTTCTCTCACACGGACCTAGGGTTTCTTCAATAGAGTTGCCTCCTCCCCTCCTTCGGTGTGGAGGATTGGTGTTAGCTTCTCGGCTCAGTGTGGCTCAGCCTTGGATCTGACGTCAACTCCGGCGTGGCTTCCGGCTTCACTTCTGGTGTGGCTTGGCGTCGGCTCTGGTGTTCTTGGAGGGGGAGGTTTTTCCTTTCTGTTTTTGGATTTTGGTGATTATACGGCATCTCGCAGGGGTACAACGTGTTCTTATGGATCATCATCTTATGCGAGTTTTTCTTTTATTTTCTCATGGTCATCGTCATTTCAGTATTGGCAGCATCAGTTTTTCATCATATATGTTGTTAACTGATCTGGATGGAAGGAAATCATTCTGTTGATGGTGCTAAACTTGTGTTGGTGAATCTGTTGGATTTATTTTGTGGTGAAGTTGACATGCGAGGTTTGGATGTGGTTCTCAGTGAAGTAGGATGCAGTGTCAAGATAGCATGGTCTTCCTTAATCTGGATTCTTCGTTGTACTTCTGTGGATGTGTTCTTCCCGGAGGATTTTTGGGAGTCCATCTCACGTCGCTGGAGGGTTTGGACGACCTCCGACTGGAGTTCTCTGGCGGGTTCGTGGATTTGGGCTGGTGTCGATGGTCACATCGGTGGAATTAGAGGAGGCTGGTTCTGAGGTTTATTCATGCTTTTATGAGGTTTGTGCTTTCTGATTTCTAGTTCATGGTTCCTTGGACTTCTCTTGGGTGATTTTGGCTCCTACTGGGATGGCTAAAAATTTGAATGATGGAGTGGTTGATTTTGTATGTTGAATGAGTAGTTTGGTGGACCATTTTATTTTAATTAATGGTGTTTGAATGTCGTATGTCCTAAAGTCATGTTTTGTTCACCACTTTTCCTCAAAGTATTATGTTGGTTTCTCACTTTTTCCTCAAAAGTGTTTGCAAAATAAAAATTGTAATTTTCAGTCAGTCCTTTAAAACAAGTGTACTTATTGGGAAGTATCGAGGAGGGATTCACTTAAAAGCATGTATATCCCCAAAAGTGAATGATAGATGGATCTTGGAACATGATTTTGGAGCATATAAAAAGAATGTATAAGTTTTACATAAAAATAAAAGACAACTAAATTTTGGTAAAAATAAAGAAAGAGCAACCCAAAAGAATAAAGGAAGTTTGAGTAAAATCCATTATGGTTTATCGACATGGTGTCGAGTGTACCTAAGAGGGATTGATGAGAGATATGAGGGGTTTATAATCACTTATAAAAAATTAGTTCAGTATGGTGGAGGTGATAAAACGTACCCCATCACTTGGTATTACACAAAAAAAGGCATATTATAGAGAACAATCACGATTAAGAGTGAAAATGAGAGGATCCCTTCCCTTAAATCCGTTGGTGTTCTCCACTTGTTATTAAAGACCTAAATAAACAAATTTGGATTATTAATTAATATTTAAATAAACTATTCTATATGTAATTGATTTATTATAACCCTTTTTAGTTCATTAAAGGCCTTCTTGATTAGTTATAAGGATCAATTTCTTTGTTCGGGCTCGTTTGTTTACTTGGTTTTAAAAGATCAGTTCACTTATATTCAAGTTTGGATAATCATGAAAGATGGAAGTGGTTGTCCAAAAATGAAGTTATATGATATTAGTGAACCTTCAAGATATTACATGGTTTTATATCTAATTTGGTTACTTAGAGTGAAGTCGAATTATTATATAAAACCAAAGTGACAACCATTTTTGTTAATTGGTGGGTTTGATTACAAAGAACATATTTTTCTTTATAACTTAATACCATTTGTAAAAAATATTACAGAATCAAAATAGGATATATTAAATATATATAATCTGGTTCAACCATAACTAAAATGGTTTCATGACAGGATTTAAATATGATAATAGAAATTGATAAACCATTGTCCTTGAATGTGCTAAATTGGCACATCTCAAACGATGCTTTCATTTTTTCAAAAAAAAGGCGAGGAAAAGAGAGAAGATAAAGAATTATAACATTAGAATAATATAATTCTATTAAATGTATAATAATAGAGTTATAATACCATTTGGGTGAAGGGAGGTGAGAAAATAAACAAAAAATAAAAGAACTTTAAAGAAATGAAGGAATGGGAAAGAGGAATTTACCTCTTGAGACTTCCTCCTTTGAGAACCTCTTAAGGGAAGAGGTGTTGGTATTTTGAGGAGGATGGGAGATTTTGGACGTGTGGGAGGACCTTGGGGAGAGATTTGGGAAGAATTTTGGAAAGGAAAAAAGGCTTGATAGGAGTGAAGAGAAGAGGGAGTGAAGGGGGGTTTTTTATAGTGGAGGAGAGAGGGAATTTCACAATATAAAATTCATTAATTTATTAAATCCCCATAATTCAAGGAATAGTGAGTCTTTCTTGACCAAGAATAGTATTTTTATCATGTGATCCTGAACCAAGTGGGCTTACATTAGCATAACATCATCAATAACTCAATAAATCCATTATTTAGCATTTATTGTAAATTATCGTATTTAAAATATTCGTAAAAAATTCATGTATTTTAGAAAAATATCAAAAATTCACCCTAACCATTTTTCGACGTGTAGAATCCAAAAATAAAGTCCATTTTTCAAAAATAATTTTCTAACTATTATTAATTTAATATTTATTTAAATCACAATTTATTATTAAATCTAGTTTTAAAACATTTATTTACTTATTCTAAAATATAGGTATATCACACTTTCAACTTGAATAATATTTATATATTATCATAGTTAAGGTTACTATTCATTATGGTATATCACTATTCATAAGGGTATGTTACTATTCATTAGGGTAGGTTACTATTCACCAAAAAAATAAGTTTTCCTTATCAGACTCCAAATAACTTACTGATTACAACCGTGTATGTCGATTTTTTGAAATTCCAAACGCAGAAGTGAAAAACTTATGTTTAAAGGACACTTAGAACTTAGTAGTTCATTATTTTGTGTTTTCATGTTATTTAATGACATATTTATAAGAAGGAAAATTTCCATTGAAAACTTTGGGTCGTTACATTCTTCCCCCCTTATGAAATTTCGCCCTCGAATATTCATTTTACATTCTAGGCTATAAACAGGTGAGGGTACTTCTCCTTCATTACCTCCTCCGGTTCCCAAGTAGCTTCTTCAAACTTTTGGTTCCTCTACAACAATTTGACAAGGTGGGTTGTCTTGTTGCATAGAACCTTATCTCTTCAGTACATAATCTTCATTGGCTGCTTGTCATAAGGGAGATCATCTTCCAGCTACACCACCTTTGAGTTCAGTACATGTGAGGGATCGAGTATGTACTTCCTCAAGAGTGATATGTGAAACACATCATGAACTTGAGTCATATTTGGAGGAAGTGAAAGCCGATAGGCCACGAATTTTATACGATCAAGGATATCAAAGGGTCCAATGTACCTTGGGCTTAGCTTCCCTTTCTTTCCACACCACATGACTCTCTTCCATGGTGATATTTGAGGGAAGACTTTATCCCCAACATTGAACTCCAAGTCCCTTCAACGGTTGTTAGCGTAGCTCTTTTTCCAAATCTAAGCATCTTTGACGTTTTTCTAGATGACTTGAACTTTCTTCGTCATCTCTTGCACTGGATCCGGTCCTAGTAGATTTCGTTCTCCAACTTCATACCAATAGGTTGGAGTCCTACATCGCTTTCTATATAGAGCTTCATACGGAGCCATATGAATACTTGATTGGAAGCTATTATTGTATGAGAACTCAACCAATAAGAGATGCTGATCCAATCCACCTTTTAATTCTAGAGATTAGGATCTTTGAATATCTTCAAGCGTCTGGATAGTCCTTTCAAATTGGCCACCAGTTTGGGGGTGATAGGCCGTGCTAAAATTTAATTAAGTACTCAAAGCGTGTTGAAGACTCCTCCCGAATTTAGATGTGAACCTTGGATCACGATCAGAGACAATTGAGAGTGGAACACCCTACAGTCTCACCACATCATTTACATATATTTTTATAAGTTGTTCAAAAGAGAGGTCTTCTTGTATAGTGATAAAATGGGCAGTCTTGGTGAGTCGGTCAACCACAACCCATATCGCATTATTTCCCTTCGATGTCTTCAGGAGACCCGTGAAAAATTCCATTGTGACTTTCTCCCATTTCCACATGGGTATAAGCAATGGTTGCATCATCCCTTTAGATTTTTGTTACTCTTATTTCACTTTCTAACATTCCAAGCACCTTGATATATATTCTGCAATCTCCTTCTTCATTTTGTCCCACCAGAAGTGTTCTCGGAGATCACGATACATCTTGGTACACCCAGGATGGATAGAGAATGTTGAGCTATGTGCATTGTCCAATATCTCTTTCTTTATCCCAGGTGATGAAGGCACACAAAGCCGTGTTCCAAACCAAATCACACCATCATCATTGATATGGAACTCTTGCAGCTTCCCTTCCTTTACTATATTGACCCTCTTTTGTAACTCCACATAATCCCTTTATGCTTCCTCAATCTTCTCTTGAATGGATGGTTGTGAAATAATTTTGGAAAGGTAAGATGTATCCCCTACCCTTATTATTTCTAAATCCATCCTTTTCATATTCTAGAAGATAGGGTCTTTCTCAATATGTAACATGGATAGAGTAGCAGGTTCTTTTCTATTTAGAGAATCTGCTACCTTGTTTGCCTTTATAATATGATAGTTAATCGAGCAATAATAATACTTGATTATCTATAACCATCTCCTTTGACGCATGTTAAGCTCGTTTTGTGTGAATATATACTTTAGACTCTTGTGGTCGGTGTATATGTCACACTTCTCACCATAAATGTAGTGCCGCCAGATTTTCAAGGCAAAAATCACGGTTTCCAGCTCTGGATCATGTGCCAGGTAGTTCTGCTCATGGATCTTCAATTTCCATGAAGAATAGGCTATCACATTATCATTTTTCATGAGTACACAACTGAATCCTTTCTTTTAAGCATCACTGTATATCAAAAAACTTTCTCCACTTTTTGGTAATGTGATTACAAGTGCAGTGATCAACATTTTCTTCAGTTCTTTAATGCTTACCTCACATTCTTTCATCCAGACAAACTTTACCCCCTTCTGTGTCAGTTTGATCATTAGGTTTGACAATCATGAAAAGTTCTTCATGAATCATCGATAATACCCAACTAGACCCAAAAAGCTACGAATCTCTATTACAGAAGTTGTATTGGGCCACTCTTCAATTGCCTTCACCTTGGAAGGGTCCATAGATATCCCTTTGCTGGTGATAACATGCCCCATGAATGATACTTCCTCTATCCAGAACTCACATTTACTATACTTCTCATACAAATTCTCCCTTTGAAAAGTATTTAACATAGTTTTTAAATGCTCCTCATGTTCCTCCTTGCTCTTGGAGTATATCAGAATATCATCAATAAAGACTACCAAAAAATTTTCAAGGTAATCTTTAAAGACTCTATTCATTAAATCGATCAAAATTGATAGAGCATTAGTGATTACTAAGAACATCATTATGAAATAATTGTGTCCATACCTCATTCGAAAGGAAGTATTTGGTATATCTTCCTTCCTCACCTTTAGTTGGTGATATCCTAACTGAAGGTATACCTTAGAGAAATAACTGGACCCACGAAGCTGATCGAACAAGTCATATATCCGTGGAAGGGGATACTTGTTTTTTATCAATATTTTATTGAGTTCATGATAATCAACGCAGAGGCACAATGATCAATCCTTATTCCTGAAAAAGAGGAATGGCGCACCCCACGGTGAAGCAATTGGGCATATAAAACCCTTCTCTATATTCTCCTATAACTGCTTATTTTTCTCTTCCAGTTATATAGTGTCCATTCTGTAAGGTTTCTTTGAGATAGCCAGAGATCTAGGGATAAGTTCAATTGATAACTCAACCTCTCTTTCAGGAGGAAGACCAGGCAACTCTTCAGGGAATACATTAGTGTAATCCCTCACGATGGGCATGTCTTCAAGCACGATTCTCTCCTTTGTCTTAATCATTTGATCTAAATATGCTTGATCATAAGGAAACAATATCCACACTTGAGATAAATATTCTAAAAGAGACACATGTTCCCCCTTACACTTGTAAAGAATCATAGGATTCTTCAGGATGTGAAAAGTGATCTCCCATTCCCAACAGTTGATGTTGGATTTGAACAAATATAGCCAATCCATGCCCAAGATTGTTTCAAACTCTACTAAAGAAAGTATAACGAGATTTACTGGGAGGTTCAGTCCAAAAACATTAACCATGGAGGAGTTATAAACCATGGATTCAGTGATTTCCCCATTTTCTGTTCTCACAGATAACGTTTTCCCAAAATTTTGAGGTGGTATTTGAATAGTTCTATCAAACATGCCAGATATGAAAGAATGCGTAGAAGCAGAATCAAATAGTACATCTGCTATTCTTGAATGAATAACCAGCGTACTTATCACCACATCATTTTCTGGCTCTACCTTAGCAGTAGTGATAGCATAAGCCCTTACTTGTTTCCTTGGAGGTTTTTGTTTATTACCTCCGACAACCCCCGACTTTGGGAAATTGTTCGCATAATGCCCATGCTACTTGAAGTTGTAAAACTGCACTGTAGGCTACGTGTTGATCTGAACCTTCCTTTCTTCTTCAACATAGTGGGATTTTTCATATCCCTTCAGTAGTTCTTGTATAGATAACCAAACTTTCCACATTTGAAGCAATTCTTGGTTCCCTTTAGACAGTTACCAGGATGCTTCTTCCCATAATTTTTGTAAGGGGAAAAGTCATGCTTCTTTCAATCATGGGATTTGTTTGATGAACCACCCATGTTGTTTTCTATTTTCCGCTTCTTGTCACTGGGCCCACGAGACCACTGAGAGTCTCCAATCTCTATTTCCACCGTGAGGGAACAACAGACAATATCCTCATAGATGTCGAAGTCTCGAATTGCCAACACTTTTCCTAAACTCAGCTTTAGTCTGCTAAAGAAGTGATCCACCTTGCTTTCAGTGTTCATGACAAAGCAAGAGGCATACCTTGTAATCCTTGTAAAGTTTGCTTCATACGCCCCGATGGAATCATCTTCCTTCTGCTTGAGTCCAAGGAACTCTCTTTCCATCTTGAGATGGAGGGTTCGATGAAAATATTTGTTGAAAAACATCCTCTTGAATTCCTCCCAATCCATGGAATCAATTTCCTCTTGGGACTTTGTATTCTTGATCAGTGTCCACCACTAATCAGCTTCCCCATCAAAATGATAGACTGGTAGTACAACTTTTTCTTCTTCTGAGAACTGGAGAATGAAGAATATCTTTTCAGTGGAGTTAATCCATTGTTCTGCGAGGAGGGGATCAGAAGATCTTCTAAACATGGGAGGCCTTTTCCTCATAAAATATTTTACGGCAACTTTCTCTTTCCTTGGAGGAGGAGGGAATTCCGCATGATTAAAGTTATTATTCATAACTTGAGCTAGCTGAGCAAGTATAGTCATGATGTTTTGAGCACCCAATCCCGTTATATCTGGCATATCACTAAGTAAATCTTCACATTACCTATCACATTGGTTTTTAGAACATGTTCTTTTATTTACCTCCACTAACTAGAAAAAGAACGTATAATTAGAGGTCTCGAATACTTAGCTATTGAGCATAAAAATAAAACTTTGGACATAAAAGGATAAAATTATAAAGAAGAAGTACATCCTAACTTATGATTCCTTAGGTTAAAACCTAGTTTATTCTCGATCTATTTCTTGAATTATATTCTTATGGGATTTTTTCCCCTTAATAATGGTTTGTAGTAAGCTCATGAATCTACCAAAGCATACCCTCTGGTAGTGTTGTAACCAAGAGTGTAGAAAGGCCTGTTGTCATGTACCAGGATACCTTGGGTTAAGCTCGAAACTCCTTGTCAGAGTTTTCAATTTTAGATACATCTATTCCTGAGTCGCCTCTACCTGCTCGTATCCAGACAGGGATGTATTTTCTTTATATACCACTTACTCTATACTTACCAAAATTTAGGGTTGTTTTATTATATGTCGTCTCATCCTTAAAGTTCTCATTAAGGTGCTCCATTCCTAATCACCAAAAATAACTATACCATCCTATAATACCAACTATAGTGACCCAAGACTTTTATATATAACATTACATGATTTTAAGAATAATTATACATCAGAGTACAAGCCAAGTATCATTAATTCTAGTGTCTTGGAAGACTAGGAACATAGAACATAAAACATGGGGCAAAAAAGACATTTCTTTATTTAGTATCTATAAAGAGATCCTAACTTCATTTGAGCCATTACATCAACATAGGGTACCCTGGGGAAGACATAAACAAAGGGATGAGATAAAAAGATCAGTAAGGGAATGAACATAAGGATACATCTTGAGCACAAGAGTTAAGAGGCATGACGTAAGGAAAACAAAACATTGAACATATGAATTCATATCATATAAGCATGAGATCATATAAACATGGAATCATATAAATGTGGTAGAATCATAAAAAATTTCTTTGGGATGGGTCAAGGATAACTGCCAATATTGTTTCCCATTTTATTACGGGTCAAGGCTAACCACCAATCCCATTTCACATCGTATCTCATGAGATTTTAACTTTACCCAATGCATTGGAGAGCTATCTGGGTGCACCCATCTCAACATTTTCATGAATATTCTCACCACATAAATATTATTGCCACATAAATATTCATTCCACATAACTAATCATATATAATCAATTGTTCATAAACATATGGATAGCCATGGAGATAATTGGGTACCACAATCATGAAATAAATCATAACCAATGAGTGTATCGTGAAAGTGTCCATGAAAGAAAGGGATTAGAACATACATGGATGTTCATAAGTTAATATAGGAATATAACATGGTAGGTGGTAACAATTATAAATGACAATATATAAGAAATGTATTTGAGAAACATTAGCATTAAAACATTTTTGTGCGGTTTTAAGGAAAATACTATAGGGCTTTTAAAATAGTTAAGAGGACATTCTTTTATATAAAACCATAATTGTACCAATAAGGTTTTTATAATAAAAATAAATATTTTATAAAGATAATGGTGTCTTAAAACAGAGGATATAGTGCACTTGAAATTGGGTAAAAATTTGGGAAGTTCCTTTAAAACAAGTGTGCTTATTGGGAAGTATCAAGGGGGGATTCACTTAAAAGCATGTATATCCCTGAAAGAGAATGAGAGATGGATATTGGTACATGATTTTGGAGAATATAAACATAATGTATAAGTTTTACATAAAAATAAAATACAAATACATTTTGGTAAAAAGAAAGACAGAGCAACCCGAAGGAATAAAGGAAGTTCAGGTAGAATCCGTTATAGTTTATTGGCATAGTGTCGGGTGTACCTAAGAGGGATTGATGAGAGATAAGAGGGGTTTCTAATCACTTATAAAAAATTAGTGAATTATGGGGGGGGGATAAAACATACCCCATCACTTGGTATTACACAAAAAAGGCATATGATAGAGAACAATCTTGATTAAGAGTGAAAAGGAGAGGATCCCCTACCATAAATCTGTTGGTGTTCTCCACTTGTTATTAAAGACCTGAATAAAAAAATTAGGCTTATTAATTAATAATTAAATAACCTATTATACATTTAATTTATTTATTATAACCAATTTTAATTCATTCAAGGCCTTCTTGATTAGATATAGGGATCAATTTCTTTGTTCGGGCTCGTTTGATTACTTGGTTTTAAAAGATTAGTTCACAAATATTCAAGTTCGGATAATCATGAATGATGAAGTGGTTGTCCAAAAATTATGTTATATGATATTATTGAAAATAAAATATATTACATTGTTTTATATCTAATTTTGTTACTTAGAGTGAATTCAGATTATTATATAAAACCAAAGTGACAACTGTTTTTGTTAATTGGTGGGTTTGATTACAAAGAACATATTTTTCTTTACAACTTAATACCATTTGGAAAAAATATTAAACAATAAAAATAGGATATATTACGTATATATAATATGGTAAAAACATAACTAAAATGGTTTTGTGACCATATTTAAAGATGATAATAGAAATTGATAAACCTTTGTCCTTGAATGTGCTAAATTGGCACATCTCAAACGATACTTTCATTTCTTTCAAACAAAAGGTGTGGAAAGAAGAGAAGATAAAGAAGTATCATATTAGCATAATATAATTCCATTAAATTTATTCTACTGGAGTTATCATACCATTTGGGTTATGGGAGGTGAGGAAAGAAACAAAAAATATAAGAACTTAAAATAAATGAAGGAATTGGAAAGAGGAATTTACCTCTTGAGACTCCCTCCTTTGAGAACCTCTTAAGAGGATAGGTTTTGGTATTTTTAAGAGTCCGAGAGATTTTGGACGTTTGGGTGGACCTTGGGGAGAGATTTGGGCTGAATAATGTCATTGAAAAGGCTTGAGAGGAGTGAAGAGAAGAGGGAGTGAAGGTGTGTTTTTATAGTGGAGGAGAGAGGGAATTTCACAATATAAAATTCATTAATTTATTATTTCCCCACAAGACAAGAAATAGTGAGTCTTCCTTGACCAAGTATAGTATTTTTATCATGTGGTCCCGAACCAAGTGGGGTTACATCAGTAGAACATCATCAATGACTCAATAAATCCATTTTTTTAGCATTTTTTTCAAATTATCGTATTTTTACTATTCATCAAAAATTCATGTATTTCAGAAAAATATAAAAAATTAACCCTAACCATATTTCGACGTGTAGAATCAAAAAATTAAGTCCATTTTTCAAAAATAATTTTCTAAATATTATTAATTTAATATTTAATTAAAATCATAATTTATTATTAAAACTAGTTTTAAAACATTTATTTACTTATTCTAAAATATAGGTATATCATACTTTCAACTTGAATAATATTTATATACTATCATAAGTAAGGTTACTATTCATTAGGGCATATCACTATTCATAATGGTATGTCAATATTCATTAGGGTAGGTTACTATTCACCGAAAATTATGTTTTCCTTATCGGACTCCAAATAACTTACTGATTATAACCGTGTATGATAGATTTTCGAAATTCAAAACACCGAAGTGAAAAAATTAGGTTTAAAGTCCACTTAGCACTTATTAGTTCATTATGTTGTCTTTTCATGTTATCTTATGACATATTTATAAGAAGGGACATTTCCATTGAAAACTTTGGGTCGTTGCAGACCAGATTCGGTTTGTGACATATATAAAAAAATTACTCATTTTTTTCAATGTTTCTACAGTTCCCATAATAAACAAATGGTAACGATTATGGTTATTATGTTTTAAAATTTATAAAATATATTATGTTCCATCAACAAACTAAAATCCCAGAAGAGGTTTTTACAATGATAATTACAATTTCATTTAAAATATTTACTAATCCATTATTTATTAATATTTTTCTTGCACTACGAGGGATTTTGACAGTCCTTGTATTCACAAGATGAAATATATATTTTTATAAATGAATAAGAAGAATACATGTTGTTGTGTTGTATAAAAACATCCTGAAGAGATGAATTCATACAACTTATTTAGCGAATTTTATCATCTTTTTATTGACTATATTTAGTTAATTTACTTATCATTTTTCTCTGATACGTATTTTGTTAATTTTTATAGAGCTCATGAAGAAGGATGATACACTCATGATACACTCATGTTCGGTGAATATGAACTAAAATTGGATGAAACTCTCAAGATGAAGAACTTTTTGATTTATTTTTCAATTCATTAAACAATATAGGTTATCAAACAACAATATTTTTAGATAACCCTGAATGTTTAATTCATTGAAAAAAGAACACAATGTAGTATAGGAATCAAATAAAACTCAATATGATACACAATATGCCTGGTATGACTCAAAGTTTATGTTATTATTTTAGAATTTATGTTTTAGTTCAAAACACATTTTACATACTCAAAATAGAGAAAACACATTCAGATTATTTTGATACATTAGAAAAATTATTCATAAGTCATTTGTGATGCATGGAATCAACCACACCTCAATTCAATACATGATGTGACCAGTATGAAAGAGATAGTAACATGTTATAATCTACTTAGGCTCCTGTAATAATTAGTCAAACCTCAATTAGACATACCTCAATCCAATACACAGTGTGTGAGGTATGACTCGAAGTGGATTTTTTTAGTTCAAAACAAACATCACACACTCAATACTAACAACACACATTCATATTGTTTTTATACTTTATTCAAATGATACATAAGTAATTTTTTACATGTAGGAATCAACCTCAACTCAATCCAATACACATTGTGTCCAGTGTGACTCAAAGTACATGTTTTCAGTTTAAAATTGGCATTTTAGTTCAAAACACACATAACATACTCAAAACTAAGAAAAAACATTTGGATTGGGTTGATAATTTATGACAACAATCCATAAATAATTTGGGATATATAATAATGAACCACAACTCAATCTGATACATAATGTCCTGGTATGACACAAAAGTGTCAGTTATCAGTTAAAAATTGACAATTTAGTTCAAAATATATGTCACTCACTAAAAATTGAGAAATCATGCTCATATTATATTGATATTTTATGAAAAAAATTCATAAGTAATTTTTGATAGTTATTAATCAATTTAATGTCAAAAAAAATAGACAATATTACTGGTATGACTCAAAGTATGTGTGTTAAGTTTAAATTGAAATTTCAGTAAAAAGAAATATGACTTACTCAAAACTGAGAAAACACCTTTATATTATTTTGATACTTTAGTATAATTATTCATAAGTTATTTTTGACATGTAGGAATCATATTCATGTCAATTCTATGCATAGTGTGACCGGTATGAATCCAAGTGTGTCTTTTTAATTAAAAATTACATTTTAGTTCAAAACACACATCACACATTCTAAACTAATAAAAACCATTCAGATTTTTTTGGCCCTTTAATAAAATGATCCATAAATCATTTTTATGTGTAGGAATTATCTGAACCTCAATCTGATACATGGTGTTCCTAGTATGATTTAAAGTGATTGTTCACAGTTTAAAATAGACAATTTAGTTCAAAACATGTGTCACTCACAAAAAACCAAGAACTAATGATTGAATTGTATTTATACTTTAGGAAAATGATTAATATATCATTTTTAATGTTTAAGAATGATTATCACATCAAATTGAAACAATATGTGACCAATATTAATCAAAGTGTGTGTGTTCAGTTTAAATTTACATTTTAGTAAAAAATACATTTGAAATACTAAAAACCAATAAAATTCCTTCATATTATCTTGTACTTCTGGAAAATGATACTTAAGTCAATTTTGATGTATAGGAATCAAACACAAATAAATCCTACACATGGTGTGACAGGTACGAATTCAAGTGTGTGTTTTTATTTAAAATTGATATTTTAGTTTAAAACATATGTCAGATACTCATAACTGATAAACCACATTTTGATTGTTTTGATACTTCAAGAAAATGATGAATAAGTCTTTTTTGACATGTAGGAATCATCCTCTCCCCAATTTGATATATGATTTTCCTAATTTGACTCAAATTTTCCATTATCAGTTTAAAATTCATAATTTAATTCAAAACATATTTCCCCCACTGAAAATAAATCATATGAACTCACATTGTCTTGATACTTTAGTAAAATTATTCATAAGTCTGTTTTGACATGTAGGAATCTATCTCATGTCAAACTGGTAGAAAATGTAGCCAGTATGACTCAAATTGTCTGTTTTTAGTTTAAATTAACATTTTTGTAAAAAAGACATGTGACAAACTCAATAATACGAAAGAATGTTCATATTTTCTTGAAACTATATAAAAATGATCCTTATTTCATTTTTATGTGTATAAATTAGTTGAATGTAAATTCGATGCACAATGTGATAGGTATGAATCTAAGTGTGTCTTTTTATTTAAAATTGATATTTCAGTTCAAAACACACATCACATACTTAAAACCCATAAAACACATTCATATTATTTTGATACTTCTGGAAAATGATACATAAGTCAATTGTGATGTGTAGGAATCAAAAACACCTCAATCCAATACACGTTGTGCCTGGTACGACTCAATGTGTATGTTATCAGTTTAAAATTTAAAATTTCGTTCAAAAGGTGTTTCACTCCTTGAAAACTAATAAAACACACTCAGATTGTATTTAGACTTTAGAAAAAAAATTCATAAGTTTTTTTAACATGTATGAATTAGTTTCATGTCAAACCAACACACAATGTGACCGATATGACTCAAAGTGTGTGTTTTTTGTTTATATTTACATTTTAGAAAAAAAGGCACATGATATAATCAAAACTAAGAAAATAGATTCATATTGCCTTGATACTTTAGTAAAATGATCTTTATGTCATTTGTGAAATGTAGAAATCATCCCCAAATAAATCCAATGCAGAGTGTGATATGAATGACTCTAAGTGTTCCTTTTTATTGAAAATTGACATTTTAGTACAAAACACAAATGAAATTCTAAAAACCAAGAAAACCCATTCATATTTTTTGGATAATTTATGAGAATTATCCATAAATCAGTTTGTGACATGTAGGTGTCAACCACACCTCAATCTGATACACAGTGTTCCCGATATGACTCAAAGTGTGTATAATCAGTTAAAAATTAACAATTTAGTTCAAAACGCATTTCACTAATTGGAAACTGATAAAAATCTCTTGGATTGTATTGATACTTTACCAAAATTATTCATAAGTAATTTTTGATGTGTAGGATTTATTCTCACATCAAGTTGATACATGATGTGATCGATATGGCTCAATGTTGATGTTTTCATATTAAATTGAAATTTTATTAAAAAAGACACATGACATACTTAAATCCATGAAAACACATTTGGATTGAAATTATATTTCGACAATGATCCTTAAGTCATGTGTTACATATAGGAATCATCCACACATCAACCTGATGCATGTTTTGACTAGTATGACTCTAAGTGTTTCCTTTCATTTAAAATTTACATTTTACTAACATATTGTTTCATATATATGTTTAATTTTTTTCTATATAGTATTACTAAAATAAGAATTTTTTTCTTATATAGGTACAATATTTTTATTCAGTTGGGGGGGGGGTCGGTAACTGATACCATGATCGGAATTTTTTTAGAGGGAGTTGGGTGGTAAAGTCAATGAAACATTTTTTGTTTTTGAATGTTTGTGACAGTACTCACTAATATAATTGTACAAAAAAATGTCTGAAATGTGTATAATATAGTGCTTTCTTCCTGTATTTGCGATGTTATTTTTATTTGAATAAAATTATTAATTTTTCATATATAGCTGTATTTGTTGGTGTAGTGTGTTGTAAGTTTAATAGCACACTACAACAATTCAACCTTTATCAGTATAAGAAGCATCTCTTATAAAAGGAACCCTTTATGAGCATTTTTTAGCACTAATAATGGACCCTCTTTTTTAGCACTTTTCAAGCGCTGGTAAAAGCAGCCCACATTTAATGGCGCTTAGATCAACAATGTTTTTATAGCAATGATAATGAATTCATCTATCACTTTTAAAAGTCACTTCTGTAGTATCACTAAAAAATAATTGGCTGCTGGGAAGGATATAATGAAAAACATTGTAACTACCCAAACATTTATTAATAAAATCCCCTAATAAATAAATTCATTATTAAATATTGTAGTTATAGAAAAGACATAAACTATATTTTATTTTGGACCATCTTAAACTATAGATATATTTTGACTATCAGGCTCAAAATACAGTTGAACATTAAACATCATAATCATGACACTACAGGGAAAATAGTTTTCTGCAACGGGTCATTTGCGAAGAAATGGGAACCCATCGTAAATAATTAATAACATCGAGTTATTTGTGATGAAATGAGATACCCATAGTAAATAACTATATATTTTGAGGTATTTGAAATGTGATATGAGTCACATCATAAATACTTCTGAAAAAAAACAACATATCATGGGGAAGGACTTTTTGCGATGGAATTAGGATTTCCGTCACAAATAAATTTATTTGTGAGGTGATCCTCTTCCTTCAAAAATACTTGTAAATAAAAAACTAAGTACCCTTTCGTTGTAAATGATACTATTTTGGATGAAAGGAGTATTTTTATCAAAAATAGTGTCTCGATGGAGTAAATAAAAGCTATTTATAGTGAGTAGCATTTTCAAGGGATATGGTCATCCATCACAAATAAATTTTCATTCGTTTTCATAACTATTTATGGTGGTCACTATTTTTTGTTGACTCTATCTCAAATAAAAGTATATGTTACAATATTTTCCTAAAAAATATTTCATCTCAAATAATCAAACCTATATAATTTCATCGAGCATCATTATTCTATCATAATTTTGGTTATTCTCTTCTGATTTCTCTATGTACACTACCATAGATTTGATTTTATTCAGTGCTACCCTTTATGAGTGGTAAAACAATAATTATAAAAGTACCACCTTTATCAATGATGATAAAAGGTATATTTATTTAAATATATATATATATATAATTAAAAATGGGATATTAATAAATAAATATATTAATATTGACATAAACATTTTTTTTATAAAATATGATTTATATAATTCTAAATATATAATCACACTAAATATATAATATATTAACTGAAAATGGTTTATAAAATAATTAAAAATTAATATTAATGATAAATATTATAATTAATACTGAGTAATATCCATTTAATAACAATTTGATGATAGTAAAATTCAATAAATTAGTAAACGATCTAAAATAATTTGAAAACATGACTCACATTCAAACTGCCATAACATGTGATCCAGGTGTCCATTTGAGCTTCACCACATATCAAATCGAAGATTGTGAAAATTTATAAATCATAGTGACCTAAGGGAGCCTAGGTCAATTTTTTTGGAGGTCAAAAGGCCCAAAACTCTACTAAAGTTATGTTTTTTGTTGGGATACCTTAATTTTTGAACATTTGAAATAATTTCAGTCTCCTTTAAGGGGGTCTTTCTATCTTTTTCAGTCGAGGTTGAATTTATTCTCTGGGATTACACTCATGGATATTATAGTGTTCAAATTTTATTATTTTTCATATTGTAGTGTTATTTATAATTAAATATATTCACTTGTATGCATATTTGTATATATTTACAGATAAGATTTTTCTTTTTAAAATACACTTGTAATCATATTTTTGTATAAAATATCTTTCTAAATATATTTTTGTGTGAGTATATTTATATCTATGAATATTTATATACCTACACAATGTATATATAATGTATATATATATATATATATTTTTGTTTGTGTCTTAATTTACAAACAGATATATATTTTTCCATATATTCTAAAATATGTATATAAATATTAATATATAATATATGTAAATAAACATAAATATGTATAATTATATTTATAGACACACATATTTATAAATATATATATATGTATATATGTACGTACGTATGTATGTATATATTTATAAACACACACACACAAAACATATTTTATATATAAGTGTATTTAAAAATTATTATACATACATACATACATACATATATATATAAATAAATATATGGATAAAAATATAACTAAAACTCTATAAAGTAATAGATACGCCATAAAATAAAGAAAAAACAAGATACATCAGTGGTAAAGGCATAATTGCGTGATGGTGGAGGTCATAGGTTCGAATCCAAGTGGTGGCGCACGCGGGTGTGGGCGGGTGGATTTGTCTTGCACTGATATAGGTTAAGGGGGACTAAGACAAGTCCTAATAAAATAGGGGTTACGCGCTGATAAATGGAATGGGGTAAATTCCATGCGAATCTCTTATCAATTAATTGTTTTATTACCTTTTATCAATGATTTTTCTAGCACTCACAAAAGACCCTTTTACCGTGCTTTTATAGCACTGAAAAAAGGTGTCTTTATCAGTGCTTTTTTGAGTGTTGATAAAAGGGACCCCCTTTTAACAACGTTTATATTATCATTGCTTTTTTTAGCACTAATAAAGGGTTTTTTCTATTGCTGATAAAAGGGGCATGTGTAGTAGTGGTATAAATCATAATTTTTTACTTGAATGTTTTCATGATTACATCACTATTTTTATTCTAATAAAGCTTTGTTTTAAAAGAATTTATTATAAACATTTTTAACTATTGAGTTATTTACATTATTTTATATTAGCAGTAAATATTAATAATTAGTAATAATAATGTATATTTATTATTTATTTATAGTAATTAATAATAAGTTGTTACAAGAAGTAATATTTAGAAATAATTTGTAATAATTAGAAGTAATTAGTAGTAATTGGTATTTACAGTAATTAGTTGTAATTGATATTACTTATAGATAGTTAATAATAATTTGTAATAATTGGTAATAATTAACAATAATTATCGATAATTACTAGTAATTAGTAACAATTAGTAATAGTTACTCATAATTAGTAACAATTAGTAAAAATTTCTAATAATTTGTAATAATTATCAATGGTTAGAAATAGTAGGAAATAATTACCGATAGTAATAATTAGTATTAAATTGTAATAATTGTTGAAAAATAGTAAATATTTACCGATAATTAGTAATAATTGTTAATAGTTATTAATAAATACCAATAATTAGTATTAATTAGTAATAGTTACCAATAATTAATAATAATTATAAATAATTAGTAATAATTAGTAATAATTACCTATAATTATTAATAATTATTAATAATTTGCACTAAATAGTACTAATAATTGATAAATAGTAAATAATAGCAACAATTAGTAATAAATAGTAATAATTATCTATAAATAATAAATAATTACCGATTATTAATAGTAATCCGTAATAATTATTAATAATTATTAATAATTATTAATAATTATAGATAATATTAAATAATTAGTAATAATTACTGATAAATAGTAAATAATTATCGATAATTAGTTATAATTAGTAATAATTACAAATTATTACCATTAATTAATACTAATTTGTAATAATTACAGATAAATAGTGTATTATTACCAATAATTATTTATAATTATTAATAAATAGTAATAAATATTAAAAATTACTAATAAATAGTAAATAATTAATAATAATTAATAATAATTGGTAATAATTATGAATAATTATTAATAACTACTAAGAATGAGTAATAATTAGTAATAAATTGTAATAATTACTATTAAATATAAAATTAAAGTAATAATTAGTAATAATTACTAATAAATAGTAAATAGTTAGTCATAATTAATGATAAATAGTAAATAATCATCAATAATTAGTTATAATTAATAATAAATAGAAATAATTAATGATAAATAGTAAATAATTTGGAATAATTAGTTATATTTAGTAATTTTTTTATAATTATCGCTATTTAGTAATAATTACTGAGAAATAGTTCCATTATTAATAATTATAAGTAATTAGATGCAATTAGCATTAATTAGTAATAATTACCACTATATAACAAATAATTACTGATAATTAGTTATAATTAGTAATAATTTGTAACAAATAGTAATAATTACAGATAAATAGTAACTAATTAGTAATAATTAGTCAAAAATAATAATAAATAGTAATGATTACTGATTATTAGTAATAATTTCTGATAAAAAGCACTAATTAGTAATAATTACCGATATTTTCATAATTTGTAAAAATTACCGATGAGTATTTGTAATTATTAGTAATTTTTGACAAATAGTAATAATTAGTAATAATTATTGATTAATAGTTAATGAATATAGATAATTAGTAATAATTAGTTATAATTAGTAATGAAAAGTTATAATTAGTAATAATTAGTTATAATTAGTAACAATTATATATAATTAGTAATAATTACATATAATTTGTTATAAATAGTTATAATTAGTAATAATTAGTTATAATTAACAATAATTAGTTATAATTAGAAATAATAAGTAATAAATATTAATAATTATAAATACCAAGAGAGTGAAAACCATGTGTTATAGCCCATAATACTAAAATTTATTGAAAATAAAACTAACACAAAGTACAAGGGGAGATGACATGTAGAAAACATTGAAAAATCACTAATACAAAGAGAAAAGAATAAAACAAACTATAAAATAAGATAAGATTATTCATCTATTGGAATGAGATCGACCACATCGCCTACCTCTCAGATGACATATTGTTCTCCAAGTTTTGAGATTTTTCCATACCGTTTCATCATCATATTGAGGATCATTATTGTCATATGGTGTGGAGGGATCCTCATGGGGATAAAGATCATGTTCTCCAGCCGAACTTGTAACCTTTGATAATATTTTCAGATCATAAAATCACCTTGAATTGATAGTTTTAACACTTGATGATTTTCCTTTGGCTAAGATAATTCCATGAGAATTGCCTAATTCTTAAAGGGAAACCCCCTTACAATTGGGTCTGTTTAAAATTTCAATAAGACTAATACTATTTTCCCTAGGAAGTAAGTGATCCCTTACCTTCGTTTGGACTTGGATTGAAGGAGACTCGTTAGAAGGAGCAACTCGATTTCACTTCACTACTGAAGTATCAAACTTCCCCATAACCACACCTGTGTCACTGACCATATTTGAAGGACTTAGAGAAATCAAATATTTAGATACATTAGAATTTAATTTTTCATTAGGGACCACCAAACCAATGCTTGAGGAATCATTCTATGAAAGATCACACCCCATGTTAGGGGCTTGTTTAGGTTCCCCAAGGGGATCCCTCTATTCAACCATACCATTTGTAATATAAAGATTCTTGGTAACAAGTTTTACATCCTATTTTGAAGATTTAACAATATCCTCTCTATATTCAGACCCAATTTCCAATTTATGTTCCACTTTATATCCTTGAATCTTTACATTATCCAAAGCAACATTAGTGATTACTTGGGGAACTAACTCTAGGGTGCCTCCCTTTGAAGGACTATGCTTCTCTCACTGACGAATCTTGAGAGGGAGTTATTTCATCCCTATACAAAGTAGGTCTGTTACTTGATTTTGATAAAACAAAGGGATAATCTAAAATATTCTTTTTACCTTTCCAATCACAAGAGACTAAGAGATTTTTGTCATGCATGAGAATGTAGTAGATATCATGATGAGAAAATCTCTCCCTATCAGTGTCTTGTAAATCCTCATCATCAACCTAAATTCCAATGATTCATGCAAGATAATCATTAAAATAAAGTTCCTTGTTTATAACATTTTGTTTTGGAGTCATAGTGGTCATATTACTAGGAGTTCTTTCCTTACATTGTTTTCATTTCAAGTTCACTTGTGGGCTAGGTTATTTAGAAACCAAGTATGTCTCAAAGAAGGGCTTCCCATCATCACATTATTGAGCTGTGACATATGCCACATTGATATTTAGCCACCTCTGATTCATGATCCTTCCTTGAGAATCCTTATTGGTAGCATGGGTATCCATAACCTCAAAGGTAGTTCTAATATACTCCATCACATCAACCTGTACCAGGTTATCTTTGTCCTGCTCCCAGTTGATGGCCACATATGGGTGATCTAAAGATACCTAATCCTTTTTATCAGTGTAGTTACTTTTTCATTTAATAGTGTAAGACATAAAAAGAACCTTTTGGACACTCAACAACTTGAAATGGAATGATCAAACACTTTTGAGTAATTTCAATGTGAATTCCTAGACACATTTTCAATTTTAACATTGGATTATTCCCCTTCAGCAATGATGGTAACCTACATTAGTGGTGGTTCCTCAAGGATAGAATCAACCAGGATTCTGGTATAATACTTTATTTTTACATACATGGTGTTTTCATCCATCTTCAAAGTAATAATGATAAAATTTTCAAGATCATTAATGTTTTTTGTATGAAAAAAAGTTAATATTATACAAACTAATCTATATATCTGCATTTGTATTCCTCTATAGGTAAGGATTAGTTATAATTATCGATAATTAGAAATAATTAGTAATAATTAACAATAAATAGAAATAATTAGTAATAATTTTTAATGGTTATCAAAAAAAGTAAATAATTAATAATAATTAGTAATAATTAACAATATTAATAATTACTAACAATTAGTAATAATTAGTAATAGTTACTAATAAGTTTAAACAATTAGTAATAATTAGTAATAATTTTTATTAATTTGTAATAATTTGTAATGTTTTTTAAGTATTCTATTTATTCACTATTAAATTTTTAGTTAGAAATAATTTCTTATATTTAGTTTTAAATAATACTACTTATTGATAATTGGTAATAATTACATGTAATTATTAATTTTCTGATTTTTTTATTTTTTCTCAGATCATTCCTTACTTCTATCAATTTAATCATATGAAATATTTAAATTTTATATTTTTTAGAAAACTATGGAACATTTATTTTTATTAGGAGATCATGATTGGATATATAATTACAAAAATTTAAATGGTTCTAGTATAAATCATGTATATATTCAGGGTTTTAAAACTTCTTTTAGTCATTTACATAATCAAAACTAGAACTTGTTTCAAAAGGTAAAATTAATATTTCATGTGAGAAATGTGATATGAGGATATTTGTAACATTTTAAAGTGATGGGTCTCTTCAATTTGATTTTAATAGAAAGATTATGTTTTTTTGGTATCAATATGGTGAACACAATTCAATAGAATATATAAATAAGTTGGTTCTAGATCCATCATTCTATTAAACCTTAATATATGAGGTTTCTAAACCTCCTTTTAAAAAAAACTTATAATTATAATTCATCTCCTAAGTTAGAACCATATCAATATTATGAGCTAATAATGTCTACTAAGTAATCCTTATATCCCTATTACAAGATAATAAAATTTGAAACTGTTACTAAATTTATGGTTATAAAATTAGATGACTGAATGTAAAATAGTTGTTTTGATCATATATTTTATCTGGCTAAATCATCATTACCTTAGGGAACTGTGTTACCTATAAATTTCTATAAAATAATGTGGATGGTATATAATTTGGGTTTTTGTTATCAAAATATCCATGCATGTTAAAATGGCTACATCCTATATTATGGTGAATATGTTTTGTTTGTTAATTTTCCTACATATGGAAAATCGTGTCACAAAGAGTCACAATAAATAATTTACTAATTTATTACCATTAAAATTTTGATTAATTTCCCTCTTACATCTATATTGAAGCATTTATTTTTTTATCACAACACAACGACCTTGATGGAATGAAAAAAGTTCAATATTTCAATCATTAAAAGCTTAAATCATTCTTGTGATAATGATTCATAGAAAATTTTGATCAAGTAAATTTGTATTTAGCTTTAGAATCTATTAATGTGATATTTTTTCTTTATATTAATGGTTTTAGTCCATTTGGTTCTTATTTTAATCAATATTCTTATTGGCCCATATTTATAAATTTGGACAACTTACTTATTTGGATTTTGATGTATAAACAATATATATTTTTGACCTTACTAATTTCATGAAATCCAAAAAAGAATATTGATGTTTATTTGAATCAATAGATTGATGAGTTAAATTTATTGTTGAGTAATGGTGTTAGTATATATGTTCTAGTAGAAAAAAAAGGATTTCATAATGAAATCTGCATTAATGTAGACAATTAATGACTTCCCAACATAAGAAATTTTATCTGTATGGAGTACACATAGTACCAAATCATGTCTAGATAGTATGAGTGATAGAAATTTTTTTTTCTTTTCAATGGAATAAAACCTTTTTTAGATTGTCATAACGTATTTCTTCTTACATATCATCCTTACTAAAGGTATAAAAATAATTTAATAAAATGTAAAATTTAAAGCGATAGACCTCTAGTAATGATATCATGTATTTATTTGAACTCTATTATCTCTTAATTACCTCCCATTATATTTTTATCGACTATCAAATAATAAAAATTGATTGATTTGGGAAAGATCATAATTGGGTAAAAAATAATTTTTTGGGATTTTCCATATTGGTACAATTTTTTGGATTGTGATATGTTAGCTGTCATTCATATTGAGAAAAATGTTTTGATAGTATATTTAATTTTTTTTGACTTTCATGGTAAGACTAAATATAATGTAAAGGCATGATTAGATCTTTCCCAAAATTTCAGGCATCTAGAACATGAGTTTTTTTAAAATGAAATATCACAAAATTTAATGAATCTCAAAGTAGATTATGTGGTTTATAAAGAAAACCATTTATAATTATATTAGTAGATGAAATATTTGAGGTTACCATATGGTTATGTATACAATTTTCTCGATGTTTTTGAAGTGGTAATAATTATGGATTAAAAATTCATGATTTTCTTGTTATATTGGAAAGAATACTGATAATTAACATTATATGTTTGTTAAATTATTTTATTTTTGATGCGGTGATGAAATTATCATCTTTTTTCTAAGTGTTAGGATAGTGAATTATGATGCACTGAGTTGGCTCCAACAAGGTTTTGTTTTATTTTTAGGTAAAATGACAAAAAAATTGAAAATATTCTTTTATTTAATGTTACAATTTATTTTACATTTTCTGTATGAAGCAAAATGTGGACGACTAGTGTAGTTTCAATGGATATAGTAATATGATAAATGCCTATAAAAATTAATAAAAAAGGAATTTAATGGAGAATCAGTTGAAGGGTTAATTGTAGAAGCATATTTTAATTGGGAATTTTGTTTTTCAGATCTCATTATTTTTAACCTAAATAAACTTCAAACCTTAATCGAATATGTCATAATGATGGAAATTTTGGTAATGTAATGAATTATTAATTATAATTTTTTTAATTAGAATGAACGTAGATTTACTATTGTTTGTGAATGATGGACTTCAGATGATAAACAACAAAAATCTCAAACATATGATTAATCAGGTCCCAAAGGGGTAATGGAAGATGGTCTAAAGGGGGGTGAATAGACAAGATTAAAAATTTTAAATAATTAAATTACTTGTTTAATAGATGTAGTAAATTAGCAGCAAAAATAAAAGAATGTAAAAGTATGTATTATTGTAGTTTAGTCCAAATTAGACCCAGTCTACTCTTATACCTCTCTACTCGTAAAGTGATATAATGTGCACTAATCTATTTTTTTGAATGGGATTAATCACTTGGTTAGAAAATAATTTTATATAAATTGGAGGGATAACCACAATAACACACTTAATTTTTTTTGAGAAGTCACAACCCATATAGAACATTGAATTTAGACAATGGGAGTCACAACCAGAAATGTTCTAACTTTAAAATTTAGGAGTCACAGCCTAAGGAAGAGAATAATATAAAATTTTGTATTTAAATTCATAAATTGAAAATAATAGTGTGTTTGAGATATGGGAACAGGTTTTATACACTCAATCAACAAAATGAAATAGATAGAAGATGAAGAATGAATAAATCATATGTACTAATTATTGAGTAGGTTATCATGATGTCTCATCAAGGAAATAAAATTCAAAGTAGATTAGTTTCAATCAGATTATTAAGTAGAAAAAAACTTAATTTCACATGTCATAGTTTGTACAAATCTTAAAAGTTCTTCTTAAAGTACATGTTAATTAAAATTTGAATAGACTTAAATGAAATATGTAATAAAAAATAAAATCATACTACATTAATTGATGAAAAAAATATTTAATAATTTCTATGTTATTAAATATTAATTAAGAAAATAATAACTCAAAAAAATTAAATAAAAATATAAATACTTAAATATTCAAAAAATATGTTGAATGTGTTTGGATGAATAATGAAAAAATTAATACACATTTTAAAACTATATAAAATATTTTAAACACACATCAAATGAATTCTGTATAAAATATATGAATATTAGAAATAAATAAAATGGTTAAAATAATTAAAATAATAATTTTGTTAATAAAATTATCATAATTAATGAAAAAGAGCATGCTGAAAAACTTCTAGATTTAATAAAAATAGAAAGTGTTTAATTGACTGTTCACACCAAATTAAATTTTTTTCTATATACTTATCATGTCATGCGGTCATTTCACATGTGCATATGGTTTACATGCTGACCTTGTGAAAAATTATAACATGTGGTCACTATATTGATTATGAGAATAAGATACGATCACTTAAAATATATCATATAGTAGTTATATTGACCATGAATTCATGGTTAGTATAATGGTTGTGATAAAATTATAATATATAATAGGTATATTTAACATGTAAAAAAATATTGGGTGAAGTATCTTTACCTACCATGAGAATAAAAAAAGTATGATCACTATATAATAAAAACAATTATGAGCACTGAGATCATATGATATAAAAAGGAATGGAACATGATGTGGAGATGATTTTTTAGGCTATATGTATGTGAAGACTTCATGCACACCTTCTTCACACAACATAAGATGATCTCTTATATAGTCAGTTGAACAAAAAAAATGTTGTAACTTCAAACAAGGTGAGTATCACAAATTAGTTCATATGTAGTCAATATAAAGGTGGAGGAATGGATGGTAGTGACTTTCAGTGGCTTAACGACAGTTTAAGGATGCTAACACTTCATGTTGTAACTTGAAATAGGGTTCATGTGGTAACTTGAAAATAGTGTTCTTGGTAAGTATATTAATGCATGCAGTCACATTGGCAAGATTCATTGTAGGTTAAAACAAAGCTTCATGATAGTTTTTAAAATAGTTTCACAGTATGTATGAAAGATGGATAGAGAAACTTAAACAATTTGATTTCTAGAACTTCAACCAAAAATTTAAACCATCTAAAAAACCAAATTAGCTAAAGGCCCAGCTGACATAAATTTATATAAACTCAATATATTTTTAATATATCAAAGAAAACTTCTATCTGACATATATAAAGAAAGACATCATAAAAATATGAAATATATAAACTAAAAGTTATATATAAATTCATAAATTATTGTAAAACTTCATCCAATTTTTGCAATGTATGAAAAATATTTACTTTAGTTTCTTGGCATAGTAAAAGTGCCTTTGGTGGGTGATATATTAAAAAAATATTTTAATAACGAGTAACCCAAAATCCCAATAGAGGATATTTTCACATAAAATTTATAATTAATTTAATGATTTACCATTGATTAAGATCCTTTCATTGATGTTGATGTTGATCATATAAAACCCAATTTCTATATTAACTTCATTTCACTATAAGTATCCAAGTGTAAAATACATCTAGCAGTTATCCACATGTGCTCCTTTGAGCTCCGAGTAATGTCAATTGATTTCTGGGTGCTAGCACGGTGAATAAATTGCCTTTCATTATTCATGCTGATCATTTATGCTTTTATATTGAAGTAATATCTCTTTCATTTCAAGTTTTAGAGATGAATATAGAAAAATGAATTTGAGAGATAAATATATTGTGTGTAATTATTCTCTATTTCTCAATTAACCCTATACAGTATACATAACAATCTCTTTATAGAGATAGGATCTAGGTTGAAATATTATTTAATTTCTTCCCAAACACAAAATAATATTATAATCATTATTAAACCCCATTCTACATGATAATAAGAACATTATTATTATTTTATGGTGTGTGTTCTAACATGCACAATAAAAAATATTATTTCACCAACTTGTAAATTTATATTTATCACCACACGCAATCTCAATCCGTTCGAAATCATTAATATGTATTGAATACTAGAATAAATATTATATTTATTAATAAATATTTTTATCCTTAAAATAATGAATAAATATATATTAAATATTATGTTAAATAATTAAATATATATTTTTTCACAAAGTGATGAATAAATATTTATTTAATTCATGTTATCAATAAATCTTGAATAAAGTTATTCCTCATTCTTGTGAATAATATTTATTCTATTAATTAAATTTAAATATAATTTAATCAAGATCAATGGAAACACATAGTATGTGAACCTCTAGGATTATTTCTCATTGGCATTAGGTGGGTACTCCTAATGTCCAAGATATCTATCAAGCAACTATTCAAGGCACAAAGAGAAAGAAATTAATGTCGCAACACTAACAACCACATATGAATGATCACTATGTAATATAATCCTTATCTCAATGTATCATCAAGAAGGTTTCACATCTTTATCAACAACCCATATTCTTGATATGTCTTTCCTTGAATCTCTTAAATAAAATTCTTTTCACAATGGCCATAGAATTTATGCGATAGTTATATTTCAATCAAATGGATGAAATATCAACTTCCATAAATGTGGAAGAAACAAATACTACCTTAAATTATCCATTAACAACATTTCATTAATGATACACACACCATACCCTAATTCCTATCATCATATGGTCTGATAGGTTTTTTTTTCAGTAAATCTATGTGTGTGAGCCATGACATTCATTGATGGTAATCTTAAAATCTAATCACCATTACACATGCTCATACATAGGAAAATTCAATGAAATAAAAACATGCAAAATTATTATTGGAGGGTCCATTCTCATAATACCTCATATTAGAGATTACTAAGTACAAAATTAAATAGAAGAAGCCTCATCCTCTTATGATTACTCCCACCTAACAGTCTATGTACTATGTGACCTTTCATAGTATAATATATGACCATAGAAGTGGTTTTAAGATTATCATCCTAGCATTTCATGGTTCTCATCATAGTGGAGAACAACTATGACCTTTTCAATGTGACAAATACTCTATTACATTATAACATCAATGTTATAAATATGAAAAATTAATATGTGATAATATATTTAAATTAATATTCACATGTTTGAATATACATGTAATCTTAAGTACAAAATTAGCTGGTTTTGGGTAACCAACTCCAACAAACTCCCACTTATACTAGATCCAAATGCTAAAAACCGATTATTTATCACATGTATAAACATGCTTTCATTATGTTTGGCCATAACTTCTAGACTTGTCACCTTTCCAGGGATTGGGTTAGAAAAAGACACATGACTTTGTGGAAAATTTGGTTACTACAACATTAATATGTTGAGAATATCCCTCAAGTAGTGATACAACTGACTATCCACCTACTATTCCATGGTAAAATTCTTGAAATCCTGACTAAATCCATATTCAAATCTTATTATGATACAAATAAACTCTTTCTTTGGGTAAAAACCAAAATCAAAACATGATGTTTCTAAAAAAACTCCTTAATCTGTATCATAAGCTGCAACATACTCAAATATTGTAGATATGGAAACCAATTTCTATAATAAGATTTTATTTTATATAAATGTATCCTTTTTTGTGATACTAGATTAAATTTAACTAAATTAAGATATGTGTTCAATTCTCTTGATCACTAGTATTCCAACTTCTCCAAATGCCAAGAACTCATCCATTTATACTTCGCAAAGTACTGTTAAAAATTTATAACTGTAAGTCAATGCAGTTATAGTGAATCTGTTTGATATTCACATACTATGAATCATGCATTAGTAATATTAAACATCAGTACATATCATATAACATTTCATAAATTCCTAGAACTTAATCTTGTGAAATTATATTAATCTCAATAATATATTACTATCCCTATGAATGTTCTAATAGAAGGGTTATATCCAGACAACAATTAAGTATTTAATTGTTTCAAATTTTATTTTTCAATACTATTTTAATTTATGTACTTTGACTAGATTTATCAAACACATAGATCCATTTTGTAGATCTTTCTCCCTAGAAAATAGTTCTCACATTAAGTTATACATAGAGAAACATTGTTCCTTAGTCATAAAATACTAGTAAGATATAAAATTTACTTTCATATGTTATAAACATTCTTATCTTGAAAACTTGGAGTGCTATGACCAACCAGTTAATGGAACATGTCCCTCATTCATTTCCAAATGAATATTCTAGGATCAATATTCATAATTTATTCATAAATGAATTTATGTAATCTGCATATCTTATTGAAATTTATTGTTTTTACCAACCCTTTTAATTTATTCATAGTAGATATATACCATATGGCCTCCTTTTGGTCATGTTATATAAATATATTCCATTGGGATTCCTCTAAATGAGGTGGTATTAACAATCAATATCCCAATATGATGATTATATAAATATGATTTTGAAAATTATAATTCAAAATGATATTATCCATGATTTTTGGAGTATAGTTTTTTCATATACTAAACCTTTCAATAATTAATTATGCATTATCGGTATTGTCTTGTAACATCCATGTTCAATTTATCTTTAATAATCATCAATAGTATCAAGTATTAAAAACATTAAAAATAAAGAGAATGTGAATCTTGATACAAAGAGTCTATTTATTGAATATATTCATACTTTTTAATCTTATCTTATCACTATTTACTATCGCATTATAGGAATCATTATTCTGAAAGAATAATACATCAATAACCCACCATGGTGAACATAAACAACATATTTGGTTATAAATTCCCACACAGTATGTGTCTTTCAAACTACTCCTCCACTAAGCTCTTGGGAGTCCATAATTCCCATGCTAACTCTTGTGCATCCAGATCCTTGAATCATAGAATTAAAGTTTTTCCCAGTATCTTCTGATATATAGGATTAATTTATATAAATATATTCAATCTTAACAAGAAATTAATATCCTCAATGGCCACATGATCATTAACTTAGATGAACCTTAGGGTTTCATGTTCATTTATTGATAAAACCAACTTTTAACAAATTATTTTTGAAACAAACTTGTGGTAATTTCCTAATATATTCATATCATCTCACGATTGATATGATATCAACAAAAAAAATTAGTTGGAATATGGTTTATTTTCTCACTTCTATTTGAAAAACATGTCATGGATGAAATAATAGAATTTTTTCAATATACATATGACTCGCCATTTATCTTCCTTTTACTACCATCATGAAAAATTATATGTATAAGGAAACGTTTTATTTGGATTATCTTTACTCAATATGTATGCTTAATTAATACATGGATAATATATTCTCCAACAATCCATGTGAGATAATTTTTAAATATTTACCAAGTGAAATAATTTCCTTTATTGAGAATTTTTAAAATTTTATAAAGGAATATCATGAATTATATGAATCTATATGTATATTTATAATAGTCTACATGACCATGATGAATTAAATTTAAATTATTTTTGATGTACCATTATGTATAAAGGTTCCTTTATATTAACATGATAAGTAGGTGTTTGTATATCTAGTATTTCATCTAAATAGTGACTCAAACACCATTTAATGTTACAAATATTCAACTACATTCAGTTTTATTTGATATAGAATTATCTTGTCCGAATCCGATAAGAGTATTATATTTTATATTAATCATTCACTATAATGGATATTTGCGATTCAAGAGTTTTTGAACTATAAGTTTAGTCTTGAAGTATCATAACAACATTTATTCCAAAAAAAACAATTCCTTATTATGTCTCACTGGACATTGAGATAAATGGTTTGGTAACACTTATTACAAACTTGAATCAATCTAATCTTACAATGAGAAATAGAAATATCCCCTTGGTTGACATTAGAATTATCCTTTATTAACTCCTTTTGAGTTCACTATATAACCATTCTATTATATTTTGTTTCCTATAATTATATGTATGTTATAAATATATTTTATTTAATAAAAAATTGATGAATAGAATCTTAATGAATATACCTAAAGTATATGCAACTGATTGATTTTTCAACTCATTGAAATTTATTTTCCAGTGACCAAGCCTCCCACAGGAGAAGAAAATAGCCTCTTATTCAATCTTATACACTTAAATACTTTGTTTCTTTAAAGGTTACTATACATGATAATTCAGATATATATTATCCATGGGACATTCATCCATGTATTTCAAAATTTTCACCATAAGGGGTGGGGAAATGTGTTTCAACCATTCCTTATCTTCTTGGTGAAGTATGGATAATAGTTTCCTAAGCGACTTATCCATTTCATTTATTAAATCTTGGAAAATAAGAATAACCTTGGTGGAAAGGATAATAAAATAAGATTAATAGATAAATTATCATCCAATTGGAAGCCAAATTTCTATAACTAATCAAAACACCCAAAAATTTTGAAAGCATGATCAGTAGCTATATTTTAATCTTCTAGTTTACATTGATACAGTGTATAGAAAATAATATTTATTTCAGGACTTTATTTCTCTTTCATCTGAGATTGGATATGCTATTTTATGGTTTAAGAATCCTTGTATTTATTATTTATCATTAAAACTCATGAAATGGTTGATAGTATAACACAAAAGACGTAGGAAGTATCCTCAATATATCTCTGGCAGGTTACCTTTACACCTTTACTCAATTTCTAGGGTGGTAGAACCAGAATAGGGGATCCCAACACATAATACAATATTTAAAATAATGGTTAATCGCACAAATTATTTTACCACATCCATAAATTTGCATTTTTATATTAATAATCCATGTTATGGAATGGTCACATTGTTTTTTTGGTTTTGGTTTGATTTTCTACAATAATTAATACTGATGATTAATACTTTTATTGATTACAAGTTATATGAGAAATAATAAAAATTAAATTTTTACTAAATATCACACTATTTTATCAAGTCTCAACATCCCTCATCATTGAACTTGGAATGTCCAATTTATTGGATATTCTTGTGCAAATGATCAATATTCCCCTTCATATAACCCCAATAGGGATTAATTAAGCCACTAGAAATTATATAGGTAGGAAGTTATTTTCCAATTGTGGGATTATAGATCCATGATGCACTAAGTGGATCACCCAATCAAGAAATCCTGACTTGTATTTCCTCAACACTTATCTCCAAATCACACCAATTCTAGAAAGGGATTATCCTCTTGATGTAAAATGGTTAAGTCAACCCAAAACCTTAATAAGAATTCCCCTTATAAAAGTAATTGTCCCATCAAAAGTTATTAAAAAACTTAGTTATATTGATTTCATTATTAATAAATTAACTTAAGACAATTTCTATGTTAATATTTAGTTGATGTATTTTAATTTATTAATAATCAATTCTATCTTTTTTTTACTTTACATAACATTTTAATATTATATGTATTTTACATAATTAATTTACCATGTTATATAGGACATTTATGCATAATACTATTTTTTAAATTCTATATTTTCTCATTAATTCATTTATTTATGAGATAATAGTATTACATTCATAAAATAAATACTGAATAATAAAGAAAGAAAGTAATAATAAATGACCCTATCATGATCTTATATAATATTTTATTTATTGAGCAGATAATAAATCAATTTATAACCTAGGGGAATAACTCCTTGTGCCAGTATTAACATTATTTTCATCATTCCATTGGTCCACTTGTGTATCATATGAGTTTACATCATCATGGTTTTGTGTTGAACCACCTCCACACACCTTGGGATACTCCATTAATTATATTCATTTCTAACTCACACAGATGTGAGGGGAACGAAAGGATTGATTAATGGGGATTATATAAATAAACAAGGAAATGAAATAATTACATAATAACTGAGGGGGGGATGATACACATGCCATCAAATTAGATTTAACATTAAATAATTGAAAACAGATGCAATAAATTAACTTAAAATATAAAACACATACAAAGGTCTTGGTCAAGCTTATGAATGCTCGTATATGCAATGTATACACAAAAGTAAACCGGTTAACATTCATTTATATTAATTATTTATTATCAATATAATACTATTACATTAATTATTTAATTAATTTTATTTTATCTTAATGAACATTAGTATTTATTTGGAGACACCCACAATTAATGGAATTCAGGGATAATAAATGAAAGAACAAATAATCACATATTTATCAAAATAAATTAATTGATCATTTAAAATTATTTAAAACCACAATTAAATTATCAAACACACAAAGTATTCCCATAAATAAAATAAGGTTTTAGTTATAAAATTATCAATTTACTGTAATTTAATCCAATCTTTAATTGGGAGACTACACGATGTGTACTTACCAGTTACATGCCATGTACCTTAGTTGTCCTGTATTCAGGTTACATGTCTCGACCTTCAGTCATGTAAATCAGATGGACTACATGATGTGTACTATCCTGACACACGTTGTATATCCATATATTTTTTCATGTGAAAGCCACTGAAGAACTCAACATGTTCATCACTCGGCATTACATGATGTGTAAAGATTAGCTACATGTCATGTATCGCCTATACTGCGTGTCCACATAACTTAGTGAATGTATCAATGTGTATTTTCGATGTGGTAGATGATGAATTACTCACTGTGTGTGCTGTATACATGTCATCAAGGTCATTAATGTTTCATGATACCAGTATCTCATGGTTTAACTATGTATAATGACCACACATACTGCAAACATTTCACTGCTAACCCATGAAGACTACATGGTGTGTATTCTAGGTACACATCGTGTAATCTAAGATGCCAAGTTCCACATTATCTTGGTCTACACATGGTGTTAAATAAATACACAACATGTAATTACTGATTAGAAAGTCATGTATCCCATCACACATCTATGTGAAATATACTTGGGTACACAATGTGTACTCCAGCTATACTTTGTGTAATCCTATGCTATCTAGTCATATTCCTCGACACTTCCCAATGGCATTTCCAATCATTCTTAGTCTTTTCTTGGACTTAAGAAATTATGAATATTGAATGAATAAATTAAAATTTTGAAAACATGTTAATTAAAATTGTATTAAATAATGAATAATATGAAATTAAAAATAACCACCATTACAAATATTGATAATCAATCCAATAAATAATTATTAATTTAAAATGTTGCAACTCTGATACCGCTTGTAGGTTTTGAGTGAAGAAAAAGCACCTTTGGTGGGAGATATATTAAAATTTATTTTAATATTGAGTTTACCAAAACCCCAATAGATAATATTTTCATGTAAAATTCATAATTAATTAATTTAAGATTAGAAGAAATAATTTATTAGCTTAGGATATTTTCTTTGACATAGATGTTGATCATCCAGAAATCTTTTCTGAATTACCTTTGTTGCACTATTATGATCCAAGTGTAGAATCAATCTAGTGGTTATTCACATGTTCTCCTTTGAGCTCCAAGTAATGCTAATTAATTTCTATGTGCTAGAAAAAACAAAACAAACCCTCTTCTAGAAAATAGAAGGAAACAAAGTTAAATACTTATTTGGAGCTTTAATTATCACTAAAAGGAACTCCAAACGACTATGAATCTAGGGAAAACAACAATAGAGAATCATAGACCTCCTAGTTCACAGATTCTAGGTAAGAAATGGGAAGGAAATTCATGGAAGAAACCTTTAATCCCAATAGAATAAATTGGTTAATTTTCATATTTTAATGAGGTGCTCAATTAGTCCATATGGTTTTTCTAACCATGCACCCTCCTCTGGATGGTGTTGCACAGTAGGGGGAGATGGTTTAATGAACTATGTAGAGGCCATGATTTTTTTGTCTCTAATTATTTATGATTTCTCTTTCCCCACTTTCATGATTTCAAAACCATCCACCCTTCTCCTTCTTATCGCACAACCTTGGTGCACAGTTAATACTAAACATGCGTGAACTATATTCCATACATAGTGTGGCCTCCTTTTCTCCTTTTCCACATCCTAAACCCCCAAAACACCCATAAGACTTATCATAATATTATAAAACACTTCATTGGACATTTTAAAAAGGGTGAAACAAAAATTAAAACAAAAAAATGCCTCGTCAAACACCAAGATCTTACAACATCTCTAACACAATTCTTATATTCCCAAGAAGCCTTGATGATCATCCAAACTAATCACCCAACCTATGTTAGTAACTTATATATTGTCTATTGACTGCATTCCATTATGATCACCCAAAGCACAACAAAGGCACAATCTTCAACTTAAGGCTCTAAAATGGAAAAAACCAAAAACATTGTTCATTTACAAAATTAAAACATCAAGATGATGCATACCCAATCCCATGAAACCAACAAACTAATTATTCCATATCCAAATCAATTGATCGAGCTATGGTACTCCCCAACATAAGCTTCATCTTACCACTAACAATTCTTTATGAGTGTCCCATCCTCCATCATAAGATTCCAACAGAACCTTAAACTTGAGATCCCACAAAGTGCCCAATTTGGATCCCAATTTAACACTCCCCAACACCCACAAGAAAACTAATTGGAATTAAAACCCATCTTTGTCATCAAAATACAACTTAAAAGGATAAAACCCCCACATATGTGCTTGAATTGAAAATAATAAGGCCTTATCTAAAAATAGAAATTTCATTTCTCAAAGCATAACCATATTCTCTAAGAAATGATGAAGGGTGGGGTTTGAAACTCACTGCATCTATTTTATAAATTATAAAAATTTTGGATATTTATAGCCGACTCATCCAAAAAATTACCAACTCTAACCATAAACATGTCTCTATCTTAACCGATCACAAATCCTTTACCACTAAGGAATTACCCACCCACCCTAACACACCCACTCGAGTCTATACCCAACTGTCAGTAAGATTCCATAGTAAAATCCTTCTATATCCCAAAACCATCATCATTCTCTACAACACCCACTGATACACCTCTAACATAAGCACCACAAACTACTTTTGAGCAACCTTGATCCAAGATCCAATGTTTGACTCGATCATCCAGACCATATGATTCCTTATTATAATTCCCAATGGAATCTAAGAATGCACCTCATCACTTTCTTACTGACATCTCATTTCCTTCCTTGACCAATCCATGGCCATCTTCACATATCCACAAACCTTACAACATGAGGGTTGTATCCCCATAAAATAAATGTTACTCCCACATTTGGAAAGTTGTTGTCACCACCTCACACACGAAACTCCAACTACCATGGATCACGCTCCCACTACTATAGAATCTAAGTAGTATGCATGGCCTCATTACTCTCACCTGAGCGAAAAAACAAAAAATAAATTATCCCCAATTCCCAACATATAAGAATGGTACACATGAAATTCATACACATTTAGTCCATCATAAGGTCCTTACTCTCAATGTTCGATAGTTCCTATCCCACCATAGGGATTCACTTGAACTGCTCCATGAGAACCAAATCTATGTAGTACTTTTGAAAATTTATGAAATAAATTTATGTAGTTTTCTGTATAGCCGATGCTCTCTTAGTGTAATCAATATGATATCATGATGTTGGGTATGATTGTATATAAAATCGGAGAACAATAATATTTATTCATAAAATTCAACTAAAACTAATCCATTCTCAATGTCACCTCTAAATACAAGGTCATTTCAATTCCCAATATTGGCCCAAGGTATCCTTGATCGCAAGTGTCTTAAAAACTTCTTGTTTCCACAATTCAAGTAGAACTCACAAACAAAAATTCACTACTTCCTCATGAATCTATTCCAAGAATCCATGAACTATCATCATTTATTTCACTACCACCACCACACTTCCTAAGTATTTCCAAATAAAATTGATCTATTCTCAATAAAAATGAAAATGATTCATCACACCAAACTAAAAGTAAATGGTATTACACACAGTCAGTGTGCATCACCTTGATTTCATCCAAAATGAGATGCACTTATTACAGATCCACCTATTCATGTGTATCTAAAAACAACATGTATCTATAGCACAATCCTACAATACTAAATCAAACTTGAAACCACATGAATAATACATCACTAGAACTAGGCTAAAAACCCCACTCAAATAGCTAACCATGAATCCTAGTCTATCAACCTCATCAGTCTCGAGGCATCCTCAATGTCCCATATAACAACTCAACCTTTCTCGCATGTTAGGTCAAGCCACACAACCTTCCTTCACCCCAGGTTTCATCCCTAGTCCAAGGGGATCTATCAATGCTCTAGCAACCAATTTCTCATCCACCCAATTTTAATATCGATTCATACATCATAAAGTTTTAGAACTGGTGGGTAATTCACCCAAATGATCCTACCCTTCAAAAATGGCCATAAAGAAACCCACAAGAACTCATGTTGCTTCCCTAAGAAAGTAAAATAATACATATAAATTCTTTTTATAGAAAATATATGGAACATACCATGAAAATATTCCACCTCTAAAGGATCGATCGACACTTCACATTCTAAAGAACCCAAAACACTAAGATGACATCACGTTCAGTTTACCTAGATTACCCAATTATATTGAATCATGGCCACCACATGATTCATATTCCCAAAACCACTGGCTCTCCAACTAACTCATACACAATGAATCTCACAGAAGCCATTTCTCACCAGTAGAACTCATTCCACCATTCCAAAACATACATCTCCTAGTGTACCAAAACAAACAACTATCTTTAGGTCCCACACCCATAAAAACACGACCACTAAGAATGGAACCACAACCCAAAACACCCATTTCAATGTCCAATGTACATCCCGCTTGATCACAACCCACTAGAATTACAACATCAAAGTTACCAAACAACATTCCACAGTATCAAGGCCATAACCTAACTAAAGGCACATCAAGTGACATCCCACTACCCAACACATTGAAAACCATTAGGTCCTCACAACCCATGACCAATGGTCTCAAAACTAGGGTACTCTTATATCCAAAACCACATGTACATAGGGTCAGATAATAAATAAAGGGATACTATTCACTAGTTTTCCTAAAGGTTACATTGTCTCTCAATTCCATTTAATTAAACTTTTCCACTTTAAAATAAAAGGATTAAAATTTCGAAAACACTCATTAATGAAGAATTCATTTTTTTTGTATTATTTCAATTTAAAAATTCTTGGTTTTGGCTAGATAAAATTTCATTTATAGATTGTAATAGGAAAAAATATTTTATGTTTTTTACTAAAACGTTATTTAACCAAAAACACCACCCTTTAAATCATTTACACATGCCTATTACTCAAAAGTCTCCTGAGGATTTGGACAAATAGAGATCCATCATACACGTATATATAACCCATATAAATGGTTGTAGAAACATAAAATACCATCCCCTCTAGAAACTTTACAACTATATTCAAATGTGAATGACCAACATACATAGATCATTGACAAAAAATTACATTACCAATATAATGAATCCTTGGGATTTGTCAATCACAGGAAGCATAAAAATGAAATAGAAAACCTATGTGTCTATAATGATGAATAAATAAACACACCCTCAATTTCCATACCAAGACAAGATATGACAACCTCACAAATCAAAAACAGCACATTCAAGTGAACCATTGAAAGTGGAAAATTAGTTAATAGTAAAATCACAAAGCAAGAAAATCAATTTATGGCCCCTAGTAACTCAATTTTTCCCATGCATGTGGGATAGGAGTCACCCATGAATGAACTAATTATATAGCTCTAACAATATCCTAGTCACCTATCTACTATGCCTAAATAGTAAGACAAAATATAAAGGCTATACCCTAGCTTGGGTTCCACAAAAATGGTTCCCGAAGATAGTGTGCCACATGACCATAATTACACCTTCCCATATGTAATAGGATGATTACTTACAATGTGAGTCTATTTTGAAACATTATGGTGATTACAAATATTTTTTAGAGTTAAAAAATATCAAAAATAATAGAAGTAAATACAAAAACTAGTTATAGAATTTATTGGAACAATATATGGAAAGTGGAAACCATAACCCAAATGAAACATTATATAACAATGATATGTACACTCTATATTCCATGAAGTCATACAAAAAATCCCTAAATACTAAAACAATTAAAATCCCAAAACATGGTCTCTATTTCAAATCGGGTCCTGACATCCCATGATCTATCCTACTAGCCTAATAATAAACCAAAACCAAGTCATTGTTATGAAACAATACCTAAAAACAAGCAGCATATGATCAGGTACCCATGCACAATGGCGGTCTAAGCATGGTGTGAGTATACCATATTAGGCCATCACAAATAGTATCTTCAATAATAACCAGCATAATAATATTGTATTTATAGGTAAATATAAATAGTAGAATATTAGTAAAAGTAAGTAGGAATTTAAATAAACGATTATCAATTAGCCCCAAGGGCTCTCAGTTCCCACAAAAGAATTAATATGCCAAACCTGCTTCAGTACATGCTGGGAATATGAACAATGTACTATAAAGGGTAAGCACTTTACATCACAAGGGAATTAATTAATTAGTTTCATTTAATTTATTTCACATTAGAGAATTAGTCTAATTACCCATACCATGTACATCATCATTCCTTGGAGCATCGGTCTAGGTACACATACCATATACATCATCAGATTTTGGATCATCGATCAAGCATCCCAAACAATATACATCATCAGAGCTTAAAGCATTAGTCCACATCCCAAACCATGCAAGGTATCGGTGGGTATTAGAGCATCAGTCTATCCCAGACTATGAAATGCATTGGTGGTGCTTAGAGAATCTTTCTGGCCCACCCTAAGGATGAGGATCATCATTATGGAATCTTCTATACTATTGTTCATATATTTTATAGTTCAAAATTAGTGACCAATTTATTAACAACCAATTTCCAAGGTCCAACACACTTTTCCTTTTAAACACAATAGTAATTAAAGGTTCTTTAAACACATTTAATAACGTCAACATGAACCTTTAACCATCTATCATTTTAAAACCATATAACATCATTTACCAAGGTCCCAACAGAACATTAAAGCCAAAAAATGGACCAAATAAAACCCAACCCCTTTTCCAGTGCATAAAACAAAAAAACCAAATACTTTTTTAAAACATATTGAAGCCATCCTTTAAAACATGGGTCTACCTATTTGAAATAAAAAACCATTCCCCCAAGGCCTTGATTTCCATTAAAATCAATTTAAATGATCCATTAAAGCATTTTAACAAAAATAGAAACCACACCCTCATTTACAATCATCATTTGAAACTGATTTTAAAATACCATTTAAAGTCACTATGTGGTGAATAGAAAATTTTAAGCATTAACAAAATTTAAACATCATTTTCACTCATTAAAATCCAAATATTGATCAAAATCCAATACACCATATTTAAACCATTTCTAAAATACCCATAGTCATTTTATAATATCTTGGAATATAAAAAATTTCAATACAACCTCCAAAAATTTCATTATCACTTATTCAAAATTTATACCAAGTATCCCATAATCATGATAGAACATCAAATGATAATTTAAACTCATTTACTTCAATAGGTTCTCTATCTCATCATTTAAAATGTTTTTACACCACTCTCCAGGGAATAGAATTCCCTATGGGTATCCCTGGGCTCATTTCATGTCATAAATTGACCTGATGAGGTCCATGAAGGGTCTCACACATCAATTTAAGGCCAAACATACTTTTCATAGTCAATGAATTAGAAAAATAGAAAGTCACCACATTAGAAAAATTACATAAACAAATACAACATCTATACTTTAATAAAAAATATTGTAGATCACCTACATCATGATAGTAGACAACCATTCATCCAACCATGACCCCTGATTCGAACTAAAATTCTCTCAAAATCTAATGCGAAGAAATCCCTATAAATAGATATCATCAGCTTTGAAAGGAGGGAAAATATAAAAAAATCATCTTCTAGAAAACATAAGGAAACCAATTTGAAGACTTAGCTAGAGCTTCGATTTTCACTAAAGGAAAATCAAAATGCATATGAATCGAGGGAGAACGATCCACGGAGAAGGAGGGATCTATTGATTCACAACTGGGCTACTAGGAAATAAATGGGAAGGAAATTTTGGGAAGAACTATTTATGTGTGAGAGTGAAAAATGGTAAATTTCAATCTTTTAATGTGGTTCATAGTGAGAACACATGATTTTCCTAACCCTATGTCAACCACGTGATCTCCTTTATTTGGAGTTACACAGTTTTCTAGAGAGCCTTCATAGTTTGGAGAACCATGTGGAGGCCATGTGTTTTGCTCTGTCCAAGAACGAATGTTTTCTCCTCCCCCTTGCACAGTTGACAAACCATGCACCCTTCTCCACCATGTTGCACAACCTTAATGTATGGTTAGTACTAACCATGTGCCAGCCATAAGCCATGCACATTAGGGCCTTTTTCTTAAATTTTCACCTCATAAACCCCCAGAACCCCCAGAACACCTCCAATACTTCCCATGCTCTCATAAAACACTTCAATGTCCATTTTAAAAATGGTTTAACCAAAATTAAAAAAAATATGCCTCATAAACCATCAATATTTTAACAAAAGGTTTTGTCATTTCTTTCCAAAAATTAACTAATAATTATAGGTTTATAAATTTTAAAATGAAAGACGCAGATAAAGCCTATTTCCTCGATGGTTTTTTTAAGTTTTGATAAAAACTATTTAAATTAAATTACAATAAGTTTTCTTGATTATATATATATTTTTTAAAAATAAAATGAATATATATATATTAAAATGTATATGAATACATATTAAATATCTACATTACATCCATATTCCATCCAAATTAAATTTTAATTATTTTTAAAGATGGCACGTTTTAAGGTTGAATGTGAACATACACAAAAAACACAAAGCACTATTACAAAACACATAGTATACAATGCTATCATCTATCAAAGGTAGTGGAAAGAGATGACAATGAATACATTTATTATTTATAAAAAATCATGGATAAAGGTTACCTTTTATCAGTGCTAAAAAAATCACTGATAAAAGTTATCCTTTATTCGTGCTTATTTTAGCACTGATAAGTGGATCCTTTATAAGTGCTTTATTTTTAATACTGATAAAGGTCACAATCGTGCGATGAGTACCTCATTGACATAACACATGGGAGGCCACATATTTATATATCATTCTATAGTATTATGATCTCAGAAGCCTGCTACGGGGATGGGCTATCACATACACTCCAAAAACATATAAGAGTTCTACACCATCCCATGTGGGCCTTCTCTCACCCTCTACTTCCCGCAGGCCTTGCCCTGCCTTTATACACCCATTCTGGTCCTACATGACCCAACCCTTCCCATTTGATATCCTAATTGTCTTATTCATACTAATAAAAAAGTAAAAATATTAAAAATAATAAAAATTGAAATAAATAAACAAATTACAATTAAAATTGAAAAAATAAAAAAATTAATTTTTTAATTAAATAGTTATTTATAAATTTAATATATATGTATATATATATTATAAATTTTAATAAATATTATATATTTAATATATATATATATAAGATTTATAGAATTAGATACTTGTACAAATAAAAATTAAAAATGACTAAATTAAAAAATTATTATTATTTTAATTAAATAACTATTAATAAGAATTAATAATTTTAATATACATATATATAATTTATAAATATTAATAAATATTGGATTATATATATATAATGAATAAATTTTAATAATTAAACAAAAAGTAAAAATGAAAAAAAACATATTAAACAAAAAAAATTAAAAATGAATAAATTACCCAATTATTAAAAAAATTATCAATGAAAAAACAATTAATAAAAAAATAAAATAAAAAAATAAATATATATATATATTAATTATAAATTACAATATTTAATGAATATTAAATATAAATAGGGAAAACAAATAAATTATAATAATTAAAAACATAATAATTTCTTATTCATTTTTTATGGATTTTAAACATATTTATTCCTCAATACATTTTATATATAATTTTATTTACACACAGACACACACACACACACACACACATATGAATATATATAATATTTCTTAAAATATGATTTATATAACGCAAAATATTCATGATTACATTAAAGAAGTCATATATTTAGTGAAGAATGATTTGTAATTAAAAATTAATATTAATTAGAAATATTGACTAATTGTATCATGTAATGGACATTAATTGAATGTCATTTTATTTTTATATTTAACATGTATCAAACATGTGTTACATTTTTTTCACCCTGAATATATGTAATTAATTCATTTTTATATTAAATGCAGACGCATAGAAATTTACGTAATAAGTGAAATATTATAAAGAAACACATACACTTAATATTTATCTAATTTATTTAAATTTTAATATTAATTTTAGAATTTCATTTAGTAACGTGATACATTATATATATCATGTTTTAAAGTAGAAAATTTTATTTATTTACTTTTAATATTATTACAGTATGGTTTAATTTATTCATTTTTAATAATTTTTTAAATTTTATTTTTTTATAACTTAATCATTTTTTAATATTCATTGATGTTAATTAATTTAGCTAAATTTTTATTTTTAATCTGTATTCATCTTCATTTCAATATATGACCATATTTTTTTAATAATTTATATTTAATTACTAAAACTTATCCATTTTTTCAATATTTTTAACATGTAATCATTTTTAATTTTCCAATTTCGGTCATTTTTATCATGCATTCATTTAAGATTATGTATTCATTAAAAATGTTTTAAATTTATTTTTAAATAAATATTTATAAATATATATATTTAAATATTTATATTAACTATATTTGTAAAATTATTTAACTCAAATTGTTAAGCCATGGGTAAAAAACCCATGACCCAAAAATTTATTAATAAAAAATAAACGTACAAGGGAAAAAAGATAAAAGTTGAATAAGAAATAGATGCCTGCATCAAAAAAAGAATAAGTCAATGAAAGATAAATTCCCTTATTTTCATTATATCTCTCATATTCCTAGGGTATCTTCCTCCACCCTTTGGATGGTGAACTCTCCAATATGATTTAACCCTTTGTGGGGCTTCACAATCCTCACCTATTGATGAATCAGATGAAACACCTTAGAGTGGATCAGATTCTTAATTTCCAAGAAAAATTCTAAATGTTCATCTCTATACTATATTGGAGTCCATCCTCAAATTTAATGGATAAAAACTTCATCATTTCCACATAGACACTGAAGCTAAAGACACTCGGTTTAATAATAGAAAAGGTAACTTCATGTTTCAAGAAATACCATTTGGCTACCTCCTTACCGATGCCTATAATGAGTCTTTCACTTTCTTGATATTCTTGAGCTATAATAAAATATTTGTTTCCTGTGCACTAATACATTCCTCATGAGAGGCCTTGAAAAAAGTAGCATTTGCATTTTTTATTTACTTAGTAATATTTAGTGGGTAATCCCACTCCACATTATCAATATTGTCATCACTCCTTTTGTTTCCAACTTTGAGAGGAGGATCATAGTGAACTTGGGTTACACATACCTGAGGATCAATCTCATCCATCTCAATCTTGACATTTTTTTGTAAACCTGTGTTAATATTTATATCCTTCCCTTATTGAACACTCCCAACAGAGTCCATCCCCAGATTTAAAGGATGAAAACTAGATCAAGATTTCCATGTGACAAGCTAGAAGATTCTTTATCCACATAGATATTTTTACTCTTATAAGTAGTCCCTTTATACACCAAATTTGGATTAATACACCCTTTATTCACCTCATCAAATTTAGGGGTATTATTCTTCAATTTGGGGGAAGATAACATCATTATATCATTTCCTTTAATAGAGATAAATGAATTTTCCTTATACAATTCACTATCCAAAAACTCTTAGGAAGCATCCTCAAAATCAGACTGATCTTCCAGGGAGAGATACTTTTTAGGAACAACTTCAATGATCATGTAAATATCATTATTAAAGGAAGGTTCATTCTGGGTTGTCTTCCATTCCTCTTCCCATTTGGGTAAATAATTAACCCATGAGTGGTTTAGTATTGAACCATATAAATTAAAACTCCCATCACCCACAATATCATTTGACTCAGAAGCAAGGGCATCCAAGGAATGAGCCTCCTCCTTACGAGTAGCGACCTGCCTACAACTATAAGGCTTTTTGGAATCTTTTTTAGTAGTGAAAAAATTTACCATGTCTTTTCCTTTGATACATTCCATAGAATTATGACCCATAAGTAGGTAGATGGAACATTGTAAAAGTATTCTACATACATTCTTAGAGTGCCCCACTAATTTACTCTCAGATCAGAAAGTGGGATGATTATCATAATATTTTTTCAAAATCTTGATCCTCATCACGAGTTGATAGAATAAAATGATTAACTAGAAAAACAATCTAATTAGTTTCAATTCGGATTCTGAAAAAATGACCAAACTTGTCTAGTTCAGTCTGTTTATAAAACTTGATTGGTGCTCTGATCACCGATACAATATCATAGAGAACTCGAGGATACTAGAGGACACAACTCATGCCAACAATTTTGACTGAGACCTGAACACAAGTGTTTCAAATTTCAAATGTATTAGGGACAAGTGATTGTTCTTATACTTTTAAGGTTCCTGGTTTTAGTGATAGTGATTAGAATCCCAAAGTCCTCGTCTTGATTTCTGAATTTGGTAATCAAAAATGATAAAACCAATGGCATAATGGTATACACTTGAAATTGAGAAATCCCTATAAAGAAAATAACCTATTCACCAACACATCTAATCCTCTGGGATTCTCCCCTTTCAGAAGAAGGATACACAATAAGATAAAATTCTTACACATCACATTTCTATCTATGACTGCTTCATGATTTACCAAAACACCTGCAGAATTGCCCTTTTGAAGGAGATTCTAGATTCTAAATCTTGAGAAGGAATAAAGGATCCAAGATCCAGAGAGTTATAAGACATATAATTTCAAGGATTAGGAGCCATGGAATTCTGATTTGGTGTAAGAACATCTGAAGAAGAAGATATCGGCTTCTTGGAGGAGTTTTCCATAGGGGTTGGGCCCTTACCCACTCGTTGAATCAACTTGAAGCCAAGAAAACTAGGGAAGACGATGGAGGATAAGATAGGAAAACCTAGCCACCATCACTGTTAGGAGGAAGCACTCCCCCAGCCTGCGTCTTTTTTTCTTTATAAAATTATATATTTATAATTATAAATAGATAAATATAATCTTTTAAGTTTTTTTATAATTATAAATAAATAATAATATATTTAAATAATTATAAAATTTTAATAAATATATTTAAATAATGAATATATTTACTATAATTTTAATTATATTTATATATACTTATTATATATATATAATTATATTTATATATATTATGATATGAATATATAAATATGATTTTTTTAAATGTATTTTTATAATTATAGAAAAATAGTTTTTTATTTAAATAATTGTAAAATTTTAATAAATATATTTAAATAACCAATATATTTAATATATATATATATGTATTAAATAAATATATATATATATAAAATATAAATATATATAATGATCAAAATATATTTATAATTATAAAATTATAATGAATATATTTAAATAGTGAATATATTTACCAATTTTTTTATATTTATATATATTTATTAAATAAATGTATAATTATATAAAAATATAAAAATATAAAAATATATTTATAATTATAAATAAATAAAAATCAATATATTGAAAAACCAATATATTTATAAATATATTAATAATTTTATATTTACTATATTTATAAAATTATATATTTATAATTATAAATAAATAAATATAATTTTTTAAAAGTATATATACAAAGAATGCTCTAGTTAGAAGCAAAATCTCCCGACCATTTATTAGAGGTGAAAGAAAAAGATAATTGAGATGAAAAAAATGGATGGGATCATACAAAGAGACATGTCCTCAACCAAAAAGATAAACTACATATAAAAAAAGAAGGATCATTTCCATAATCAGAATCAAAATCATCATCATCATCTATAGTTTTCTACTCAGACTGTGAATTGCCTCGATTGAAGATCCCCATGATCCTCTTCTTGGACCTTTCCTATATCAGAGTGAGTTGGATATTTGATGCCTTAGAGGAGGACCCAGAAGACACATTTTTGTGCATATTAGAATAACCCTTCCATGAAATTCATTTTGAAAGAATGAGAGATAAAATTTAACTACTGATCATCTTACCCTTACCATTTAAGACAACATCCATAAAAAAAACAGGGTCACCACTTTTTGTAGACCGAATATGAGTGGTGTCCAATAAAACCATATGATTCTCCTTATCACTTCTACCATCTGAAACATTTCCCCATTTGTCACGACCCGTCCTCGGGGCCCGTACCGTGACTACCCCAAGCCCGCCTTCCATAGGCCAGGGGCTGGCGACTAGCACCAAAGGCGTAAATTCCGATAATTGGGAAGGCATTGCCTTTATAAAAGAAAACAAGCACCACCGAGTACAAGCGGAAACAAAACACTAAGTACAAAAGAAATGCTGAAAAGTAAATGGGCCAGAATACAAACCCAAAAAGAAGTACAACTACAACTGAACAAGGTACAACAACAAAAAGACAAACAACTGGATGAAGGAAGCAGCTCCTGGGTCGTCCTCCTCAGATCCTACCTGAAGGGTAGGTACAGATAGCGCAGCTCCTGGTCGTCCACCAAGGATCCTACCTGAAGGGTAGGTACAGATAGCCTCCTCCATGCTCTCGTCCGTCAACCTCCTCTGTGTGTCATCTCATCGTGTAGTCCACCTCCGGGTACTGACTCGTCGTGTAGTCCACCTACGGGTACTGACTCGTCGTGTAGTCCACCTCTGGGTACTGACTGGTCGTGTAGTCCACCTCTGGGTACCAACCAGTCCTTGAACACTCGGCCTCCGTTAGCACTGCCCGTCGTCTGCAACCAACACAACGAGGTGCGGGCATAGCCCGTGCAGGGGTGAGTATAACGATACTCAGTAGGGACCCCAAGACCCTCAAGGTCTCACTAAACCAACAAGGATAACCACAAGAAGATCTCAACAGATAACCTCTACTTAGATATATGCCCATACATATACCTAAGTTATCAAGTAACCCATCTCAATCATGAGGAAACACAAGGATTGTGAAATCAACAGATAACCACTACCCAGGTATATGCCCATACATATACCTAAGTTATCAAGTGACCCATCTCAATAATGAGGTAAACACAAGGTCAAAAGTCTCAGCTCAAACCAGGATTTTCATTATCGAAACCGTAACTGCTGAAGAGCTCCGTCTCTAGAGTGTACAGTGGTCCTGTCACGACTCCGAGGTACTACTCACTAACCTAAGACTGCTGAGGTACTCCTCCTGTGGAGTACTGCGGGCCTGCCACCTCACACAGTAGTGCTTCCCGCCGGGGTCTGCCACCCAACACAGTAGTGCTCCCCCCTCATAGCCTACAGAGGTACTCCTCCTGCCGAGTACCGCGGGTCTGCCACCGCACATAGTAGTGCTCCTCCGCTGTGGGTCTGCCACGTCACAAAGTAGTGCTCCCCACTGGGCTACGTAAGTCACTCCGAATCGAATCGGACAAGCAGTCTTCAGGTCTCTGCCGGCTATACGGTCTCCGTACTCCATATGCTCATCTCTAGGAGGGTCCGCGCCACGAGCTACAAGTCGATACTCCAAGTATCTCTAAGTCCCACTAAGAAGTATCACAAAAGACCGCCTCGTCATAGGGGTCTCAACGCAACAGACGGCGCGTCAATCGGACGCCCGGTCTGTGAGTTATTAGCCTTTTTGTCCCAGGGGCCCGGTTGGTTTCGTAAGAGAACCAACCCGACCGTATCTCAACTGTACCCCAAACTCCCATAGGATATGCTCATAGGGACCGTTTCTCAACGTGATCACCAACGCCGCTGACGGTTCATCAAACGGACGTCCATTCTGAAAGATATCAGCTTTTCCGTTCCAGGGGCCCGGTTAGATTTCGGGTGTGATCCAACCCGTCCACTACCAACTGTATCCAAAACTCAGGCGAAGGATGCCAAAAGTTCCGTATCGTCAACAGGAACGCAAAGAGACAGACGGCGCGTCAATCGGACGCCCGGTCTGTGAGTTATTGGCCTTTCCGTCTCACACCCACCCTGGGAAACTTCCCAGGAGGTCACCCATCCTGATCACTACTCTAGGCCAAGCACGCTTAACTATGGAGTTTTAATCACGTATGCTCCCGAAAAAGAAGGTGCACCTTGAGTATAGTATACCGAAATGATCGTCTCGATCCAAGGATCGCTACGCAACTGACGGTTCGTCGATCGGATGTCTGCAGCCCAAGTTATAGGCATTTGAACCAATCCTGTCCGAAGACGGGGGGGTCTGGGCCCGGTCCGACCCGGCCCTGTACCCCCTGGGCCGGCCCGAACCGGGTCGACCTGGCCCGAGTGGCGGCCCGACCCGGCGGCTCGGCCCGGCCAACGGCTCATCCCGGCCAGCGGCGAGGCGGCGCGGCGGCTCAATCGCACGGCGGCTCGGCCAGCGCGGCGCGCTAAAGGGAGGGGGCATTGCCCCCCTTTAATTTTTAAAACGGCGGCCCCTTTAAGGGGCCGCGCCATGTGTATTGCCGGGGGGTTACACCCCCGGGTTCCCCCCCTGTAACGGCCGGCCAGCGCGGGGCCGGCCGGGTTCTCGCCGCGGGACCCCGCGGACCCGCTCCTTCCGGCGCCGGCTGCCGGATTTCAAGCCGCCTCCTTCGAGTTCTCTGGCGGCCAGTTTTTCCGGCCGCCACTTCCATGATGAACATGAATCCGTTCGACGCGGCGTGACGACGCCGCGTCCTTCCGCCACGGTCCGACTCCGGCCGCGGCCTCGTTTGAAACCTACGGCGCGACACGATGGCGCCGCGTTCCTTCGTCGCAGCCTGCTCCGACCGTGATTTCTTTTGTTCCTGTGCGGTGCGACGACACCGCGCTGTCTTTGCTAAATCAACACCAAAGATTAGAAGGGGGAGGAGAATTAGCCGTGTTCGTGCGGTCCGGTCTCCTCCCGTTATAACGATAACAGTCGGCCAATCGTAAAAACACAACGATGAACTTTTCACAATTTTTAATAAAATTTGGAACAACGTCCAACAGATTATTCTTTCATGTTTGAGCGAAAGAAACACGTAATTTGAAAAAGAGACAAAACCCCTACCTCGGATTCGAAGTTCATTCGTCGCCGATGCGGAAATCGGTGTCGCAGAATACATCCTCATGGAACGTGCCTCCGTAATCGTCATTTACGAAGTCATGGATCTAAGTGGTGCCGGTTCGTTGACGTCAGGAAACGTTCGAAGATGAAGAGTCATCGATGTTCCTTGCAGACGACGCCCATTCATTCAACACAGAAGGAGGTCGTGGAAAGGAAGAAGAAGTGCCGTATTTCTTCTTTGGAAAAAGGCGTTCTTCGTTGGAGAACTCTAATTCTCCCAAGTGTTGGGCGTCGCGGTACTTTACCAGCGTTCCGTCGCTTGGTGAAGCCGTCCCCCAAACCCTCTCCCAAGATCCCTATATATAGGTTAGGGGGAGAGGTATGTAACCATCATGGTTACATAATTTAAAAAAAGGGGGGTCGGGTGAAATAAATTGCGTTGACGCAATTAAAGAGGTCTGTTGGCACCACTTAAGAGGGGAGGGTGCCAAGGAGTTTCTCCCCATTTAATGGGGAGTTGAGGAATTAAGAGGCTCTCCCTCATTAATGAGGGAGAGTTGGGAGGTTTCCTCTCCTCCCATTAATTGGGGGGTTAAGCCTCGTGTGGTCCCCACCACAATAAACCACCCATGGGAGGTTTAGTTTGGGTGGGCCCCACCACCATAACCTCTCAAGGGAGGTTAAGGTGTGGTGGCCCCACCTCCAACCTCCATGAGGAGGTTTCAACCACCTCACTCCCAATGGCGGCTGAAATAAAATAAAGTGCAACATGGCACGCTATTTTATTATTACACTTTTAAAGAAAACCCAAAAAAACAAACCTCCGCTCTCGATAAAACGAAACTACGGAAAAAGTCTCCTTAAGAAAATACCGGCGTTGCGAGTTCATCGGTGCCCTCAGATTTCAATTCCGAGCACCGGTTCAAAAGATAGAAAATCCCGCTCGTTCGTTCACTGAACGTACCCGAGCTAAACTTCGGAAATTGATTCTGGGCACACCGGGCCTCAGAATCAGGCGCCGTCAGAAACTGCGTTCTTGTAAAATTCCAAAGAAAAATTAGGAAAAAAATTTCCCTTGAAATTTCTGGGTCTTTACATTACTCCCACCTCAGGGCTTTACGTCCTCGTAAAGCTTTATCACAACTAAGGTTACTAAAGCGGTAGAAAGCACGCATCTGAGCCTTTCGCTCCCATGTGCTCACCTGGAGGTTCTCATACTGTCAAAGATAGTGCACCCAAGGAATCGATCGTCCCCGTAGGACCACCCCTGTCGATCCTTGATCCCCACTGGAACCTCCGTGCTTATCGCCCTATCACCATCGTCCAGCTCCTCATGGTCGATGATATGCGAAGGTTCGAGCATGTATCTCCTCAGTTGAGATATGTGGAAGTCATCGTGCACCAGGTGCAACTGAGGTGGATGGGTCAAGCGGTAAACCACCACGCCTACCCAGCTGAGGACCTAAGAAGGTCCACTGAACCTTGGAGATAACTTGCCGCTTCGGCCACATCTCCGTAAACCTCGTCAGGGTGAGGCCCGTATAAGGACGTGATCGTCAACCTCGAACTCCAGAAGTCTCCAATTCTTGCTAGAATTGAAACTCAAAACAACTGCTGCCACGAGGTTGACCGACTCAAGAGTGATCGGTCGCACCCTACTGTGCATGAGTTTATCCTGTGCTGCCTGGGGATTCCTTTTCGCCGACCAAGGAAAACCCATCCCGACGTCGTGGTTAAACCACAACCTTTTTGCCTAATACCGTCAATTTGTGTATGAACTGTGATTGCCCAGTCCATACTCAAACCAACGTCGTAAGGCCTCGACGCTGCCACCAAGAGATTCCAACCGAAACTCTCGCCTCGAGGGTCTGACCACACCGTCGGCGTAAGTGTGATTATCGAGTCTCCTCCCAAGGTATCTCCAGACGTGAGGGTCAAGTCCACGGCTTACCGGAAACTCTAGGTCTGGGACAAGATTTGTGAAAGCGAGGAATGATTCATATCGACGTCTGTTACTACAGCAACTAGTAGTGGACACAGATGTCCCTTGAATCATTTTTAGAGCCATTGGGTCACACTCCTTGACCGCATGCAGCCGCACTCTTCCTCCGCCCTCCAACTCCCTGAGCCTGGCGGTGATAACTAAGGCGGGTGGTTGTAGCATGTTAAGATGTACACCACCTCATGATGCTCTCCTAGCTCTACGTCTGCCGCTTCACAGACTCAACTCTATTTAAAGCTTCCTCTTCTTGAAACATTTAACATGCCCGAGTGTCTAAGACTGGCACCAGTTTCCTGTTTCTTACTTCACTGTGCAGTCTTCATCTGCTCTTGGATGACCTGGACCTCCTTTAGTCCCACAAGAGCTGCTAAAATTTCGCCTTTTCCGATAAGAGAAATCCAGTCTAATCCCCTGGATGAACCACACCCATTTCCTAATACATTCAATCCTGACATGAAGGATGCATTCATGCCATAGATGACATCGTAAGGCCTCGACGTAACTACTAAGAGATCCAACTGCCACTCTCACCTCCAAGGGTCGAGTCACACTGTCGGCATCAGTGTGAGGTCACTGGGTCTCCTCCAGTAGGAATCTCGAAAGTGAGGGTCAAGTCAACAGTCTTAACCAGGACCACTTAGTATCAACCAAACAAAAAGGACAGGAAAGCAAACAAAACAAAGATAAATGTCTTTTTATTATTACAGCTCATAATACAAAGACACATATACAACAGCAACATGGAACTAGAAGTACAAGGGACGTATCTACTAGTTCCGCTCCTGTCCACTTGCTCCAGGTGCTCTACTGCCTTGTCAATTGCTTGGTTGTTGCTCAAGAACTCGCCGCTTCTTCTGCCTCAGTGGCTCCCCCAAAGCCTGTAGATCAACTGTATGAGGAGTCGGACAGTCACGTGCCAGATGACCCTTTCCGCCGCACGAGTAACACAGTCTGCTTCTGGCACGCCTGGCTCTGACCCCACCCCGGGTGCCCCGCACCACCGGTCCTAAAACCTGAGATCGCCCAACTGCTGGTCTGGTCCTCCTGGATCTCTACACCATCTGTCTACTGCCCACAGATGACTCAGCTACTGATCGAAAAACACGCGGCAAAGGCAGCAGCTCCTGAACACGCTCAGGGTGTAGAGCTACTGGCACAAACTCCACCCTGAAGAAGGTCTCGAAGTCTTCCCATGTGAAGGTCATCCCATCGCAAAACTGGAACAAGTGGCTCCACCACCTGCCTGCTGCTGCCTGAAGAAGGCTGGCAGCAAATATCACCATGAAGTCTGTCGGCGTCCCCACTAGCCTGAAGACTCTCACCACAGCCTCCAGCCAACCCTCAGCCGCCAGCGGGTCCGTCTCTCCCCAGAACCTGGGTGGCCTCTGGCGCTGGAACTCGTGCAGCGCACTCAAGTAGCGTGCATCGCCTACTGTTAGGGCTGGTGGCATCGGTGGCCCAACGTATGGTAGTACCGCTGGTGCCTCAACTGCAAGAGGGCCCTGTACCGAAGCCTCGTCGCTCGGCAAGCTGTCAGTACGCACGTCCCTCTGGGCTCTAGCTGGTCGTCCGAGAAAAGGCATCCTGAAAGAAACAACGTGACACAGTCAAACGATTATACCTGGTGAGCTGACCTGGTTCGAGCTGTTTTAAGGGAAAACCTTTGAAAACACACACGCAATCAGTGTTTTCGTGCACAAAGTCGTAAATCAGTTGTCAGGGTCCTGGTGTATGGATACGTCGGTCGCCCGCACCAACACTGGACTCCCTGAACTGAAAACCACACTCAGTACCCTTAACACTATTGCTTCACAGGAAGAAAGATCAGAGTCTGCGGTAGAACCGACCACCTCTGATACCAATTTGTCACGACCTGTCCTCGGGGCCCGTGCCGTGACTACCCCAAGCCCGCCTTTCATAGGCCAGGGGCTGGCGACTAGCACCAAAGGCGTAAATTCCGATAATTGGGAAGGCATTGCCTTTATAAAAGAAAACAAGCACCACAGAGTACAAGCGGAAACAAAACACTAAGTACAAAAGAAATGATGAAAAGTAAATGGGCCAGAATACAAACCCAAAAAGACGTACAACTACAACTGAACAAGGTACAACAACAAAAAGACAAATAGCTGGAAGAAGGAAGCAGCTCTTGGGTCGTCCTCCTCGGATCCTACCTGAAGGGTAGGTATAGATAGCGCAGCTCCTGGTCGTCCACCATGGATCCTACCTAAAGGGTAGGTACAAAAAGCCTCCTCCACGCTCTCGTCCGTCAACCTCCTATGTGTGTCATCTCGTCATGTAGTCCACCTCCGGGTACTGACTCGTCGTGTAGTCCACCTCCGGGTACTGACTCGTCGTGTAGTCCACCTCCGGGTACTGAATGGTCGTGTAGTCCACCTCCGGGTACCAACCAGTCCTTGAACACTCAGCCTCCGTTAGCACTGCCCGTCGTCTGCAACCAACACAACGAGGTGCGGGCATAGCCCGTGCAGGGGTGAGTATAACGATACTCAGTAGGGACCCCGAGACCCTCAAGGTCTCACTAAACCAACAAGGATAACCACAAGAAGATATCAACAGATAACCTCTACTTAGATATATGCCCATACATATACCTAAGTTATCAAGTAACCCATCTCAATCATGAGGAAACACAAGGATTGTGAAATCAACGGATAACCACTACCCAGGTATATGCCCATACATATACCTAAGTTATCAAGTGACCCATCTCAATCATGAGGTAAACACAAGGTCAAAAGTCTCAGCTCAAACCAGGATTTTCATTATCGAAACCGTAACTGCAGAAGAGCTCCGTCTCTAGAGTGTACAGTGGTCCTGTCACGACTCCGAGGTACTACTCACTAACCTAAGACTGCTGAGGTACTCCTCCTGTTGAGTACCGCGGGCCTGCCACCTCACACAGTAGTGCTTCCCGCCGGGGTCTGCCACCCAACACAGTAGTGCTCCCCCCTCATAGCCTACAGAGGTACTCCTCCTGCCGAGTACCGCGGGTCTGCCACCACACATAGTAGTGCTCCTCCGCTGTGGGTCTGCCACCTCACAAAGTAGTGCTCCCCACTGGGCTACGTAAGTCACTCCGAATCGAATCGGACATGCAGTTTTTAGGTCTCTGCCGGCTATACGGTCTCCGTACTCCGTATGCTCGTCTCTAGGAGGGTCTGCTCCACGAGCTACAAGTCGATACTCCAAGTATCTCTAAGTCCCACTAAGAAGTATCACAAAGGACCGCCTCGTCATAGGGGTCTCAACGCAACAGACGGCGCGTCAATCGGACGCCCAGTCTGTGAGTTATTAGCCTTTTCGTCATAGGGGCCCGGTTGGTTTCGTAAGAGAACCAACACGGCCGTATCTCAACTGTACCCTGAACTCCCATAGGGTATGCTCATAGGGACCGTTTCTCAACGTGATCACCAACGCCGCTGACGGTTCATCAAACGGACGTCCAGTCTGAAAGATATCATCTTTTCCGTTCCAGGGGCCCGGTTAGATTTCGGGTGCGATCCAACCCGGCCACTACCAACTGTATCCAAAACTCAAGCTAAGGATGCCAAAAGTTCCGTATCGTCAACAGGAACGCAACGAGACAGACGGCGTGTCAATCGGACGCCCGGTCTGTGAGTTATTGGCCTTTCCGTCTCACACCCACCCTGGGAAACTTCCCAGGAGGTCACCCATCCTGATCACTACTCTAGGCCAAGCACACTTAACTATGGAGTTTTAACCACGTAGGCTCCCGAAAAGGAAGGTGCACCTTGAGTATAGTATACCGAAACGATCGTCTCGATCCAAGGATCGCTACGCAACTGACGGTTCGTCGATCGGATGTCTGCAGCCCAAGTTATAGGCATTTGAACCAATCCTATCCGAAGACGGGGGGTCTGGGCCCGGTCCGACCCGGCCCAGTACCCCCTGGGCCGGCCCGAACCGGGTTGACCCGGCCCGAGTGGCGGCCCGAACCGGCGGCTCAGCCCGGCCAGCGGCTCGTCCCGGCCAGCGGCGCGGCGGCGCGGCTGCGCGACGGCTCGGCGGCTCGGTAGTGCGGCAGCTCGACGGCACAGCGGCTCGGCCAGCGCGGCGCGCTAAAGGGAGGGGGCATTGCCCCCCTTTAATTTTTAAAACGGCGGCCCCTTTAAGGGGCCGTGCCATGTGTATTGCCGGGGGGGTTACACCCCCAGGCTCCCCCCCTGTAATGGCCGGCCGGCGCGGGGCCGGCCGGGTTCTCGCCGCGGGACTCCGCGGTCCTGCTCCTTCCGGCGCCGGCGGCCGGATTTCCAGCCGCCTCCTTCGAGTTCTCTGGCGGCCGGTTTTTCCGGCCGCCACTTCCAAGATGAAAGTGAATCCGTCCGACGCGGCGTGACGACGCCGCGTCCTTCCACCACGGTCCGACTCCGGCCGCGGCCTCGTTTGAAACCTACGGCGCGACACGATGACACCACGTTCCTTCGTCGCAGCCCGCTCCGGCCGTGATTTCTTTTGTTCCTGTGCGGTGCGACGACACCGCGCTGTCTTCGCTAAATCAACACCAAAGATTAGAAGGGGGAGGAGAATCGGCCGTGTTCGTGCGGTCCGGTCTCCTCCTGTTATAACGATAACAGTCGGCCAATCGTAAAAACACAACGATGAACTTTTCACAATTTTTAATAAAATTTGGAACAACGTCCAACAGATTATTCTTTCATGTTCGAGGGAAAGAAACACGTAATTTGAAAAAAAGACAAAACCCCTACCTCGGATTCGAAGTTCATTCGTCGCCGATGCGGAAATCGGTGTCGCGGAAGACATCCTCGCGGAACGTGCCTCCGTAATCGTCATTGACGAAGTCATGGATCTAAGCGGTGCCGGTTCGTTGACGTCGGGAAACGTTCGAAGATGAGGAGTCATCGATGTTCCTTGCAGACGACGCCCATTCATTCAACACGGAATGAGGTCGTGGAAAGGAAGAAGAAGTGCCGTCTTTCTGCTTTGGAAAAAGGCGTTCTTCGTTGGAGAACTCTAATTCTCCCAAGTGTTGGGCGTCGCGGTACTTTACCAGCATTCCGTCGCTTGGTGAAGCCGTCCCCCAAACCCTCTCCCAAGATCCCTATATATAGGTGAGGGGGAGAGGTATGTAACCATCATGGTTACATAATTTTAAAAAAAGGGGGGTCGGGTGAAATAAATTGCGTTGACGCAATTAAAGAGGTCCATTGGCACCACTTAAGAGGGGAGGGTGCCAAGGAGTTTCTCCCCATTTAATGGGGAGTTGAGGAATTAAGAGGCTCTCCCTCATTAATGAGGGAGAGTTGGGAGGTTTCCTCTCCTCCCATTAATTGGGGGGTTAAGCCCCGTGTGGTCCCCACCACAATAAACCACCCATGGGAGGTTTAGTTTGGTTGGGCCCCACCACCATAACCTCTCAAGGGAGGTTAAGGTGTGGTGGACCCACCTCCAACCTCCATGAGGAGGTTTCAACCACCTCACTCTCAATGGCGGCTGAATTAAAATAAAGTGCAACATGGCACGCTATTTTATTATTACACTTTTAAAGAAAACCCAAAAAAAAAAACCTCCGCTCTCGATAAAACAAAACTACGGAAAAAGTCTCCTTAAGCAAATACCGGCGTTTCGAGTTCATCGGTGCCCTCAGATTTCAATTCCGAGCACCGGTTCAAAAGATAGAAAACCCCGCTCGTTTGTTCACTGAACGTACCCGAGCTAAACTTTGGAAATTGATTCTGGGCACACCGGGCCTCGGAATCAGGCGCCGTCAGAAACTGCGTTCTTGTAAAATTCCAAAGAAAAATTAGGAAAAAACTTTCCCTTGAAATTTCTAGGTCTTTACACCATTTATTAGAAATTTCTAAAGAACTAAAGACGTTTTGAAAATATTGAAAATAATCCATGCTCTAATGAACACTAGATTGCATAGATATATCTTCCTATGGAACATGTTCTGAAAATTCTACAGCCTATGGCTCTATAATACAACCCTGATCATCAGTCTATGAAACATATGACACAACAAAAATAGATTTATCTTCAGATTATACAAACTCTCCTTGACCATGCATTGATGAGGGAGCATTGATTTTCCTTTTCATGACCAATTGGAAGTCCTCACCATCCACCACATTATCCTTCCCCTTTCTTCCTTCAAAAATTACAGGATCCTCATAAACAAACTACATCTCCCATTCCTCATTAGCCACTAAATTGGCGTGACAACTCCTACCTTCTTACCATCGACAACACCATCAGCTCCAGCCATGGAGGTCCCTTCACATTCCTATTTCTCCAGCAGAGGCTTACACATACAGTCTAAAGACCCTTGTGTCCGAGTAGATTTTTCATGAAATTACATCGGCTACTTATTATGGTGATAAGAGGGATACCTATACATCCTTTAATTTCCATTACCATCATATTATTTCTAAGAATTCCTATTTGAACTACAAGATAAAAAAAACTTAAGCCTACAACTCTCAAATAAATATCTAACATACTTGTAGTTTTGATATAAAACATGGAAATTCTCATACTCTACATTGATTTTTATATCATCAGTGGGTATATAAAGATTCGTACTATCAATGAGAGTATAACTCAGATCAATTTTAACCAACATTCTTGAAAAATGGCCATACATGAAATTCTTTGTATCCTTATTCAAATTAATTGGTACACTAATAGAATAAGAAATTCCATAAAACGTTTTTGGATTCCATAAAATTCAGTTGAGGCCGTGAAAAATGATCCATACCCATGAAAACGAATTTCTGACCTATGAAACATTGAAATACATCACCCATTCATGGAGATGGAGAATTCCATGCTTCAATAGAAGATAACTCAAGGAATAAGGGTGAGAAAAAGATTCATCTAAATGAAACAAACAATGAAAAAATCCTCTACATAAAGAGATGCAATTCCATTATGAAAATCCACAAAAAAAGTTATCCAGTAGATTACGTCATCAAGACACCATGAATTTTCACCTTTAGGGAGAATAAATCAAGAAAAATGCATGATATTAACCATAACCAATCGCTCCATATATGATTCAATATTTTCTTAAACATGTTCCAAGGATCGCTTCTTGAGTATCCTACCAATAATAAAGACTTAGAATGCCACCATAAGCAGGTTTGTAGGAAAATCTATAAAAACCAGTCCACCATATTTTATCCCCCTTCTAGCATCTGCTTCACCAGATCATAGCCCCTCACCAGTAACCGGATCACAAGATCGTATCCCCATGCCAGCATATGATTCACAAAATCATATCCCCCCTACAAAATCTGGTTCACCAAATTGTATCCCCATCCTGCATCTACTTCACTAGATCAAAGCACCCCACTATCTAGTCTCCTCTATAGTTGTGGATGTGTGTAGCCACCGATAGCTTCATCTTCTGAAGTAGGGATTTTTCCCAATTTCAGATCAACATTCAGGACCCCGTCTATACCATGAAAAAACCATGGGTTACAGTCAAGACTCAGGATAACCCTCTAGTGTGGTCTTTTAGACAAATAAAATGTGGGATTTTCATGGTAGAAGGGAACCCTAGATTCTGAATTTGTCGCCATAGGGTAGATTCTCCCGAACCCTATACACCAAATCCATCACCTAAAAAATATATAATTAATTATAAAAAAATATTATATATTTAAATAATTATTAAAATATGATAAATATATTTAAATAATGAATATATTTTATATGTATATTAATTAAATATATATAATTATATAAATATATATAATGATATAAATAAATTTTTAATAATATATAAATATTTAAAAATATATTTATTTATAATTATAATTGTAAATATTTTATCAGTACTAAAGTATTAAAGATGATAAAATCTATACTTATTAATGCTCAAACATCAGTACTAATAAATATGGATTTTATCAGTGCAAAAGAATTGTTGATAAAGATACATTTTATCAGCACTTATTATTTAAGCACTGATAAAAGGTGTCTTTATGAGTGTGTTTTTGGAAGTGATGATAAAACCCTCCTTGATCTTTTTAAAAGAACTCTAACTGAACTGATTTCAGTTGTGCCACTAATGCTATTGTATAATTCAATTACTATCATCACTCCCCATTAACTTTCTCTTAGAAAAATCATGCCTCAAAACCATGGTATGTTGTTTTCCTCTACTCTCATTTCTTACTTATTTTGGTCATTCCATGTTCATTTGTACAATGTTTTATTGGCCTAATGCTCTTGTGGGTACCAAGATTTGGGTATCTACTCTTCATTAAAGTCTTATTGATTTCATAAGCATGGATGATCAAAACCCCACCATTCGATTTCAATGATCCCCTACAAATAGTTTGTTTTACTTTTAAATGTTAGGTCTCGAAACATATATTACTTTTATTTTACAGTCCATGTGTATCAAGTTGTGGAATATTTAACTCAAGTTAGGTGATTCATGAATAATATTCCACTTTGTGTAAATTATGTGATTACAATGATACTTCTTTTATTGGGTAAATTTTATGAATTTTCCTAATAAAATAATAACTAGGGTGGTCAAATTAAAAAGGGGAAGTGAATCTTATGAATTTATATATGCTTTTGTGTGAATTTATGTGATAAATGGTTTTTTTGTTATGATACTGAGAATTTCTTTACTGACATAAAATATGATTTTTCTACTTTGATTAATTATTGTGATTACCTTCCATAAAAGGTCAAATATTTAAAGTTGGTAATGAAATAACTGGAAAAAATATAACTGTGAAGGGGTGTTTTTGATGGCATAGAATGAATTTTATTCAAAGCATGATTTAATGGTGATTATTTATTGTGTTATGTAGTCACTATTTATATGATTCTCAGTTCTTATTTTCTATAGTACTCAACGCCATCTTGTTCTTATTCTTTTTCATCGATATCTCTCTAGTTATTTCAACACCCACACATCTACAACACACACATCTATATACAATGTCTCTATATTTTCTTCTAAGAAACACTTTACATTTTAGTTTTGGTGTCTAATTTTTATTTTTATGGAATATTCTCAAATATCCATAAATGGTAATATTTTAGTAGATATTTGCCTGTAAAATATAGAAATCACATATGAGTTGGTAATCTCTTTATGATATCTATATTCATGAGATATTATAAGTCAACTAAATCATGTGGGACTATCCCCAAGATCTTCATTATGTTTATTTCTTCTTGTCTTAGCTGAATGGTTACTGTAGATTTTATTCAAAAGGATCAATTTTCTTTATTTTTAAAATATTCCCCATATATCCAAAAAAATCACTATTTATATCTATATAAAATGAACATCTTTGACAACTTGAAATTTAGATCTTCCTCATTTTGAAATGATATATCCCTATGAAACTTGTATAGATTCATCTTAAATATGTACACAATAGAAGTAACTCAATCAACTTTTTTTATTTTCATTTAGTTTGAAAAAAATATTTTGTGATATTAAAAATAATGAATATTATCTTGGAAATCATCAATATTTAATTTTAATTTTGATTACTAATATTGAATTTGAAATATCCTTATTTGCAATTAAAAATATAAAAAATATTGACCTCCTCATCTTCCATCTCATTTCACCTTCATAAAATCACTCTTGTAGAAAGGATTATAAATGATTCATGTTGTTTTAGACATAAAAGAATTGATTTGGAATCATCATAATCAATTCTCTTCATCACTTCTCAAAACTACAGACTCTCTTTAGATTTGGTAGAATTATCTAAAATTTTTTAGGATTAAATAGCATAAGTATTGATACTTATTCACTGTGGATTCATGATTATGTTGGAAATAATTTATTATTACATAGTAATAGATTCTTAAACTGGTTTATGTGTACACATATGATGCTTACATGACATCGGTAATCCTTACATTGAACATTAATCATCCTCACATGGGTCTAGGTTATGTTTACCTGTATAATGAATTATTTTCATGTAGATTGAATCTATGATTTTGTAAATTAATTTATCCTTACACATATCGTAGTTCATGATGAAATCACTATGGATTCATTTTTAGGTAGATCAGAAATTTTCCATTTTTCATACTTCTAATTCAGAAATTCCATAATTAATTAGATTAATTAAAAAATGAATAAAATAATTTTTGAACCATATCAATTCATTTAATTAATATTAAATTATCTTCAAATAATTGTGGGAATATTGACAATAATTCTAAACCCATTTTATCTCATTTCAATGCCCTTTGTAGAAAAAAAAAACTCAAGATAGACTATTTCAATATACTTCACTACCTCCACGAATTCTATCATTAATGAAATTTTATCTAGAATATATTAATCTCTAATTTTAGTATCTAATATTCAATATTACTTGAGAATGGTTTCCTTAAAACTCAATCTTTCTTCTCTGAATCATTAATCCCTTTTTAACCTTTTAAAATACAGTTTATTCAAGATATCTATAATAGATAAATATCCAAATAATCTTGAAACTTATTTTTATAATTTTATATAGTTATCCAACCTTCCACACTTTTCTACAGTGTAAAAACAATATCATCAGTCATCTTATGTGAAGGGATGATCACCAAGCAACAAACTCTTCCAAATACCTTTTCCAACATTAGAAATTACTCTATTGCATGTCTAATGATTTCCAGCTTCATATTCATTATTCTTTAAAACACATTGAATTTACTTTAAATTGAAAAAAAACAAAAAAAATATAACTTTAACCCATGTTCACTTCACCGGTCAATTAAGTTTATTATGGTTAAAATTCTCAATAATTAAGAAAAATATTTCTTTCAAAAAATAACTTATTTTTAATATTAAATAATTTTAACCACCACCAATAATATTTAATTATTAATATTCAAACCTTTTAATAATTTTAATTTTACGACATATTTATTAGTGAGTATTAGATTAATATATTTCTATAAGTGACTAAGTTGAGTATGAAATCCATTTTATTAAAAAAAATTATAAGATATTTTATAATAATATATAAAATAATGATTTGAAGTATTTATTTGAATTTTGAAACTGCAATGGATGTCTTATCATGAGTGTGTGTAAGATAATCTTGCTAAAATTTCTCACAGTCACACCAATCAAGGATCTCCTTGTAGGGATTACACTATTGGTGATACTTTTTTCAGCTTTAGGCAACAAACTAATAAATGTTGCTCAATGAATTGATAACTCCCAGCCTGGGAACAATTATATTTATGGATACAACTATCATAACAATGAAATTTATCTCCTAGAAACTTATTATTTAATTTTGTTTCTTGAGACTCATCCTCCATCTCTTTTAGTCATGCACCTATATTTCTTGAACTAATCTAAGTAGTAGTTATCCCATAATGGGTATCAATGATCATTTTGGATGAATTTAGAGGGTAACACCTACCACCAGTGGATTAATTATTTTCTTAAATTAAATTATACATTTCCTTAAAATAATAATTACATTATTTGAAATAATCAAATTTTGGGTTCCCCTTATTAGAATTATCTATAACCTTCACATTTGATTATGAAAATATTTTGTGTGTTTATTTATTTTTTGTACAAAATGAATATTTTATCAACCTAATAGGATGAATATTAATCAAAAATGGATGCATGATAATTGTATGAATAAATATTATGAATATGAAGTTAAAGAGTTCATCATGTTTTCAATAGAGCATGCATAAAAAACTAATAATATTCATTTTCTGTGTTTATGTTGTTTTTATTAAAGAAAAATTATTCTGGAAGAGTTGGAAGAACATTCAATTTTCATGTAATAGATAATATCTAAAATTTTGGAAAAACTGGGGAAAAATTAAATTCACACACAGATTGAGATGATATAGCAGTTTATGGATAATTTGATATGAATACCAATGTAAATGATTATGGAGATTTCATGGAATAAATAAAAAGTTTAATTGAACATGACCTTTGTGATTATCCAAAGTTGTTTGAGATGTTAAATAACTATTCTACGGGGCTATTTTATCCTATTTATACTTAATACAAAACATTTTCAGTTGTATTGAAGTTATATAATTTGGAAGCTAGTAGCCAATTGATTGAATCCAACTTTATAGATTTAGTTGGTCTCCTAAATGATCTACAACTAGAAGAAAATTAACTTCCTTGTTGAACATATGATGATAAATTAATGATATTTTTAATAATTATGATATCTTAAAAAATACATGATCTCTTAAATGACATCAAATTTTTGTTTTAGGACCATGAATTACTCATAAAATGACCAAAGTGTGGCATAGATCGATACAAGAAATATGAATCAAGTCATTCAAGATCTATATGGTAAATTACAATCATTACATGATTTATAATAAAATAGGAATATCAGGAAACCGTAAGATAATTGAAAAAGAATACAAATACAAGAATAAAATATGGGAAACTACTTCATCTATAAGACTCTCCTCAATGGAAGAAAATTGATTATGAGTATCCTAAATTTAGAAATGTTTTGAGAAACTTCTATATTGTGTTATCCATTGTTGGGATAAATAATTTTCAACTACAGATTAGTACTCATAGTACATTGAAAATCATGTTGGTAAATTATAACTTTCTTCCATGGTTATCATTGAATTAAAAATACATTGTGTTGTCTTTTCTTATATCTGGACCAAAAGAACCCAGTAAAAATATTAATATATATTTGAATCCATTTAACAAAGATCTTAAATTGAATTGGGATATAGGTTTTATAATTCATGATTCTCATAGAAGTGAAGAATTCACATTGAGTATATCTTGTATTGAATGATTAATAACATTCCTACTTATGGAAATTTTTCACACTACTACATTAAATTTTTTTTGGGTGCCTTATTTGTGAATAATTCAAAGACTCGGTTTGGTTGAAACATTCCTCAAAGACTTTGTTTTTTAGACCTTGGAAATTTTTACCTCGATGACATAAATACTGATCCTAGATGGAAGCATTTGATGAGAATACCGAACAAGGTACACCTCTTTCTCCACTAATGAGTGATCAATTTTTTGATAAAGTAAAAGATATTTAAATTGTTTTTTGTAAAACATTTTTGAAAAACCTTACAAAATTAGGTTGTAAAAAGTGATCAACTTTATTTAAATTAATTTTTTGGAATTATTTGTATTTTAGAAATTTACATGATGTTATGTAATTAGAAAAAAAATGTATTTGATAGTGTTATTGGCACATTACTAAATGTTCTTTGGAAAAAAATATGACATCAAGGTTAGGTTTGACATGATGGACATGGGGATAAGGGAATATTTATAACCGATGAAGGGTAAATGGAGGACTTTTCTTCCTCCAACATCTTACAATCTATCCAGACATGAAAAATTTCAATTTTTGATTTTCTTTTATGGAGTAAATGTTATAAATGGAAGTTTATACAATATAAATATGGAATCTCAATGATTAATTTGATATTAGAGGGACTAAAATCACATGATTTTCATGTTATGAGGGAATATTTGATGCATTTCACTTTACACTACATTTTTCCTAAAAAATTATGACATACAGTAACCAGAATATACATCTTTTTCAAATATACATGAAGTAAATTTATATACCTAGAGAAGTTTCTAATATTGAATAAGGAGGTTGAAGTTTTAACGCCCCAACCATAGAATTCTGATGCTGATTCATTATTTTATTACATTGTTATGGTTATAAGGAATCAAATCCCTAGGTATCGATCATTTTAATAGTTTTGGAAAAACAGATAACATACATGATACCAATATTAAATTGGGAAATAGAAAATAAAACATGATACAAAATAAAATTAAATAAACTGCATCCTTGAAATCTAATTTAATTATTTATTCTTTATAACCCAATGAAAGGAAATAAAATAATAGTGAGCTCAAATGCTCAATAAGGGTAAATAAAGTAGAAAAAATAATGAATTTAAGCAAATAAATCAACATGGAAAGTTAAATATGTAATAATAAATTGAATTCAAATAACAATATAAGGCATATTTAATATGACAAGGTAAGAAATTGAAACACATTCCACTTAATTAATAAACAGAGAATGAAATGAATCCCTAGATTTTATCATATGAAAATCTCGTGAATAATAACAATAATAACTAACATATCTATGAAGTAAATGATTAATTACATGATTTCATGTCTGAGGTGCATGAAAACTGATACAATCAAGACCTTTCACAAGATGATTTAAAATTATGTGTAGAAACCCATTTAATTTAGCCAAATTATTTTTCTCATGAAAACATATCAATGCATCGAGGTTCTATATATAGAATGTTCCCCATCCTTAAATACTTGTACAAAGAATTCACCATATCTATTAATCCATAAATAAAAATTATTCCTTATCAAATTTATATATTGAATAAAGAATATCGATTTATCAATAACCCCCTAGTTAATCAAATAACTATTAATGTGAACACTATATTTAAAAATGATACACTATTTAGGAAATAACAAAATCCATTGTATGAGAATATAGAAATTTATGAAAATTTACAATGAGAAATGATTTTTATAACGTTATTTTTTTCAATAGAATTTTTTTAATAAAAAAAGGAAGTGAGATTAAAAATATAACCATTAAGAACATTCTTGAGAAAATAATCCTTAAACACTCCCAAGTGTCCCATAACACTTTTAAGAATTTAAATACTAATAATCATGAAGGAGAAACATTAAATGAATCTTATAATATCATTAGGATAAGTATATTCATGATATAACATGTAAAAGGTAAGTATATACATGACATAAATGTGAATTCGTGCATAATAACAAATAAGTCGCAATGGAATGTAAATTGAGATGAAATCCCTTACCTTATCCTTTATTTTTTATTGTGTGGTATTTAATCTCATGTACAGTGGTTTAAACATGTTAATAACTTATACTAGAACCACACTAATATTTATGATATCATATATGATCTTATTATAATATTTTATTATACGTTTGTTATTTATTTTCACTACTTCAGGTGTAAATTGTTTAGTTTCTTTAGCATATTTTGGTTTGTTATTTATTGTTCCTATTATGTAGATCATGATTTAATTATCTCCAGAATGTAAATAATAAATTACTAGAATGGACCAAAGGCCTTCATTTTTATTTATTTTCTAATAACCCCCTTTCAAGGGATGAGGGGAACTCTTACAAGGCCTGTAGGCTTAGATATTACATGGCACGTAGGCTTAGGAGATTAAATGACCCGAAGGTATTAGAGAATTCAACCAGAATATCTACAAGGAACTGCCCCTCCCCGGCATTTTCATTGTGATGGTAGCTCTCCACCTTCATATGGATGTCCGGCTAATCTTCCCATGTAAGCACGAGCTGGTCCCAATGGCATAGCCATACCCTCTCATTCTGAAAAATCCATTTGGTTCTGATATGGTGAGTATACTTTGCTATGAATCCTCCTCCATGCTGCTCCTTTTTCTGTAGATTCTATCGTTGGAATATGCACTGATCATGTGGCCCAAAGGCCTCGAGGTGGCCCGAAGGCCTTAAAGGTGGCCCGAAATCCTTACTAACCCGAAGGCCTAGGTAGCCCGAACGCTTGAAGGACACCAAGCCCAAACCGATGAACCATGATGAATAGCTCTAGCTACTAAAATAAAGAATGGTACCTACTATAGTAACCACACAGTACTACTACAGTGCTGCTACAGTGTCTACAACAGTTCCTGCTACAGTCTTCGGAATTATGCCTCCGCCTGGTTTCGAACCTGGGTCTTGTGCATGCACTTAAGGAGTCCTCACCAACTGGGATGAGTCTCAAGTGCATATAAATAATGATTCATATTTCATATATATTTTCTATATAATTACTTATAATAATCTATGATATTTGTATATTAAAAATGAAAGGTACCGTTCATGGAGACTGTAGATCATACGTACGCATGAACGCTATATTCATTTCTTTGTCATATTAAAATAATTTAAAGTAAATGACATATATATGTATGTTATAATTATATTATCATATATATATCATATATTTGAATTGGTTTAATAAAACCATCCTTTATTTGTTGCATGTATAGTGTGAGCGAATCACCTCACTTTGAGGGGGTGGTAGTAGACACATGCATAAATGATGTAATCGTATTTACCAAAAATGGAAAGAACAAGTGTATGTATTATATAAAAATCACATAAGGATAAATAAATTATAAATATAATATATATATTATATAAAAAACATGTTCTTTAAAATTCCTAACCATGAGGGGTGGTAAAGGAATAATGAAGAATCATTTTTTTTTCGTGAAGCGGTAGTTCTCTATACACATAAATGGTAGGTTTGTTACCCATTAGATGGATTTGTGTGTAAAGTTGGGTTAAAACCATAACATAAAATCATATTAGTAAATCAAGGATACTATTATTATTATATAATCTTATAATAAGAATATTTTTGGAGATGAATAATGTAAATAAAACAAAAGAGTTTGAGGAAGGATGTTACCTCTTCTTTGGGTAACTCCTTTTCGTTTACACCAAAGAAATTCCTTGGATGGATTTATACCTAAGGTGAGGATTATAGTATTAGGGTATAGATATTGGAATATTATAGTATCAAAATATGTGCGACCCAAAGGGTTTGAGAGGTGTGAGGAAGTGGTAGGGTTGAGTGATTTTATATGGTAGAGGAGTGGCATTCTTGTAAAATTTTCAAATAGGAATTAAAATGATGTTTTTACTTTGACAAGTGGCTCAAATAATGGTCCAAATTATATCAAAGGTATTTTAGGGTCTAAATATTGACATAGAATGTATTTTTTAAAAGTTTATAGGTCATTTTTTCACTTATGTTTATGGTTTAGTCCTTTGTTAAGCTAATTTTTCTCTTAATCATTGTAATTAATTTTAGTCACATTCACTAATATTTTTGGCCAAAAAAAGTTGAACTTATTATAAATTATAAATTATTATGACTCAAAATATGTAATCAATTTTTCATAATTCTAATCATATAAGTGGCGTAAATTAATTTAAAATTAATCCCATAGATGGGATGATAAATTAGGGTTTTAATGTAAAAAAGTTCAAAAGTATGAGATGTTTTTATATATAATATCAATGTAAAATTGATTATAAGGACCCGAATTTGATTAATTGTTGTAAATTTTATATAATTATACCTAAAAACAATTAAAAATATAATTTATCCTTATAAACATATTATATGAGAAAATAAATTTGAATTAAAATTCAATTTTTTCACTATTCATCAAAAAATGAAACCTCACAGAAAAATACATAAAATTCAATATAAGATAATTTTGATGTATATTTTTAAAAAATTAATTTTTTTTATAAAATTTATAAAATTTCCAAAAATAGGATTTAAAATAGGATCACCATTAAAAGGTGGTAAATGTGCCTTTATAAAAATATAGTATTTATATGTAATGCTAGGTTTTTTCTTATGTTATGCCTATAAAATCTATTTTGTGAAAATCAAAAATAATTTATTAAACATTTAAAATATATATTTAATTAATATTTTTTACATATTATAATTAATAAATTTGAAACACCTTTTTTATTATAGAAACATTCCTTTTATATTCAATTGGTCTATATATTCATTTCTAAATAATTGGTAACAAATGAAATAAACTATATATTTTATTAGGTTATTTAATCCTATTAATAACCATTAATTTAACTTCTAGGTTGTATCTTATTAAATAATAATATTTTCAATAATATATTATTTTTTTAAAACCCAGTCTTGCGTGTTATGCAAGCCATCAAGGAAAGTCAGTCTTGCAAGTAATGGAAAATGACATCAATGTTTTGTGTAGAAAAAGATAAAATTTATGTTGTGTGTGAAATAATATTGAATTGGTGTTTCACATAAACCAATATAGGAATAAATATTAAATTTATTCTAATAGGAAAATATTGTAAAGTCCTAGGCTCTCACATTTACCCACCTTAATTAAATCACGTACTCATAATTTAAACTTGTTCTCATTAGTTAAGGGATTGATATTTGAAAATATACTATTGCTGAAAAACCCAAATTATAAATTGGGTTAATAACACATATTCTTAATATTATACAAAGGTATGTACAATGTTCACATAACTAGGATCCGTAGTTGGAGAACATATGAGGGAAATAGAAATAAATATATAAAAGAAATATCTGACAATTAAGTTCTAATGGAGACTGTTAGAGAACATTTTTAGATGGATGTTTTTTACTATAAATCCTTAAACCATTATTATGAAAAGGCCATTGATATCATAGAAAATTATGATAATAGATGTAATTTTTGTTTCAAGACCATTTTTATATAGTTGAGGAATTATTTCACTCTATAAGAATATAAGTTAATATAAGTTTCAATTTTACACATAAAATATTATCCTTTTATTTTTTCCTAGAAATATTTATACTTAATTTTTTAGCACATGATGTATCATATAGTGAAGTAATATATTATCCTCTAAAACCTCATCCAAAGATCAACATAAACCATTTCATAGATGGTTAACATTTCCAAAAGATTATGATCCAACACTTTGGAAGGGAGGTCACTATATTTCCAAAGTGAAAATATCATTGGCCTTGAATCAACATGATGCATCTCTTTAATTATGACATAATGAACATGTGAACACCTTCATAATGTATTTTCTTGAAATATGGTAATAACTTGGATTACCATTATAATTTTTTGGGAACATGAATTCTTCCTTATTCCTCATATAAAACACATGTTATTAGATATATTCAATAAATCCAAGATTGTTATAAACACCATCAATGATAGTATAATACACTTTCTTCCATAAACCATTAATCAGTTACAAGGTAGTTGGTACTATCAAATTTACACTATCCAAATCAATCATCGATTTATTCCAAAAGCATTGTCTCAGTATCAGTAAAATATTAAGGGTTATCTTTCCCATAACCAAGTTTTTTGCAAAATGTTTAACTTTATACAAAATCGATTTTTTGGGTACCATTTAACATATGATCTCAAATCCTCAACAAAAAGTTACTTCAGTACAATCCTTATATATTCAATAATTCTTACAACAAGTACATAATTAATAAAATAAAAAAATGAAATAATTCTTGAATATAAATGTAATCACATTAATCGTTCCTCTTATTCAGTGGTAGTAGCGTAATATTGACCATGATCCATTAGCCTCTTTTGGGGTATATTCCTTTGAAACACGAGACATTGATTTTCATAGTGTCCCATATCCTTTTAGTGAAAGAATTGTACATTTGAATTTTTTTCTTTCCCTTTCAATCAAAAATTTGGTGGAATTTTTTTCCATAGTTATAACAAACTCCCATTCCATTAAATAAATTTTATGGGTGTTTCTTTCCATAATTATTAAATGTAGGAAAAATAATTCTTTCCCTTATTCCCTTTATATATCTTTGACCTTCCATCCTCTTATTTTAATTATTTACATTAAGGTTGTAAGACTTGGAGAATTTTTTACCCGTCTCCTAATCACAAGATACTATATCCTAATATGAAAATAATTGTTGAGAGACTATTACCCTTGGAAATATTTTCCTAAGGCCATAAAAGATATGACCCTTCTTACTCTTTGGATCTTGTACATTGTTTATGTTAACATTACTTATACTAGGCACAATTTCTAAATGAATATATACACTAAATTAGTTCAAATCATTATAAAACATAATTTATAGTCTCAAAAATAGTAAAATACATAACATAAATTGAAAATTTTATTCTTACCAAATATAATAATCATTAAAATTGTTTTGTTGGGGACATTTTTACTTTTAAATCCTTCCTAATTATTTGAAATGAATACATGAATTATCCTAAGAATATCACTCATGGGTGTTAAACTTGGTTTGCAGTAAGGACTATTGTCATGTACTAGGTTTCTCTGAGTGAGGCCCAAAACACATTTTCAGAGTTGTTATCCCTATGTATATCTGTTCCAAAACCACATCGAATTGTAGTATCCAGACATAAATGTATTTCTAGGAATACACACATAATATATACCTTAAAAAATTCTATGATGTTATTATATACTTATCCTCAAAGTATATATTAGGGTTATGTTCCCTAATATATGTTTTCTAAATCTATTTTCCATGGTTTTTGTTAAACTTCCACTCATACCAACTATAACACCCTGACCCCACAAGCCTAGAGCCGGTGCATTATTTCATTACATTCACCTGATTATATGGGAAAAAATACAAAATAAACAATCAGGTAAGTAGTTTTGGAAATAAAAATTACAAACATGATACCTATATTACATTGGAAAATAAAAAAAAATTATACATAATAAAATGAAATAAACTACATTCTTGAAATCTTTTTCAAATTTTTCTCATTAATAACCTGGGGAAAGGAAACAAAATATGGGTGAGAAAAAAATGCTCAATAATAGTAAGTAAAGAGGAAGAAATACTAAATTTAAGAGAATAAATAAACATATAAAGGTAAATAACTAATAATAGATTCCATTCAAATAACTAGATAAGGCATAATCAATATGGTAAGGTAATAAATTGAAAAAAAATTCATTTAATCAATAAACTGAGAATGAAATGCATCTATAGATTTTATCATATGAATATAATGGGTAATAAAAATAATACCTAAAATATATATGAATGAAATGATTAATTATTAGATTTAATCTCTGAGGAACATGAAAACCTATACCATTAATACCTTTCATGAGATGATTTAAAACTATATGTAGAAACCAAATTAATTTGGCCAAATTATTTGTCTCATGAGAAACTATTGATGCATCAAGGGGATATATTATGTTTGGGCCCCAACAATAACTTCATATCCAAATAATTACTAATATTGAGTAATGAATAAATAAAAAATATTCCTGATCAAATATCCATATTTGGTAAATAATATCGATTTATCAATAATTCCCCAGTTAATCAAATAACTGTCAATGTGAACAATGTATATAAAAATAATATATGGTTTAAGAAATAACAATATCCATTGTATGAAAATATGGATATTAAAGGAAATTTATAATAAAAAATTATTACAATATAGTTATTTTTTCAAGATAAAATTAACAATCACAAAAGTAAGTGAGATGTCAAAGATAACCATTAAGTATATTATTGAGAAAAATAATATTTAAACACTCTAAAGTGTCACATACCACGTTGATGTATTTGAATCATAATAAAAATGAATGAAAAATATTAAATTAAACTTATAATATCATTAGACTAAGTATATTCATGATATAAAATGGAAAATGGAAGTATATACACCATATAAAAGTGACTTAGTGCATAAAAACAAATAAGCCTCAATGGGATGTAAATTGAGACAAAATCCTTTTCTTTATCCTTCATTTTATTATGTGGTATTTAAACTCATTTATAATGGTTTAAACATATTACTAAATTATACTAGAACCATACTCATATTTATTAAATCATATATGATCTTCTTATAATATCTTATTATCCATTTGTAAATTATTTTCACTACTCCGGGTGTCAAATGCCTAGTTTCTTACGTATGTTTTGAATTTTTATTTGCTGTTCATATTATATAGATCATTATTTTATCATATATATAATGTAAAAAAGTTGTATATTTCATATATATTCAATATATATATATATATATTTTAATCCATAATATTTGGAGATGAGAAATGAAATGCATCGTTCATGAAAACGGTAGGCCGTACATACACATGAACGTAACTTTCATTTCATATCTGTATTAAAATAATGAAAATTAAAAGATATATATATATATGTATGTATATATATTATAATTCCAATATCATATATATTTCAATATGTTTCATAGGTTTAATAAAACCATCCTTTATATGTTCCATGTATAGTGTGAATGAATCATATCGCTTTGAGGGAGCAGTAGTCCACACTTCCACAAACGATGTTATTATATCCACCCAAAATGGAAATCATAAGGGTATGTGTTATAAAATAATTACAGAATCATAAATATATTATTAAAATCATATATATCATACAATAATAGCATTCCCATCATAATTACCATCTATTTTTTTAAAAAAGGCAAGCAAGAGAGTTGGCTTCACGGTAGACATGTGTGATTATAAAGCTCCTAGAGGCAAGAATGTCAAGCCATTTGATCCATTTTGAGGTAAGTTTCCAGGCAAGGTGAACCTGATTTTTTCTAACAGCTTGGAAAATAGTAGAGGAATCACTTTCGAACTAGAGATTGTTCCAATTTATTTGGTGAACCGTTTCCACTGCATTTATAAGAGCCATCATCTCAGCTTCAAGGGCAGTGACATGAACACAAGAGTCGTAAGAACCTTCAATAAAGTCACTATTTTGGTCTCGGAAAACAAAGACATAACCAGATAGTCTAGGATTACCCTTTGAGGCACCATCAAGATTTCATTTGTTCCAACCTGAAAAGGGAGGGATCCATAAAATTTTTATGGTGCCCATAAGTTTGGGAAAATTACCTAACAGATGAAGCTTTCTCAAGAATGAAAAATCTTTGATGGAATTGTGACATTTTCCAGTGTGAAACTGATTTGCATTTCGAGTCATTGCGAGAATGCTAGAAATGGAAACATTATGATTAAAAGTATACCTATCATGCCTATAATTGTTCCTTCCTCTCCAAAGAATATGGAATGTTTCAGCACAAGGAACAAGGAAGAGGATGTGGATCTTCTTGGAGAGTTGTTCTGCTGAAATAAAGTGCAGAAAATCTGCTATATTATCAACCTGCGGTATTGAGATGTTGAAGAGTTCAAAGATAAAAATCTAGATTGATGCAGCGGATTTACAATAGAGGAATAAATGATCCAGAGCATCCCTATGTTGGTGGCACAAGTCGCATCTTGAGCAAAGAGATATACCAACTTTTTGAAGATTGCTGTCCACTGGTAGTTTTTTCATTTGAATTCTTTAGAGAAGGGTAAACTGAGAGGGTTGAATCCATCTTCTGAAATTCTGGGCAGCCAGAGTTCGGTTTGGCAGTAGTTCTCCAAACATATGAATGATATTATTTATTACCCATTAGATAGATATGTGGTAATTTTATGTAGAAAATTTAAGATAAAAACATCTCCATATATTTAGGATATTGATTTTATTATATAATCTTTTAATAATGTAATTTTATGGAATGAGTAATGTTAATAAACAAAAGAGCTTGAGGATGGATGTTACCTCTTCTTTGGGTAACTACTTTTAGTTTGTACCCAAGGGATTCCTTTGATGGATTTATACCCAAGTTGAGACTTATAAAATTATATTAGGGATGTTTGCAGCTTATTTTATCAAATTTGGGTGAGAAAAAGGGCTTGAGATGCATTATGAAGTGGGAAGTGTGAGTTCATTCTTATTGTGGAGGAGTGGAATTCTTGTAATTTTTTGAAAAGGGGATTCCACCCACATTGTTACTTTGAAAATTGGATCAAATAATGAAAAATATTCCACAAAATTAGGATAGTGTCTATATATGGTCATACATTGTATTTTGAACAATTTTCTAGGTCATTTTGTCCCTTAAGTTTAAGGTTTAGACCCTTGTTAAGCTAACTTTTTCTTAATTATTATAATTAATTTTAATCACATTCGGTAATATTTTTGGTCAAAAACTAAGATGACCCTATAAGACATTATAAATTTTTATGATTTAAAATATAGAATCTATTTTTCCAAATTCCAATCACATAAGTGGCAGAAAATAATTTAAAAATAATCCTGTAGATGTGACGACAAATCGGGATTTTAAAGTTAAATTTTTTAAAAAGTTCGAGATGTTTTTATATATAATTTTAATGTGAAATTGATTGTAATGATATAATTTGGATTAATTGATTTAAAATTTATATAATTATACTTTAAGGACAATTAAAAATATAATCTAATCATATAATTAAATTATATATGAAAGCATTTTTGAATTAAAATTTGTTTTTTCGCTATTCATCAAAAAATCAAACCTCACATAAAAATACAAAAAATCACTATAAGTTAATTTTAATGTTTATATTCAAAAAATGATGTTTATTTTTACATATAAAATAAATAAATGGTCCAAAAATTGTATTTAATATAGTTTATCCATTTAAAAGTTGTAAAAGTGCCTTTATAAAAATATAGCTTTTATGTGGAATGTTGGGTTTTTTCTTATATTATTCATATAAAATCAATTGGATGAATGGTAAAAATATTTTATTGAATATATAACATATATATTTAAATAATATAATTAACTAATTATTATTAATTAATATATAATTCCTTTACGATTATAAAACTATTCCTTTTATATTCAATTTGTTTGTATATTCATTTCTAAATAATTGGTAACCAATAAATTCAACTTCATATTTTCTTAATTTTTTTAATCATGTTCATAAACATTAATTTAATGGTTAGGTTGTGTCTCATTAAATAAAAATATTTCTAATAATATATTATTGTTCAGTAAAACATGGTCTTGCATGTTACACAAGCTATCGATGGAAGTCAGTCTTGTGTGTAATGAAAACTAACCTCGACATTCCGTCTAGAGAAAGATAAACTTTATGATTCATGTAAAAAATCTCAACTTTTTTTCACATAAATAAATGTTGGAAAAATAATTAAATTTATTCTAAAAGGAAAATATAGTAATGTCTTGGGGTGTTTCATAAGTCATATTATGTGAATTAAAGATGTTCTTCCCACCATCATTCTTTGATATAATGTCCCACCTGATGGTTCACTTAGTTATAGAGGTTTAATTATGTGATCCTATCCATTATAGATGGATGTACCACTTTAAATGGCATATGATTACTTTGAAAGGATGTGGAAAGAATCAACTCATCTAGAAGGTTTTACTACATAATTATATATTGTTGAAGAAGCTATTGAATTATATACCGATTACCTATAAGATGTTGATAACATTGGTCTCCCAAAGTATAATCACAATAGACAACATAAGGGAGAAGGAATTTCTAGAAGAGATATTGTTACAATTAACAAAATAGATCAGGATAAAGAATGCCTTTATGTTTTATATTATAGTTAAAATGATGATCCATATGTTGAATCCCACAGAAAATTATTAGATATTTGAATCCATAAAGGGATAAAAGATGGATATCAAATACACATAATCAAAATTTTATAAGATGGTTCTGATATTATATTTATACAAAGTTATCTGAAAATCTGAATTTAATTTTTGAATAACTTCGATGGCTAACCCAAGGACTAATTGAAAATGTTATACCTTATAGTGTTTTTGTAATCAATGGTTATAAATTCTATACAAAACAACACGATGACTACAGTATAATGAAAAACATTAGAGTTATGTTTGTGGAAGAAGTGATCCACATATATGGTTCCAAGGATAGAAATACAATTTATGCTAATATGTTATATTTTTGTATAATTGAACAGATATAAAAGTTGTATTATATAACATTTCAATTCATGATTTTCCCATGGAAATGGGTTGAAAATATAAGTGCATTGACATTTTATTAAATGGGACTTTTGATGGTGAATTTATGTGTGGAAGGGAAAAATGACGAGCCATTCATAATAGCATCACAAGTAGTGCAAGTATTTTTTTGTCTCAAATCTAGAAAAAAAATAATTGGTCAATTATCCCATAGCAAAATGAAACAACTATAGGGTGAGATAAAAAATAAATCGAGGATAACTCTTTCATTGGGAAATCATGATCAGTTCAGGGTAGTCCCAATATATAAAAAGTCTTGTATGTTAAAGGGGACTACAATGAGAGGATTTTGATTATTTTTAGTGGATAAAAATCCCTTCAACCATTAAAAAAAGTGTTCAATGAGAATTTTGAATTTTTTTAATATACTATGATTTTTCACATAATATTATTTTTTCTATACATTATTAACAGAATATAAATTAAATGTTTGACTACTCATTAAGACAATTCCTTTTGAACATGATGATGTTACTAAACCTAGTGAATAATAGGAGGTTGATTATAAAATTTCATAATTATTATGGGATAAATAACATGTTGATGAAAAAAAACAAGAATGACGCAAAATAACAAAGTTGACTAATATTATCAAGGAATGATATAAGGGTATAAAATTTGAGGATGGATGGAATCAACATGGCCAACCTTTTGTGCAAAAAAATCAATGTTCATTAGTTATGTTGGGGTCACAATATTGATGAATGAGTCGATTTATATAGAGTCACGGTGCTATATCCAAACTATAACAAAGGAAAACCTTTGAGAATATATAAAGGTTATGTTATGAGAAAATCTATTTATTTTATGAAAAAAATTATGCAATGAAATTTTGATTTAATTTTCATTATTTCTTATAGAGTTCCTTTATTTTAGATGATTTCCATAATAAATATGTCTCAATGGCCATTGGAAAAGGCCATAGAGGCTTCTGAACTCTTCTCACTAAATTTCATTTAGGGATGTTGAGGGGAAAGTAAAGCCTCACACGCCTGTTACTTATGAAAAAAATATAAAACAAGAAACATGGAATGGTTCATCATCCTTCATTATGAGATATCATTTCAGGTTCATTTTAGTTGATAGTAAATTGTTTCACATTAGTTATTTTATCCAATTTTATTCCAAATTGTTAATTTATGAAATATAAAAGGAGTGTAGAAAATAAATAATGTTTATGAAAACCAATGTACTCATATCACAAAGCAATGATGGGGTACACCTCACTAGAGAAGAAATTATTACGTATAAAAATTTTCAATAAACGTTTTATATGATATGGAACATTATATATTCTTTTTTTATATGAATATTGACGAATCAAAATCACAATCCACTACAATCCCACGTCATGTGTTTTTGAAGGAGTCTCGGAAAAATAATGAGGGTAAACTAGTTCATGAAAAAAATCTATATTGGAAACATGTGTAAGCAAGACATAATAGTAATTTATTATTCTCTATAACATTATTAAAATATATATATATATATTTAGGTTCATAAGTTTTTATATGGTTTAGACACAAGATTTGAGAGTGACCATTCTTGATGAAAAACTACTTTTAGTAGCTTTAAAGCGGATGAAATAATATTGGTGTGTTAGAGGAGTATCTTTTGGAGTGTCTCCATGAACATATTTAAAGGATAACAACCCACAAGAAGATACATATTAGATGAATAAATTATTTTAAACATAAATAAATTCTTTGGAAGATATTATTATCCCTTATAGTCTGGAAGAACAATATATGAGAAAGGATCAAAGAGAATTAGTGGTGAAACAAACATCTACAAATGATCAACCAAATGACCCTACTAGTTTTAAAGCAGCTAAAACAATATTTTCACATTATAGGAGTAGGTTTTGGAGTGTCTCCTTGATTATATTTAAAGGATAAAAACCCAAAAGAAGATAAATATAAGATGATGAAATGATTTCAAACAAAAATATATGCTTTGGAAGATATTATTATCTGTTCTAGTTTGGAAGACCAATATATGAGAAAGGATCAAAATGAAACAGTGGTGAAACAAACATCTCTAAATGAAAAACCAAATGACCCTACTATATTTGAGGCTAGTCATTCCCCTTAACCATATAACTTACCCAATGCAATCTATTTTGTAATTAATCTTTCTCCTAAATGTGAATCAATAAATTTACAATAACTTTATATCACTAAAATTCTTATAGGGTAATATTGTATGTGATTCCTATTGATAAACACCCACACACAGCCTTGTTTTGAGGGGTACAATTTATATTAACTGAGGAGACAATCTCTATAATAATGAACTCCCAAAATATCACATGAGAGTGTGGATTGAAGGATATCAAGATCCAATGGCCTAGTTGCCTATTCCACATGATGATCCAGATATTAAAATGGTCAATAATGTTATTGTAAATTTCATATCATTGTCATATAATCTTATAAAGATACAAGAGGTATGTATTTAAGAATTTTTTTTCAAATGAAAAACCTGTAATATTTGATGAAAGAAGGTCTGAAGTGAGGTATGACATTAAATATGGATAAATAGATTGGAAAAAAGAAGGATGGATGAAGACAATCTAGTGAATCAAACAATAAATAAAAAGAACCTTACAAGAGTACCTTCTACCCATTAGTTCCACTAAAACATTTATTATCATTAAAACTTCATGAACAGACCAAATTTAAAGATAGAAATTTGACTTATATTCCATATAAAGAATAAATATTTGTAACTTTCATTATAGACACTGTTGTCCTTGAGAGTATAAATGAGGTTCTCAAGTTTGACTAACTAAGAGTCTTAGTTATGAATACATACTTAAGGAAAATTTTTATTATATGTCTATCCAAAAAAATGATCTATTATGTTCATTATAGTTAATAAATATTCATATTTTCTATTGGAATTTATATTAATACTACATAAAGGAAACACCCTTTGAATCATGATTTGGATTCATTAATATAACACCCTAGAATGATAAAGTGATAAATTAATAAATGGTATTACTCATGAAAACAAGGTACACATTTTTTTCAAGAGTACACTTGATTATAACATCATAGTTAAGTGTTTTTGGCTTGGTGTAGTGACCTGGATGGGTTACCTCTGGGAAGTTTCCCATGGTGTGTGCAAGTAAAGACAAAGAACACTGGAAAGATCATATGATGGCTTGTGGGAATTTCATTAGTTATATGACCCATTCGTGAACATGTTTTCCCCCCAAAAAGGATACCATGTGTTTACGGGACAATTGGTGGAAATTGGAGGGACAAAACCTAATGGCCATGTTATAATGGGGTGTTTTTGCTGCAATTGGTCCCTGGTTCTTACATTGGAATCAGAGGAGAAACCCTACATTAAGTGTCGTGGAACTCCCTAGGTTGTGATGTAGGGTCCAAAATGAGGATGTTGTGAACTGGGGGGGGGGGTGAATGTACCACACCGAAATTATAAAGGTATAAATGAATAAATGACATGAATCATAGAAATAAGGTAAAAATTTATTTTAATAATACTAACTAATTATATTTCCACAGTTAAGCGTGCTTATCCTAGATTTGAGATCAATATGTGAGGCCTTTTAGGAAGTTTTCTAGGGTGTGCGTGAGTGAGTAAAAAGAACACTAGAAAGAAAATGTGTTAGCCTATGGGGATAGTCATTACTTAGATAATCCCTTAAAGTGTGTGGATGGGACCAAGGGAGTAGACCATTTGTCTATGGGGAAACTGGTTATACATGGAAGGCCTAGACCAGATGATCATGTTATGGCATGGTGTCTTCTTAGGTTGAGATGTAGGGTCCATGACTAGGATATTGTTCTATAAAGGTGGGGGAGTGAATATAAAACACTATAATGATAATGATATAAATTAATAATTTATATGACTCATGTTAACAAGGTAAAACATTATTTTTAAAATCCTACCTGATTAGAACTCCGTATTTAAGCATTTGTGGCTTAGAGTAGTTATCGGGATGGGTAACCTTATGGGATGTTTCCCTCGATGTGTGTGAGTAAGGAAAAAAGACACCAGAAAAAACATATGTTTATCTATGGGGATATTCATTAGTCAGATGATCTGTTCAGGCATGTGGTTGGGCCCTAGGGAATGGACCATGTGTCTGCGTGGGGAACTGGTGGTATCTAGAGGGCTAAGACCTGATTACCATGTTACAGAGGGGTGTCGGTACTATTAGCAGGGATTGGTTGTTATAATTAAACCCTATATCATTTATATAATATAAACTAAATTGGATTTGAAATAAATTGATATGAAAAGAAGATATAAAAGAGGTGTTTGGTAAGAAAATAAAAGGCAATAGACTCTTTTTAATTCCTACTAGACAAGGATAAAACTATGCAATATAGTCATTTTTTTTATTTTTTTCATTAATTTTTTTAGGATGCACTGGATGCTGATAACAATCAATTGGGATAACAAAAATATTTATTTTTTTGATCCAATGTTAGATTTAGTGTCCTAGGACCAACTAATTGTACTTTTATAGTAGTTCCCTTCTGTGATGAGAACCTTTCAGTTCTATGAAAATACTCTTAGTATAGTTCTACAGTTTGATAGAATACTATGATGGGACACATAGTATTTATACCTTCATCTGTGCATTATAGTAAGTGGATGAGGCTTCTTATCATGACGTTCACACTTGGTAATATCCAATATGAGATATTATGAGAACAGACCCACCAATTGGAATTACACATGTTTTGGTGACATCAAATATTCCTATATATTAGAATTTTTAATGGTCCATAGACATTAAGATTATCAATAATGTATTCTATGACTCGTGAACTTAGATTTAATGACAAAAATCGTCTAGCCATATGATGGTGATAAGTAGGGTACATTGGGTTTGTCATGATTGAGATGTCATTAATGGATATGTCAAGGAAGGATTTATCCCTTTCATCTAAATAGAAGTTTATATCTAGGCCCTTTGATTTTAATATAATCACTACATTAAATTACATGGTCATGGTGTAACGATGTATTTAGTTAAGATAGTCAATGAATGGTGTATCAAGTAAATAAGTTGATGAAACCATCGTGCAACCTTTCATAATGAGATATTGTGTAAAATGGATGATATTACATAATGATCATTCATATGTGGTTTTTGATGTTGTGACATTAAGTTCATTCTCTTAGGTGCCTTGACTCGTTTCTAGATAGTAAACTTGGACTTTAGGTATTCCCCCCTAATTCCAACAGCATATAATCATAGATATTCACACATTAAGGGTTTTTGTTGATCTTGATTAAATTCAATTTGAGTTTAATTAATGGAATAAATATTATTCTCAAGTATGGGGAATAATTTTATTCAAGTTATATTGATCGCAAATATTAAATAAATATTTATTCATCGTCCTGTCAATAAAAATATATATATTTATTTTACTAAATATTTAATAAATATATATTCACTAGTAAGTGATTGAAATATTTATTTATGAATAAAATTTTATTCGGGTGTTTAATAATTTAAAGAAGAGTTCGGATTGATCAAGATAGTGTTTGGTGAAAAATATTAATTTGCAAGATGGTTAAATAATATTTTTTATTGTGAAATTTTACACAAACCACAAAATAATAATAATAAAAATAATAATAATAGTATTATTATTATATGGAATGGGGTTTATTAAAGGTAATAAATGTTATTTAATGGCTAGTATGAAATTAAATAATATTTTAACCTAAATCATAACTCTATAAATACATAGATATGTCTATTGATTAGAGAATACAAAAATTGAGAATAGTGAACTGTTGTGAACAAAGAATTCTCTCTCAATTCCTCAATCTCTCTCTATCAAGAAAAATAATTGAAAGAGATATATATTCATGGAGAAAGAATGAGTGATCAAGAACAAACAACTCAAGACATTCAACTCACTGCACTATAACCTGGAGATCGAGTGGTGCTTCTCAAAGATCATAGGAGTGTGTATGAATCACCACTATAGGGATTCTATCCTTGGATCCTCACATTGAAACAAAGGAAATCAAAAAGGGTCATTTCAGATGGTCAATATTCACCAACGAGGAAATTTCCTAAGACCGTGTATTTATTTCATCACATATTAAATAAATTAATTATAAATTTGATGTGAAATATCATCACACATGGTTTAGGACAATGATTATTAAATGAAATTTTAATATATCGCCCACCCTAGCATGCTTCTGTTGGGTCTGGAACCAATAAGAGGCAGTAAAGGGATCACATTTTAATTTATAATTTTTTATCTGATTGTTGATCTATGTGAAATTGTGGTCGTATTTTCATTTCATATTATATATTCTTTAATATGATTTGAATTAACATGTTATCAACATATTAATCATGTTTATTTAGTGTTTCATTTTATTAAAGGTATAATAAAAAATGAAAAACAAGCAGAGATGCCATCAAGAAGTTTGAAATCATTGGCCTATAAAATAAGCTTACATGGAATGTATCCAGAGAACATGTCATATACGCATGTGAATTTTAAGTGGATATGATGAGAAGTTAAGTACACGTGGTGAATTTATTTCACACCACGTGTTGACCATTCCATCATAGAACACGACAAGTGGATACATGGTGTTTTGTTAGCCTGTACATGCCTTGTAGTCTGGCTAGGATAACATGTGAAATCCCTAGGTGTGTGACATAGATACACGACAACTGTGGTACATGGCGTGTAGGTGGGATCTACACATTGTGTAGCATCACATTAAATAAAAGAATTAAAATTTATAATAAATTGAGAATTTAATCTTTGAAACCTTATTTTAATTATTGACACACTGACGTGTGTTTGACAAGTTAATAATAGTTTTAAGGATGTTTAAATTCTCAAATAATTTATGGTGATAAATATATCGTTATTGTTTATTCCATTAATTTTAAATGAATGAAATAATTTATGGTTATATCCAATTAAGTTTGGATTATCATTAAGATAAAATGGAATTAATTATTTAATTAATTAATATAAGTTCTTTTATCTTACTAATAATGAAAGAATAAAGAAATGAATGATAGCCAATTACTTTGGCATATTTGTTTCATGTATGACCATTCGTGAGATTGACCAATACCTTTGAATGATTTGGATTTTTTAATTTAATTATTTCATGGGTTTGCAATTATTTATTATTTAATTAAATAAGATGGTTGACAAGTCATCCCTACCTTAAATATTATGCAGGACTTACATATCAAAGGATATTTTTTTATCCCATTTTAACCAATCCTTTGGTTCCCCTCACCTGAATGCAAGTCATAAATTTATATAATTAATGTATTATCTCAAGGATCATGGAGGTAATTCAATATGGAACCACAATGATTTTATCTCAGGTGATACATAGGTGTAAAGGTGGAATGCTATACTCAAAATAATTCAAACCATGAGTTTTAAATCGTGGTCCCAAATAAAGGTGGAATGCTATAAATCAAGCCAAGAACATCGAATGGATTTATTTACCCTAAGTCATAGGTTGACTTAATGTCCACTCAATAAATTAACCATTACGTAAATCTCATGAATGGTCCATTTAATTAATTGTTTATTTCTTCCTATGTAATTATTTATTTTATGGATGTAAGGCCGCAGTCACATAAATAAATGAATTAATGTGCAGAGATAGGATTTAAATAAATCTATTATGTCTAAATGTTTTATCCATCATGGTTAATTAATTAATTAACATCTAATTCGTATTAAAAATACATGTAAAGGATAAAATTATATAAAAAGTATGCATAATAAATTAAATAAATGAATTATTCATAATTGTTTTATCCAACATGGTTAATTAATTAAGTAACATCCACATAATATTACCAAGACATGTAAAGTATATAACAAGAAAAAATATATGAATAATTAATATAAATCCCTTAAGAAAATATTAAGTTATACTAAGCCTTTTGTTACTTGATTAAGAACAAAATTAAATACATTTAAGTGTTTGACCCACCCCTATTTGGAAACTTACATTTATGAGGGGAGTTATTATGTAGTTTTTTGGGTTAACATAACCATGTTACCTAAAAATCAGTAACCCTTTCTATAATTGGTGTAATTTTGTGAAATGTGCTATGGATATCCAAGTTAGGATTTTAGGATTGAGGAATTCACTCAACAGGCTGTGGAGTTGAATTCCCACAATTAGAAAAAACTTTCTTACATAAATACCTTAAAGTAGCCTGACTATCCATTTTTTGGGTGATAAAAAGGGGAATATGGATCCTTTACACTATAATTTAAAAGAAACTAGACATCCCAAGTTCATTGGTGGGGATTATTGGTACTTGATAAAATCGTGGGAGATTTGATAAAATCAATTATTGTGTTATTTATCACATAATATTTAATAAATTGAAGTACTAAAAATATTATATTTTTAGTTGTAGAATAAAATATAAATCTTTTCATCCACATTATCCCTACGATCAATATTAGAGAAATACAACCTCCTAATAGGTAGTAAATTCAGGAACGGTAAAAACACCTTCATGTTATACTACGCCATGAATAGAAATCTGACATGCTGGAATACTTAATGCCTAATCCTCCTGCTAAGGTAGTGAATTATGAAGAGTTCCTTTTATATGAAAATTTTTTTGTGATGTGATCAATATTCAATTTTAGATGCTTTAATCAATTTCTAGTGGACTCATTAAGTCTCTTGAAAACATGGATGTAGATAGAATGCTTAAGGACCTATGTGGTATTTACCAGGACGGATCTTGATAGGAATAGTTTAGGATTTCCTAGGCACTTTTTCATAGCAATCTTTTAGAGGGTTCCCCTATTGGGCCTCACGTATTTAATATCATTGGCTATATTGAGAACCTTGAGATTCTATGGTTTAAACTCCCCAATAAACTAGGAACTGATCTCATTCTGGCATCACTCCTTATGAGCTTCTCCAAATTTGCAGTAAATTTTAATTTGAACAACATTTATAAGTATATACCAGATATTATCACTATTCTTAGCCCAGTATATGAGGATAGAAAGCACAAAAAACCTTCCATCCTTATGGTCAAAAAATATAAAGGGAATGAAAAGATATTTAAGCCCAAAGATTCTTCACACCCTTCTAAGAAGAGGATAATTAGGGGGAAAGTAAGGGAATAAGATACTGTCTATTTCACCTGTGGCAAGAAGGGCCACTGGAAGAAAAATTTCACATTGCCAAAGAAGAAAGGGGAATATTCCGGGGTATTTGTTATCTAGTGAAATTTATCCGTTTCTACAATATTAGTTTTGAGATAACACATTTGGTGCTCATATATGTATTAAAATATAGGAACCAGGTAGATTAAGAAATATTTTCCACATAGAGGTAGATATACTAATATCCAACATAGCTAAACTAATTGTTGTTGCTATTGGGGACTATAACCTCACATTGCCAAACAAAAATTATATTGTTTTTAAAAGGTTGTTATTGTGTTCCATCGGTGACCAAAAACATTATATCTATATATAGACTTTATATGGATAGATTTTTTTTTCAAAATTTGAAATTAATGTTTCTTATTTTAGAAATATAGAATTTTTATGGTAAGTCACATTTAAGTAATGATCTTTATGTTTTTCATTATATGAACCAATTAATGTAAATAGATACTGAAGTTAACTCACATGACTCATACCACACCCCACTTTGGCATCATCAACTAAGAAGATAGATTTTTATATTATCTTGAACTAAATCCACTTAGTGTATGTAATTCATGATTACAAGGAAAAATGAATAATGACCCATTTAGTGGGAAAGGTGAAAGGTATAAAGAGCTTCTTGAATTAGTTCATACCAATGTCTGTTGACCATTTCCTATTGAATAAATGGGTGGGTACTCATACTTAATAACTTTTACTAATGATTGAAGTTGATATGGATATGTCTACTTGATGAGGTATAAGTCGAATTATTTTGATAAATTCATGGAATACAAGAATGAAGGTCAGAACCATATTGGTAAAAAGATTAAGAAACTATGCTTATAAAATGGTAGGGAATATCTTAGTCAAGACTTCATTAATTACTTATAGGATTTTGGGATCTTATCATAACTCACTCCTCTTTATAAACTTCAGTGTAATGGTGCAAGATAAATGAGGAACCACACCTTGTTGGACATGGTGAGATAAATGATGAGTCATGAGAGTCTTCCATTATCCTTTTTCGGAAATATGTTACAAACAACATCACACAAACTAAACCAAGTACCAATTAAATCGATAAATGGTATTCAATATTAACTTTGGAGTGGAATAAAAACTATGTTATATAATGTACATGTGTGGGGAAGATAAGTGTTTGTTATGAACTCTTCATGTAACAAACTTTCACCCCAAAGAAAAAAGTGTACCTCTCTGAGTTGAATTTCAAAAAACTGACATACATGGTTACGTTGAATAAGATATTTAGAGTATAAAAAGGAAAACTTAATTTTTGGTTAATACTAACATACCCTTATGAATAGTAATACAAATAGTACTATGACTCTTATGAATAGTAAATCATATTATTACTTTATTGTCTTATGTTTATAAGATAATGAGATATTGATTAATTTTCAAGGTGATATAAAACGAATTATAGTTTTAAAATTATTATCTTTCTGAATAAATTATTATTTTTTTTATAAATTAAATTAATAATATTTATAAAATTACTTTCAAAAAATAGAGTTCATTTTTGAATTCTACACATTGAAAAATTGTTAGGGTGAATTTTTAGGATTTTTTTTAAATAATCGAATTTTTTATGAATAGTAAAATACGGTAATTTACCGTATATATACATTATTAGTTAAATTAATTTTTCCTAGAATCATGGATGATGTAATCAAACTTGGTTGTAACTCACATGCACTAATTAATATTATGGGTTACACTAATCAACACTATTGGTTGTCTTGAGGGAAATAATAAAATAATGAAAAAGATATTAAAAAATCACCCCTCTCTTCCACTATAACCCCCCCTCAATCCCTTTTCTATTAACTGATCTCAAGAATTGTGCCTTCTCTAAATTCTACTAATATATCCTCCCAAGATACTCCTCCATTTCCATCAACCCTTGGTCTCATAAAAGGACCAAAACATCTCCCCTAAAGAGGCTCTCATGGAAGATAACTTCAAGAGTTAAATTCCTCCCTTCATTTATTTTATTTCAAGTTACTTTCTTTTATTTTTCTTTCCTCGCCTCATTTCATCGAAATGTTGTGATGAATCTAGTACCTTACATGTACTGATATGTTATTATGATAAAGGAATAATTCTTCATCATCTCTCCTTTCCCCTTCTTTTATACTAGAAATGAAAACACCATCCGAGATGTGTTAATTTATCACATTCAAGGACGACGAGTTTTCAATTTCTATTACCATATTCAATTTTGGTCATGAACCCATTTTATTAGTTGAAACAGACTATAATATATGACTTATAACTTATTTAAGGTTCTATAACCATTTTTTACACATGATATTAATTTATAAATCAAAATGAGTTCGTTGTGATCAAGAACCGCCAATTAACACAAATAATTGTCATTAAAATTTTATATAATGATTCATATCCACTCCCAATAACAAATATAATTTAATAAAAATTTAATATTATTTTTGTTAAATAATATCCTAGAAATTCTATTCTATACAACAATTCTCATTCTAAATGTTTATCCGAACATAAATATATGTAAACCGATCTTGAAAACCAAAGAAGAAAACACTCTCAAACAATTAAATTGAATCTATTAACCCATAAAAAGGCCATGAATAAACTTAAATAAGGTAATAACAAATAAATTAAATTTATAGGAGTTTATTTAATCATTAATTTATGAGCCTAAATTTGATTATCTAGGTCATTAAGATCACGTGAGGAACACCTCTGGACTTATGGTGAGGGTTTTCTACCCGAACCTCCATTTTCATTTGGGTTACTCTTATTTTTTAATTAACTCAATTAAATTATTATTTATTCTTATTTACTCCTAATATATTCTGTGATAAATTTATATATATTTGAACCAACCATAATCCTACTTTCATTTATGGGGTGTTATATGTTTTAAAAGGATCTTTCAAAAATTCTTCCTAAAATACAAGACAAATTCAATGGAATTTCTCAAATTGTTACCTATTTTCAAGGGCACTATATACTATATTTTTATTGACCATTATATTTTAAAAACAATTATTTTATTATTAAAATTATATCTTACATAACTTCTGGTTTTATAGAAATACTTTTCCAAAAGAACTTTTCATTTAAGAGTGAAAGAGTATTTATCTCAAGAATTACTTCATGATTTTAAAAGAGTATCATCACATGTTTCAAAAATCATGTTGATTATAATATATTATTAGGATTAATATTTTATGATCTAATATAACATATTTAATTTAATGGTTCATTATTATTTTGATTGTGGATGTACTATCTTCAAACCATTCACCAATTTACTCTGAATGGTTAGTATTTATGCTTAATATTTAGGGAACATTCTTAACATTTCATATGTTAGTTTCAATATGAATGTATATATTGGTTATGTTTATCCCAATTTAAATTATGAATTCATTGGAATTAGTAAGTGATGGGTGGTTCCCTTTATATCCCCTCGATGCATCGGTAGGTCTCATGAGACAAACTACGGTCTTGGCACAAAGCCTTGGAAAAATGATTATTTGTGATCTTGTCATGAGGACTTGAAGGTATGGTTATGATGTACAACATTATGAATTTCATAATTATGAAACTAATAATTGAAAGTTAATCAGTTTTTTTGACTATTATAATACCCATGATTATGATTTAATATGGTATTTCTATTCTGCTCTTATTCCTACCATAATGTGTTCAAGTTCATTTTTAAAGGCATGTGTTTTTTAGATATTATCCATGCCTAATGTTTATGTTTATGATGTATTACACTATATTGTTTACCATTATTGAGCATTTGAGCTCACCTATTTCTTATGTTTCATTTTCCCAAGAAAATATTGCATAAATAACTGAGGAGTTATGGATGTTGTCAAAGGATTTTCTAAATTGTTTTCCATTTCAAGTTGTAATGTTGACTTATTATGTATATTTTTTCCAAATCTAATAAAGTACTCGGTCCTTTAGGATGAATATTGCTTATTTATATTCCAATTTAATAAAATAATTCACTGGCTCCATGAAACTGGGGTTAGGTCCTTATAGTTGGTATCAAAGGAAGTTTAGTAGAAAACTTGAAAACTAAATTTAGAAAATGTAGATTAGGGAACAAAACCGTAAGATAGTGTTTGAGGATAAACATACAAGAAAATCCTATAATTTTGGGTAAGTAACAAATTATGTGGATATTTCTATAAAATATTTCCCTATCTATATACTAAAAGTGGACGTGGTTCTGTAAAAGATTTACCTAGGAGTAAAAACTCAGACAAGGAGTTTTAGGATTGAACCGGTGTATCCTAGGGGATATTATTAGGATCATTCACATTTTCTTTACAAGAAATTATGAAGGATGAAAATGTAAATTTTTCCTCAAAGAACCCATGTTTATGATTATGAGATTATTTACGTGTAGAATTACAATTTATGCTAATTATTTTTCAAAGTTGAGATTATAAATTATGATTTATAACCTAATATAGTGTATTCCATTGTTAAGAAATGGAACCTAGTGGAAGGAATGGAAACCACATGAACGCGCGTGTCCCATTTAGGGATTTGCCTCCAATGCAAGATAATGATTTTGGATCTGGTGCTATGACTAGTGTTGAGCAACTTATAAATATACTGGGACAACTGACTTAGGTTATGAATAATAACCTTTCCTCTATATAACATCTAGATCCACAATGTGGGGGATCTATTTTATACTAATTTATGTGAAAACAACCCCCATCATTTAATTGGAATAAAAACCCATTTGTAGAGGGGAAGTGGATAAGTTCATTAGGGAAGATATTTCTATCTTTGGGATGTAATGAAAGAGAATAGGTTTTCATAGTAGTTTATCAACTATTGGGATATGTGGATCAGTGGTGGCCTTTAATACAAAACACAAAGGAGGAATAATAAATAGAAGAAATGAAATGGATAAATTTTAAAGAAATTTTCTTAGAAAAATACTTCCCTCATGAGAAGTGGGAATATAAGGAAATAATGTTTATGAATCTGAGGAAAAAAGAGGATGAGAATGTTGCAAAGTATGAAGCTAACTTCAAAAGGTTAACAAGACATGCTGCATACTACATGAATAATACAAGGAGAAAGATTGATCAATTCTTTGATGGTTTAAAACCATTCCTCTGAAGGGATCTAGTCTCCCAAAGTTTCTCATCATATGAAGATATAGTCTTAAGTTCTATCAATATGGAAAATGAATTATCTATGTATTATTAGTTTAAGGGAAATCAAGAGAAGAAGACGAAAACTAAAAACTATGTAAAATGAAATAAGGAAATGAAAAAGAAGGGAAGAGTTGACCTTCCACCCTATGATAATTGTGGGAATAGACACCCTGGTACTTGCCTGAAGGGTATGGGTGTTTGTTCCAAGTGTGAAGAAAAGAGCCACATATCCCATGATTTTAAGGGGAATAAAGAAGCTGATAATGTTCAATGCTACAACTATAGGGAGATGGGACATTATGGAAATGATTTTCCTAGGCTTCAAGAAAACTTTCCCCAAAGAAGGCCAAGGGAGAAAGGACAAGCTTATACAGTCACCACTACAGAGGTTGAAGTTCATAACAATGTAGTGGTAGGTACTTTATTCATTTCCTCAAACTTCGCCAATGCGTTTTTTATTATAAATCCTCAAATTCTTTAATATTTTACCATTTTCCAATAAAATTAGATATTTTCAATTTGATTTAATAAGGGAGTTGTCAGTCAAAACTCCTAAGGGAAGAATCAATGCAAAAACGTTGTGTCAGTCAGTCCTCATTATAACATAAAAACATTATTTATCTACTAATTTTATTATCATACCCATGATTTAATTAGTTATAATCCTCTATATTAATTGGGTTTCGAACCATGATGTGAAAATTTATTTCAAGAAGAAGGAGGTTATAATTTTTTAGGACAATGTGGAATCCCTTATCTTAAGGGAAAAATCGTCACCATATGATTCTCATCAATATCCACCCCTAATTGGTCTATTGAATTCAATTATTATAGAGGAAGGGAATAAAATAACTATGGTTTATGAAAAGAATGTTCAAATAGAGAATGTACCTATTGTGAAAGAATATGTTGATTTTTTTTCTAGAGGATTAACCTGAACATCCTCAGGATCGGGAAATTGAGTTTTCCATTAACTTAATTACTGATTCAAGGCCCATATCAAAGACCCCTTATAGAATGGAAATTTTGGAATTGGTAAAATTGAAGAAACAACTAGAGTAATTGAGTGACAAAGGATTTATTCACTCTAGTGTCTCTCTATGGAGAGACCTTTTCCTTTTTGTTAAGAAGAGAGATGTTTCTATGAGGTTGTGAATTGACTAAAGGGAGATTGACGATATAACAATAAAGAACAAGTATCTCCTACCTCACACTGATGATTTATTTGATCAACTTCATAGATCCCCATATTTTTTGAAGATTGACCTCCGATCTAGAAATCATTAGTTGCGAGTAAGGAAGTAAGACATTCCAAAGATAGCATTTCGAACCAGGTATGGGAATTATGAGTTTATAGTAATGAATTTTGGACTGAATAATGCACCCTCTATCTTCATAGATCTAATTAATAGGATTTTCAAGGAATATCTTGATTACTTTGTGTTGGTATTTATCGATGATATCTTGGTATACTCCAAAATCTATAAATATCATGAAAATCACATGTGCACTAAGAAATGAATTATATGGGAAGTTTAAGTGTGAATTTTGTCTTCAATTAGTTTACTTTCTTGGCCACATTGTCTATAAGGATGGAATATATATTGATCCTAAAAATACAAAGGCTATTAAATAATGGCCTAATCCAATAAACATTACTAAGGTATGACATTTTATTGGTTTACTAGGTTATTATCAGCATTTCATTCAGAACATTGCCAATTTATCCAACCCAATGACCATGATTACGTGCAAAGGGGTTAAGTTCATATGGAAAAAATAATGTGATGACTGTTTCAAAGAATTGAAGAGGAGATAAGTGAATTCTTTGATCTTAATGTTACCATCGTGGAATGATGGGTTTGTGATATATAATGATGCATCAAAGAGAGGTCTTGGTTTTTTACTTATTCATTATTATAGAGTTATTAACTATGCCTCAAGGTAGTTAAAAATTCATGAAAAAAGATATCATACTCTTGATCTTGAGTTAGCTGCTATGATCTTTGCTCTAAAAATATGGAGACACTATCTCTATGGTGAAGGATATGAGATATATACGGACCACAAGAGTCTGAAGTATATATTCTTACAGAAATAACTCAACATGAGGTAAATGATATGGGTTGAACTACTCAAGTATTATGATTGTTCCATACACTACCACCTAGGAAAGGAAAATAAGGTAGTTGATCCTTTGAATAGGAAGGATCATGGAGTTTTAAACAAAATAATGATTAAAAGGGATCCTGTATTCGTGGATCTAATAAGGATAGACATGGGAATTATCAAAGATGGTTAAAATTCGTTACTTTTTTAATTGGTTTCCCAAACATCTTTATTAGAAAGGACTAAAATCTCTCAACCTGATGATGAGAACCTTCAAAAGAAAATTAATGCTATAAAAGATGGGAAGTTGGATAACTTTGTTTGTGAAGATGGAATTCAGAAATTTGGAAAGAGGCTACATGTTCCCTCTCTAATCAAGCTGAAAAGGATGTTATTGGATGATTACAATATCTCAAATTTCTCTATACACATTGGTAGAAGAAAAATGTATAGATATTTGAAGGAACATTTCTTGTGGGAAAACATGAAGCTAGAAATTGTTGATTATATATCAAGATGTTTAGTTTTTTAACTAGTGAAGGTCGAACAAAAACATCGTAGTGGATTAATGCAACCTATACCTATTACTACATGGGAATGGGATGAAATAACCATGGATTTTGTCACTGTATTACCCAAAACTTCAAGAAAGAATGATACAATATGGGTAATTGTGAATCAACTTATGAAATCTGCACATTTCCTCGCTATAAGGGAGGTTTTTTCACTGGAGTGCCTTGCACGACTATATATCAATAAAGTTGTGATTCTTCATGGAGAACCTGTCTCAATTTTTTATGATCGTGATCCGTGATTTACATCAAAATTCTATAAAATTATTCGGAAATTTATAGATACTGAGCTTTGATTGAGTACTGTTTATCACCCTCAAACTGACGGACAATCAAAAAGGATGATCCAAAATTTAAAAGACATGTTGAGATCATGATCACATGATTTTCAAGGTATATGGGATCTGTATTTACCTTTGTAAGAGTTTTCCTATAATAATAGTTTCAATTCAAGCATTTAAATGGCACAATATGAAGCATTTTTTGGAAAGAGATGTTGTACACCAACATGTTGGGATGAAGTCGGTGAAAAGAAGATTGTGGGTCCATAGCTTGTAGAGGAAACGATGATGAAGGTTTAAACCACTGAAGACCATATCAAATCAGCTCAAAGAAGAAAAAAAGGCTATGTTTATAATCGGAGGACGGATTTGGAATTTCTAGTGGGAGATCATGTTTTCATAAAAGTATATCCATAGAAAGATGTTATATGATTTGAGATGAAAGGAAAACTGAGCCCTAGGTATATAGGACCTTTTGAAATTTGAGAGAGAATTGGAGATATTTCATATTGTTTGGCTATGATACCTAGCCTGTCTAAAGTACACAATGTGTTCCATGTCTCATTGATGAGAAAGTACATGCCAGGCCAACCACATGTCCTTGCTTATGAAGGTATGGAATTGGAACCTGACTTATCTTACTATGAATAGACTGTCCAGATTCTAGACACTAAAGAACAGGTGTTAAGGAATCATAAACTCTACTGGTAAAGATACTTTAGAAAAATCATAAAATCGAAGAGGAAACATGGGATCCTGAGGATATTTCAATGAAGAACAACCCAAATCTTTTTGTGAGGTAACATTTTGGTAATTTTGAGGATGAAATTTTTGTGAGGGGAGAATATAACACCCCAAATATTTACAAATAAATGCATGAAACACTGAGTCTCTAAAAAACACCGCTTTGTTATAAACTATCCAGATACCATAATTTTTCCACTTATGTGATTTGAATTTCAAAAAACTGACATACACATTTGTGTTCAGTAAGATATTTAGAATCTAATAAGAGAAACTTAATTTTTGGTGAATAGTAATATACCCTTATGAATAATAATATGAATAGTAATATGAATAGTATTATGAATAGTAATATGACCCTTATGGATATTAAATCATATTATTATTTTATTATCTAAAGGTTATAATATAATTTGATCTTGATAAAAATTTTAAGGTGATATAAAATAAATTATAGTTTTAAAATTGTTATATTTTTGAAAAAATTATGATTTTATTAAAAAATTTAATTAATAATTTTTATAAAATAATTTTTTAAAAATAGAGTTCATTTTTGAATTCTACATGTCGAAGAATGGTTCGGGTGAATTTTCAATATTTTTATGAAATACTTGAATTTTTGATGTATAGTAAAATACAGTAATTTACCGTATATATACATTATCGGTTAAATTTACTATTACTAGAATCATGGATGTTGTAATAAGACTTGGTTATAACTTATTTTTACTTAATACTATTATGTTTCACATGAATCAATACTATTAGTTGTCTTGAAGGAAATAATAAAATAATGAATAAGATATTCAAAAATCACCCCTCTCCTACACTATAAAACCCCCCCTCACTCCCTCTTCTATTCAATTATATCAAGCCTTGTTACTTGCCTAAATTCTACTAAAATTTCCTCCCAAGATCCTCCCACATGTCAGTCATCCCTTGGACTCATAAAAAGGAAAAAACCTCTCCCCTTAAGAGGCACTCATGGAAGATAACTTCAAGAGGTAAATTTCTCTTTTCATTTCTTTTATTTAAAGTTCCTTTCTTTTCTTTTTTATTTCCTTGCCTCATTTATTCAAACTCTTGTGATGAATCTAATACGATAAATGAAATATACTGTTTTTAATGATAAAGGAATAATTCTTCATCATCTCTCATTTCCCCTTCTTTTATAGTAGAAATTAAAACACCATCTAAGATGTGTTAATTTATCACATTCAAGGATGACCAGATTTTAATTTCTATTAGCATATTCAATTCTGGTAATGAAACCATTTTGATTATTTAACCAGAATATAATATATGTATTATAACACATTTAAGGTTATGTAATTTTTTTACCTATTATAATAATTTATAAATCAAAATGAGTTCGTTGTGATCAAGAACTGCCAATTAACTCAAATAATTGTCATTAAAGGTTTATATAATGTTTCATCTTCACTCCAAATAAAAAAATTATTTTTATAACCACGTAATATTATATTTATTCAATAATAACATATAATTTCTATTCTGGACAACCATTATCATTCTACATGTTTATCTGTAAATGAATATAAGTAAATCGATCATGAAAACTGTGGAAGAAAACACACCCAAATAATGAAATTGAATCTCTTAACCAATTAGAAGGCCATGAATGAACCTAAATAAGGTTGTAATAAATCAATTAAATGTTGAGTAGATTTTTTAGTCATTAATTTATGAGCCTAAATTTTATTATTCAGGTCATTAAGATCAAGTGAGGAATACCTTCGGACTTAAGGAAAGGGTTTTCTATCCAAACCTCAATTTTCAATTAGGTTACTCTTTTTGTCTACTTATCTCAATTAAATTGTTATGTATTCATATTTAATACTAATATATTATGTGATAATGTTATATATATGTGAACCCAATAGTATTTTACTTTCATTTATGGGTAGTTATATGTTTTAAAAGGATCTTTCAAAAATTCTTCCAGAAATACAAGACAAATTCAAAAGAATTTCTCAAATTCTTACCTATTTTCATGATCACTCTTTAATTTGTTTTTAATGATCACTATATTTCTAAATAAATTATTATGAAAATTCTATCTTACTTAACTTTTGGTTTTATACAAATACCTTTCCAAAATAACTCTTCTTTTCAGAGTAAAAGAGTATTTATCTCAAGAATTACTCGATGATTTTAAAAGAGTATCATTAGCTATTGCAACATTATTTTTTAATGTTATGTATTCTTGGTATTAATAATTTATGATATAATATACCACATTTAACTTAATGCTTCATGATTAGTTTTACTATGGATGTGCTATCTTAAAACCATTCACCAATTTACTCTAAATGGTTAGTGTTTATGCTTAATGTTCAGGGAACTTTATTGACATTTCATATGTTAGATTTTATATGAATGTATATTTTGTTTATGTTTGTCCCCATTCATATGAGGAATGCATTGGAATTAGTAAGTGATGGGTGGGGCATGCTATATCCCCTCAATGCATCGGTAGGTCTCATGAGACAAACTATAGTCCTAGATGGTCTTGGCATGAGGCCTTGATGGTATAGTTATTATGTCCTAAATTATGCATTCCATCATTATGAAACTAGTAATTGAAAGTTCATAAGGTTATTTGACTAGTAGAATACCCATGATTATGCTTTATTATGACATTTTTATCCAGTTTTTATTCCTGCAATAATGTGTTCAAGTTCATTTTTAAAGGTATATGTTTCTTTTGTTATTCACCATGCATAATGTTTATGTTTATGATATCTTACTCTATATTTATTACCCTTACTGAGAATTTGAACTCACCCCTTTCTTATGTTCCATTTTCCTTGGACATGAAGAGGTATATTATAAATGACATGAAGAAATAACCTAGGAGTTATGGTTGTTATCAAAGGAGTTTCAAAATTGTTTTCCATTTCAATTTGTAATGTTGAGTGGTGTTTTAATCTTGTTTTCAAAGATACTAAACTACTCGGTCCTTTGGGATGCACATTCCATGTTAATATGCCAATGCAGTAAAAAAGGCACTGGATCCAGGAAACTGGGGTCGGGTCCTTATAGATATTACCTATACTACCCATAAGAAAAAGGTTATATTGGAAAGAAACACCATGTTCCTTGAGAGGTATCACATCTCTAAAATATATAGTGGGAGTGACATAGACATCAATGAAATATAGGATCAAGATACTCAAGATTTGGTAGAGGAACAAATTCCACAAAGCTTTGTGGAAGATGAAACTAGTTCGAAGACGTAAGTACTATGTAGGAGTACAAGAGATGTTATAGAACTATAATGTTATAATATTCTAGTCACCAAGGATGATGAGTCATTATTAGTTGATAATAATGATCCTTTAACCTATAAGGAAGTAGTAACTAGAACATATGTTTCCAAGTGGTAAGAAGCCATGTATTTTGAAATGGATTCCATGTAACAAAACCATGTCTAGATTTTGGAAGATTCTTTAGTGGTTATAAATCATGTTGGCTACAAATGGGTATTCAAGAAGAAACTAGACATGGATGGAAAATTTAGTACTTATAAAGAAAAACTAGTTTTAAAATGGTTTAAAGAGCATAAAGTAATTGATTATGATGAATTATTTTCATCAGTTGGAGTGCTTAAATCCATCAGAATTATACTTTCCATTATGTCTTACCTTGAATCTCAGATTTTGAAAATGGATTTCAAAACAATCTTCCTTAATAGGAACCTTTAAGAATATTTTTATATGACACAACCCATAGGGTTTGTGAGTCCAAAAGATACTAATAAGATATCAAAATTTCAAAAATCAATTTATGTATTAAAGAAATAATCTTAACCATGGAACATTCATTTTGAGGAATCCATAATGGAATTTGGTTTCACAAATAATGAGTGTGATCCTTGTGACTACAAACAATTTGGTGGGAGTGCAGTCATTTTCTAATTGTATATGTTGATGACATATTACTCATATGAAATTAAATAATAGTCCTACAATCTATTAATATTTGGTTGAATAAATGATTCCCCATGACGGACTTGGGTATAGCAGCATATATTCTTGGGATCAAGATCCATCATTATTGATCCACGTGAATAATCATCCTTAGTCAAGGTTCATACATTGATGAGATACTGAAGAGATTAAAAATAGAAAAATACAAGAGGGGATTCTTTCAGTCATCACATGGAATTAAAATCTAATGGAAAATGTGTCCTCACACACATGAGAAAAGAAATAGAATGGAAAGGTTTCAATACACTTCAATGATTGGTTCATTCATGTATGACATACTATGTACTAGGCTAGATGTTTCTTACACATTGAGTGCGGTAGGAATGTATCAAACTAATCCAGGCGACCTTTATTAGATGGAATTGAATACTATACTTAAGAATATGAGGTGAAATAAGGAAATTTTTTTGGTCTATGGATGAGATAAGGAACTAGTAATCATAGTATATTAAGATTATAGTTTCCAAACTGATCACGATGACATGATGTTATAAATGGGATACATCTTTGTTTTGAATGGAGGTTTTGTGAGCAGCAAGAGCTTAAAGTAGGCTATGTTTGTAGATTCTAAAGTATATTTGGAGTATTTTTTAACTTATGAGGTAGTTAAGGTAGAATTATGGATGAAAAACATCATACAAAAGATTTATGTGGTACCTAGTAGTAAAGATATGATCAAAGTTTATTATTATAATACTGTAGCAGTGGACCTTGGAAAAGAGCCAATGTCACTTCAGTGGATGAAGCACATACATAAAAAGTATCATCTCTTGAGGGATTTTTATTATTTATGTGAGTTTATAGTGAGAATTATATCCATGAAAGAAAATGTGGATGCCCCCTTTACAAAATCCTTGACTCAATAATAACATGATTATCATGTGAGGTCTAGTAGACAAAAATTTGTAGGCAGTTCTCCCTAGTCCAAGTGGGATTTTTTAGAGATGCTGTCCTAGGAAGTAATAATTATAATTTTATTACATGTATATTTGATGTATTAAATATTAATTTAATGTATAATTACATATTGGTCATTGTTTCTACATTTGTTTAATGTAATAATTTCATAGGGTATTTTTGACATTGATAAGGTCATAACAGTTCCCCGCTATAATGAGAAACATGAAGTGCTATGAAAATATTCATAATATATTTATATGGTTAACTAATATAGTAATATTGGAAAAAAAATTATTTAGACCATCAAGTGAGACATATCATAAGTGGATGAGGCTTCTTCTCATGATGATCACACTTGTCAATCTCTAAGATGGGAAACCATGATAACAAACCTGCTATTAGGAAATCTGTAAGTTTTGGTGTCATCATATATTCTTATTTGTGAGAGTGTGAAATTGTTATTATATTTTAAGATTATTATTATTATATTCCATGGCTCATGCACTTGGATTTACCAAAAAAACCGCCACTCCATATGTTGAAAGGATGTAGGGTACATTTGGTGCATCGTGATTGACCTATTATTAATAGATAATTCAAGGAAGGATTTTTCCCTTCCATATTAATGAAAGTTTATATCTAAACCCTTTAATTGGAATAGAGCTATCACATTATATTCCATATCCATGGTTTAATGACATGTTTATTTCAGACAGTCGATGAAATATGTTTCAAGTAAATAGGTTGATGACACCTTCATGCAATCTGCATGATGATATAATGTAAAAAAGATATTATATTACTTAGTGAGAATTATTATTTGGTTTTAAATGTTTTGAAATTATGTTCCTTCTCTTGGATTAATTAACCCATTTCGAGATAGTAATATCAAATTTAGACAAGTCTTATTTATGCTAATGAGAATGAATCCTAGAGTAGGTGGAGAGGCATCTTCCAGATGTTTGGATCTGCAGGGGAGACTTTTTTCAAAAAATAGTTTTAGGTATGTGATGGAATTACTTATGGAATCAGTGATTGGATGTAGGATGATGATGAGGATAGGTGAATATGGTTCTTGGCTGATGATCGATGATGATCTCGACGAAGTATGGTGGGTCGATGGAGAATAGTGATGGAAGTAGGATGACAATGGGGATTGGTGATGGAGGCATTCCATAGTATGAAAGACATGAGATCCAAGAAGAAACATGTCTATCTAGTTGGAAATGGACCATCCATGGTGTGGTGTGCTGAGATTGGTAGTTGGTGATGATGCAGTGATCAGGGTGTGTATACCATCGTTTTTCTCTTTTCCTCCTTAGTGGGGATGGTGACACTTTTTTTCAGGTATGGGATCCTGTGGTGATGTCATGGATGATGTCGAAGGAATAACTGATAGGAGATTCAATGAGTATGGAAACTGATGATTATATATGGTGATTGAACGATATCTTTCATGACATTTTCTTAGATAGTGATTACCATCGAGTAGTGGGAGGGTGTAGGGTTAGTCAATGACCTTGGGATAGGTGCTGTGATGATTGGTTTATAGGTTGGATGTGAAAAATGGGGATGGGATGGAACCTTTTGGATGGGGTTTGCTTTACTTTGGTGGATTAGGACTCTAGAACTGATAGTGGTTCTCTGTTGGATCTATGTCTCAAGGGTGACCATGGGCTGGGTTTTTATTTTGGTCTTTTGGTCATGTTTTAAGATATTTTTGTGTGATGTTTCTTTTTATTTTGGAGGATATTTCTCGCATGATAATAGTAATTAGATGGCATCGTGATGACAATTGTTCAATGTATAGTAGTATTATAGGAAACATTGGGGGCAATGATCTCAGATACCATGAGCTATCAATTGTATGGGACGCTGATAGTGAAATTATCCTATTGATGATGTTTAGACATGGCACATCCGGTGAGAGGAATTAGGGATGATCTTGATCATATGGGTGATGATGATGAAGGGAATGACAATTTCCTTCGGTGAATCAACATTCAATATGATGACCTTGAGTGGAGTGTTGTCAGTTAGCCTCATCAATGTGGTTGGGTACGCATGGTTTTTGGGGGTGACATCGGTCAGTTGAATCATGCCTGCGTTTACATGTGCTGGTGTTTTTGGTCTATGGGATATTTTATGTGGGTATTTGGGCATATTTTGGGTTAATGGATTGTATATTTTTTGTTTTGGGTGGTGTGTTTACCACTTTATTTCTTTGGTGGCATTTCATGTTCCACATGTTGTGTCTCTGCTGTACTTTTAATTCACTTAATAAATTTTTATGGTTGAGCATATTAGGTACCTAAATTTTCCTAGTAAATATTATTCTTAAGTCAGAGGAATAATTTTATTCAATTTATATTGATCATAATAATTAAATAAATATATACTCACTAATACATGATTAAAAATAGATTTATTTATTTTATTGAATATTTATAATATGTTTATTTACATGTATGTGATTGAAATATTTATTTTTGAACAAAATTTTATTTTGGTGTTCAATAAATGAAAGAAGAGTTTGAACGGATCAAGACTATATCCAGTGAAAAATATTAATTAAAAATATGGTTAAAAAATATTTGTTATTGCCCAAGTCGGTACACACCACAAAATAATAATATTATTATTATGTGGAATGGGGGTTTTTAAAGGTAATAAATGTTATTTAATATCCATCATGCTATTAAATAATATTTTAACCTAAATTCTACTTCTATAAATGGACGACAATCCCTATTGTGTAGATCATCCAAAAAATCAAGAATATAGAATTATTGGGAACAAAAAATTCTCTCTCAACTCCTCCTTCTCTCTCACTCTCAAGAACAATAAGAACAAGAGATATTTATTCAAAATTAAATAACGAGAGATCAAGAATGCAAAACACAAGACATTCGACTCGTCACATAAGAACCCATATATCAAGTGGTGTTTCTCAGAGATTATAGGATCAAATGTGGATCACCGCTTGAGGGATTCTATCATTGGATCCTCACAGCCCAATAAAGGTAACATGAAAGGGTATTTTTAGATGAAAAACATTCACCAAAAAAGAATTTTACTAATACCAGACATTTTTTTCTTCAAGCATTAAATAAATTAATTATAAATCAGACATGCAAGATCCTCACTCTAGGTTTCAAACAACAGTTATTAAAAGAAATTTTAATATATCACCCACCATTTCATGCTTCCGCTGTGCCTAGAACAAATATCCAATGCATGGATATCAATAAAACTGATCTCACATGATGTTTATTGTGAATTTATAATGAACTTCAATACAAATTTTATGAATAAACATAAAATTATATTTTTTAGTCTCTATTTTAACCAGAATTTTGTTATGATAGGATGATCACTAAATATAGGCTAAATCATGGTATGAAGTTGGTGATTGAATATAAAATGATTTTGGATAAATTAAAAAGGAAACATATTAAGGTATATATAGAGAGATTTAGCTATGAAAACAAATTTCAAAATAATTTACTTATTTTGGTCAATGTTTCTACAGTGTCTGATGTAATATAAAAACAATGATTGTGGATATTATTTTGGTAGATTTATGAGAGATATCTTAAACCATGGAAAGGATAACATCATTGAATAGTTAATTTTAAAACATAATTAAAATTTCACTAAAAATATTTCTTAATAATTTGTTTTTCTATATTTTTTTAGTACTACCAAGATTTATGACAACCTCCATACTCAAAATAAGAAGTAAAATTTTTCAAAGTTGAGTGGGTAGAATACATGGTGTTAGAATGTTAGCTGACATAAAAATTTAGGTGATTAAATTCTATATTTGTGATATAGTATGGTATATGACCTTATAAATATATTTTTAGTATGAAACATTTGTATAAAAATTATTATATATTATTTTTGATCTATTTTTCAAGGAGAAGTATAATAGAGGAAATCAATTTGTTTATAAATGAATGGGAAGAATACATGGTGTCAGAACCTATTCTGATATCATGAATAGGTGAGTTCTTACTACTTATTTATTTAGTTTTTCCATCATTTTTCATACTTTTTTATTTAATTTTCTTTATCATTTTTTATGAAACTTATCTAATTAAATTTAAAAAATTATAAATACACCATTTTTGTTTAAAATGCATGTGAAAATAGATAAAACCAAGAAAACTAGATTAGATTGTTTTCAAACATTAAGAAAAAGAAACATAAATAATTTTTCACATGTTGTAATTGATCAAACATCAATCTAACACACTGTGTGATCTATATTACTCAAATTGTGTGGTTTGAGTTTAAAATGGAAATTTTAGAAAAAAGAAATGTGACAAACTCAAAAATAAGAAAAAAAAATAATATTATTTTGATACATTAATACAATGATCCATCATTAATTTTTGACATTTAGGAATCAACCATAACTAAATATAATAAATAATGTACATGGTATGACTCAAATTGTTTTTTTTTTCAGTTTAAAATTGACATTTAATTAATATATTATTTCATATTTATGTTTCATTTATTTCTTTATATTATTACTAACATAAAAAATTTATTTTCCTATATAGGTGGATTATGTTTCTCAATTTTGGGTGGTTTGTTTGACTCTGGTTGTTCTTATGAGAGATTGAACGTCGAGGATCCAAATGAGATAATAGAAATAAGGAAATGGTTCAAGAATGTATACAGACATAATGAAAAGGTGAATTCTTACCAATTATTTAGTAATTTCTTTCACAATTTTATTTACTATATTTATGTTAAATTATTTATCATTTTTATCTAATAACTATTTAGTTTTTTCATAGATATTTTGAGAAGTTATATTTTTCTTTTAATTGTATGAAATAATCCATAAAATAGAGAAAATGTTTCTTTTGGATAGGGGATTTCAGGAAGCATGGGGTTTCATCTTCCATCCAAATAGAATATGTTCTCTCTTTTCTATCTGGTTGTAGACAGTTGAAACCAAAATATACATCTCATACTCAATCATCTGTATTTAAATCTGATACATAGTGCACTCGCTATGAATCGAACTATATGTTTTTAGATTATAATTTACATTTTAGTTCAAAACAAACATCACATAATAAAAACTTAGAAAAAATAGATTATTTTTATACTTTAGAAGAATGATACATTAGTCATTTGTGATGTGTATGAATTATCCTCAACTTAATCAGATAATCGGTGTGAATGTTATATCTCAAAGTGTGTTTATTTATTTAAAATTGACATTACTTTTTTGTAAAAAACACAAGTGACATACTCAAAACCGAGCAAACAAGTTCTGATTATTTTTATACTTTAGGGAAATTATCCATAGGTAATTTTTAACATGTATGAATCAGTTTTACCTCAATATGATGCATGGTGCGACCGATATGGCTTCAAGTGTGTCTTTTTTATTTAATATTGGAATTTATTTTAGTAAAAAATACAACTAACATACTCAAAACTGATTAAATGAATTTATATTGTTTATATACTTTATTAAAACAATATATATGTCATTTGTGAGGTTTTTAAATCATCTTTACCTCAATATGGTACATGGTTTGCCTGGTATGACTAAAATTGTCTCTTTTAATTTAAATTTTAAATGAATTTTAGTAAAAAAGAAAAGTGACATAATCAAAACCAAAGTATTCATATTTTTTTGATACTTTATACAAATAATCCCTAAGTCATTTTTTGATGTGTATGATTCAAAATCACCTCAATATAATACACGGTGTGCCCATTATAACTCAAAGTGTCTGTTATCGGTTTAAAAGTGATATTTTCATTCAAAAATCATGTCACTCACTAAAAACCAAGAAAACATGCTTATATTTTACTGAAAATTTAGAGAAATGATTCATAAGACATTTTTGATGTGTAGGAATTTGTCTCATGTGAAACCGACACACTATTTTACCAGTATGACTCAAAGTGTGTGTTTTTAATTTAAAATGACATTTTAGTAAAAAACAAAAGTGACAAACTCAAAACTAAGAAAAAAACATGTTTTTTCTTTGATGCCTTAGGAAAATGATCCATAAGACAATTGTGATGTGTAGAAATTAGCCAGACCTCAATCCAATGCATGGTGTTACCGGTATGACACCAATCATATCTTTTTATTTAAAATTACCATCAATTTTAGTAAAAAAGAAATGTGACATACTCAAAACTAATAAAAAATGTTTTGATTTTTTTTAATGCTTTATGAAAATGATCTATATATAATTTGGTACATGTAAGAATAATACACACCTTAATAAAAACAAAGTGTGCTCGATATGACTTTGAGTTTGTCTTTTTATTTAAGGTTTGCATTAATTTTAGTAAAAATGACAAGTGACATACTCAAAACTGAGAACAAAAATTAATATTATTTTTATACTTTAGGAAAATTATCTGTATGAAAATTTTAATTTGTAGGAATCATTCAAACCTCATTCTAATATATGGTGTGCTTGGTATAACTCAATGTGTCTGTTATCAGTTTAAAATTGACATTTTAGTTCCAAAACTGTGTCACTCACTGAAAAATAAGTAAAAAAATCTCATATTGTCTTGGTAAATTAGAAAAATGAGTCATAAGTCATTTTTGATATGTAGGAATCAGTATCATTTCAATCCAATACACGATGTGACCAGTGTGAATCAAATTTCATGTTTCCAATTTAAATGATATTTTAGTAAAAAAGACAAGTGACATACTCAAAACCCATATAACACATTATAATTTTTTTGATACTTTAGGAAAATTATCTATAAATCATTTTTGATGTGTAGGAATCATCTTCACCTCAATCTGATGCACATTGTGATCATTATGACCCCAAGTGTGTCTTTTTCTTTAAAATTTACATTAATTTTAGTAAAAAAGACAAGTGACATACTCAAAACTAATAAAATGCATTAATATTGTCTTTATATTTTAGGGAAATTTTCTATTGGTCATTTTTGATGTGTAGGAATATGACGTATCTCAATATTATACATGGTGTGAATAATATAACTCAAAGTGTCCATTAAGAGATTAAAATTGACATTTTAGTTCGAAAACCACATCACTCACTAGAAACTAAGAACACGTGCTCATATTGTCTTGATAATTTTTCTAAATGATTCATAAGTCATTTGTGACATATAGTAATATGTATCACATCAAATCAACACACTATATGACCGATATGACTCTATGTGCATGTTTACAGTTTAAAATCACATTTTAGTAAAGAAGAAAATTAAAATACTCAAAATTGAGTAAACATATTTGGATTGTTTTGGTACAATAGTAAAATGATTCATGAGTCATTTTTGACATGTAGGAATCATTTTCACCTCAATTCGATGCTCGGTGTGACTGATATGACTCCAAGTGTCTCTTTCTATTTAAAGTTGTCAATAATTGTAGTAAAAGACAAATGTGACATAAAAATACAAGAAAACACATTCAGATTGTTTTGATAATTTTTTAAAATGATACATAAGTCATTTTTGATGTTTGGGAATCATATGAACCTAAATCTAATATAATATGTTCCTAGTATGACTCAAACTGTGTATTATCAGTTTAAAATTGATATTTTAGTTCAAAAAGTGTGTCAGTCACTAAAAACTAAGAAAACACACTCAGATTGTCTAGATAATTTAGTAAAATGATTCAAATGTCATTTGTGACATGTAGGAATCAGTATCATATCAAAATCCCACATGATGTGACTGGTAATACTCAAAGTGTGTGTTTTGAGTTTAAAATAAAATTTTAGTAAAAAGCACAAGTGACATTCTCAAAACTGAGAAATAAAATTTATATTGTTTTAAAAAATTAGTACAATAATCCAAAGTAATTTGTGACATATAGAAATTGACCACACCTCAATCCGACACACGATGTGGTCGGTATGACTCAAAGTTCGTGTTTTGAATATATAAATTCCATTTTAGTTTAAAACGCACATAACATCACCAAAACTGAGAAAATGAGCTCAAATTATTTTCCCATATTCTTATCTACTATTACTTAACTAATTTCTTTATCAATTTTATCTTATACTTATTAAGTTAATTTTAATATAAATAATTATTAAAGAATAACAAGAAATGGTTTGATGTGAAAGAATTAACCGCAACTCAATCTGATATGGTATTCCTAGTATGAATCAAAGTATATGTTTTAGTTTAAAATTTACACTTTGTGTTTAATTAATTTCTTTATATAATAAATAAAATATGAATTTTTCTCTTATACTGGTGACATATTTTTCTTGATATAGGGTTTTTTTAAGCAATAGCATGACCAGGGGTCATGGGCTTAAGAAAAAAAACATTGATGTTTTTGAATGTTGATGATAATTTGTACTAACTCATGTAATTGTAAAAGACAATGATTGAACTGTCTATAATATAGTTTTATTTTCTTGTATTTATGATGTAATTTTTTATCATTTATGTTATATATTTAAAAACTATATTTGAAACTATTTTTTTATTGTTTTTCTACTGTAGTGTGTTGTAATTTTAATAGCACACTCTAGTAGTTGATCGTACCACGATTCACTGTTTTATTCCACCCTTACACCGCCGTTTTAAACTAGTTTTGTAATGAATATTCCAAATATAATAATAAATTTCACTTTATGTTTTAATCATTTAATTAATGTTAATCAACATTATAATGGGCAATGTTACTCGTTTTTATTATTTCAATGTAGGTGGAGGTGACTTGGAGGGCCCTTGATGAAGTGGAAGAAAAATGGGCCAAAATTGCATGGATCCATGGACATCTGTCCACTGTTTAGCATATCACACGATCTCTGTGCATCCAAATATGCTGAAATTGATTGATCCTGTTAAAAATTTAATAGTCTGCATTTCATATCAAGGAACCCAATCCTGATTCGGATTCTATGGGGGCCATACGAACTGATCTGTCCAAGACACCAAATTTGGACCAAGTCAAATGCGGTGTTCTGTATTTTATCAATATCTTGAGTTGTAGTTGTCCAAATGGTTCCAAACATTCGATGGAGATAGTCAAGAGGTAGGGATACAACTTTTCTATTTTCTCCAAAGCGATATAAGACTGTATGAGGACCTAAACACGTGGTACAAATGGATTGATGAAATCTGTGTGCCTAAAACCGCCTTCAAATTTTCCTATAAAAGGGAACCAAGGGAACCTCATTTGAGAGTTGGAACCAGAAGCTATACTCTGCCATTTTGGAGTCCTATAGGAGTCTCCTAATCACCTTGGAGGTTCTGGTGTCCCCTATCCTCATAGGGGAATCAAGGATGAAGAAGGAGTTCCACCCGAGCTTCCTCCTCCTCCCAATGCCGAGCTAAAAGTTGGGTGTTCGTTGTGAGGGAGCTACACACATGTCAAGGGAGTTCCGATGCATACACTAGCTACTGATTTGGAGTAATTTGGGTGTTTAAATATTTCATTCCATGTATCTTATTTTATTTCAGATTTGAATGCTTGATTTGATGCATGTGAGTGTTATGCTCTTAATTTCTAACCGATCGGTGTGAGGTTTTGAGTGCGTGACTTGTGTTGTTCCGATTGGACATCACAAGAATCCTTTTCATAACCACATTTTTGAGATTTCAATTTGCTTTGGAAGCTCTTATAACATGTATAAGTACTGGACCTTGACAATATTATTTTTATGTCAAGGTTTGGTTCTCAAAGCATTGAAATATAATCTTAGGAATTAATCGGGATTCCAATTAACTCCAACCAAAGAATTACTCCAAACAAGAATGAATCTCTAAGAAAAATAAACTTGATATGTGTGTAGTGAAATCACAACAATACCTTTATCTCATATTTCTCAAAAATCCACTTGGTCACTCATCTTTTAAGTTATTTCAACTAAGTCATTGTTTTAAACTGTTTTCAAAACCACCCCCTCTATTAGTCATTTTTATTAAAAATACACACTCTGAACCTACCAACACTCCTTGAGATATGACCTAGGGTATTCCCTAGACTATAAATAAACCTTAAAAATATAATTAATTTGACGTGTCACGACAGCGCGGTAAAATTTTGGTGCCGTTGCCGGGGAGCGCTTTGGTTTTTTGTGCGTGTTTTTGATAAAAGTTTTTGTCATTTTTGTGAATATTTTTTTGTTTTATCTTCTACCTTTGAATTTATTTTCGTGTTCTAATTTATTTATTGTGTAGGTTCTATGTATGAAGCGTTCTAATCTGGGAGACCTACAAACTTTCGAACCCAAACCAGAGAGGATCCTACATCAACGAAACTGAGACTCACAAGACAACACTTTGAAGGAGGAGACATCACATCTTAAAATTCTTCTTGATCCTTCTTCTTCTTCTGAAACCAAAGTTAAAACTGAACATAACTTGTATAACATGGATGAAAATAATAGAACACTAAAATAACTTACCTCGTCTGATGTTGATATCCGACCCACTTACATTCAATTACAAGGCGAGGCACCCAATTTTGAGCTAAAATCTGGTTTAATTCATTTATTACCAAGATTTCATGGACTGCCTGGAGAAGATCCACATAAGCATTTAAAAGAATTTCATACTGTGTGTTAAACATTAAAACATTCTAATGTGGATGATGAACAAGTAAAACATAGGGCATTTCCATTTTAATTAGAAGACACGGCTAAAGATTGTTTGTATTATGTTAATTCACCTATTAGAGGTTGGACGGACATGAAATGACTTTTTCTTGAAAAATACTTCCCAGCCTCTCGAACTGAAACAATAAGGAAAGGAATACGAGAGATAAGACAATCTCAAGGAGAAACCCTTCATGAATATTGGGAACGCTTTAAAATATTATGTTCAAGTTGTCCACACCACCAAATAAGCGATCAACTTTTAATACAATATTTTTCTGAAGGTTTAATTCAAATAGATCGTAACATGATTGATGCTGCTACAGGTGGTGAACTAGTGGATAACACCCCAATCGCTGCAAGGAACCTAATTGAGACCATGGAACAGAACTCTCAACAATTCAGTTCAAGGTCCAGTGTACCCATTCGAGGTGTCCATGAGGTGAAAAGTACTAAATTCAAGAAGAAGGTGGACACAAAGTTTAAAGAGGTAAGTACCCTTCTATGACAACTTGCTCTTTCACAAGGGAAATTACAATCTCCTCCTCCCATCCATTGTGGTATATGCTCTTCTGATACCCACTATTCTGACCAATGCCCCCAACTAAGAGAAACTTCTGAGAGTTGTGAGGCGATATTTCCTGGACGCCCCTATAACCAATCCTTTAGGAAAGAACCATACTATCCATCCAACCCTGGGTGGAAATACAACCAAACCTATAGGCAAGGGGGGTATTCAAACCAACCTCAACAACAATGGAACCAACAAGGTCAGAGTAGTCATCCACCACCACCCAAAAATCCTCAACCACCCCAAAGGCCTTTCCAACAAACCCCTCCAAAACCTGAGCCTAGCCTAGAAGATATGATGAAAGAAATGGCTGCCAATAATCTCCAGTTCCAACAAACCACCCAAGCACTCAAAAGACCTCAAAACCCAATTAGGCCAACTAGCTAACTCAGTGGGTGAAATACAAAGCCATGGGTAAGGTAAACTACCATCTCAATCACTTGTCAACCCTAGGGATAAGGGAAATGTTAGTGCCATCACCCTTAGGAGTGGAAATCAACTTAAAAGCAAAATGAACCCTCTATTAGAGTCATCCTATCCTAAGGGAACCACCATCCCAACCACTGAAAAAGGTTCAAATGAGATGGAACCTTGTCTTGAGAGAAGTATTACCAAAGTAAAGAGTGTGTCTATTGATGAGTTACCAAGTCCAAGCATTCCTCTTCCATTTCCCCAAAGAGCCACCCAACCAAGGAAACAAAACGAAATTGAACTTGATAAATAAATCTTGGAGACTTTCAAAAAATTGCAGGTTAACATTCCATGGAATGATGCCATCAAGAAAATTCCAAGATATGCCAAGTTTCTGAAGGAGATGTGTACCCACCGAAGGCGACTTAGTGGTGATGAGAAGGTGAGCCTGGGGAGGAACGACTCAGCATTGATACAACCATCACTTCCCACCAAGTTCAACGATCCTGGAACATTCTTGATTTTGTGCACCATAGGGGAGTATACTTTCTCCAATGATATGCTTGATTTGGGTGCTTCTATTAATGTGATGCCTCACTCCATATACTCTTCTTTGAAGGTCGGTGAACTAAATCCCACCGGAATAGTTGTTCAGCTAGCAAATCGAAGTACGACACACCCTTCTGGTGTGTTAGAGGATGTTCTTGTGAGGGTTCAACATTTAATATTTCCTGCTGATTTTTATGTGCTAAAAATGGAAGATGATAGGATAAATGGAAATGCCCCAATTATATTGGGGAGACCTTTCTTGAAAACATCCAAAGCCATAGTTAATGTCCATAATGGTACATTATCTATGGAATTTGGTGGTGACATATTCCATTTCAACATCCTTGATTCCATGAAGCACCCCTCAGAAGAACATTCCTCTCTCTCGGCAAATTCAATTGATGTACTCCCTTCCCCTAAAATCACTTCATTTGTTTCCCCGGATCCCCTTTCTGAATTTTACTCTTTTATTGAAATTCTTGGAAATGAATCATGTGTTGATTGTGTTACTGGCCTAGAAAAGTTCCATGCATGTTTATTAATTGATAATTTCTTGAACACGGAGGATCACATGACCATCGATGATACTGATACGCTTGTAAAATCTAATTCTTCATCTGAGGATGATACCATTGAGCAGTTAGATGAGACTAGTGACCTCTCACTTTCACACACACTCCCATCAATCCCAAATCCACTTGAATTGGAACTAAAGCAACTGCCTCAAGATTTAAAATATTCATATCTTGAGAATGGAAACAAGTTGACCGTCATCATTGCTAGTTCACTCCCTCCTGAGCATGAATTGCGACTGCTTGAAATTTTGAGGGAGTATAAACAAGCATTGGGATGGAAACTTGCAGATATTCCTGGTATTAGCCCATCAATCTGTACACATCATATTTTATTAACTGATGAGGCTAAACCAGTGAGGTAGGCACAACGTCGACTGAAACCAAACCTCTTAGAAGTAGTTAAAAAGGAAGTAACAAAATTATTGGCTGTTGGAATCATTTACCCCATCTCTGACAGCCAATGGGTCAGTCCCATTCAATTAGTTCCTAAAAAACTGGCCTAACAGTAATTAAAAATGAAAACAATGAATTGGTTCCAACTCGTGTACAGAATAGTTGGCGTGTCTGTATAGATTATCGCCGACTAAACCAACACACTAGGAAGGACCATTTCCCACTACCGTTCATTGACCAAATGATAGAGAGGCTAGCGGGGAAGTCCCATTACTGTTTTATTGATGGGTATTCTGGATACTTTCATATCCATATTTCCCCCGAGGATCAGGAAAAGACAACCTTCACTTGCCCCTTTGGCACATTTGCCTATAGAAGGATGCCATTTGGCCGGTGCAATGCTCCGGGTACTTTCCAGCGATGTATGGTTAGTATTTTTCCGGATTTCCTAGAGAATTTCATGGAAGTTTTCATGGATGATTTAACTATTTATGGATCCTCTTTTGATGAATGTTTAAGTAGTTTTGGTTCTGTCCTACGTCGCTATATTGAAAAGAATTTTGTAATTAATTATGAGAAATGCCCTTTCATGGTGCGACAAGGTATTTTTTTGGGGAATGTCATTTCTGGGGATGGTATCCAAGTAGATAAATCTAAAGTGGATGTCATTTCTTCCCTACCATTCCCTAAAAATGTACGTGATGTGTGGTCTTTCCTAGGTCATGCTGGATTTTACCGTCGTTTCATTTGTGGCTTTAGTAAAATTGCACTCCCCCTCTCCTGCTTACTCCAAAAAGAAAAAAAAATTGTTTTTGATAAGGAATGTGAAGAAGATTTTAATAAGTTAAAATGGAGTCTCAAATCACCCCTAGTAATCCAACCACCTTGGTGGGATTTACCATTTGATCTCATGTGTGACGCCTCTAACTGTGCAGTTGGGGCAGTCTTATCACAAAGGGCCGACTGAGCTCCACATGTCATAGCCTATGCCTCACGTACTTTCGACCCTGCCCAAGAAAACTACACCACCAATGAAAAAAAAATTATTTCCATTGTGTTTTCCTTGGATAAATTCAGTTCATACCTTTTAGGGTCCAAAGTCATTGTGTTCTCAGACCATGCAGCCCTCTGGTATCTCCTAAAGAAACCAGAAGCCAAAACACGTCTCATTCATTGGATGCTCCTCCATCAGGAATTCAATCTAGAAATTAGAGATAAAAAAGGAGTAGTGAATGTGGTGGAAGACCATATCAGTAGGATCCCCCCAACCTTAGACATTGTCTTATCCCCCTGTATTCCCATTAATGACATGTTTCCTGATGAGAAATTATACAAAGTGCAAGATGTTATTCCCTGGTATGCTGAAATTGTAAATTTTTTGGTAGCATCTTGCATTCCTACTAATTTCAATAGAAACCAAGCTAGACATCTAAAACATGAGTCTCGTTGGTACATTTGGGATGACCCCTACCTTTGGAACACATGTAGCGATCAGGTCCTTAGGCGTTGTGTTCCCGATAGCAAGTTTCAGGTTGTCCTTAGATTCTGCCACACTCTTGCTTGTGGGGTCCACTTTGGTCCCCAACGGACTACTCTCAAAGTTCTTGATTCTGGTCTCTTTTGGCCAACACTTTTTTGGGATGCCCATGAATTTTGTAAATCTTGTTCTCGTTGTCAAAGAATGGGGAATGTCTCTAAAAGGAATTAAATGCCACAACAAACCTTGCTCTTTCATGACATTTTTGATGTTTGGGGAATTGACTTTATTGGGCCATTTCCCAATTCTTTTGGAAACTTGTACATTCTTTTGGCCGTTGATTACGTATAAAATGGGTAGAGGCATGGTCCACAAGGACAGATGATTCCAAAATAGTTGTAGAATTTTTGAGAACTCAGATCTTTTGTAGGTTTGGATTATCTAGGTTCATCATCACTGACCAGGGTTCTCATTTCTGCAACTGAACAATGCAATCACTTTTGCGTCGGTATGGGGTTGATCATCGAGTTTCTACTGCATATCATCCACAGACCAATGGTCAAGCTGAGGTGTCAAATAGAGAGGTAAAACAAATTCTTGAAAAAATGGTTCAACCCAATATGAAATATTGGAGTCTTAGAATTGATGATTCATTGTGGGCCTACCATACTGATTTCAAAACTCCCATTATAATGTCACCCTATCGTCTTGTGTTTGGAAAGAGTTGTCACCTCCCTGTTGAGATTGAGCATCGAGCCTACTGGGCCATCAAACAATGAAATTCTAATCATTCTGGTGCAGGTGCTCAAAGGAAGTTGCAGATTCAGAAGCTAGAGGAAATGAGAAGAGATGCATATGAAAACTCTAGGATTTATAAGTAGAGAACCAAGGCTGCCCATGGCCATATTATCCTTCATCTTCAGTTCTATATTGGGCAGAAGGTCCTCCTCTACAATGCAAGGCTGAAATTTCCACTACTGGAAATTCCATCTTTCCCAATGATTTTTTCCCAACAGTTTTAATAAACCATTGGGAAAAAGACCCTATACCAATGGTTTATATGAACCGTTGGGATATAGGTCATATGGACCAGTTTTTCCCAACGGTTCAAATGAACTGTTGGGATATATTCATCTAAAATCACATCCGCCATCGGGATACTTCTCCTATTCCCAACCCTCACCTCTCCAAACCCTCGGTGCCACTCATATAATCCTCCCTTCCTCACTGGGGCTCCAATACCGACCACCCCTTGTGGCTCACCTCTCGCCGATCGCCGCTCGCCGCTCGCCGCTCGCCACTCGCCACTCACCGCTCCCCGCTCATCAGCACTCACGCATCCCCCTTCAAGACACAATTATCCAAACCCTACAGGGCCGCTCGGCTCCTCCCGTCATTGTCGCTGCTCTCAACCCCCTTGAGTTCCCCTCCTCCCATCCTGACTCCCGCTCACCGCTCGAAACTTCCCACTCATGGTCGCTCGCGAATCCCCCTTCTGCTGTGTAAGAATCAATTCTAACTCTCCATAAGTTCGAATTCAAGTTAATTATAAGTTATTATTAGTATTTATATGATTAATTCAGGCTATATAACAATCATTTCCATTGTTTTATATGATTTATTTTAGCTATGTTAATGATTCATGCCTTTACAAAATTATCCAAAGGAGGGTGATTCAACAATACATCATTGACTTCACCTGTACATTGAATCAATGTTTTTTTATTCCACATTTGCATACATGAAACCCAATAACTGCAGGACATGTGTATTATAATCAGTATCCCAATTTGTTTGAGGGGTGATCTTCCTTATTTAGATTCTTTTCTTGTTTCCTTTCTGTTGATACAATGTGTTTGACTTTATACTATTTTATGAGATCATTTCTCTTCTTCGATGTGATTCTTTTTAATGGATTTTCCATTTTTTTAGAGGCATCTCACACGAGAGTGTTTTTTTGGTTATTTAATGATGTTGCATGGTTCTGAACCTTGTTCATATGATGTGAAGCTATGTTCTTTATATAATGAGATCCTTGGGAGTCATCTCATAGGGTGGATGTTCAGGCCCCTTTCTCTCCTTTTCAAGTTTGTTTTTAAATTCTAAAGGAAATTAAATTTTTGAGAGATATCTATTATAGGGTCCCAAATTTATAAAAACCTTTGTGTTTTATGAGGGTTGGAGGTTTCAAGAGGTTTATTAGAGCCTTTTACATTTTCAAATTATAATTTTATTCATGGTGTCACTTATTTGATCATGCATTTAATTTCTTGTCCATGTGGTAACTTGTTTGATTATGCAGTTACTAGTTTGTATTTTCCACCCCTTATTTGACTATGAAATCTCTCTTTTTTTCTTATGGTCAATTGGTGAGGTTTCCCACATGTTTGTGTGAGGAAACATTGGAAGCTAGAGTAACCTTCAGGTCTTCCATGAGATGGATTTGTTTTTCTAAAACATTTTGTGAGAACATTTCCGAAGTATGTTGAAATAACCCCAAATGTCTCCATGAGATAGCATAAATAACCCCAAGTGTCTCCATACATCCTATCCTCCTCGCATGGGTTGGACACTCACCCAATCATATCAAACATATCGTATTCTATCCTCTCAGTCACATAGTATAGACTCATCTCTCGAGGATTAAACCATAATCCTCATCCCACACACTATAGTCTTCTCTAGGCATGTCGACCATTCCTTAATTATATTCTCAATAATCCAGTTAAGAACCTCATTAAAATAATGTATTATAACCCATCCCCACTAACACACCAAGCCTCTTGGCATTATAATGCCAGTATGTCTGACAATACTCAAAACTCACAGTAGCATCTCATCCTTGATCTCCTTAGTTGATCTTCTGAATCATTAAATGGAGTAAAACCTTTCATAATACATTTTATAGACTCTGAGGGACCATCCCACTCTAAGAACCCACCAAGATTCCAATCCATCCTCATAAGTATTTCCTCATCAAACACTAGACATACAATTGCCACATTTATCACCATAAGGCCCAATCCTCTTAGGAATATTTTACTTGATCTAAAACCTCATCCTGTCCATACACATATCATCCAAATTATAAGACATATGTTAGACCACTCATATCCCAATCAATATCTTATCCACTTGGAGACCTAGTGACAGGGTGATTTCATTTCCATAAAATCACTAAAGAATTTTATCTAAACCTAGGCGGCTTGTGAACACCATATCTATAGGTCTACTATGTTAATATATTTACATTAATTTACCATCCTTAGACTCCATGACTCCCATGAAACATAGTTATAATCAATCCCTTGGTAATCTATGATCGAATAATCAAGTTAGTGTTTAAGGGTCTATCAAGGATCTTAATACTGTCTTTATATACATAAGATTTCTTTTTTAAAGAAACAATTAATTTAAGTAATGGTTGATCACCCATGGAGGTGCTTATACTTCATCTTCTAACTGCTAAATGATGTATTCCCTCCACATGAATGAGGAATTAAATAACTCCTATTCCATGTTCATGTAAAACCTATATTTTCAAAAGACATCATACTAACCACAAATATATAGGTGAGAAAAATCAGAAGACTGGTCCATGATCACATCATTAGTCATAGATTCATCACAAATATTCATGCCTTAAGCCTTATATTAATCATATGATTTGACATATACTTACCAGATTAGTGAATGTTGATTCATATTCAATCACTAACAATTTTTCCTACTCAATATCTAAGAGATCTCAAGATCTATCTTGTTTAAGCTCATCTAGGAAGTTTTGGTCATTGAAGATTAGTTGGAATCACTTCTAATAATGTTTTCATCCTTCCATTCCACAATAACTTTACAACACAACCTATATTGACCCTTTAGTAATGGTGTAGCCATGTAATTTCCCAAAAAAATTGTATTGAACAAAACCAAACTAAGCTGAAACTCGAGCCAAACTAATTATATACCATTTAGAGGAAGATTAATTGTTAATTAATATGAATGTACTTTTTGATAGTATCATTTTGAAACATAGATTTGTTTCCCCCTTGCTTACAGGAACATGATTTGACTCATGTGGCGTTGTGGTTCTTATATGTTGGGCGGTGACATGTATAGTCAGACGAGACAGGTATTTTTTAGTTTAGTTTTTATTTTATTTTCTTTATCGCATTGTCCACTTAGGTCTATTAATGGTTTCTATAGACATGGAGTAGTTATATTCTACGAAGAAGGCCAGAAGGGGTTTAGATTGTTTCAGTCTGCCGGCTTTGATCCGAGGTAAGATACTATGATTACTACTTGTCTCACACCTCATATATTTTGGGGATTTCAATGTTTTTGACTCCATATTATGTTTTTGGTAGGGAGTTGGATCGTTTTGTGTTGGTTCGGGTGGGTTTGGTTCTCGCTAGTGGAGGTAAGGCTTTAATGCTGTTGGTTGGTTTTTCACTAGTTATGTAGGGTCCTTTAAGTGTTTTAAGGTTCTTAATATCCTTTGTGTAGTGAATTGATCCCTGCTCGTTGGTTTCGAGTCACTAAGTCAAGGGTGACTCACCTGCGTGTGCATAGGTAAGTAAGTATATGTATGTGGGTTCCCCCGTTACGTGTATAGTCAACCACGATAATGATTATGCACGTATGGGGCTAGGTGAGACCATGTATATATATAAAAATTCATACGCAGGTGAGTGGAGACTGGTATATGCATTTAAGCATATGTGTAAGGATCCCCTTGAACATGCTCATGGCCATGCGGGTGTGTGCCCAGTGGCTAGGTGTCCTTGCATGTGTGTGAAGGTGTGTATACTTAGTGGGGGAGCATCAGCTTTTAGTTAGAAAGATCCAAGTGCCGAAGTGGACGGCTTGGTTCCACCTTGAGGTAGGGTCCCTCTTCTAGTCTCTTTAATTCAAGAATGCTTTAAATTGTATTACCTTCTTTCTCAATTATGCTTAATTATATTGACTTGCATATCTTGAATAAGTGTTCTTTTATATAATCGTTTCATTTGATAAATAAAGTCATGTTTTTATAATAAAACCACTCCAACGGAGGTGCGCTGTCTGCGAAAACTCACAGTGATAGTTATATTGATCTAGTTGCTTAACTTATTACATTTGATTTGTGCTGAATGAGTTATAGAATAAATGTTAAATATAATTAAATGAATTGTGTGATAAAGCAATGCCATGATTTTATAATAAAACCCCTCCAATGGAGGTGCGTTGTCTTCTAAACCAAAGAGTAGTGATAGTTATTTCATGTCGTTTTGTTTCCCTTTAGACGTTGCGTCATTGTGTCGCTTGCTACAACCTTCTTTGGCGATCCCTTGTTATAGAATATTAAATAGTTGATCTATTCTATCATTTGGCGGCAGGGCAACGACCGGAATGTTGCCCCGCCTCCTCCCACTCCATTCGCTCCTGGCCGGAAGATTCTGCCCTGCGGATGTCGCTGGACTGGGCCAACACGTCGCGGTCATGCCGCGGTCACGCCGCAGTCACGACGTGATTTGGACCTGCTCCAGCCACATCCAACCCACACCATCCCCCTTCCACCTTCATTTCAGCCCACTACCACCAACATTCCAGCCCACAACAGCCCCCCTTCCACCATCGAATCAGCCCACACCATCCTCTAACACCTGCAACCAGCCCCTTTCCACCAGCATTCCAGCCTCCTCCCGCTCCCTTCGCTCCTAGCCGGAAGATACTGCCCCAAAGATGTCGCTAGACCAGGCCAACAAGTCACGGTCACGCCGCGGTCACGCCGCGGTCACGCTACGGTCACGTCGTGATTTGGACCTGCTCTAGCGACATTCATCCCACACCAGCCCCCTTCCACCTTCATTTCAGACCGCTGCCACCAGCATTATAGCCCGCAACAACCTTCCCTTCCACCTTCGAATTAGCCCACACCACCCCCCCAGCACCTGCAACCAGCCCCCTTCCACCAGCATTCCAGCCTCCTCCTGCTCCCTTTTCTCTTGGCCGGAAGATGCTGCCCCGCGGATGTCACTGGACCGGGCCAACACGTCGCGGTCATGCCGCGGTCACGCCGCGGTAATGCCGTGATTTGGCCCTACTCCAGTGACATCCAGCCCACACCATCCCCCTTACACCTTCATTTCATCCCACTGCCACTAGCATTCCAGCCCGCAACAGCCCCCCCTACCACCTTCAAATTAGCCAACACCATCCCCCCAGCACCTGCAACCAGCCCCTTTCCACCAGCATTCCAGCCTCCTCCTGCTCCCTTCGCTCCTGGACAGAGGATGTTGCCCCGCAGATGTCGTTGGACTGGGCCAACAGATCGCGGTCACGCTCCGGTCACGCCGCGATCACGTCGCGGACACACTACGGTCACGCTGTGATTTGTCCCTACTCCTGCGACATACAGTCCCCTTCCACCTTCATTTCTGCCCACTTCCACCAGCATTCCAGCCTGAAACAGCCCCCATGCCACCTTCGAATCAGCCCGCACCACCCCCCAGCACCTGCAACCAGCCCCCTTCCACCAGCATTCCCGCCTCCTCTTGCTCCCTTCGCTCCTGGCCGGAAGATGCTGCCCCACATATGTCGCTGGACCGGGCCAACACGTCGCGGTCACGCCGCTGTCACGCCGTGGTAATGCCATGATTTGGCCCTGCTCCAATGACATCCAACCCACACCAGCCCCCTTCCACCTTCATTTCAGCCCGCTGCCACCAGCATTTCAGCCTGCAATAGCCCCCCCTGTCACCTTTGAATCAGCCCACACCATCCCCCCAACACCTGAAACCATCCCCTTTCCACCAGCATTCCAGCCTCCTCCCACTCCCTTCGCTCCTGGACGGAAGATGCTTCCCCCCGGATGTCGCTGGACCAGGCCAACACGCTGCGGTCACGCCGCGGCCACGTTGCAGTCACTCCGCGGTCATGCCGTGATTTGGCCCTGCTCCAGGACGACACCCTGTGGCGGTTCGCAGTCCTGTCAGGATACTTCTCCTATCCCTAAGACGCACTTCTCTAAACCCTCAGCGCCAATCCCATACTCCTTCTGTCCTCGTCGCTGCTCCCATACTGACCAACCCTCACTGCCGCTCCCATCCCAACCACCCCTCGCCGCTCTCCGTTAGCCGCTCGTCGCTCGCCGATCGCCGCTCCCCGCTCATCAGCACTCGCGATTTTTTCCAAAATCTCTATGTGAACCCATAACCCTTTTCGTTTTACCCTAAACCATAGATCAACGCACCCATATGGAAGATTTTTCCCAATAGCACGACAAGAATCCTACTTCCCAACCGACTCTCGATGCAAACCCTACTTCCCAGCGCGACAGGTCTGGTTTTCCAATGCTCTATTCTTCTGCATTAAATGGGTACGTGTTATGATCCCCTTACGATTTTAGGTTGTGTTTGGAACCCTGCTTACCTACCTGCTCTCAAGGGTTCTAACTCTACTTTCCAACCGGTCATCTTATCTTTGATTCAAGTAATTTTTGTTCATTCACTTTAAATAATTATGTATGCCTTCATTTATTTTCGATTTTTTGGTTCTATTTCTCTGCAATGTACTCTCTATTATGATCCCCTTATGAACACAAGCAATATATCATTTTAGGTTACAGTTTTATTGTAATTTACCTGTATAGAATCATTTTGATTGATATTGAAGAGGTCAAAATGAGGTGGGGAGGAGGGGGGATGTTCTGGTGGGGGGGGGGGATGGGAAAGGGTGAGGTGAGGAGGAGGGGGGCTGGACAGGGGGTTCGAGGTGGCTGTGTAGGTGGGGGAGAGGGGGGGGGGATGTGCTGGGGGTGAGAAAATATAAGATATGGGGGTGAAAGAACATCCATGTTGATGGCATCACCAATACATCAACGACTAGAAAAACCTGATCATCGATCAACAATGTCTCCAACTGATCAACTATCAATAATGCCTATCCATGTACCTCTCACTATATATAGCTTTATACCCTACATGGTCATCTGCCACTAGAACACCCCGAGTCAACACTACATGGCGTGTAACCCACCCCCTTGTATAAATCTTTTAGTTCCCAAAACCCATCATTCCCATGTATGAAGAACACATGATGTGTGTTCTCAAAACTACACATCATGTACATGAGTTCTACAAAACTAAACCCCCCAAAAATATCTCAAAACACCTAATTTCTCCAAAGTATCCATATATTGAATCCTGAATGGGTCACCAAAAACTCAAAAAATACGATTAAAACATAAAAAAATCAACTACCCTAGGAACATTTGTGGGGGAGGTGGGGGTGCTTGGTAGGGGTGAGGTGGGGAGGAGGGGGCTGGGAAGGGGGTGGGGGTGGGTCGTAGGCTGGGCAGGGGGAGGGGGGTTGTGCAGGTGTGGGGGTGGCTGTGTAGGTGGGGGGGCTGGGCAGATGGGGGAGGGGGGCTGGGTAGGGGGGTTGTGCAGGTGGGGGGGGGGGGTTGTGTAGGTGGGGGAGTGGGGCTGGGCAGGTGGGGGAGGGGGTGGGATGTGCAGGGGGTTAGGCTAGGCAGGGGGGGGGGGGGGGGCGGGGCAGGGGGGGTTGTGCAGGTGGGGTGGTGGCTGTGCAGGTGGGGTAGTGGGGGGGGGGGTTGGGCAGGTGGATGAGTATGGAGATGAACTTGAGTTCCTTGAACCCAATTAGGGAACTGCAAAACGATTTCATAGGACCCGAGTATATCGGATAAGGCACATTCATGGAAGAATCTATAATTCTAGCCATGTCCTTACTTAGTCTATCAATGTTGTAGAAACCGTGGAAGACCCATTTAGTGAGTCTAGTAGGAGAAAGAAATTCCCCATGCATAATCCAACCAGGTACAATTACTATGGAATGTAATAATGTTATATCCATCATAGATCAATATTAATACATCATTATGTTGAGAAACATCATACCCTTGTACTTGTATTTAATGATAAATGTTATCAATATTTGAAAATATTACATTGACTATGATTTTTGATTTAATATCATTCCAATGTTGACACATTCTCATATGTGATATGATGAGGACAATATAGAACCTTCCACATAGATACTACAACTCTGTGTCCAATGTAGGAAATGCCCCTACTTAGACTATCAATGTTATAGAAACCGTGGAAGACCCATTTAGTGAGTCTAGTAGGAGAAGGAAAATCCCCATGCATAATCCAACCAGGTACAATTACTATGGAATGTAATAATATTATATCCATCATAGATTAAGATTAATACATCATTATGTTGAGAAACATCAGACCCTTGTACTTGTATTTAATGATAAATGTTATCAATATTTGAAAATATTACATTGACTATGATTTTTATTTAATATCATTCCAATATTGACACATTCTCATATGTGATATGATGAGGACAATATAGAACCTTCCAAATAGATACTACAGCTATATGTCCAATGAAAGAAATGACCATAAGTCCAATTCATGCTCGAGGATCAATTTGGAGACCTCATTTCTGAATCATAATTTATAATAATTCAGTAGGATCAAAACTTCATTTACTTTTTAGGAAGGCCTCTTTAAACTTTTCTGACCACTCAAACATAACTACATTCTCAGTAATCCTAGTCATGGGCACTTCTAAAGGGGTAAATATTTAAATGAACCATATGTAAAACCCGAATAAACAAAGGAAACCCACAATCTCAAACATGTTTTGTATGCCTTCTCATGACACCACAACCTATACATTCTTTGAGTCCACATAAATTCCCACATTATAGATTACGTGCCTAAGAAAACATACTTTATGGAATCATAAGTGACACTTTGAGATCTTATAAAACATATAATGTGGTCAAAGTGTACAAAAAAAATCTATAGGTGTCCAATGTCTATATCAATGGTTGGTGAGTATATAAGGATATCATCAATAAGCACCACAATGAATGAGTTGAGATATGTATAGAAGATCTCATTCATGAGATCCATGAACACCATTGGATTAATTTTAAACATGAAAGGAAAGTCAAGATATGTATGGAAGATCCCAACATCTTCCATACTACTAAAGGTAGTGTCTCATACAACTATATATCACATACCAAACTTCTCACTCAACAAACATCCATGTTAATACATTATGATCAATGTAAATCCATTTTCTGAAATAATACCACATTAACCTTGGTAGGTCTAATATCACATTCCAAACGCTCCATTATCACTCATGGTTGGGTTCATCTAGAACCTTATAACTCAAGGTGAGGCCATTATATTGACCACTACCTTATCAATCATGGTAGGGTTAGATATCATGTTATAATATGATAACTTTATTATAACTCAAGTAAGGGTCCTTCTAGAACCTTATCACTCAAGGTGTTGTCAATCCTTATTATATATCACTATATTTGTTAGAATTTCTCATCCAACATGTGTATGAAATAACAACAAGGGAATTTGGTCCATATCATACCTCACTAGATAGGTACAAGGTTCTAGTCACTCAGGACCTATTCCCCCTACCTTATCAATCATGTTAGTGTTAGATATCATTTTATAATATGATAGCATCATTATCACTCAAGTAAGAGTCCTTCCAACACCTAATCACTCAAGGTGTTGTCATTCCTTAAGATATTTCACTATACTTGTAGAATTTGTCACACAACATGTGTATGAAATAACATGGGAATTTGGTCCATATCATAGCTCACCAGCTAGTGTACCACTATTAGGACCATGATCCCATGTGATAAATGGTTAATTTTTATGATTCTCCCTATGGATCATCATTAAAATTTCAATGGATAAAAAAATCATCTATGGAAGGTATATACTAAAATTCATGTAGTAATCTACTAGATTGTCATGGAGTATTATCTGAATGTTTGCATTACAGATTGGGGGTAGAATATTACCCTGTAATCTTATCCTCTTAGAATATGATAGAAAATTTCCAAAGTGAGCCCAACAGATGATGTAAATGATTCATAACCACTGACAAAAACCATGTTGGATGTCATCATAGCAGATCCCCTTGAAAATTAGGCATGTGGTATCTCTCATGAATCAAGTAAATATCTATCCCCATAGAATCTATGTGTCACAGAAGCCTGACCAATATCCCTCTCTTAAACACAAACCAATACCTTGATAAATGCAACAATATAACTAAATCTCTTGACATTATAGAAGTCATTTCCCCGTAGTATATGATTCCCCCATCATTATACTCTAGGAACAAAAGGGTTATAATGGTCATAGTGGAAAAATCTTTCTAGGTTAGTATATTGAATGATTAAATTCATCGAAAAAATATCAAATTTATCCCGGAGTAATCAAAACCAATAACCCTTATCTGATAGATCAGGATTGAGGTAGGGGATTCTTCATATATGAGTTATAAACTTGAATTTCCAATATCCCCCTCTCTATTTGATCAACAAGACAACATTTTGTTGGTTCTTGGTCTCTCTACCACATCAATATGTGAACCATTCAAGGGGAAGGGATGTGAGTAAGCCTTCAAAAATTAGATGATTATTTCTATATGTTTCTTGTGTGTTTTTTGTGTGATTGCAGGTGATTGAAGTGATTTTTCTATGTGTGAAGTGTGTTTTCTGTGTTTGCAGGTTGCAGTGTTCCTAAACACACAGAATGAGTGTTTTTTTTGTGATTGCAGCCTGTAGTGTGTTTTTTGTGATTGCAGGCTACAGTGTGTTTTTTTGTGATTGCAGGCTGTAGTGTGTTTTTTGTGATTGCAGGCTACAGTGTGTTTTTTGTGATTGCAGGATGTAGTGTGTTTTTTTATTGCAGCATGCAGTTGATTGCAGGTTTCAGTGTTCCTAAACACACAGAATGAGTGTTCTTTTCTGTGTTTGCAGGTTGCAATGTTTTTTTTGTGAGATGGAACGTTTTTCACACAGAGTTTTCATTGCAGCCTGTAGTTGATTACATGATGTTTCATTTTAAATTAATGGGGGTCTAAGCCAACGGTTTCAAAACTGTTGGGTTATATGTGTGTTGGTGCATTTCCCAATGGTTTCAAAATCGTTGGGTTATACCCCTGCTGCATTTCCTGCATTTCCCAAAGGTTTCAAAACTGTTGGTTTATACCCATGTCTGCATTTCCCAACGGTTCAAAACCATTGGGTTATACCCCCCCTATATGTTTATGCCAACGGTTCTAAAACCGTTGGCATTCCCCTGTGCGCTGATGTTCCCAACGGTTCAGCTAAACTGTTGGTATAACATAAATCTAAACAGCCTTCCCCAATGGTTCAACGTGAACCGTTTGTATAAGACTTTCCTAACACCTCACATCCCAACGGTTTCTAAAACTGTTGGGATATGATTTCCCAAGGGTTTGAGGGATTTTTCCAACGTTTTAAAACTGTTGGGAAAACATGGATTCCCAGTAGTGTGCATCCCAGTAAGCTTCATTCCCGCTGGTTTGGACCATACATTGTTACTAATGTCTCTCCATTTGGTGTTGCTCAGGTTCAAAATGAAGAAACCAAGAAAACCTTCACTGTCAATGGGCAGCGGGTGAAGCACTTTCATGAACCCGTTCTGGAGTCCCCGATGGAGAAACTCCAAGTTCAAGAAGCACACTATGAATGACATCCACCATGTTTTATCCTTCCTTCCCTCATTATCTTTTACTTCAATGAGGACACTGCATACTCTAGGTGTGGGAGGGGGGGGGGGGGGTGGATACATTCCTGGGTTAGTTAGGAATTTTCATCATTTTCTCCTTTTGTTTTCTCTTTTTGGCCTTCTTTATGGTATTTTTATTTTTCCCCATCAACAATTTCGAAGTTCCATGATTTGGAATCCATAAAAGGGGGAAAGTAAAAATACCATAACAAAGGCTAAAAATAATATGTGTTTGAATTTACCATCAAGGAGTGGTTTTTTTAGTGGATTAGTTTTATGTCAATGATATAAATGGTCATATCTATGTGAAACCTTTGAGATGATTGATGCCCTTTGTGTGAGTAGTTTTTTGGAAAACTGTGTCACTAATATCTCCACAAATTTTTGCACCAAACCACAAAGTGTGATTATTTCTTACTTAATATAAGGTAAATATATATTGGGTTAATATTTTTCATCTTTAAATGATATTTCCATACGTTCATTCCTTATCCGATATGTTTCATTACTGTACCAGATTGACCTATGCGTGTGTACCTAATGTCCGACTATTGTACGCCCTCAAAAAAAAATTGTTGTGTCTTGGGCAGGTCAAAAACCACTCATCCTCAACCTTTGATCTTGTTATAAGTATTGCAATTAGTTTTGTGAGGAGATCAAACAAGGGTTGAGAGATGAGTGTGAGATTTATTCCAATTGCAACTTCAAAAAAATATAATAAATGATGGGAGTGATGAAATGTGCAACATATGGGGATATCTAGGTCAGTAGCTTATGGCTTGACTTTTGGGAATGCTTAAATGAGTGGGTCTTGAAATATGATTTTAAATGATGTAGGGAAGGTTCGGTGGACAAAATAATTTATGCTGAAAAATGTTAAAATAACCTATATTTATTGGATAATAAGTGAAAAGAATAGCACGGAATGGTTTTCACACACACACATGGAGAGTTAGTGTCATGGTTCACTTATGAATTCCTTTCTCAATTGGGTATCGTGAATCTTTTTGAATTTCTCTATGATATGATTTATGAGACATCTTTTTCTATGTTCACTAGGAAGAACTCGTTAGTGTGGTTCGTGCATTGATCACTTTACTTTAAATAAAATTTCCTCAAATGCTAAATCTTCAGGATGTTGGAAATATATATATATATATATATGCATCATTTTATTTGGATATGTGACTTTTCCCAGGAGTGAAAATGTTTAGGTGTGGGGGTGTGATCGTACCACGATTCACTGTTTTATTCCACCCTTACACCGCTGTTTTAAACTAGTTTTGTAATGAATATTCCAAATATAATAATAAATTTCACTTAATGTTTGAATCATTTAATTAATTTTAATCAACATTATAATGGGAAATGTTACTTGTTTTTATTATTTAAATGTAGGTGGAGGTGATTTGGAGGTCCCTTGATGAAGTGGAAGAAAAATGGGCCAAAATTGCATGGATCCATGGACATCTGTCCACTGTTTTGCATAGTACACGAAATCCATGCATCCAAATGGGCTGAATTTTGTGGGCCTGTTCAAAATATAATAGGATAAATTTCATATTAAGGAACCCAGTCCTGATTCGACTTCTATGGGGCCCATCCGAACTGATCTATCCAAGCCACCGAATTTGGACCAAGTCAAATGTGGTGTTCTATATTTTATCAATATCTTGAGCTGTAGTTTTCCAAATGGTGCCAAAAGTTTGGTGGAGATAGTAAAGCGGTAGGGATACAACTTTTCTATTTTCTCCAAAGTGAGATAAGGCTGTATGAATATCAAAACTCGTGGTACAAGTGGATTGATGAAATCTGTGTGCCTAAAACCACCTTCCAATTTTCCTATAAAAGGGGACCAAGGGAACCTCATTTGAAAGTTCGAACCAGAAGCTATACTCTGCCATTTTGGATTCCTAGAGGAGTCTCATAATCACCTTTGAGGTCATGGAGGCCCCTATCCTCATAGGGGAATCAAGGATGAAGAAGGAGTTCCACCCGAGCTTCCTCCTCCTCCCAATGTCGAGCTAAACATTGGGTGTTCATTGTGAGGGAGCTAAACACATGTCAAGGGAGTTATGATGCATACAATAGCTACTGGTTTAGATTAATTTGGGTGTTTAAACATTTCATTCCATGTATCTTATTTAATTTTAGATTTTAATTCTTCATTTAATTCATGTGAGTGTTATGCTCTTAATTTCTAACCAATCGGTGTGAGGTTTTGAGTGCGTGACTTCTGTTGTTCTGATTGGACATCACAAGAATCATTTTCATACCCACCTTTTTGAGATTTCAATATGCTTTGGAAGCTCTTATTCCATGCATAATTACTGTACCTTGACAATACGATTGTTATGTCAAGGTTTGGTACTTAAAGCATTGAAATAAAAGCTTAGAAATTAATCGAGATTCCAATTAAGTCCAACCAAAGAATTACTCCAAACTTGAATGAATCTCTAAGAAAAATGAACTTGATATGTGTGTAGTGAAATAAAAAAAATCCCGTTATCTTATATTTCTGAAAATCCACTTGGTCACTCATCTTTTAAGCTATTTCAACTAAGTCATTGTTTTAAAATGTTTTCAAAACCACCCCTCTCACTACCACAAAACTGGGCAAGGCATGCGCCTGCCTTTATCAGCACTAACAGAAAAGCGCTGATAAAGGGGCGGACCTTTATCAGCGCTAACAAAAGCGCTGATAAAGTTCCTCCCCTTTATCAGAGCTTTTTTAGCACTGATAAAGGTTGTATTTATCAGCGCTTTTCATTTTAGCGCTGATAAATACATCCTTTATCAGCGCTTTTTACTAGCACTGATAAAGGCTCACACAGATTTGTTAAAAACCCGTGGGTCCTCTTCCTCCTCCCTGCACCCGGTCAAGCTCTCGCGGAATCCCTCCTCTACACCGCTGCCACCGCATCCTCCTCCTCCGCCGTGGCCGCAGCCTCCTCCTGCTCCTCCTCCTCCGGCTGCCGCCTCCTCCTCCAGCCGCCGCCTCCTCCTTCTCCTCCTCCTCCGGCCGCCGCCTCCTCCTTCTCCTCCTCCTCCGGTCTCCGCCTCCTCCTTCTTCTCCTCCTCCGGCCGCCGCCTCCTCCTCCTCCTCTGCTCCTCCTCCTCCTCCTCCTCCTCCTCCACTGCAGCCTCGTCCTCCTCCTCCTCCACAGGCGCTTCCTCCTCCTCCTCCTAGTCCGCTGCCTCATCCTCCTCCTCCACCGGCGCCTCCTCCTCCTCCTCCTCTGCCTACTCTGCTGCATCCTCCTCCACCGCGGTTTGAGAGGTGCCTCAAGTACTCAGGTGAGTCTCACAAGCTTTATTTTAGTTTTATATGATGTTTTTGGAGATTTTTCAAATGAAACATGGTTTTGTGTTCATATTTTTTGAGAAACAATGTAGAACCTTGAGCATGAGGGGGTTTTCAATACTCTTTCTAAATCACATAGTTGACTTTCATGGTTAGTGAAGGTTAACCATGGGATATCTTAGAGGAAACCATGTGAGGTGGATTTTAGTTAGGGATTAACATACCATTTTTTCATGATTTCATACAAAACATGTGAAATTTTGTAGACTGAGGTAGTTACAATTTACATAATTAATGCATAGTTTGGTAAACTATGTTGACCAAATATTTGAAGGGGTTTTCTTGTACAGTGCCACCACATTATTAATATATGGTTTGGAAAATTGTATAGAACATTAAAATTATATTTTCATCTTTTTCCCTTTGAAATTCCAATAGGGGAAGCCCCCATTTCTCATCCTCCCTCTTATAGAATGCCCAATCGACCCACCCCCTTATTCCTCTTTGATTCCCCTTTCCATGGGGAGTTTTTTAGTGGATTTATTCAACAATTATAAGTGATTTCACCATCTTCCTTACCATTTTATTCTTTATATTTAGTTTCTATTGATTTTTGATTTATCTAGATTAGGTTTTATGGGTGATTCAACTGGATCACAGTGGTATCATATTGATTTGATGGGGGTGTTTTCCTACCTCATGTATAAGAGGCATCATGATGGTATATGCAAGTCACCAATCATTATGAAGGATTTGTGTTTCCTTTTGTAGTTTTCATGGATATTGGATCAAATTATATAATGTTGTCTATGGATTTGGTTCTGATGGTTGGGTATTTTTTCTAAGATGGCACTAAGATCCCACTTCAGATCTTATATGGATTTTTGGTCTTGGTTCTAACATGAAAAGTCCACAAGATGAGTTTCTAGTGAATATAACTAGTTTAAATTGATTTGGATAATTAATTATAAATGTTATAATTTAATAATTTTGGTTTTTTGGAGAGAGGAAGGAGCTATATTGATGAGTTGATCTTGGGGTAGACATTGGACGAGGCTTAGCGATCCTAGGAAAAGTTTTCAACTTGGAATTAAAATAGTAGAAACATATAAAATAGGTATGTGGTCCTGGTAATTTCTTTAGGGATTTATAAATTCCTTAATGGGTGTTATTAGAGTGAGTGTGACTTAGAGGACCTTGTTAGGGGGAACCCGGAGACCTCTTGGAATACATTCTGTGACTTTTATGTATTTTTTCTCATAGGCCAGACATGGAACTAGTGATACATCAGAGCCCTTGGCCTTATTGAATTGAACCTAAAGTGTGTGAACATCCCCCTTGGGGATGTGACTACTTGGGTGGGTATAACTTTGTAAGGTTGTTGATAGGCTGGATGTGTAGACTGACCCAGAACAAACCTATATATTGAAATGGGAAATGAGCCATCTCTTGAGACTATTTATAGTATGGAATATTACCATGTAAATATTATGAGGCTATACCATGTAAGACACTGATAAATAATATGATGCTCTCATGCGATGAGTGTTTCACTACATCATGTGCTTCTGTTGGATGGTGACGTTGCAATGATGGTCTTCATTCTTAACAGCTTATTGATCCAAACCTTTAATGGTTTTCCTTTCTAAACATTGGTTTTAATGTATTAAGGTCTTTCTCAGGTTTCATTTTAGCCCTTCATTTTAAAATAACAACTGTATAACAACATGAATAACATAACTCAAGTTGATAGAGAAGAAAATTTATGAAGGCATTGGATTCCCTTCGAGCCAGATGTATTAGTGTTGTCCCCATGGATAGTAAAACCCCTTTTAGAGATCATGGAATAGTTGATAATAGGTTGTTTGGATCATTCATTGCTTCTAGATATTTTTCCAGATTTTCCTTGGTGTTTTTGGTTTATACTTCTCTCAATCCCTACTGGTGTAAGTTCTTTTCACCTTGTGTTTGTACTTATACTCTTTTTTTTAATTGAGTCCTTTGGGGCATGAATTAGGTGACCAATTCATGTCACCACTTTTATTAAAAAAATGACCTTGAGGTGGTATTTTATTGAAATGGAAAAAATTACATAGTAGTGAGGTCTATGATACTACTAATAGGGATGCCATTGATTTTGAGTAGTGATTATATTTGGTATGAAAAGTGGATAGGTGAGAGATTCCAGTCCTTATTGTGTATTTGGCCTGTTTGGTTGAGTGTCCTGCACTACTGGGGTTAAGTTGTTGGGAACAATTTTATACTAGTATGGATACTACTCAAGTTGTGATAATGAAATGGAGGTTTTCCAGGATATTATCATATTCACCAGGGTGAGTTTATATCTAGGGTAATTATCAATGTATACTAGGGTGAAAGACCTCATGATTATTGTTATGGTTGGTATAGTCATCACAATGTACTCAAATACACTTTGGCACTAGCCAAAGTTGGTATGGATGATCGAGGCTACGAACCTGAGGATCAATGATGATTTATTTATTTATTTTTTAGATATTATTTATTTATTCAGAGCATGAAACATGCACATATAACTAAAAATTAGAATTTATGAAACCACATTGGTGGTTCCCTACGTAGTACCCAAGAAATCCTCATGTATTGAAGGTCAGGTAGAATTGGGTCCCAGTGTTGCCAGATCGAGTTAGAGTAACTTTGATCGGTTTTAGAGATCTAGATGATGTGAGCCTTGGGGATTATAGTGGTTCCCAATATATTTTTTATTTTGGTATTTATTTATTTCTTTATTTCCTTGAAGTATCTTGTTTTTTATCTAAATTATACTCATATTCCTTCTCCTTTAACTTATATACTTATCCTATGGATTTTAAATAGGATGAATATAAATAAAGAATGGATGAATGCCAATCGGTTGACAACAGAGTATGAAGAAGGCATGAAAGAATTTATCAAGTTTGCAAAAGATTATGCATGTGACTCTTCTCAAATCCTTTGTCTATGTTTACACTGTTGTTATTCAAAACAAATTAGTCCAGATGAGTTGAAAGAACACTTGATCTGTCACGGAATAGATCAAAGTTATACATGTTGGAATAAACACGGGGAAACAACGAATGTAGGTAGTGAATAGGGTGACACTGCATTTTATGGATCATCTGATATGATTACAAACATGAACAATGAAGATGATCGTATGGAGGATGTGATTACAGATGTGAATGATGATGAAGATCGTGTTGAGAAAATGACAAGGACCTTCGAAGATGAACTTTGTGATTGCCCAAAATTGTTTGAGAAGTTAAAAAGTTGTGCAAAGACGCCATTGTATGCTGGTTTCACTAAATATACAGCATTGTCATCCGTACTAAAGCTGTATAATTTGAAAGCAGATAACGGGTGGAGTGACGACAGTTTTACGAAACTACTTGCCCTCTTGAATGACATGCTTCCAGAAGACAATGAGCTCCCGAGCCGAACATACGATACCAAACGAATGCTACGCTCTATGGGTATGATCTCTGAAAGAATACACGCCTACCCGAATGACTGTATACTGTTTCGCAAGGACCACAAATCACATAAAGAATGCCCAAAGTGTGGTGCTTCTCAATACAAGAAAGATGAATCCAGTCCTACTAAAGTTGTATGGTACTTTCCAATCATTCCAAGGTTTAGATGCCTATATGGAAGTGAGGAGACTGCAGAACAATTAACATGGCATGCAGATACAATAATTAAAGATGGGATACTACGTCACCCGGCAGACTCTCCTTAGTGGAAGAGAATCGATCATGAGTATCCTGAATTTGGAAATGAGTCGAGAAACCTTTGTCTTGCATTATCTACAGATGGAGTGAATCCTTTTGGTTTTCAAAGCAACAGTCACAGTACATGGCCGGTTATGTTGATAAATTATAACTTACCACCGTGGTTATGCATGAAACGAAAATACATCATGTTATCTATGCTTATATCAGGGCCAAAACAACCGGGTAATGATATTGATGTTTATTTAGCTCCATTGATTGAAGATTTGAAATTATTGTGGGATTCAGGTGTTACATTGTATGATGCTTACAGAAAGGAAGATTTCAATTTGAGAGTCATGTTGTATGGGACGATAAATGACTTCCCAGCTTATGGAAATTTGTCAGGATATAGCCTTAAAGGAACTCAAGGATGTCCCATTTGCGAAGAAGGTACACAATCAATTAGGTTGAAACATTCATCAAAAACCGTGTTTCTAGGACATCACAGATTTCTACCACGACGACATAAGTACCGTTCTTGGAAGACATCATTCGATGGAAGTTCAGAAGAACGTACAGCATCGTCTCCACTAACAGGCGATCAATTGTTTGAGAAAGTTAAAAATTTGGACACTACTTTTGGTAAACCGGCTTCGAAAAACCTTACGAAAATCGGTTGGAAAAAGAGATCAATTTTTTTTGAATTACAATACTGGAATTGTCTGTATGTAAGACATTTTATTGATGTTATGCATGTAGAAAAAAATGTATTTGACAGTGTTATCGGCACGTTGCTAAATACATCTGGCAAAACAAAAGATGGAATTAAGGCTAGGTTGGACATGGTTGAGATGGGAATATGAGAAGAGTTGGCACCAGTAAAGGGTGAAAAACGAACATTTCTTCCTCCTGCTTCTTACACTCTTTCCAGGCAGGAGAGATATTAGTTTTGCAACTTCATGAATGACGTAAAGGTTCCAGAGGGGTATTCGTCAAATATTTGTAACCTTGTGTCAATGAGGGACTTGAAGTTAAAAGGTCTGAAATCACATGATTGTCATGTTTTGATACAAAATCTCATTCCAATTGCTTTACATTGAATTTTGCCCAAGAATGTCCTCCATACATTAACGAAACTGTGTTTCTTCTTCAAAGCTATATGCAGAAAAGTTATAGACCCGGCGAAATTGCCAGCTATGGAAAAAGAAATAGCCGTCATATTATGTGAATTAGAAATGTTCTTCCCGCCTTCATTTTTTGATATGATGGTTCATTTGATGGTCCACTTGGTGAGAGAGATTCGACTATGTGGTCCTGTACATTACAGATGGATGTACCCCATTGAACGGTATATGAAGATTTTGAAAGGGTATGTCAAAAATCAAAGTCGGCCAGAGGGTTGTATTGCAGAGCGATATATTGTTGAGGAAGCCGTTGAATTCTGTACCGAATACTTGTCTGGTGTGGAAAGCATTGGCTTACCAAAATCTCATCACACTGGGCGGCTAGAGGGTGAAGGATTTTCTGGAAGAAAGGTTGTCACAATCAATATTACAGATCGGGAGCAGGCCCACCTTTATGTTTTGCATAACAGTTTGGACGTTGACCCATATGTTGAAATCCACAAAGAAATTCTTAGGCAATTGAATCCATCAAGGGCTGAAAAATGGATATCAGATACACATAATCGACAGTTTATAGGATGGTTTCGAGATTATATTTTTAAGAAGTCATATGAAAATCCAAAGTCTATTTCGAAACGACTTCGATGGCTAGCAGGAGGACCAAGTGTGTATGCATTATCTTACAATGCTTATGTAGTTAATGGTTATACATTTTATACTAATGAACATGATGAAGACAGTACCATGCAGAATAGTGGGGTTACACTTGTGTCTGAAGCGATGCATGTTTCCGGTGCTAAGGACAGAAATCCAATTTATGCGAATATGTCATACTTTGGCATCATCAAACAAATATGGGAGTTGGATTATACAGAATTTCAAGTTCCGATATTTCAATGCAAGTGGATTGATAACAGGAGTGCTGTTAAAATAGATGATTTGGGATTTGGGAAAGTTGATTTCAGTAAGGAAGGGGAGAAAGACGAACCATTTATAATGGCATCACAGGCAGTGCAAGTATTTTATGTTCCCGATCCCGCAAACCGAAACTGGTCAATTGTTCTGTTATCGACCAAAACTGCTGAAGGGTCAGATGAAAATGCAACGGAAGATGACCCTTTCATTGGGATTTCACAATCATTTCGCAGTGGTCCCAATGTAGACGATGTTTTGTATGTCATAGGAGACCACAATGAAGGGATATGGATAGTTGATAGAGGGGTCAAATTCCTTCAGCCTTTTAAAAAAAGGGAGTTCAATAATTAGGTTATTGATTTTTATTGTAATATAGATTGTGTTACATTATGTTATTATCTGTTCGCTGCTGCTTTTATGTGATCTAACTCAAATTTTAAACCAGTTCTGCAGATAATGACTTCTTCACCTGCTGATGCACCCAATCCTGAGACACAACACGTCTCTCAACCTGTTGTAGTTGGTCCCACTGCTGAGAGACAACAGGTCTCTCAACCTGTTGCAGCTGGTCCCACTGCTGACGTACAACAGGTCTCTCAACTTGTTGCAGCTGGTCCCACTACTGAGAGACAATAGGTCTCTCAACCTGTTGCAGCTGGTCCTACTGCTGACATACAACAGGTCTCTCAACCTGTTGCAGCTGGTGTCAGTGCCAAAGCTAGCGCTTCGAAGAAACATAATGATGATGCAGAAACTGAGGAAATGGTAGGCGATGAAACCCCAGCGACAAAAAAAACAGGTGCGTCGTAGTTTGACAGTTTTAGAAAAAATCCTTAAGGCAAAAGCAAAAGGCATCAAATATGAGGTGGGACGGAATAAGCTAGGACAACAAGTAAACCCCAACAAAGCCATGTTTAGTAGCTACATTGGAATCGTCACTCGACAATACGTGCCGATTAACGTAGAGTCATGGCACCATGTTGTCAGCGGGTTGAAAACATTAATGTGGGGAGAGATTATGGTAACATTATGATATCATCTATTTAATTTATTAAAATAAAATAAAATATTGAAATATTGACTAACCCTTCATCATCTCTTGCAGAGTGCATTTATAGTAGATGTTTCTCACAAAGAATATGTTTTCAGACTGGCAAGAAGGATTCATAGAGGCTTTCGCACCATTTTAACGAAAAATCATCTGAAGGATGCCGAAGGGAAAATCAAGCCGCACCCGCCTCCTCTTTATGCACACTTGATATCCCAAGGAACGTGGGATGCGTTTTGCAACCGTCGTGCGGAAAAGAATTTTCAGGTACATTGTGTTTGGTTACACGTTGTGTAACGTTTCTTGTATTCATCACATTGATTGATAGGTTTTTATTTATGAAACAGCAAATGAGTGCTGAAAATAAAGAATGGGAAGCAAAACCAGCGTACCCCTACCGTAAATCAAGGTTGGGGTACGCTTCAATTGAAAAACAATTAGTATGTATTTTAAAAGTACTGTAATAATTTTATGTGACATAAAACAACACTGTAACCATGTTTCTCTGTTTATATGTAGATTGATGAAGCAAAATCTCAAGTCACTTCCATTCCACGCCATGTGCTATGGAAGGAGGCTCGTGTTAATAAAGAGGGAAAACTGATAGATAAAAACACACAAAAAGTGTGGGAAACATGTGTAAGTATGACATAATATAAACTTGTTTTGCTTTAAATCACTATTACATAACGATGCTTACTTATTTTTTCATATTTTCTATTTGACATAGTCACAGGAATCAACAACACCCACACCGGATGCAGACATACTTTCAACAGCCTTGAAACAGCCAGAACAGTATGGCCGCGTCAGAGGTGTGGGTTTTGGGGTGTCACCCAAGACATATTTTAAGGAAAAAAACAAGAGGATGAACAAACTAAAGAATTGCATGTAATGAGAGATAGAGTAGATACCCTTGAAGAACAAATCCAAACTCAGGGAGAGATGCTAAAGAGTTTGATGGAGGAGAGGCGAAGAGAACAAACAACTCAAGAACAACCCCCGCGAGAAGATCTACCCCTCACCAGCTTTGAGGTGAGCCATTTCCCTCAAAGGCCTGACTTAACCGAGGTAATCAATGTTATAATATTCGTTTTTGTGAGATGTGAATCACATAGACATTGATACCTTTCATTTAATGATATTCCGCAGGGTGAAAATGACTGTGATTTATATCTGTCAACTCCCACCCATCACCTTGTAGCGAGGGCTACGGTGTTCAATATGCAGAATGACACGCTACACTCCAGACCACTTCCAACCGGTCATGTCAAAGTGTCGATTAACGTAGATCATGAGCCGAGCGCCGAGCTACCCGTGCCAAATGACTATGACGACATTCATACGGTGGAAAAAGCTATTGGAACATTCGTTACATGGTCGTCGAATCTTGTAAAAAAACACGTCGAGGAGGAGGTATTCATTTCCAGTTCATTTTTCAAGCAGAACCTTTAACATTAAATTAGAAATGGCTGAACCGATGAATGTTATTATAAAAGGATAAAATGGAGAAGCTAAAACGAAAGAGAGGCTCCAAGATTGGATCAACCAACCGATCAAAACGATCTACTGAGAGCGCGTTCACCCCGCCCATTCTATATCCACATTTAATATCATTGCAAGCTCATGTGGATACGAAAATGAAAGACGGAAAGAGTCATACAATTGTTTGTGAAAAAGATATGTATGGAGAGGAAACAATAGATTTCTTTAGTGCAGACGTTGTTTCTGAGATCATCACATATGACTAGCTAGGCGCCTCAGTTATAAATGTATACATGAGGTATGTTTTCATGATTTGATTTTACAGAAGCTGATATACTTTGATAATTATGGATAAATACATCTCATATTTTTCACAGGCGTATATATGAAAAACAATTGAAGGGATTTTCCCATGAATACAAATTTGGACTCGTTATTCCTCACACCATTTCTACACAACGAACAGAAATAGATTCTAATTTTCAGGCTGAATTGATGTCAAATCTGTTCAGAACATTTCAAAGAATAATTACGACTGACGGGCTCTTTTTAATACCAACGATGCAAGGGTAAAACTCTAAATTTTAATCATATCAATTATATTTTAATTTCTATCAGTACTTATTTCTTTTTGTGTTTTTAGGGAACATTGGATGCTCATTGCAGTCAATTTGGATACTCCAAAGATTTATTTTCTGGATTCACTGCATGGATATCCAACTAACCGACCACACATGATGGAGATTGTCAATTTTTAATACACTAGATCCAACATTTTAGAACTAAATATCTAGTTATATAATTTATATTATCTTTTAATGAGGATTTTGTTATGATAGGGTGGTGTATGAATATCGTCTAAAGGCTGGAATGAATCCAGGGCATAAGGACGACAATGCCCACAAGATCTACAAATGGAGAAGTATCTGTGTATATATAATTATATTTCACTATCCAAATACATATCAAAACAAATTACTTATTTTTCTCGATGTTTTTGCAGTGTCCGAAGCAAACAAATGACAAGGAATGCGGTTATTATGTTTGTAAATTTATGAAAGAGATCATATTTCATGAACAAACTAGCATCCCTGAAGAGGTATTTTTGAAAATAATTACTACTTTATTTAAAATAATTATTAATCCTTTGTGTATTTTTATTTTTTCAGTACTACTATGACTGTCGCAAAAACTCCTATTCAGAAGATGATATAAATGTCTTTAGAAACGAATGGGCAGCGTACCTGATCGAAGAATGTAAACAAATAGGACAATGAAGGTGAATTCCTAATACTTATGTTATCTTTATATGGTCATTGATATCTCCCTTTACACTTATTGGGCATCTATGATCTCCCTTTCTTATGTTTCATATCCTTAGATTAGTGAATTCCTACTACTTAGTTTGAAAATGACATAAACTTTAGAAAACAACACCAATGACATACGGCAAACCAAGAAAACGCATTAGGATTGTTTTAATGCTTTAGGACAATGATCCACAAGTCATTTGTGACGTGTATGAATTGACCGCACCTCAATCCGACGCACGGTGTTACCGGTATGGCTAAAAGTGTCTGATATCAGTTTCAAATTGAGATAAACTTTGGAAAACAACACCAATGACATACGCCAAACCGAGAAAATGCGTTCGGATTGTTTTGATACTTTAGGACAACAATCCACGAGTCATTTTTGATGTGTAAAAATCGACCGCACCTCAATCTGATGCACGGTGTGACCGGTATGGCTAAAATTGTCTGATATCAGTTTGAAAATGACATAAACATTGGGAAACAACACCAATGACACATGGCAAACCGAGAAAACGCGTTCGTATTGTTTTGATACTTTAGGAAAACGATCCAAGAGTCATTTGTGACGTGTACGAATCGACCGCACCTCAATCCGACGCACAGTGTGACCGGTATGGCTAAAATTGTCTGATATCAGTTTGAAAATGACATAAACTTTGGAAAACAACAACAATGACATACTCCAAGCTGAGAAAATGAGTTCGGATTGTTTTGATACTTTAGGAAAATGATCCAGGAGCCATTTGTGACGTGTACGAATCGACCGTACCTCAATCCGACGCATGGTGTGACCGGTATGGCTAAAAGTGTCTGATATCAGTTTCAAATTGAGATAAACTTTGGAAAACAACACCAATGACATACGCCAAACTGAGAAAACGCATTTGGATTGTTTTGATACTTTAGGAAAACGATCCACGAGTCATTTTTGACGTGTATGAATTGACCGCACCTCAATCCGACGCACGGTGTGACCGGTATGGATAAAAGTGTCTGATATCAGTTTCAAATTGAGATAAACTTTGGAAAACAACACCAATGACATACGCCAAACTGAGAAAACGCGTTCGGATTGTTTTGATACTTTAGGAAAACGATCCATGAGTCATTTGTGATGTGTAAGAATCGACCACACCTCAATCCGACGCACGGTGTGACCGGTATGGCTAAAAGTGTCTGATATCAGTTTCAAATTGAGATAAACTTTGGAAAACAACACCAATGACATACGCCAAACCGAGAAAACGCGTTCGGATTGTTTTGATACTTTAGGAAAACGATCCACGAGTCATTTGTGACATGTAAGAATCGACCACACCTCAATACGATGCACAGTGTGACCGGTATGGCTAAAATTGTCTGATATGAGTTTGAAAATGACATAAAATTTGGAAAACAACACCAATGACACACGCCAAACCGAGAAAACACATTCGGATTGTTTTGATACTTTAGGACAACAATCCACGAGTCATTTTTGACGTGTACAAATTGACCACACCTCAATCCGACGCACAGTGTGACCGGTATGGCTAAAATTGTCTGATATCAGTTTGAAAATGACATAAACTTTGGAAAACAACACCAATGACACACAGAAAACCGAGAAAACACATTCGGATTGTTTTGATACTTTAGGACAACGATTCACGAGTCATTTGTGACGTGTAAGAATCGACCGCACCTCAATCCGACGCACGGTGTGACCGGTATGGCTAAAATTGTCTGATATCAGTTTGAAAATGACATAAACTTTGGAAAACAACACCAATGACACACGGTAAACCGAGAAAACTCCTTCGGATTGTTTGTATACTTTAGGACAATGATCCACGAGTCATTTGTGACGTGTACGAATTGACCGTACCTCAATCCGACGCACGGTGTGACCGGTATGGCTAAAATTGTCTGATATCAGTTTGAAAATGACATAAACTTTGGAAAACAACACCAATGGCATACGACAAACCGAGCAAACGCGTTCGGATTGTTTTGATACTTTAGGAAAACGATCCACGAGTCATTTGTGACGTTTATGAATTGACCGCACCTCAATCCGATGCACGGTGTGACCGGTATGGATAAAATTGTCTGATATCAGTTCGAAAATGTCATAAACTTTGGAAAACAACACCAATGACACACGAAAAACCGAGAAAACGCCTTCAGATTGTTTTGATACTTTAGGAAAACGATCCACGAGTCATTTGTGACGTGTACAAATTGACCGTACCTCAATCCGACGCACGGTGTGACCAGTATGGCTAAAATTGTCTGATATCAGTTTGAAAATGACATAAACTTTGGAAAACAACACCAATGACACACGGTAAACCGAGCAAACTCCTTCGGATTGATTTGATACTTTAGGAAAATGATCCACGAGTCATTTTTGACGTGTACGAATTGACCGTACCTCAATCTGACGCACGGTGTGACCGGTATGGCTAAAATTGTCTGATATCAGTTTGAAAATGACATAAACTTTGGAAAACAACACCAATGGCATACGCCAAACCGAGCAAACGCGTTCGGATTGTTTTGATACTTTAGGAAAACGATCCACGAGTCATTTGTGACGTTTATGAATTGACCGCACCTCAATCCGATGCACGGTGTGACCGGTATGGATAAAATTGTCTGATATCAGTTCGAAAATGACATAAACTTTGGAAAACAACACCAATGACACACGAAAAACCGAGAAAACGCCTTCAGATTGTTTTGATACTTAAGGAAAACGATCCACGAGTCATTTGTGACGTGTACAAATTGACCGTACCACAATCTGACGCACGGTGTGACCAGTATGGCTAAAATTGTCTGATATCAGTTTGAAAATGACATAAACTTTGGAAAACAACACTAGTGACATACGCCAAACTAAGCAAACGCATTCGGATTGTTTTGATACTTTAGGACAATGATCCACGAGTCATTTGTGACGTGTACGAATCGACCGCACCTCAATCTGACGCACGGTGTGACCGTTATGGCAAAAATTGTCTGATATCAGTTTGAAAATGACATAAACTTTGGAAAACAACACCAATGACACACGGAAAACCGAGAAAACGCCTTCGGATTGTTTTGATACTTTAGGACAAGGATCCAACAGTCATTTTTGACGTGTACGAATCGACCGTACCTCAATCCGATGCACGGTGTGACCGGTATGGCTAAAATTATCTGATATCAGTTTGAAAATGACATAAACTTTGGAAAACAACACTAATGACATACGCCAAACCGAGCAAACGCGTTCGGATTGTTTTTATACTTTAGTAAAACGATCCACGAGTCATTTGTGACGTGTAAAAATTGACCACACCTCAATCCGACGCACGGTGTGACCGGTATGGCTAAAAGTGTCTGATATCAGTTTCAAATTGAGATAAACTTTGGAAAACAACACCAATGACATACGCCAAACCGAGCAAACACATTCGGATTGTTTTTATACTTTAGTACAATGATCCACGAGTCATTTGTGATGTGTACGAATTGACCGCACCTCAATCCGACGCACGGTGTGACTGGTAAAGCTTTTCATTAGATAAAGAATCAGTATTTATTAAATGAGATAAATCAATCAAAAACATATTGATTTTACATTATTCCCTTTCATTGTTATGAAAATGAAAACTTTTGAGTTTAAAATTTAATATTTTAGTTTCACATTTCCATATTAATGTATTCTTTCATATTACTGTTTTAATTTCTGTCATTATTGCATTACTAACATAATATTTGTTTTCTTATATAGGTGAATTTTTTTCCTTGAGTTCAGATGCTTTGTTCGGCAACAAATAACGTCTAGAGCGGATCACAGATATCAAAGGATGAAACATGAATGTTTATAACTGTTGTTGAATAATTGTAAATGTAACCATGTAAAACAATGTTTGAAATGTATATAGCAATGCGTTTTTTTGTATTCATGATGTTAAGTAAATGTATATACCGTTGTCAGTCAAAATATTGGGTGTGGGTGCTATGGTGTGCAGGTGTGCATGTGCTACTTTGTGCAGGTATTCTGGTGTGCAGGTGTGCAGGTACTGTTTTTTAGGTGCAGGCGCTGGGGCCTTTATCAGCGCTCCACGACGCGCTGATAAAGGACCCCTTTATCAGCGCTCCGAGAAGCGCTGATATAGGGGACCCCCCCTTTATCTACACCGGAATTAACAGCGCTTTTCTAGCGCTGTTAATACTGGTTTTTAGCGCTGATAAAGGGGAAGGTTGTAGTAGTGTCTCTTAGTCATTTTTATTAAAAATACACACTCTAAACCTACCAACGCTCCTTGAGAGACGACCTAGGGTCTGCCCTAGACTATAAATCAACCTTAAAAATATAATCAATTTGACGTGTCACGACAGCGCAGTTAGCATTATGACCCTTTATCATCATTATTGAATTCCTTGATAAAGGGACCATTTATCAGTGCTTTTTCTAGCATTGAAAAAGGGACCCTTTATTAGTTCTTAAAGAAGAATTGATAATGGATCCTTTTATAAAGTATTTTTTAGCACGAATAAAGTGTTACTTTTTTAGTGATTTTCTACTGCTAGTAAAATTCTAGCGATTTTAATTAGGCTCTTGTAATCAGTGCTTTTTGTGCTGAAAATGGCCAAATTTAGAGATGTTAAAGGCCATATTTTCAATACTGAACATGAATAACCCTGAAGTGACTAAGAATAGGTTAGAACAAGAATGGGTATTCCACAACAAACCAAATTATCCTATGATTTTTAGATCTATGATCCCATTTGATACCCCAATCTAATATGAACTTGTCCTATTTCGGCTTGTCAAGAATGATAACTTTAGTTAGGGGAGCCATATTGTCCATGATTTTAATAAAATTTTCCTTATTAATTTTACCTTCATTGAATCCTCATAGAAAAATTAAATTTTGAGTGTTGATCTAATCCAATTAATGGTCAATGGTGTCAATATAGTGACCTCTTGCATAGATCCTTTTGACAATTTCAATCGAGGCTTGAATAGTAAATTGATATTACACCATCTCAAGGTACAATCAAATCAAGTTACATTTCGTTCAATGTTATTTTTTTCATTCCTTGACAATATTCCCATCATTCCCTTACTAGTATTGGTCATTGATGACCACCAAAGGGACGTCCTTCTTAGGATCTGCAAGCTTCTACACAGATCTAGTCTCCATGATTTTTGGAAAAAGATTAATCTCTCTTACTCGAGGTATTCTTCCTTTTTTTCAATGAGAAACTTACCTCATCAAGATTCCCCTTAATTCCTTTATTCATCCTGGAATGATCAAGATATTTTTATATGTAATTTTTCTTCAAATGCTTATGAAATAAAAAGGGCGTCATCATCTGAGACAATCACAAATAAGGAAAGATCTTCTGCTACTTGATTACCATATTTCCTAAATTCTGATGGAGTCCCAACATTTTGATACTTCCTCTTATGCTTAGAATTATTCTACTTCCATTCAACTTCATCATGACCTGGGTGAAGAAGTTTAGTATTCCCAAATATGTTGGCATCCTCCAAAACAGGATGATTCTGCTTGTAACCTACCTGAATTGTAGAAGTGACACTAAATTAGTAAGAGCTTGAGCCTATCTTTAGGTGATTATAAAACTTATCAAACATGTCCCCATCCTTAGAATCCTTCTGTATCATCTTCTAGCTCTTATTATCCTCCCTTACACCAATACTCTACATGTAATATTTTAAATGTATTATTAACTTATTTGAATAATATTTATTCTTTTTTTATTAAGAATTAATTTTTAAAACATGTTTGAAATTATTAAATTAATCTATTTAAATTATTATTTTTAATTTTTTTAATCTAAATAGTAAATTATAAAATTATAAAAAAATATAATTTTTTTAAAAAGTATTTATAAAATTAAAAATAAATATATATATATTTATATATTAAAAAATTATATATAATTATATATATAAGAGGATAGAAATTTCGTGAGAGATATCTTTCATGTGATTCCATAGCGATTAGGGAATCGAGCTATGGTGGCCTCTCTTTCGGTCTGTGAATTCAATCCAGATAACATATTTTGAGGAACTTCAAAGGTGGTTAATGCTGGGAAAGGCTCGGACCATGATACTGGTGAATGTGTTCCATGTACTACACCTTAGAGAGAACTTAATTCAATAATTTATCGTGAAGCCCTAAGGTATTGTCACGAAACGACCCTACCCGGGCTCGAGCCGCAACTACCCCAAGCCCGCCTCCATATGCCAGGGGATGGCGACAAGTGCCGAGTCTAAACAACTCAGGGAGGCTTTTGCCTATGTACCTGTACATACACATGCAACCTACTCAATGCAGAAGTGCAGAATAAAAAGGAAAAGTAAAGTACCAACTGCTATAAACAACCCACAAAGGTGCATCAACCTCTAAACAGTACAAGCTGAGTGCTGAAGGTAAACTGAAAAGAAAAGGGAAAAACATGCATCCAACCAGAAAAGTGCCAAAAACCGGCAATAGGTAAACAAAAGTAAAACAGCTGGGAGAGTCCCACGTCTGGAGCCCGACTACGACCACCACACGCGGTCCAAGATCCCGAACTCCTAAACTCCTCTGTAATCATGAGAAACCTGTCTGTCGTCTGCAAGGGCACACCAAGTGCCGGTAAAGCCCAAGTAGGGGTGAGTATAAAAATACTCAGTAAGATACCCCAAAGGCTCGAGGGAGAAACAAAGGAGGTACTGAAGAGTGAGTAGTAGATCGATTAGGGAATAGTAAAGGAGTACAACAGAGAGTGCAGTAAAGAGTACAGCTCAACCCAACAAGAGGAAGGAAGTAAACTCATCCTAACACACAGAGCTAGAAATGGTGAGAATGTGAACTTATCGTCGAGCCTTCTCTACCTATATAAGGAGAGTAGAATCCTCCAACCACGAGAATCTAGACACAGAAAGCACATGGCATACCCTGCGCATATTCGCCTCTCCTAGAAGGAGTGTAACCAAAACCTAAGAAGTGATTATCGGAACAAGGTATATACATATCCATATGCTCAAACAAGAAACCTGAACCAGGTCGTAAGGGGATCTCCATATCATAGCTCAGCCCAAGAATGTGAGTTTCCAACAGTCCCATAAGTAAACACCATCAATGCCCAGTATCCTGCACGTCTGCCCCAAACTGCAATTCAAAGGGTTCAAATCACTACACCTCGACACTATCCGCTTTGGGCGGCACTGACTCACCCATACGGTTTTAGGTCGCATCACAAGGACACGTCTCGATGGGGAAAGCGCCCCTCATTCTTGAGAGTTCTGGGGAAAGTCAAACCACACCTCATCACTGTCACACAGTCGAGAGGTCTTCTCAAATTCAAAGTTTCCACATCACTGACCCGTACAACCAAGGGTCCCGCTCGGGTAGTCACGGAGAAAATCCACAGACTATCCTAGTAGAAAGGACTGAGTCTAAGAGAAGTCATCGGGTAACCCACTACCCAGCCCAGCTGAAGGGTGCACCCTAAGGGGTCGTTGGGTAACCCACTGCCCAGCCCAGCTAGAGGATAAAACCTAAGAGGTCTTCGGGTAACCCACTACCCAATACTGCTGGAGGGTAAACCCTAAGAGGTCGTCAGGTAACCCACTGCCCAATCCTGCAGGAGGGTAAACCCTAAGAAGTCATTGGCTAACCCACTGCCCAGTCCCGCTGGAGGGTAAACCCTAAGAGGTCGTCGGGTAACCCACTTCCCAGACACGCTAGATGGTAAACCCTAAGAGGTCATCGAGTAACCCACTGCCCAACCACATAGGAGGTTAAACAATAAGAAGTCAATGGGAAACCCACTGCCCAGCCCCGCTAGATGGTAAACCCAGAACTGCTCTGTCCATCCCTACCGGATGGTACAATACTGGCCAACGGAACACGGAGTGGTTATCGCACAACAACCCAACTCTAGAACAACTCACCTAGCAGAGGGTCAGTGCCCATGTAGTGTGGGTCATGTCGATACATGGAACTCTACCTAGGGAGACACGTCATGTTAGATCATAGAAGGATGATATGAAATTGATACATGGCTAGGGAGTCTGCGCCCAGGGCTCATTGGGCTCCACACCCTACTGTAAACAACCTCATGGGAAGAGGATCAGTGCCCGCATAAAGCATTGGTCACACCGAATCCATAATAACCCTACCAGGGAACATGACAGGACGTGATACTGAAATCCCACACGATGAAAGGAACAGGGGAACCCAAAAAACTCCGCTAGTCAAACCGTCGAGAACAGAACCAGGGGAAACCACTCAACCCTACTGGTCTAAACCATTGTTAACAGAAGGACCCTCTACATCACGAGAGGTCAAAGGTACGTAAAGTAGAACACAGTATGCACATGGGTCCCTCATGATGTGTAGCCCTATATCATCTCCAAACCACGTACACAAACATTCTCGGGTACAAACTACAACATGTACCTCTAGGAAAACCCATATTCTCCTAGAGTATACCACATTTCCAACCCAAAGGCTATTGTGCACACGATGTCCAATGTCAACTCAAAAAGGGAAAAAACGTAAGTTCTCCAACATGATTCCGCCATGGCCCAAGCACGGCCAACCACACCTCTTCAAACATTTACTTCACTCTGAAAGGAGTCCTCAAAATCACACGCCAAGGGTTCTCAACAAACACCGTGGGAAGAACCCCCAACCGTACACCTTTCATTCCACCACATTTAATGAGATCTCGAATGAGGCTCCACACATCCAAATAGAACTTACCGTTGTAATCCTCACGAAAAAACACGCGTGATATACTATATACTCACCTAAAATTGATATCCAACAGAAATATTGTCCAACACCGCTTTACGCCCGAATGGCGTCCCGTGGTCCCAAGCCTCGGTCCCGAAAATAGTCAGGTGCATCGCACCATTGCGATCCCCTCAGAAAAACACGTTAAATTGACTACTTACATGTGTGGAACCGATATCCAGAGAAAATGATTCATTTCGTCTTACCGCACACGAGCGGTTCTACGTGGGACCCGCATCACTGTCCTGAAGTGCTGCTAATGGATCGCACCGTTGCGATCCTCTCAAAAATGTACCCAAGATTGGCTATTCACTTGTCTGAAACGAACACCTGGTGAAGAGGATGGAAATCACCGCCAATGCCCAAAACGACCCCCGTGGGTCCCGCTCCACCATGCTGAATCAAAGTGGGCAGATTGTGCCATTTCAATGCCCTCATAAAAACACCCATAATCGACTGCTCGCACGCCCCAAACGGACGTCCGATGAAAAATTTTCTAAACGCTGCTCGTAGCTTAAAAGACGGGTCGTGGGGCCCACAACTCAACTCTAGTTTCAACACCTGAAACCACCCCGTAAAACTCCGCCTCGATGGTAGGGTCCCAACACCACTGACATCACTCAAAATAGACTCTAGATGTGTTTGCACCGCCCAAAACAAGAACCCAAAAAATAACACCAATCCACTTAACGGGTGTGTCGCACCGCTGAAGCCCCCATCTCGAGAATTAAAAACCCTCAAAACCTTCTCAAAATGTTCATCTTGATTCTTGGAACGCGTCACCATAGAAGACAAGTGAATCCGACACTTGGCCTGAGTTTTATGGCCGTTTTAATCTTTAAGGGGCCGAACGGGTGGGCCGGGCCGGCTCAGCCGACCCACCATATACCTGAACCGGCCCGCGGTTCACCGCGCTGGCCGGCCCACCTTGCCCAGACCAGCTTAAGCCATTCAGGCTTTACCTCCATGGGACCCGCATATTGCGAGTCCCTATTTTCCAGCCAAGGTCAGAAGAACCCGGTCTCCCGCGCGTGCTGACCGGAAAAAGTCGGTCCGGCCGCGTCATCGCGCCCCGCTGGCGCCCCCTGCTCGCTCGCCCGGCCGCTCGCCACCTCACCCGACCGACGTCGCCTCGCCCATATGATGCTGCCTCACTTGGATGAATATTGCCTCCACCTGGGAGCCCCTGCGCCACCGCTGCTGAAGACCGCCGCCGCCCGGAGAGCCGCCGGTCCAGCCAGGACAGCCGAAAAAACACCCATATCCTCCTGAAACTTCGTCGGATCACTGCGGTCACCCCGGGACTCGGATTTTCAGTCCTAAGGATGTGTTTGAAAGATTAGAACGATCCCTACTCTCATATGGGATTCACTCGATAATTTAATAGATATTTCATGCTGTAATTCAAGATCTAAGTTAATGCAGTAATTGAAAAAAATAAACACATGATCCTACCTCGGGGGATTTGCCCGTCACTTTGCAACGATCTGCCAGCCGCAACAGCTTGGAGAGAAGGAGGAGATAGAGAGTTTGGTGTTGGGAGGGGCTCCTTGTTTTAGTTCTTCCAGAGGATGAAAATGGGAGGGATGAGAGGGGTTATGACTTTAGTAGAGAATTAGGTCGATTTTAAATTAATCAACTTTAATCCCCTACCAGTAGGCCCGTTCCCGAACACTCTACGGGGTCAAGATTAAGCCTTTCCTAGGGTAAAAACCATGCATTTAACGCAATGGAGGTCTCAGAATTTTAATCCAGGCATCCGTTCGAAAGTTATAAAACTTAACGTCTGAGGCCACCAAATTACAAAAACGCCCCTAGTGGCATTTTCCACCGAAGGGTCGCACCCATAAAAATTACTCCCCTCCTAGGGTAAACGACATGCTCCGGAATCAACCGTGCCCTTGGTTTTCCTATATGAGCTATTGTTTAGGAGATATCCTATTTATTTGGCGTTCCCAGTGTGAACGCACTGAAAAAAATTAATTTCGGCCACACTGGGGCTCGAAATCCACGCTGTCTGAAGGCGCTGCTCTGGAATAACATCAATAATTTTCCAAAGTCTTTTATAGAAAAAACCAGGTTCTTACATTATTCCCTTCTTCAAGATTTTTGTCCCCGAAAAGCAAACCCAGGGAACAACACAGGGTACTAAGCCCACACCTAGCTCTCCCGTACCCAGGAAAACTCTTGTACAGTTCTGCATCACCGCACACAAAGGATTTGATCCATTCACGTGAGGTCTCACCTCGCCAATGACATGCATAGGATCATGCACACATATCTTCAGGTATGTCATGTGGGAGGTGTCGTGCACCCACTCCAGACTTTCGGGGGTTAGGGCAAGGTGGTAGACAACCTCGTCATCCCTTCACATGGTCTCAAATGGCCCGAAGGCCCTCAGAGATAGCTCACCTCCCTGGTGGAACCCCCACGTTGCATGCCGCAACTGGAAGCACCGTTTTGACCTAAGACAAAGCTCGATGATTATCTCCTTCAAAATATCCATATGGTGAAACACCCAAGGATATCTGGTCACACAATGTTTCACAGTCAATGTACCATGACCAAGACTCTCTTACATGCTCAGAAAGCAAAGGAGTCGATACTGTCGACTAAAGAAAAGGTTCCACGTCTTTTACTCTACTGTCACAGGGTTACACCGATTCCCCGATTCACCCTGGTAACACCTAAAAAAGGATTAGGGAGAAAAGAATTTCACATACAGAGTCTAATAAATCTACTACAAAAAGTAGAAGAGCTGTAGAGCATACCTCTTATCACCTCATGCTCTCCAGGATCGTAGACATCCAAAGCTCGCGGTTGTCGGTGGTCCCAACTATCAGCTCTTGGAGACTGACGTGGACTGCCTGGTGGTGATGGGAAGACCTTGTAATGTTGTCCATCACTTCCAGCTCCTCCCACTCTTCTGCTAGCACCACCTCTCTGGTCACTACTCTGATCATGACGCTGCCTCTGTCGTGGTGGTGTGCCTGCTACCTTCCTGAAGTTCTCAGCATACCAGGTCGGGCAGTCCCATGCCAAGTGACCTTGCCCATCACAAGAATAGCACCAGCACTCTCTGAGCTACCCTGGTGCCATCCGGTACCACTGTGGTGTATGACCACAGCCCGGGGTCCACTCACAGAAGGGTCTCCTTGGCTGAGGCCCTGCGCTTTGCCGCCACAATGTTGCACAACCACATCTCTGAAACCGGAGGTGGGAAGGCCACATGCATCAAGGTTCTATCATCCGGCGCCTGCTAGCTGAGGCAGAAGTCTCAGCTCTGTCGTGCCTATAGCCACCACCAACTGTAAAACGTGACAGGAAGCTCTCCGTCACCATCCCCTTCTCTAGCACCTCAACATAAGTGGGGATGCACAAGGGTACGATGATGGCACAAATCTCTTTGTGAAGACCCTGCTCGAACTTTTATGCTCAGAAGTTTCCATCATGGACCTAGTCCGGGTAAAAGCATACACAGTCCACAGACCTAGTCGCGTACTTAGTCACCATCATCCCTACCTACTGAAACTGCAAGAGCTCCTCAATCCGAATGGAGCATAAGTAGGAGGGGTAAAAAATCCTCAAAAAACAGCAGCTGAAAGTCATCCCACAAAAGTGACGACTCATCGAGTAACTGAGTCACCAAACTCCACCAATGCCCAGCTGCTCAGTGGAAAAGGCTAGAGGCCAAATCCACCATAATATCGGCCAGCATCAGATGAGCGTATATGTATATGACAGTAACAACATTGGGGAGCTGACTCAAGAAGGTTAGTCAAAGACCCAATCCTATGGGATGCACAAACCAATTTTTCCGGCAATGGGTGTCTCAACATGTCGAGTCGACAAGCGGGTTATCAAGGTCCTGGTGAATGGATACATTGGCCGCCGCACCATCACTGGACTCCCTGGCCTGAGAGCCTCTCTCGAGACACGTTGAAACTATTTCCCTAGATCCCAACCAATTCCTTTTTAGGGATGTCCAAACAATGTCCCAAGGAATGGACCACCTCTGATACCACTTTGTCATGAACCGACCCTACCCGGGCTCGAGCCGCAACTACCCCAAGCCCACCTCCATAGGCCAGGGGCTGGATACAAGCGTCATAGGCTAAACAACTCGGGGAGGCCTTTTCCTATGTACCTGTACACCCACACACGCAACCTACTCAATGCAGAAGTGCAGAGTAAAAGGAAAAGTAAAGTACCAACTACTATAAACAACCCACAAAGGTGCATCGACCTCTAAACAGTTCAAAGTGAGTGCCCAAGGTAAACTGAAAATAAAAGGCCAAAACATGCGCCCAACCAGAAATGTGCCACAACCCGACAACAGGTAAACAAAAGTAAAACTATTGGGAGAGTCCCACGCCTGGAACCCAACTACGACCACCACACGCGGTCCAAGCTCCCGAACTCCTAAGCTCCTCTGTAGTCACGAGAAACCTGTCCGTCATCTACAAGGGCACACCAAGTGTGGGCAAATCCCAAGCAGAGGTGAGTATAAAAATACTCTGTAGGATACATCGAAGGCTTGAGGGAGAAACAAAGAAGGTACCAAAGAGTGAGCAATAGATCAAATAGTGAATATTAAAGGAGTACAACAGAGAGTGTAGTAAAGAGTAAAACTCAACCCAGCAAGAGGAAGGAAGTAGACTCGTCCTAACACAAGGAGCTAGAAACTGTGATAAGATGAACTTCCCATCGAGCCTTCGCTACCTATAGTAGGAGATTAGACTCATCCAACCATGAGAAGCTAGACACAGAAAGCACGTGGCATACCCCGCGCGTCTTTGCCTCTCTTGGAAGAAGAGTAACCAAAAACTAATAAGTGGGTACTAGAAAAAGGTATATACATATCCATATGATCAAACAAGAAACCCGAACAAGGTTTTAAGGGGATCTCCTTATCATAGCTCAGCCCAAGAAAGTGAGACGCCAACAGTCCTAGAAGTAAACGCCATCGATGCCCAGTATCCCGTATGTCTACCCGGAACTGCAATTCAAGGGGCTCAAATCACTGCACCTCGACACTATCCGCTTTGGGAGGTACTGACTCGCCCACATGGTTTTAGGTCGCATCACAAGGATGCATCTGGGTGGGAAAAGTGCCCCTCGTTCTTGAGATTTCTGGGGAAAGTCAAACTACACCTTGTCACTGTTACGCAGTCGAGAGGTCTTCTCAAAGTCAGAGCTGTCACATCACTGACACGTATAACCAAGGGTCCTTGAAAGAGCACTGTCGTGGTCGCCCTCAAATGATATTCAGTTTTAGGTTACATAGGTGCAGCAGAGTGGCTGACCAATGTCGTCTCTCAATGGAGGAAGTGAATTTAACAACTTAATAAAGGTATGCAAAAAATAAAATAGAATTGAATTAAAACACTAGTTTATAGGATTGGGGTTGTTTATAGTTTATAAATCTAGAAGAATTTTTCTGGAAGAAGATTTTATTTTATTTTATTTTTAATTTTGAAATGTAAGTTGATTAAAAAATCACAACGAGAAGATGTTTTTTTTAGAAAAAATTTCAAAAGGTGTAATAAATCTAACTCTAACTATTAATTTAATTATTAATCATTATCATTTAAATCAATATTCACTTAATTATGATCCCCTAATTTGTTAACCCTCTAACCCTAAGAGAGTTAACTTAACCACAAAGATGAAATTACTTAAACCCTAGGCTAGCTTCGGAACTCGCAATCGCAGCACCCTGCATTGATTGTTGTTCTAAGGTTAACTTATGGTAAGTGGTTAATTAGAGAACATATCTATTCTAGAAATGAGTATGAATTGTGTTTAGGGATTATATTTGAACTCTACAAATTTATCCCGTGTGGTCTTGTATTACTGACTAAGATCGCGCTCTCAGAATTTACACAAAATCTCGACCTCGCGTGATTTCGTGTTAATTGTTCAATTGCTTTCTTAGTTTATTATAATTTAAAAACACAATTCATGGATCATATTAAGTTAATTACAGTTTCTCAATGATTCTAAATAATTAAATTAAGAGTGTAGAAGATAGATCAATCACTAAAAAAACTACTCTTCCATGGGTGGTGTGGTCATCGTGGAGACGTTTTTCATGAGCAAAGGATTGAAAGGGTAGAACCCAATATCGTGTTCACTCCTGATTCCAAACCAATTAGTAATATTAAGAGAAAAATAAAATTGAAAATAACAGAATAAATGGAAGACAGACTAACAGTTTATTGAATGAAGAAAAGCATTACAACATGAACAAGAAGAAGGAGAAGAGGAAGGCTTGATGAGGGGATCCTTGATTCAAGAGATACCCCTCTTACAATTGTTGGATAATTGGATTGAAACCACTTATCTTCTACCTTCAACTTCCCAATTCATGTCCCAACCCTTAAAAATGATAATAACTCTAATTTATAGAGGTTAGGGGAGGAGAGGTTACAAGTGGGTTCAAGTGTGAATGTAGAAATTCGGCCAAATATTTTAATCCAACATGAACCTCCCATGTGACTATGCAACGCTAGAATACGCTCTTATTCTAGAAAGATCATATGTGATGATATGGGTCATCTATCTCCTCCCAAAATTTGGGCTTAATCCAAGCCCATATTAAGGAGTTATGGCCGAAATATAGAAGCTTCTCCATTCTGGAGTGTCCAGCCTACCTTTGACTTTATGGACCAATTACTCCATCCAAATGTATTCTTTTGATCTAGTGTCCTGAATACAAGTTGTATCCCATGAAGTAGGAAACACAGTTACAAAATATTAAGTTCAAATAATCCAAATAAAAATATTGATGATTGAAATACTACAGTTATTTTGAAAGGGTAAAACTGTAATTATCATCAAATATTCAAATGAAAGATCTAATCCCAAATACTTTCTAATTGTACATATTTAACACAATGTGAGGAAATTATATCATTTATTATCAATAAAATATTCAATAAATTAGTGTTTTATCAACTCCCCCACACTTACCCTTTTGCACTCCTGGGAAAAACCTCATATCAAGTATACATCAATATCAATTCAAAACAAATTTTAAAACACATATAATTTAGATCCATCAATTCCACACCAAGAATCAAAAGATACCATGCCTCATAAAAAAATTTATTTCAAGTTCTCCATTTATATCATTCAATATATTTCCACTTAATTTATCATCCCATGCACAAAACACTTACCTCGCTTGAATTTTCTCTCATCACTCAAATATCATTTTTTTGCAATGTCTTTCTCATCCAAACTCATACAAGTGTCACCATAGGCTTGCTAAATTCCTACATCGCCACCCGATGTGAGTCAAGGACATATGTTTATCATGAGGACTTTTCAGGGTTGTTCTGTGGATTTCAGTTGGTAGGATTTAGATGTGAAAAACTCTGAGGCTGAATGAGGAGGGATTGACTCTTTTTGAAGAAAAATTTAATTAGTCTAATTTTCACTTAAATATGGTCTCATCATTAATCCCCATAGTATCAATTCAGCTACATCATCGTGAAAAGTCGTAGAAAGTTTACACCATTCATCATTCAACAACTAAAATGTCAATATTCTCAAACATGATTTTCTTGAAAGCTCCAGATAGGCACAACTTTCTGCATCAATTAGAAGCTCCAGAAAAGGCACAACTTCACTTATCATGAAAGATCCAGAAAAGGTACAACTTTCAATATAATTATTTTCTTCAGCAGTAAAAACATCTCTTCAGAATTTAATTTTCCACCCAAAGTATCACAGAATGTGGTAGCACAACACAAGATAGCTTCCCCCACACTTAAGTTCAACTAGATTATTCAATTTCACTTCAAGAGTTGGTTGGATAGGGAAAATTGGCTTGTAATGTGGCTAACCTAAAAGGTTGTGCATGGATTCTAAGGTTTAAAAGGATTAAATGTTCAAGGTAGGCCATTATAAAAATTATTCTTTTAAAATAGGGGCTTTAATACCAAAAAAATGTCTCAATCATTTAAACATAAGTACCTCAAACCCTCAAGTTTTGATAAAAATAAATCAAATTCTACTTAAATCATGCTTGGTTTGGTTCTCTCAAGACGGAGGTGAATGTAAAGAATATGAAAATAATGGTTTCTAATCCTCACAGGAAAGTGGTTTCAAATATAAAGACAGTGAGATGTGGCATGAGATTTAAAATTCATTGTACTTTTCATGAAATTACAATATTTGAACTTGAAACAAAGTCATTTCAGCTTTCATTTACACTTAGTTTCAAGGGATAAATTGTTTCACTTATTGATATGGATTTCAAAATGGTTTTTGAGAATCATTTCAGCTCAAAAGTTTCAAAAACACACAGAAAATTTAAAAATAAACACACAAAATTTGAAAAACACACAATTTTTGTTTTTTGTTTTTTTAATAGGAAAACAATTGAAATTACTAAACTAAAAGGTTCCCTCCCCAACACTTAAAATATTGCATTGTACTCAATGTGAACCCATGAGATGATATATGCACATGAAATGTATAATTTTAAATAGGTTAAAGAATAAAAAAGTTAAAGGGTTAGGAATAGCCTGATGTGCTCAAGTGATGATGGGGTCATGTCGTGTGATAAAATCCACTACATTAGTAGGAAGTCCCTTAATATATCTCTTCAAACGTTTCCCATTGACTGTAAAGCTCCTTCTTGTGTCCTCTTTTGTGATCTCTACTGCACCATAAGGAAAAACATTAGTCACAACATAAGGATCTAACCATCTGGAACACAACTTACCAGGAATCAGCTCCATTCATGAACTGTAGGGAAGGACTTTCTCTCCAACATGAAACTCCCTTTGTTGGATCATTCTATCATGATATTCTTTTTATCTTTCCTTGTATAACCTTGAGTTCTCGTATTATGACAATATAATCTCCTCAAGGTCTTGAATTTGTAGCTTCCTTTGGATTCCAGCTTGGGCCAAATCCATGTTTCATTTCTTTATAGCCCAATAAGCCTGATGCTCAAATTCTACTGGGAGATGACATGATTTCCAAAAAACAATCCTAAATGGGGACATACCAATGGGGGTCTTGTATGGTATCATATAAGCCCACAACGTATCATCCAAGCGCTTGCTCCAATCCTTCCTATTTGGCTGCACAGTTTTCTCCAAGATTTGTTTCAACTCACGATTTGAAACCTCAGCCTGACCATTTTTTTGGGGGGTGGTATGGTGTTGTTGTTTTGTGTGTCACCCCATACTTTCGAAGGAGGGAAGAAAAATTCCTATTGCAAAAGTGTGTCCCTTGGTCACTGCTGAAGGCCTATGGTACTCTAAACCTTCAGAAAATCTGAGACTTGAAAAAATCCACTACAACATGAGAATGGTCAGTCCTGGTGGCCTTGGCCTCCACCAATTTACTCACATAATCGACAGAAACAAGGATATAAAAGAAACCAAATGAACTAGGTAAAGGGCCCATAAAATCAATTCCCCAAACATAAAAAATCTCACAGAATAAAATGGGTTTTTGGGGCATCTCGTGTCTCTTTGAAATGTTTCCGGTGTATTGGCAACGAGAGCATGACTTACAAAACACATGGGAATCATGGAATAAGCTAGGCCAATATAATCCAGAGTCTAAGACTTTTCTAGCAGTACGTTGGGGTCCAAAGTTTCCACCACAAGAAATTGTATGACAGAAATGCAAAACAGACTCAAACTCATGATTGGGAACACACCTCCTAATGACTTGGTCACTAAACATGCGCCAGAGGTAAGGATAATCCCACACATAAAACCTAGACTAACTTTTTAATTTTTGGACTTTATACTTCTTCAAATTTACTGGGATTTCCGAGGCAATAATGTAATTAACTAAATCAGCATACCAAGGATGCGTACCTGAGATGGTATAGAGATGCTCATCGGGGAAAGTGTCCTGAAGTGGTACCTGATCCAAGGTGTCACCCTCTGGTGTGTGAGTAAGCCTACTCATGTGGTCTGCCACCAAATTCTATGACCCCTTCCTATCCTTTATCTCGATGTTAAACTCTTGAAGAAGGAGCATCCAATGGATAAGTCATGGCTTTGCATCTGGCTTCTTTAGGAGGTACCTCAAAGCTACATGGTCAGAAAAAACAACTACTTTAGATCCAAATAAATATGAACTAAATTTATATAAAGAAAATATAACAGTAAGAAAATCCTTTTCTGTTGTGGTGTAGTTTTATTGTGCAGAATCCAATGTCCTTGATGCATATGAAATCACATGTGTACGTCCCTCCACCCTCTGAGATAAGACGACTCCAACTGTGAAGTTGGAGGCGTCACACATAAGCTCAAATGGAAGGTACCACCGTGGGGGATGTATGATCGGTGGAGTGGTCAGAAACTTCTTTATCTCATCAAATGATACCCTACATGAATCATCAAAATTGAATTCAATATCTTTTTTAAGCAATCGAGATAAGGGTAGAGAAATCTTACTAAAATATCTGATGAAGCGTCGATAAAATCCAGCATGTCCAAGGAATGATCGAACATCACATACACATGTAGGATATGGTAGGGATGAAATAATGTCTACCTTAGATTTATCAACTTCAATTCCATGTTGCGATACTATATGACATAAGATAATTCTCTTTTCGACCATGAAATGACATTTTTAAAAATTCAAGACCAGATTTTTCTCAATACAATGATGAAACACATCACCAAAACTATAGAGACATTCATCAAATGAGGATCCATAAACTGTAAAATCATCCATAAATACCTCCATGCAGGTCTCAATGAAATCTGAGAAAATACTCACCATGCATCTCTGGAAGTTACCTGGGGCATTGCAAAGTCCAAATGGCATCCTTCGGTAAGCAAAGGTACCGAATGGGCAGGTGAATGTCATCATCTCTTGGTCCTTTGCTGCAATGGGAACCCGCAAATAGCCAGAGAAACCATCTAAGAATCAATAATGTGTGCTACCTGCAAGTCTCTCAAGCATCTGGTCCATGAATGGAAGTGGGAAATGGTCCTTACGAGTGGATTGATTTAGTTTCCTATAATAAATACACACTTTCCAACTGGTTTTTACTCTCATAGGAACTAACTCATTATTTTCATTTTTTATAATAGTGAAACCAGTTTTCTTTGGTACAACCTGGACAGGGCTAACCCATTGTGAGTCAGAAATAGGGTAAATTATACCTGCCTCGAGAAATTTTTCATCCTCTTTTTTAACAACCTCTAGAAGGGTTGGATTGAGTCTTTTTTGTGGATGCCTCACTGGTTTAGACCCATCCTCCAAAAGAATCCTATGCATGTAAATGGAGGGGCTAATACATGATATGTCTACTAATGTCCACTCGATTGCCCTGATGTTCTCCCTCAAAAGATTCAAAAGTTTTTCTTCATGTTCAAAAGGGAGATTGTTAGAAATGATAACAGGTAATTTTTCACCACTTAATAGGTATGAGTATTTGAGATTTGGTGGCAATTTCTTGAGTTCTAGTGTAGGGGGGTGGTGTATGGATGGAGACATAGAAGGAACTGAAATATGTGCACAAAGAGCATCAGTATCCAAATAGAAATCATCACAATCAGAGAATAAAGCATCAAATCCATCAGCATACTCAACAACCATGTCATAATTAGAGTTCACATGATCAAAATTAGAATATGATTCCATTTCAAATTAAAATCTTAGAGAGTCTTGTTCCTTAGAATCGGGTGTGGAAGTTCTCTTAGACATTAAATCAGAACCAATACTCATAATCTCACTAAGAATAGGACAATAAAATTCCATGGGGTTTTTACTTGGTGGTTCAAAATGGGAGATAAAAAATTTAGAATGATCCTCTGAGGGGTACTTCAAGGAATCCATAACATTAAATATCACAACTTCATCCCCAAATTCCATGGAAAGTGTACCCTCATTGATATTTATGACAGTTTGCAGTTATGAGGAAGGGTATACCTAAGATAAGGGGGCATGAGAACTTACCTAATCATCCTCCATGTTAAGCACGTAGAAATCTACTGGGAAGATCATGTATCTTACCCGGACAAGTACATCCTCAAGGACTCCCACTAGATATGTCATAGCTCTATTCGCCAACTGCACCACTACTCACGTCGGTTTTGGCTCAGCAACCTACAAGGAAGAGAATACGGAGTGAGGCATGAAATTTATGGAATCTCCCAAATCACTAAGTTCCTTATAAAAATGCAACTCCTCTATGGTGCATGGGATAGTGAATGTCCCTGGATCCTTGCACTTTGTCAGCATTGCTAGAGTTGGTGTAATGAGTGTTGATACATTCTTTCCAAGGTTGATCCTCTCTTTTCCCTTGAGCCCTCTTAGATTGGTACAAAGTTCATTTAAGAATTAATCATACCTTGGAATTTGATTAATGGCTTCAAGTAGAGGGATTTTGATCTCCACACGCTTTAATGTATCGAAAACTTCCTTTTGCATCACCTCTACAACCATCTTCTTGGTTTGAACAACCCTATTTGAAAGGGAACAGGTTTAGGAGGAAAATCATCAATCTTTTTCTTACCTTTATCTTTCTCCTTGGGTTTCTCATCAGTTGGTATGGAATGGGGCTTCTCCAGAGTTGAGGTGAATCCCGGTGGAAGGATAGGTAGAGAAGTATCAGTTGTTTGCTTCCCGCTTCTCAATGTAATGGCACTGACATTCCCCATTAGATTGAGAGTAGGTTGGGAAGGAAGATTTCCAGAATTCTTACTTACCCGTTCATGGAGGGAAGTGGAAATCTTGCTCATTTGAGTCTTCAACTCCCTCAACTCTGAACCTTTACTCTTCAGCTCATTCTATTGATTAAGAACAATTTGTTTCAAAATATCATCAGTGTTAGAGTATACCTTGTGTTTTAGATTCCCTTATTGCTGACTTGTTGATGTTTGAGCTTCGAATCTCCTTTGGGGTTGTTGGAAACCCTGTTGGAAAGGTGGAGGCTGCTGGAAGATTAGTAGAAAAGGGGGCCTTTTTGTTGCCCAGAGCCATACCTCATGTCTGATTGATCCTTCCACCCTTGGTTGAATGTTGGTGCAAAGGAGTCATACTTCTTTTGGGGATGCGGTTGTTGTTGTTGCTGATATGTTCTCCCAGGGAATATTGCTACACAATCTTTTGTTTCTTGGAGTTGTGGGCAACAGTCAGTTGGGTGGCTTGTCTCAGTGCAAGTGCCACGAGGCCTTGAAGGAGGGGGTTGGAATTTCTTTTGAGCCAAAGCAATCTGACTCACCATAGTGGTCAATTCTTCTAACTTGGTATCAATCAAATGACTTTCAAGAGAAGAAGGGCTTACCTGATGTACTCCCCTGACATGTTGTGTACCTCTATCGCCAAATTTTTTGGAGTTTTGGGCCATCTTGTCGATAAATGCGTGTACATCTACTGGTTTCTTGTCCACCAATACCCCTCCTACTGTGGCATCCACCATTCTCTTCTCCATAGGTGTGAGTACTTCATTGAAGTACTGAATGAGGAGTTGCTCACGGATTTGGTGATGTGGAAAGCTTGCACACAACTTCTTGAATCACTCCTAGTACTCATACATTGACTCCCCTTGTGCTTGCATGATCCCAGAGACCTCTTTACGAATGGAAGTGGTCCTTGATACTCGAAAAAATCTCTGCAAGAAAAGACTTTTTAAATCATTCCAACATGTTACCTCTTCGGGTTGTAAATAGTACATCCAATCCTTTGCAGCTCCATCAGGTGAAAATGGGAATTCTCTTAATTTAATTTGATCTTTAGACACATTTCTAGACTTTAGGGTTGAGAAAACCACATTAAATTATTTCAAATGTTTATTTGGATCCTCACCAGAGAGGCCATGACATTTTGGAAGTAAGTGAATTAACCCAGATTTTAGTTCAAAGTCCAATTCGAGATTTGGGTATGCAATACAATTTGGTTGATAATTAATATCAGGTGCAGACAATTCTTGAATGGTTCTATTTATCTAATTCTTATTATTTCTAGACATTGGTTCTTCTTTAATGTTTTAATTTTAATTGCTTCCAATTTCAATGTTTCCAGAAAAGAGGAATTCACCAACTGGTTAAATATTGAAACTTACCGTAGACTGAGACTGTCTGATTCGAGCTTGAAGGCTACGTTCAATATCAGGGTCAAGATCTAATATATCCTCGATATTAGTTCGTGTCATAAATCAAAAAATGAAAATAGGAAAAGTGGTCTATAAGAAAAATGAGAAGTTTGAGTTGATGGTCCAAAAAGAAAAGAAGAGGATAACAAATAAATGAAAACTTGAGAAAGGGGAAAGATGAAAGAGAGAGGTGAAGAAAATAGTAAAATGAAAATTAAATAAATACCTCTAAATTTTTGAATAAATTAGTTTCCTCCTCGGAAACGACACTAATTTTAAAGAGCACTATTGTGGGCGCCCTCAAATGATATTCAGTTTTAGGTTACTTAGGTGCAGTAGAGTGGCTGACCAAGGCCGTCTTTCGAAGGAGGAAGTGAATTTAACAACTTATTAAAGGTATGATAAAAATCAAATAGGATTGAATTAAAAAACTAGTTTAAATTATGGGGGTTGTTTATAGTTTATAAATCTAGAATAAGTTTGCTGGAAGAAGATTGTATTTTTTTTTAATTCTGAAATGTAAGTTGATTAACAAAGCATAGCGAGATGATGTTTTTTAAAAAATATTTTAAAAGGAGTCATCGATCTAACTATAAATATTCATTTAATTATTAATCATTATCATTTTAATCAATATTCACTTAATTATGATCCCCTAATTTGTTGACCCTCGAACCCAAAGAGAGTTAACTTAACCACAAAGATGAAATTACTTAAATCCTAGGCTAGCTTCGGAACACGCAATCGCATCACCCTGCATTGATTGTTGTTCTAAGGTTAGATTATGGTAAGTGGTTAATTAGAGCACATATCCATTCTGGAAATGAGGATGAATTGTGTTTAGGTATTATATTTGAACTCTACAAATTTATCTAATGTGGTCTTGTATTACCGATTAAGATAGCGCTCTTACAATTTACACAAAATCTCGATCTCGCGTGTTTTCGTGTTAATTGTTCAATTGTTTGCTTAGTTTCTTATAATTTAAAAAAACAATTCATGGATCATATTAATTTAATTACATTATCTCAATGATTTAAAATAATTAAATGTAGGGGGTAGAAGATAGATCGGTCACTAAAAAAACTACTCTTCCATGGGTGGTGTGGTCATCGTGGAGACGTTTTGCATGAGCAAAGGATTGAAAGGGTAGAACCCAATCTCATCTAAAATCTTGATTCCAAACCAATTAGTAATATTAAGAGAAGAATAAAATTGAAAATAACAGAATAAATGGAAGACAAACTAAGAGTTTATTGAAAGAAGAAAAGCATTACAACACGAAGAAGAAGAAGGCGAAGAGGAAGGCTTGATGAGGGGATCCTTACTTCAAGAGATACCCCTCTTACAATTGTTGGATAATTGGATTGAAACCACTTATCTTGTACCTTCAACTTCCCAATTCATGTCCCAACCCTTAAAAATGATAAAAACTCTAATTTATAGAGGTTAGGGGTGGAGAGGTTACAAGTGGGTTCAAGTGTGAATGTAGAAATTCGGCCAAATATTTTAATCCAACATGAACCTCCCATGTGACTAAGCAACGCTAAAATACGCTCTTATTCTAGAAATATCATATGTGATGATATGGGTCATCTATCTCCTCCCAAAATTTGGGCTCAATCCAAGCCCATATTAAGGAGTTATGGCCGAAATATAGAAGCTTCTCCATTCTGGAGTGTCCAGCCTACCTTTGACTTTATGGACCAATTACTCCATCCAAATGTATTCTTTTGATCTAGTGTCCTGAATACAAGTTGTATCCCATGAAGTAGGAAACACAGTTACAAAATATTAAGTTCAAATAATCTAAATAAAAATATTGATGATTGAAATACTACAGTTATTTTGAAAGGGTAAAACTATAATTATCATCAAATATTCAAATGAATGATCTAATCCCAAATACATTCTAATTGTACATATTTAACACAATGTGAGGAAATTATATCATTTATTATCAATAAAATATTCAATAAAATAGTGTTTTATCAACTCCCCCACACTTACCCTTTTGCACTCCTGGGCAAAACCTCATATCAAGTATACATCAATATCAATTCAAAAAAAATTTTAAAACACATATCATTTAGATCCATCAATTACACACCAAGAATCAAAAGATACCATGCCTCATAAAAAATTTATTTCAAGTTCTCCATTTATATCATTCAATATATTTCCACTTAATTTATCATCCCATGCACAAAACACTTACCTCGCTTGAATTTTCTCTCATCACTCAAATATCATTTTTTTGCAATGTCTTTCTCATCCAAACTCATACAAGTGTCACCATAGGCTTTCTAAATTCCTACATCGCCACCCGATGTGAGTCAAGGACATATGTTTATCATGAAGACTTTTCAGGGTTGTTCTGTGGATTTCGGTTGGTAGGATTTAGATGTGAAAAACTCTGAGGCTGAATGAGGAGGGATTGACTCTTTTTGAAGCAAAATTTAATTAGTCTAATTTTCACTTAAATATGGTCTCATAATTAATCCCCATAGTATCAATTCAGCTACATCATCATGAAAAGTCATAGAAAGTTTACACCATTCATCATTCAACAACTAAAATGTCAATCTTCTCAAACATGATTTTCTTGAAAGCTCCAGATAGGCACAACTTTCTACATCAATTAGAAGCTCCAGAAAAGGCACAGCTTCACTTATCATGAAAGATCCAGAAAAGGAACAACTTTCAATATAATGATTTTCTTCAGCAGTAAAAACATCTCTTCAGAATTTAATTTTCCACCCAAAGTATCACAGAATGTGGTAGCACAACACAAGATAGCTTCCCCCACACTTAAGTTCAACTAGATTATGCAATTTCACTTCAAGAGTTGGTTGGATAAGGAAAATTGTCTTGTAATGTGGCTAACCGAACAGGTTGTGCATGGATTCTAAGGGTTAAAAGGATTAAATGTTCAAGGTAGGCCATTATAAAAAGTACTCTTTGAAATAGGGGCTTTAATACCAAACAAATGCCTCAATCATTTAAACATAAGTACCTCATACCCTCAAGTTTTGATAGGAATAAATCAAATTCTGGTTAAATCAAGAATGGTTTGTTTCTCTCAAGAAAGAGTTGAATGTAAAGAATATGAAAATAATGGTTTAGAATCCTCACAGGAAAGTGATTTCAAATATAAAGACAGTGAGATGTGGCATGAGATTTAAAATTCAGTGTACATTTCATGAAATTAATAAATATTTGAACTTGAAACAAAGTCATTTCAGCTTTCATTTAAGCTTAGTTTCAAGGGATAAATTGTTTCCCTTATTGATATGGATTTCAAAATTGTTTTTGAGAATCATTTCAGCTCAAAAGATTCAAAAACACACAGAAAATTGAAAAATAAACACACACAATTTGAAAAACACACAATTTTTTGTTTTTTAATAGGAAAACAATTGAAATTACTAAACTAAATGGTTCCCTCCCCCACACTTGAAATATTTCATTGTCCTCAATGTGAACCCATGAGATGATATATGCATATGAAATGTATAATTTTAAATAGGAAAAAGAATAAAAAAGTTAAAGGGTTAGGAACAACCTGATGTGCTCAAGTGACGATGGGGTCATGCAGTGTGATAAAATCCAATACATTAGTAGGAAGTCCCTTAATGTATCTCTTCTAACGCTTCCCATTTACTGTAAAGCTCCTTCTTGTGTCCTCTTGTGTGATCTCCACTGCACCATAAGTAAAAACATTAGTCCCAACATAAGGACCTAACCATCTGGAACACAACTTACCAGGCATCAGCTTCAATCATGAACTATAGCGAAGGACTTTCTCTCCAACATGAAACTCCCTTTGTTGGATCATTATATCATGAGCTTCTTTTGATCTTTCCTTGTATAACCTTGGGTTCTCATATGAAGACAATATAATCTCCTCAAGGTCTTGAATTTGTAGCTTCCTTTGGATTCCAGCTTGGGCCAAATCCATGTTTCATTTCTTTATAGCCCAATAAGCCTGATGCTCAACTTCTACTTGGAGATGACATGCTTTCCAAAAAACAATCCAAAATGGGGACATACCAATGGGGGTCTTGTATGCTATCCTATAAGCCCACAACGCATCATCCAAGTACTTGCTCTAATCCTTCCTATTTGGATGCATGGTTTTCTCCAAGATTTGTTTCAACTCGCGATTTGAAACCTCAGTTTGTCCATTTGTTTGGGGGTGGTATGGTATTATTGTTTTGTGTGTCACCCCATACTTTCAAAGGAGGGAAGAAAAATTCCTATTGCAAAATTGAGTCCCTTGGTCACTTATGATGGCCTTTGGTACTCCAAACCTGTAGAAAATTTGAGACTTGACAAAATCCACAACAACATGAGAATGGTCAGTCCTGGTGGCCTTGGCCTCCACCAATTTACTCACATAATCGATAGCAACAAGGATATAAAAGAATCCAAATGAACTAGGAAAAGGCCCTATAAAATCAATTCCCCAAACATCTAAAATATCACAGAATAAAATGGGTGGTTGGGGCATCTCGTGTCTCCTTGAAATGTTTCCAGTGTATTGGCAATGAGAGCACGAATTACAAAACAAATGGGAATCATGGAATAAGATAGGCCAATATAATACAGAGTCTAAGACTTTTCTAGCAGTACGTTGGGGTCCAAAGTGTCCACCACAAGAAAGTGTATGATAGAAATGCAAAACAGACTCAAACTCATGATTGGGAACACACCTCCTAATGACTTGGTTACTACACATGCGCCAGTGGTAAGGATCATCCCACACATAATACCTAGGCTCACTTTTTAATATTTGGACTTTATGCTACTTCAAATTTACTGGGATTTCAGAGGCAACAATGTAATTAACTAAATCAGCATACCAAGGATGCGTACCTAAGATGCTATAGAGATGCTCATCGGGGAAAGTGCCCTGAAGTGGTACCTGGTCCAAGGTGTCACCCTCTGGTGTGTGAGTAAGCCTACTCATGTGGTCTACCACCAAATTATGTGACCCCTTATTTTCCATTATCTCGATGTCAAACTCTTGAAGAAAGAGCATCCAATAGATAAGTCGTGGCTTTTCATCTGGCTTCTTTAGGAGGTACCTCAAAGCTGCATGGTCAGAAAAAACAACTACTTTAGATCCAAATAAATATGAACAAAATTTATCTAAAGCAAATATAACAGTAAGAAACTCCTTTTCTATTGTGTTGTAGTTTAATTGTGCAGAATCCAACGCCCTCAATGCATATTAAATCACATGTGAACGTCCCTCCACCCTCTGAGATAAGACGGCTCCAACTGCGAAGTTGGAGGGGTCACACATAAGCTCAAATGGAAGGTCCCACCGTGGGGGCTGTATGATCGGTGGAGTGGTCAGAAACTTCTTTATCTCATCAAATGATACCCTACATGAATCATCAAAATTGAATTCAATATCTTTTTGAAGAAATCGAGATAAGGGTAGAGCGATCTTACAAAAATCTCTGATGAAGCGTCGATAAAATCCAGCATGTCCAAGGAATGATCGAACATCACACACACATTTAGGATATGGTAGGGATGAAATAATGTATACCTTAGATTTGTCAACTTCAATTCCATGTTGTGAGACTATATGACATAAGATAATTACCTTTTCGACCATGAAATGTCATTTTTCAAAATTCAAGACCAGATTTTTCTCAATAAAACGATGCAACACATCACCCAAACTTGAGAGACATTCATCAATTGGGGATCCATAAACTGTAAAATCATCCATAAATACCTCCATGCAGGTCTTAATTAAATTTGAGAAAATACTCACCATGCATCTCCGGAAGGTACCTGGGGCATTGCAAAGTCCAAATGGCATCCTTCGGTAAGCAAAGGTACTGAATGGACAGGTGAATGTCGTCCTCTTCTGGTCCTCTACTGCAATGGGAACCTAAAAATAGATAGAGAAACCATCCAAGAATCAATAATGTGTGCTACCTGCAAGTCTCTCAAGCATCTGGTCGATGAATGGAAGTGGGAAATGGTCCTTATGAGTGGATTGATTTAGCTTCCTATAATCAATACACACTCACCAACTGTTTTGTACTCTCACTGGAACTAACTCATCATTTTAATTTTGTATAATAGTGAAACCAGTTTTCTTTTGTACAACCTGGACAGGGCTAACCCATTGTGAGTCAAAAATAGGGTAAATTATACCTGCCTCAAGAACTTTTTCAACCTATTTTTTAACAACCTCTAGAAGGGTTGGATTGAGTCTCCTTTGTAGTTGCCTCACCGGTTTAGACCCATCCTCCAAAAGAATCCTATGCTTGTAAATGGAGGGGCTAATACATGATATGTCTGCCAATGTCCACCCGATTTCCCTAATGTTCTCCCTCAATATATTCAAATTTTTTTCTTCATGTTCAAAAGGGAGATTGTTAGAAATGATAACAGGTAATTTTTCACCACTTAAAAAGTATGAGTATTTCAGATTTGGTGGCAATGTCTTGAGTTCTAGTGTAGGGGGTGGTGTATGGATGGAGACATAGAAGGAACTGAAATATGTGCACAAAGAGCATCAGTATCCAAATAGAAATCATCACAATCAGATAATAAAGCATCAAATCCATCAGCATACTCAACAACCATGTCATAATTAGAGTTCACATGATCAAAATTTGAATATGATTCCATTTCAAAATCAAATATTAGAGAGTCTAGTTCCTTATAATCGGGTGTGTAAGTTCTCTTAGACATTAAATCATAACCAATACTCATAATCTCACTAAGAATAGGAAAATAAAATTCCATGGGGTTTTTACTTGGTGGTTCAAAAGGGAGATAACAAATGTAGAGTGATCCTCTGAGGGGTACTTCATGGAATCCATAAAACTAAATATCACAACTTCATCCCCAAATTCCATGGAAAGTGTACCCTCATTGACATTTATGATAGTTTTTGCAGTTTTGAGGAAGGGTCTACCTAAGATAATGGGGCATGAGAACTTACCTAATCATCCTCCATGTTAAGCATGTAGAAATCTGTTGGGAAGATCATGTCTCTTACCCAGACAAGTACATCCTCAAGGACTCCCGCTGGATATGTCGTAGTTATATTCGCCAACTACACCACTACTCTCGTCGGTTTTAGCTCCCCAACCTACAAGGAATAGAATACATAGTGAGGCATCACATTTATGGAAGCTCCCAAATCACAAATTTCCTTAGAAAAGTTCAACTCCCCTATGGTGCATGGGATAGTGAATGTCCCTGGATCCTTGCACTTTGTTTGCATTGCTAGAGTATGTGTAATAAGTGCTGAGACATTCCTTCCAAGGTTGATCCTCTTATTTCCCTTGATCCCTCTTCGATTGGTACAAAGTTCTTTTAAGAATTTATCATACCATGGAATTTGATTAATAGCTTCATGTAGAGGGATTTTGATCTCCACATGCTTGAATGTGTCCAAAACCTCCTTTTGCATCACCTCTTCAGCCATCTTCTTGGTTTAAACAACCCTATTTGGAAAGGGAAGAGGTTTAGGAGGAACATCATCAATATTTTTCTTACCTTTATCTTTCTCCTTGGTTGCTCATCAGTTGGTATAGAATGGGGCTTCTCCGGAGTTCAGGTGAATCCCGGTGGAATGATAGGTGGAGAAGCATCAGTTGTTTTCTTCCTGCTTCTCAATGTAATGGCACTGACATTCCCCTTTGGATTTAGAGTAGGTTGGGAAGAAAGATTTCCAGAATTCTTACATACCAGTTCATGGAGGGCAGTGGCAATCTAGCTCATTTGAGTCTTCAACTCCCTCAACTCTGAACCTTTACTCTTCAGCTCATTCTGTTGATTAAGAACAATTTGTTTCAAAAGATCATCAGTGTTATAGTCTACCTTGTGTTGTAGATTCCCTTGTTGTGGACTTCTTGATGTTTGAGCTTCGAATCTCCTTTGGGGTTGTTGGAAACCCTATTGGTAATGTGGAGGCTACTAGAAGTTTGGTTGAAAAGGGGGCCTTTGTTGCTGCCCAGAGCCATACCTCATGTCTGATTGATCCTTCCACCCTTGGTTGAATGTTGGTGCAGAGTATTCATACTTCTTTTGGGGATGTGGTTGTTGTTGTTGCTGATATGGTCTCCCAGGGAATACTGCTGCACAATCTTCTGTTTCTTGGAGTTGTGGGCAACATTCATTTGGGTGGCTTGTCTCAGTGAAAATGCCACAAGGCCTTGAAGGAGGGGGTTGGGATGTCTTTTGATCCAAAGAAATCTGCCTCACCATAGTGGTCAATTCTTCCAACTTGGTATCAATAAAATTACTTTCAAGAGAATAAGGACTTACTTGATGTACTCCCCTGACATGTGGTGTACCTCTATCGCCAAATTGTTGGGAGTTTTGGGCCATCTTGTCGATCAATGCATGTACAGATACTGGTTTCTTGTCCACCAATGCCCCTCCTGCTGCGGCATCCACCATTCTCTTCTCCATAGGTGTGAGTCCTTCATAGAAGTACTGAATGAGGTGTTTCTCACTGATTTGGTGATGTGGACAGTTTTCACACAACTTCTTGAATCGCTCCCAGTACTCATATGTTGACTCCCCTTGTGCTTGCTTGATCCCAGAGATCTCTTTACGAATGGAAGTGTTCCTTGATTCTGGAAAAAATCTCTACAAAAAAGACTTTTTAAATCGTTCCAACAATTTAAGTCTTCGGGTTGTAAATAGTACATCCAATCTTTTGCAGCTCCATCAAGTGAAAATGGGAATGCTCTTAATTTCATTTGATCTTTAGAGACATTTCTAGGTTTTAGGGTTGAGAAAACCACATTAAATTCTTTCAAATTTTTATTGGGATACTCACCAGAGAGGCCATGAAACTTTGGAAGTAAGTGAATTAACCTAGATTTTAGTTCAAAGTCCGATTCAAGATTTGGGTATGCAATACAATTTGGTTGATAATTAATATCAGGTACAGACAATTCTCGAATGGTTCTATTTAGCTCATTTTTATTATTTCTAGCCATTGGTTCTTCTTTTATGTTTTAATTTGAATTCTTCCAATTTCAATGTTTCCAGAAAAGAGGAATTCACCAACTGGTTAAATATTGAAACTTCTCATAGACTGAGACTGTCTGATTCGAGCTCGAAGGCTACATTCAATATCAGGGTCAAGATCTAAGATATCCTCGAGATTAGTTCGTGTCATAAATCAGAAAATTAAAATAGGAAAAGTGGACCATAATAAAAAAGAGAAGTTTGAGTTGATGGTCCAAAAAGAAAAGAAGAGGATGAAAAAAAATGAAAACTTGAGAAAGGGGAAAGATGAAAGAGAGAGGTGAAGAAAATAATAAAATGAAAATTAAATAAATACCTCTAAATGGTTGAATAAATTACATACCTCCCTGGAAACGACACCGATTTTAATGAGCACTATCATGGGCGCCCTCAAATGATATTCAGTTTTAGGTTACTTAGGTGCAATAGAGTGGCTGACCAAGGTCGTCTCTCAAAGGAGGAAGTGAATTTAACAACTTATTAAAGGTATGATAAAAATAAAATAGGATTGAATTAAAACACTAGTTTAAAGGATGGGGGTTTTTTATAGTTTATAAATCTAGAATAAGTTTTCTAGATGAAGATTGTATTTTTTTTGTTTTTTATTTTGAAATGTAAGTTGATTAACAAAGCACAATGAGATGATGTTTTTTTAGAAAATATTTTAAAAGGCGTAATCAATCTAACTATACATCTTCATTTACTTATGAATCATTATCATTTAAATAAATATTCACTTAATTATGATCCCCTAAATTTTTTAACCCTCGAACCCTAAGAGAGTTAACTTAACCACAAAGATGAAATTACTTAAACCCTAGGCTAACTTCGGAACACGCAATCGCAGCACCCTGCATTGATTGTTGTTATAAGGTTAGCTTATGGTCATTGGTTAATTAGATCACATATCCATTCTGGAAATGAGAATGAATTGTGTTTATGGATTATATTTTAACTCTAGAAATTTATCTCGTGTGGTCTTGTATTACCGATTAAGATCGTGCTCTCACAATTTACACAAAATCTCGACCCCGCGTGCTTTCGTGTTAATTATTCAATTGCTTGCTTAGTATCTTATAATTTAAAAACAAAATGTATAGATCATATTAATTTAATTAAATTATCTCAATGGTTTAAAATAATTAAATGTAGGGGGTATAATATAGATCGATCACTAAAAAAACTACTCTTCCATGGGTGGTGTGGTCATCGTGGAGACGTTTTTCATGAGCAAAGGATTGAAAGGGTAGAACCCAATATCGTCTCCACTCTTGATTCCAACCCAATTAGGAAGACTAATAGAAGAATAAAATTGAAAATAACAGAATAAATGGAAGACAAACTAAGAGTTTATTTAAATAATAAAAGTGTTACAACATGAAGAAGAAGAGGGAGAAGATGAAGGCTTGATGAGGGGATCCTTGCTTCAAGAGATACCCCTCTTACAATTGTTGTAGAATTAGTGTGAATACTCTTCTCTTCTTCCTTAAACTTCCCAATGCATGTCCAAACCCTTAAAAATGATAAAAACTCTAATTTATATAGGGTAGGGGAGGAGAGGTTATAAGTGGTTTCAAGTGTAAATGTGGAAATTCGGCCAAATATTTTAATCCAACTTGCACCGCCCATTGGACCACCTAAACGAGTGAATCAGATCTTCTTACAGAAGGATTATATATGAGGATATGGGTCCTCTATCTCCGCCCAAAATTTGGGCTCAATCCAATCCCATATGAAGTAGTTATGGTTGAAATACATAAGATTCTCCATTTTGGAGTGTCCAGACCACCTTTGACTTTATGGTCCAATTAATCCTTCCAAATTCATCCTTTTGATCTAGTTTCCTGAATAAAAGTTGTATCCTGTGAAGTAAGAAAAATAGTTACAAATTACTAAGTTCAAATAATTCAAATAAAAATATTTATGATTGAAATACTATAATGATTTTGAAAGGGTAAAACTTGAATTTTCATCAAAGATTCAAATGAATGATCTAATCCCAAATAATTTCTAATTGTACATATTTAACATAATGTGAGGAAATTATATCATTTATAATCAATAATATATTCAATAAAATAGTGTTTTATCAGTCTCGCTCTGGTATTCACAGATAAAAGCCACAGACTAGCCAAGTAGAATGGACTGAGTCTGAGAGAAGTCGTTGGGTAACCCACTGCCCAGCCCTGCTGGTGGGTAAACCCTAAGAGGTCGTTGGGTAACCCACTGCCCAGCCCAGCTGGAGGGTAAACCCTAAGAGGTCGTCAGGTAACCCACTTCCCAGTCCCACTGGGGGGTAAACCCTAAGAGGTCGTCGGGTAACCCACTGCCCAGGCCCGCTGGAGGGTAAACCCTAAGTGGTCGTCGGGTAACCCACTGCCCAGCCCCGCTAGAGGGTAAACCCTAAGAAGTTGATGGGAAACCCACTGCCCAGCCCTACTGAAGGGTAAACCTAGAACTGCTCTGGAAATCCCTACCAGATGGTATAACATTGGAAAACAGAACACTGAGTGGGTATCGCGCAACAAACTGACTCCGGAACAACTCACATAGTAGAGGGTCAGCGCCCGTGTAGTGTTGGTCATGCTGATACAGGAAACTCTTCCCAGGTAAACACTTCATGGTAGATCGCGGAAGGAAGATATGATCTCGATACTTGACTAGGGAGTCTGTGCCCAGGGCTCACTGGGCTCCACACCCTACTGGAAACAACCTCCTAGGTAAAGGCTCGGTGCCCATGTAAAGTATTGGTCAAACCGAATCCACAATAACCCTACCAAGGAACACCAAGGGACATGATATTGAAATCCCACACGGTAAAAGGAACAGGGGAACCCAAACAACTACGCCAGTCAAACCGTCGAGAATAGAACCAGGGGAAACCACTCAACCCTGCTAGTTTGAACCATCGTTAACAGAAGGACCCTCTACGTTACGAGAGGTCAAAGGTACGTAAAGTAGGACACAGTACGTACATGGGGCCCTCACGATGTGTGGCCCTATCTCATCTCCAAAACATGTACAAAAACATTCTCGGGTACAAACTACAACATGTACCTCTAGAAAAACCTGTATTCTCCCAGAGTATACCACATTTCCAACCCAAAGGCTATCATTCACACGATGTCCAACGTCAACGCAAAAAGGGAAAAACGTAAGTTCTCCAACTTGCTTCCACCACAGCCCTAGAATGACCAACAACACCTCTTCAAACATTTACTTCACACTCACAGGAGTGCTCACAATCACATGCCAAGGGTTCTCTGCAAACACCGTGGGAAGAACCTCCACCCGTACACCTTTCATGCCTCCACATTTAATGAGATCTCAAATGAGGCTCCGCTCATCCAAGTGGATCATACCATTGTAATCCTCATGAAAAAACACGCGAGATATACTATCTACTAATCTCAAACAGATATCCGAAAAAAAAATTTCCAACACCGCTTTACGCCCGAATGACGTCCTGTGGTCCCGAGCCTTGGTCCCAAAAATAGTCAGGTGCATCGCACCATTGTGATCTCCTTGAAAAAAACACGTCAAATTGAATGCTTACATGTGTGGAACGGATATTCGGAAAAAATGATGCATTTCGTCTTACCGCACATGAGAGGTGCTACGTGGGACCCGCATCACAGTCCCGAAGTGCAGCCAACGGATCGCACCATTGTGATCCTCTCGAAAATGCACCCAAGATTGACTACTCACTTGTCCGAAATGAACACCCGGTGAAGAGGATTGAAATCACCACAAACACCTAAAACGACACTAGTGGGGCCCGCTCCACTATGCTGAATTAAAGAGGTCGGATTGCGTCATTACAATTCCCTTGAAAAAACACCCAGAATCGACTGCTCGCACACCCCGAACGGACGTCTGATAAAAAAGTTGCAAAACGCTGCTCGCAGCTTCAAAGATTGGCCATGGGGCCCACACCTCAGCTTCAATTTCAATGCCTGAAACCACCTTGGAAAACTCCACCTCAGCGCCAAGGTCCCAACGCCGCTGACGACACTCAAAACGAACTCGGTATGTGTTCGCGCCGCCCAAAACAAGAACCCCCGGAATAACGCCAATTCACTTTACGGGCATGTCGCGCCACCGAGGCCCCCATATCTGGAATTAAAAACCCCCAAAACCATCTCAAAATGTTCGTCTCGATTCCAGGAATGCATCGCCTCAGATGACATGTGAATCCGACACCTGACCTGACTTTTATGGCCGTTGTAATCTTTAATGGACCGAACGGGTGGGCCGGGCCGGTTCGACCGACCCACCATATACCTGAACCGGCCCGCGGTTCACTGTGCGGGCCGGCCCGCCTCACCCGGACCAGCTTAAGCCGGCCCCACTTTACCTCCATGGGACCTGAGTATTGCGGGTCCCTGTTTGCCAGCCGGGGTCCGAAGACCCCGGTCTCCAGCGCATGTCGGCCGGCCAAAGCCGGCCCGGCCACGTCGTCGCGCCCCGCTGGTGCCCCCCTACTCGCTCGCCCGGCCGCTCACCGCCTCACTCGGCCAATGCCACCTTGCCCAGCCGACGCCGTCTCAACCTACCGAAGACCGCTGCTGCCTGGTCGCCCTCGCGTTGCAACCGCTGAAGACCGCAACCGCCCAGAGAGTCGTCGGACCAACCAGGACCGCCGGAAAAACACCCATATCCTCCCGAAACTTCGCCAGATCACTGCAGTCATCCCGGGACACGGATATTCAGTCCGAAGCATGTGTTGGAAAGATTAGAACGAGACCTAATCTCATATGTGATTCTCTTAATAATTTAACAGATATTTCATGCTGTAATTCAAACTCGATGTAGATGCGGTAATTGAAAAAAAATAAACGCACGATCCTACCTTGGGGGCTTAGCCCGTCGCTTCGCAACGATCTGCTGGCCACAATAGCTTGGAGAGGAGGAGGAGATGGAGAGCTTGGTGTTTAGAGGGTCTCCTTGGTTGAGTTCCGCCATAGGATGCAAATGGGAGGGATGAGAGGGGTTATGACTTAAGTAGAGAATTAGGTCAATTTTAAATTAATTAACTTTAATCCCCCACCAGTAGGCTCGTTCCCGAACACTCAGCGGGGTTGAGATTAAGCCTCTCCAAGGGTAAACGCCATGCCCTGAGTGCAATGGAGGTCTCAGAATTTTAATCCAGTCCTCCGTTCGAAAGTTATAAAACTTAACGACTGAGGCTGCCAAATTATGAAAATGCCCCTGGTGGCATTTTCCACCGAAGGGTCGCGCCTGTGAAAATTACACCCCTCTGAGGGTAAACGGCATGTTCCAGACTCAACGGTGCCCTCAGATTTTCCATCCGAGCTACCGTTTAAGAGATATCCTATTTATTTTGCGTTCCCAGTGTGAACGAACTGAAAAAAATTAATTTCGGCCACACCGGGGCTCGGACTCGCATGCCATCAAAAGGTGCTACTCTGGAATAACATAAAAAATTTCCAAAATTCTTTTATAGAAAAAATTTGGGTCTTACAAGTATGATTGTTCTACCTTCACTAAAAAGGTGAATAATAGCATATTCTTCCCAAAATCTAGGTGTGCTCACGCTTCCTCTAGAATAATGAAAAATGGATATCTCACTTTTGTAGAAGCAAATCAGAAGCTGATTTCAGAGCATCTTGATTAATAAAAGCACTCAATTCGGGTTCGCTTGATGTTCCAGGGGAAGGATAACCCATGGAAAACAAAAGAGATGTGAATTCATCTCTTATAAATCCAGGGATTTGGCTGATGGAATATGAACATGATTGGGTAAGTTTAATTTTATATAGTTTTCCCTTTAGAGGAACTCAAATCCAGAGCATGGGGCTTAGGATTTGTCTCTCTCAAACATAATATTTTATAGATTCATGATTGGGATTTTTTCTTTTAGCTGGCTTTAGTGAAGAATTTAATTATTCCGTTATGGATAAAAATTCTTGATCCCCTCAATTTTTTAGCAACCTCAACTACTTTGGAACATTTCTTCTGTAGTTGGGGTGCCAATTAAATTTGATAATGAAACTAAGATCACTCGATAAAAGAAATTTTCTAGAGTTCTTGTCAATATTGATCTATGTTCCACCTTAGTTGAATCCATCATAATTATGGTTACTGAAAGAAGTTTGAAACTATCTGTTGAATTTTAAAGGGATCTTTCATTTTGTAAAAAAATCTATAACATTAGGCACCTTGATTTAGAGTGTCAAAGAAAACCTTTGTTGATCCAATTATTGGAGAACCAGGAACTCCGCTATGAATTGAAAGTCTAATATTTAGATTAGTGATTCCTAGGCTCTTGAAGAATATGAGATTCATGCCTCCATTGGTAAAAGGATTCCTCAAAGAATCTACTTGAATGGACAACTAGCAATCCAACTATGTTTGCTGATGTCGTGGCCAGAACTTTTGTTAAAATTTACCAATGTGTTGTGAGTGGACAATAAAACCGACATTCTGAGGTGGTGTATTTGAATAAAAAAATTATTTTTCATACCAATAAAGTGAAGGTAGTTGATGGACTTACCCCTGAAGATAGGGATGATTCTTTGTCTCCAGAAAGTGAAGGGAGGCTCAATGGGAAAAATTATCAAGATGAAATTTTTATGAAGACTGGTGACTCTGGGGTAAAAAAATATATTTCCATTGTGGGATCCTTCACTATTCTATGTAAAAAAAAGGACCCCTTTTTTGCATGCTACTTGTAAAGGTCATTTTAGGACTTCCAAGCCAGCTAGAATGCATGGCAATTTTCATGGCCAGAATGTTCTGCTACATAATCATCCATAGGGTGATAGTTTTGTTTCACTGGACGAGGGGATGTTTCTAAAATGGTAATCCAAAAAACATGGGGAGTCAATTTCCTAGACAGTGTTGATCAATGGATATTTCTCAAATGAGATTAAATCCATTGATAATGAAATCCAGTTCCAATTGAAGGTATGGTCACTTAGTCTAACTGACATTTTAAATATATCTAATAGAAGGGGGTTTTCCATGAAGAATTTGGAAATGCTCATGGATGTTTCTTAGGTGATGGACATTCCTCAAGAACTTAGACTATCAATGCAAGGTGCATTTCTAATCTAAATATATTATCGAAGGGTTTAGGTACAGTTGGTGAGGATTTCACACCACTGAATGATAATACTGCCCTTCAAGATGATGATTAATAGACATGAAAAAATCCTAAAACATGGAGGAGGGACCTTCATCTGAGAGGTAGGGGTGGTGACTAATGTCATTGAACTTGATGAATAATCTTCTCTTGTTTCTTGGGTGGCTACTCGCTTTGTTATTTTGGTAGTGGTTTGTCACTATTATCCACATTCCCTGTCCCTTTTTTACTTCATGCTTCTTTAATTTTCAATAATTTTTGGGATCATAAGATATGACACAAGGTTCACACTATTTAGGTAAATAAATAAATTGTGGCCAAGGCCGTGGTTGAGGGGTACTCAACTGTGGTGCCACATATAGTAGGTGGATGGATCAAATCTCGACATGCACTATGAAAAATTAATAACCCTTAGTAGGTGTTGTATATGGTCCCCCAAAAATTTGGGGGTCGGTTGTCTTGGAATCTTTCCTTCGAGATGCATGATAAGAAGCATGATGGCGGGCATTTGCACGACTATGTAGGGTAGTGATGATGGGTCATAAAGCGGCTAACGTCTGGCAGTGTCAGGTTTCAGTATAGGTGATGACAATTCGCGTTGGTGGCAGGTGGGTGGCTATAGGTGGGGGGGGGACTCTCCTTCGTCGATGGCAGGCTCAGGTCGATGGTGAGGTGCTAGATGGAAACAACTATTGGGGAGGAGGTGCTCAACCTCTCATGAATCACACACAAACAGAAAATAAAAGAAAATAGGGACACATAATTTTACGTGGTTTGGTCGGATAACCTACGTCCACGGGTAAGGCATCAACTTCTTATTATTCCAATGGGAAGAACACATATTAAAAATTCACCTATTATCTCTCTTTTTATGATCACACAACAACAACCCATATATTCATAGTCAGAGTGGAAAAGAAAATTCAAATGGTCACTTCAAAATTTCTTCAAGCGGTCACCAATTGCTGCATTGAGTCATCTCTAGTGGCACCACCCTCTGCAAGTCATCAATTGGCGACACCAAACAGTTGTTGCAGGTCTCCTCTAGCATCTGGTCTTAAAAGGCAGTCACCCACTACATCAATACAGTGGTATTTTTCGGTCAAAAACTAAAAAATCTCCACCTTGATGAAAACTATCATCATGTTGCCGCTTAAACAAAACTTTTTGTTTGATATGGAAACAAATATTTATGTCTGCTGCTTCCTTCTCGATGCCTGTAGGCATCTCAAGTTTGAGTCATATTGATGAAGTCCAAACAATGTTGGAACTTGATCCCTGTAGCGGCTTTCTTGTCCTTCAGAGGAGGAACAAGATCCCGTATCATATTCTAATGTAGTGAATTCATATCTTCTTCCATAACAAACTTCCACTAGTTCATTTCTTTGTTATTTAAAACACTTCAATGGCAATCTGAAACACCATCTTCAACCATAGAAAGAGCATAACTAACCAATTTTCCATACCTAGAAGGTCTTTGTTAAATCCTTCATGTTCTACCAGTGGTGATACTATTATCTGATGTCATTGCTCCACCTCTAACAGTCTCAGCATTCAAATAATACAAAGTAACTTTGTGAATACTTTTCATCGCAAGACATGCACCATGGATAATTTTCATGGATCCATCTTCAATAGTTATCCGGTAACCAAGATTATCCAAAACATCAAGCAATATGAGGTTTTTCTCCAATTGTGGTACATATCTCACTTATGTAAGGTGTCGAGTTGTTACACCATGCATCTTCAACCGTATTGTTCCAATACCTCTTGTAAAGCAAGGGTGGTTATTTCCCATAATCACCACAACTTCATCTGACTCATTGAAGTTTGAAAAACAATCTCGATTGCTGCAAATATGGAATGAATAGTATGAATCAGGAATCCAACATTATGAATGGTTGACCATCAAGAAAATGAGGATAGTATCTTCAACATCCTCGGTTCTCTGTACAACATTTGCCTACGAGTTCCAAATTTAGGGACAATCCTTCTTCCAATGCCCTTTTTCATGACAGTAGGTGCAATCATCTTTTTCTAGACATCTAAATCTAGACTTTCCTTTTGACGTTAATTATGATTCATATCTTTTGAATCATCTGGATTTCCTTTCAGATTACCTTCCTCTAATTGTCATCAGTGCCTCTGATGCGGAATCCCAGTGGTTATACATGTCTCTCCGTCTGTACTCATTATTAACGAAGAAATTTTATACATCAAAAAATTTTACCTCATCCTTACCATAAAGAAATGTTGTATTAAGGTGATCAAAACTCTTCGGTAGAGAGTTCAATAACAACAAATCCTTATCTTCATCTCCAATTGTTACTTCCAAACTTTACAAATCTACCAAGATTTTATTAAATGAATCAAGGTACTCAATCATTGACATACCTTGCTTGTACTAAAATATGAACTATTTATTTTTTAGGTACAACTGCTTTTTCAATGCTTTTGACAATATACTTATTCTCCCAAATACTCCACAATATTTTTGTAGAGGTCTCTCACATCACACTGTATTTTTTATCTTTATCGAAACAAAGTCGGATCGTACCGTAGGCTTGACGGTTGAGTCTCCTGCAGTCACCATTGGAGATGTTGGCGGGCTTTTCTTCCAAGGTGGTATCTAACTATAGTTGAGTAAGAATATCCAAAACTTTACATTTCCACATGATGAAGTTGTTTTTTCCATCGAATTTCTCCACCTCAAATTTGGTATTGGACACCATACTTCTATGTTTAGAAGTATTTACAATACCAATATATGCAGTTGAAAGAGACTCGTGGGGTGGTACCACACTACTTTTGGTTTTGGGATTCCCCCTCAAATTTTCAAGTGAGGCGTATCGAATTCATGCACCCCACCACTCAATTTTTTCCTTATCACTTTTTACCTTTTGAATTTGAAAAAAACATAAGTCAAAATGAAAACCCAACTTTTCTCCTTTCCAAGCACCACATGCCCATAACCCCTTATCTAATTTTTTTTCTTCAAATCTTACTTCTTATTTCACGGATCTGGTCGCCAGATTTGCACATAACAAAGACCGGCAAAGCGGAGGAAAAAAAGAGATCAAACTAGAGGACTCAAAGTTGTAAACATCAAAACATCAAGTTCGCAACTCCAACACTGAGTAGAAAACACGGGCAGTAAAGGTGCAAGTTCATACAAAGCAGACCCCAGTGTCACTCGGACAGATCTATAAACATTATCCTCTGGGAGGAAGCCCAGATAGTGGTTACAAATCTGAGGACAATGGGTTGCAAAGAGGCAGATTCAAATTTGGTGACACAACTTCGAGCAGGACGTGGACAACAACGTGTTGTCAAGAGTGATATTCCCAGGTGATCTAGCACGTCCTTTGATACCACTTTGTAGGGATGGAAGCGCTCAACCGCTCGTGAATCACACACTAACAGAGAATCAAAGCAAATATGGACACACAATTTTATGTGGTTCGGTTGGATAACCTACGTCCACGAGGAACGAAATAACTTCTTATTATTCAAACGTGATGAACACGTATTAGAAATTCCCCTCTTATCTCTCTTTTTTGTGCTAACACAACAACATCCCATATATTTATAGTCAGAGTGGAGGATCAAATTCAAATGGCCGCTTCAAAAATTCTTCAGGCGGTCACCAATTGGTGCACCAAGTCATCTCCGGCGGCACCACCCTCTGCAAGTCATCAACGAGCCGCACCAAACATTTGTTGCATGTCTCCTTTGGCAGTTGGTCTTCAAAGGCGGTCACCCACCCCAACAAGACAAATGGTATTTTTCCATCAAAAACCCTACAACAATGACGGTGGGGCTATTGAACATTTTGATTGGCGAGGGTGGAGAGGTGGTTAGCTGTTGGCGAAAGAAACGGCGGTGTGCGATGCAAAGGAGCAGACAGTGATGCTGGAGCTAGGTCATGGTGGCATTCGGGCCCTTTCAGGGAAACTATTGGTGTCGGTTTTGGTCACCAGTGAGACATCCATCAATGGGGGCTCCAGCATGAAATCCGGACAGAGTGGCTGCCGATGGAGAATGGTGAGGCGACATGCGGGTTTGCGGTCTCTGACGACGGGAACCCATGGGGGGTGATGACGCGTGCTTTCACTTCCACAGATCGGTGCATAGGAAGCACCCACTTTTAATAACAGATGAAGTCTCTTGAGCCTGGCTGCACATCTGGCCAACCATAACTAGCATTTCTTTCCATTTTAGGCCCTCTCTAGGTGGTTTTTTTACTCTCTCTCTCTCTCATTGGTGATTGATACACATGGCTCACTGCTTCAACATAAGATGATGGATGATCTGCATTCAAAATATCCTTAGCCAAACCTGCGATTGATGTTCCTCCATTATCACCATCTTGGAAAATCAGGGCTCCATGAAGATTACCCACCTCCGATGGAATAATTCCCCTATGACGCCATAAAGCCTCACAGCCAGCAACTTGGACCTCATCATGTTGCAACTTGGAATTACAATGACAAGTATGAAGATCATGGCTAAGCTGATTATTGCAATGACAAATATCAACCCATGATTCAAAGCAAGGTGGTTGTCAACACCAGCATTCTTGTTCGATTTCGAATAGAATCTGAGTCCACCTACAATGGCAAAACATCAAAAAATGAATATATAAAAAAAATGAATAAAAATTGAAGTTTTACTAATTATAAAGATTACTAAAAAAAATTAAAAACATTACAAAAAATGAATACATTTTGAATAAGTGTTACTAATTATATAGATTACTAAAAATAATTGAAAATGAATATATGATAAAATAAAAATGAATACATTTTAATTATATAAATCCCCACCATATTAAAAACATTACACGTTAATGAATATACATGTATAAATAAATATTAAAAATGGATAAAATTACAAAAAATATTAAATGAATAATAATAAGAAATGAATAAATTACAAAAAAAATATTTTAAAAAATAATAATAATAGTTAATAATTAATAAATAATATTAAAATGAATAAATTATAGAAAAATATATGACATAGCAATAAAATAGTATATAATAAATAAAAATATAAAAATTGAATAAAATTTACTGATTAATTACGAAATATATTAAATATATTATTTTAGTAAATAAAATTCTAAAATGTATAATAAAAATCGAATAAATTACTGAAATTTGATGTGTGCCTTGTTTCTATATAAAATTGCATATAGTTAAGTCTCTCTTACTCTAAGAGCGTCTCTCCTAAGTCATCCTAGGGTTCGGAGCTGTTTTGGGTTTCTCTGCCACGATGGTGACTCGCAGGTATTTCTGCATCTTCAATTGAAGCATCTGATCTCCCCTCTATTTTCACATCCCTACTCCCGTGCCTCATGTCTTTTCCCATCGCTCTCGTGGCGATCTCCCTACTCGCATTCACCCTATCACGCTGACGGACATAGATCGGGTTAGAGAGTTTTTTTAATACTATTTTTTTAAAAAATATTTTTCAAAAAACCGTTAGGGCGGAATTTTTTTCAAAATGCCCCCGAAAGGCGGCATCGCAGATGCCGCCTTTGTAGTGCGGGTGAAAACGGCATCCGCAATGCCGCCTTTCCCCTAATTTTTTTTAAAAATCTTTATATATATATATATAAACAAAAACTAAAAATTTCAGCAGAATTTATCCGCTATTTTAAATCCAGCAGTACTGCCATTACAGCAGTCTGGATTCTGACAGAACCTCTCACCCAGAGCTCCCTTTTATAAGAGAGCTTACCCTGAAAATTATTCTGCATTTCCGATGTGGGATTCTGTTTCTCCATTTCCTGCGCAGAACATTCAACATTTCTGATATGGGATTCTGTTTCAAGTACTCGACTTTGAAAGACTATAAAATATAAACTATAAGACCAATATAAATGAAACTGAAAACATAGATTAAACATATAAAAAATAGTTGAAAACAAAAATAATTTAATAAAAAACGATGATAGAAAATAATTTATAAGCTTTCAAAACCACATATTTGAAACTTAAAAAGTTTCAAGTACGTGAATTTAGAAGCCTATAAAATATAAACTACAAGACCAATATAAATAAAACTTAATACATGGATTAAAAATATAACAAATAGTTGAAAATAAAATGAATTTTGTAAAAAATGTTGATAGAAAATAATTTATAATTTTTCAAAACCGCTAATTTGAAACTAAAAAATGTTTCAAGTACGTGACTTTGAAATATAATAAAATATAAACTATAAAACCGATATAAATGAAATTTTAAACATTAATTAAAAATATAATAAATAGTTGAAAACAAAAATAATTTCCTCAAAAATGTTGATGAAAAATAATCTATAACCTTTCAAAACCGCCTACTTGAAACTTAAAAATGTTTCAAGTACATTAATTTGAAAGACTATAAAATATAAACTACAAGACCAATATAAATGAAACTTAATAAAATGTATAATATTTTGTAGGTGTATGCATTCTTAAGACTTAATTTGTGTTTTGATTTAGATTTTTTAATAATGGTGGTAGTTTATTTATTTACATATGAGACTAATTCATGCTTTATTTTATTTGGATAGAAAATCATTATTTAGCATCACTCAAATACTTTAGAGTTTGTCACCACCCTTTGAAAATAGCAGAGTATGTCCAGAGTTATCATTAAATATATCATGTTAACAAATATGTTATATATATATATATATATAATGATAACATTACTTACATATGTTCTCTTAATATTTATAACACATGCTTATAAAACATTAGTGTTTTTATCGATGTAATATGTTTAATAAAGTACAAATAGCACAAACTATATGATATAAACACACGTGTCAAGCCTAAAAAAACTCAAATAATATGAAAAAAATATATATCATATAACTAGAATAAAACCTGATTTATAGAGTTAGATTTGCGGATAGATAAAAAAATGCAATCACCTCAAAAATCCGAGTTCATTATTAACAGTCCTATCAAAACAAGATTTTATCTATATATCCGAGTTAAGAATATATACAAACATCATGAAAATGTCAATTATATAACTATTAATTTTATAATAATTCGTTAGTTAATTAGTAATTATTAATAATTAATTATATTATAAATAATTAGTTAATTAGTAATATAATTATTAATTATTTAATAATTAATTAGTTACTTAGTAATATAATTAATAATTATATAAAAATTAATTAGTTAATTAGCAATATATTTAATAATTATATAATTTGTAGTCATTTAATTAGTAATTATTAATCATTAATTATATAATAATTAATTAGTTAATTAGTAATATAATTATTAAATATATAAATAGTTAATTAGTTAATTTTTTGAGAAAGCTAGAGCCAATGCTCATTTTATAATTAGTTAATTAGTAATATAATTAAAAATTATAATTATTCATAATAATTATTAATTAGTATTTATTAAAAATTATTATATAATAATTAATTAGTTAATTGGTAATATAATTATTAATTGTATAATAGTTAATTAGTTAATTAGGAATATAGTTATAAATTATAATTTTTCATTATAATTGTTAAATTATAACTATTAAAAGTCATTATATTACTAATTAATTGGTTAATTATTATATACTTATTTATTAATAATTACTAATTAACTAATTAATTATTATATAATTAATTATTAATAATATTAATTTAATACTTTAATAATTTATTATATGTTTAATACATGTGTTAACTTCAAATTATATCGGTTTTATAGTTTATATTTTATAGTATTTCAAAGCGACATACTAGAATCATTTTTAAGTTTCAAGTAGGTGGTTTTGAAAGGTTATAAATTATTTTTCATGAACATTTTTTATGAAATTATTTTTATTTTCAACTAATTTTTATATGTTTATTCAATGTTTTAAGTTTCATTTATATCGGTCTTATAGTTTATATTTTATTGTATTTCAAAGTCACGTACTTGAAACATTTTTTAGTTTCATGTACCCGGTTTTGAAAGCTTATATATTATTTTCTATCAACATTTCTTATGAAATTCTATTTATTTTCAACTATTTGTTAAATTTTTAATCCATGTATTATGTTTCATTTATATTGGTCTTGTAGTTTATATTTTATAGGCTTCTAAATTCACGTATTTGAAACTTTATAAGTTTCAAGTATGTGGATTTAAAAGCTTATAAATTATTTTCTATCATCATTTTTTATGAAATTATTTTTTTCAACTTTTCTTATATGTTTAATCCATGTTTTAAGTTTCATTTATATTGGTCTTATAGTTTATATTTTATAGTCTTTCAAAGTCGAGTACTTGAAATAGAATCCCACATCGGAAATGCAGAATGTTCTGCGTAGGAAATGGAGAACCAGAATCCCACATCAGAAATGTAGAATAATTTTCAGGGTAAGCTATCTTATAAAAGGAATCTCTGGGTGAGAGGTTCTGTCCGAATCCAGACTGCTGTAATGGCAGTACTACTGGATTTAAAATAGCGGATAAATTCTGTTGAAATTTTTAGTTTTGTTTATATATAACCCAAAACATAAAAAAAACTAGGGGAAAGGCGGCATCGCGGATGCCGCATTTCACCCGCAGTATAAAGGCGGCATCTGCGATGCCACCTTTTCCCGGAATGCAAAGGCGGCATCTGGGATGCCGCCTTTCGAGTGGATTTTGAAAAAAAATTCCACCCTAAAGGTTTTTTGAAAAATATATATTTTTAAAATGTATTAAAAAAAACTCTCTGCTTAGAGGTTAGTGATCCACCAGCGTCGCTGCGCCGCTATCTGAATCCCCGATCACCCTCTAGTTATCCTTGAATCTATGCATCCTTGCCTCGAGGAAGTCCCATGATATCTAGTAGAGTTTTGATTCTTCTTGGGTGTTCTCTTTGTGAAGTTGTTTCTTCGATGGTGTCGCGGTGTACCGTCCCCCCTCTTTTGGCCATGTAATTTGGCCCTTGGCTGTGCTCAAAAAACAATGGGATAACCTACGTTATGGAGGAAGAAAAATAAAGGGATAGGGAGAATCTTATTGAAGCCCACGGTGTGCTCGATGCATCCATTCAGAGTAGGATTATTATTCTATAGATGCTGCAGTTTCTTTTAGGGCTCGACGAGGTAGTGCATCCAAAGGAGCCCAGAAAAATGGTCTTCCAGGAAGCCCTTAGGGGATCTAAAAAACTATTTGGTGTTTTGGGTTATGTTTTCTCAGATAGGATTATTTCATCTTTAGTCTTGGGGCACACATTGGAGGTTAACTTTGGACCACCTCATGGACCGAGGCAAATATGTCTTAATCCTTTTGATCCCTTCCCTGATCTGAAACAATTTTGTATTGACCATCTAGATCTAGCACCCCTCCTAGACTATGAACATCTTATGATCTCTACATTAGTTGAAGAAAACATGACTAGTTTAACATCATCTTGTGTGAAAAAGCATCGGAAATGGAGATGAATTGATAGGGGGACTGGGGTGTTTATTTTCTCACTGCAAAGACAGGAGAATACAAACAAAAATTTGAAACAAGCCATCTTACTGAGATACTTCCAATGAGGTGGGAAAAGGTGGGTAATGGATTGTTCCTCGACATTTCAGAGGCAGGTGTTGGTGAGATCCAACCCCACTCAGGAGGATGAAAATCTTCTGATGCGACTGTCGAGGTCTTGGACCCCCCTGAACGGTTCATGTGCTCCATTTTTGGAGTTTTAAATATT